>JBBMOL010000174.1:0-737070 GCA_037954665.1 Laguncularia racemosa | reverse complement strand
TGAAAGCGTTCACCCTTCTCTGTCTGTAAGTCTTGGGGTCTCCACACAGGATGTCCTTTCTGTCCCCATTGTCTTCTCGGGCAATAAACCAGTCTTCTAAGTCATCCATTCGTATGCAATACCCATTACAGTCTGCCAGGGCTTTATTAACCGCTGTTTTGCGGATGCCTAGCAGTCTACTGAAGGTGCCGGCTGGCCCGGCCTCGAGGTCTGGCGTGTAAATCTGATCAGTCAGTGCTGGAGCCTGTAGCAACTGGGTGTACTCCTCTAGGGTAGGGGTGATCTCATGCGGCCCGATGAAGAAAGCTGCGGGCTCAATCTCCCATAACCGGAGCATGGCCCGAACTATAGGTAAATTCGCCTCTGACTTAGTCAGTGAGAGGATGGGGCCGATCTTCTATTGGATGAAGGCCTGCTCCTCTGGGTTGTATAGGTAAACCAGTGGTCCAGTACCAATTTTGGGTCCAAAGGTCTGTACACCCGAATCTCTTTGCGGAGGAGGCGGTCGACTGCACTGCTAGCCATCTATTACAATAGGAAAAAGCCTAGTTACAAACAGAGCTATGAAAATGTTACAGGGAAATAGTCCTGAACTCCAAAGACAAAATAACAAACCATTACATTGTCATCCAATTGTCAACCCCTCGTACGATGTTATGTATGCAAGTAGGTTGGTTCTAACTGGTTCTCGAGCTCTATGGCCTCCCGCATTCTCGAAGAAATGGATCTCAGGCCATATCGAAGCATAGGGTGGGGTAGCCTAATCAGTCCCGAACGGTGAATCAACTCACTTCATCCGAAACCTACACAATGGCTCCCCGTCTCAAGTTTCTAGGACGGCCCGGGTTCGACCGCATCTACTCACACAAACATATGTATGCGTGCAAAACCCCCACAGTAAAGAAACTAAAATTTAATTAAATCCTGCAAAGTTAGTAACAAAGTAATGATTGAAACACATTTTTTTAAAGAGAACAGCTTGGAGAGATTCAAGTGGCTAGCCTGCTGGTATTGATATCCCTAGTGGAGTAGCCATCCTGTTAAGTCTAATTTTTGAATTCCCATTCCTAATCCGATCTAAACTAAACCCTATGCTCATCTAATCTAGATCCTCGACTTGAATTAGGAATTTCGTTCGATTTTTGGAGTCGCCACCTAACTGTTGTTGGGAAAAAGTGAATTAAGACTAAAGGAGCGGATTAGTCTTAATTTGGACTACTAGTCGTCGTTATTTCCTCTTCTCGTTTTTGTGAGAAGAGAAAAAGGGAAAACCAGAGTTTCTAAGTCCGGAGGCTAACCTATTAAAACCTATACGGTTACCACCTGATCTCCTAAAATTGTTTATTTTTAGAAATGTGTTTCATTGTGTTTCTGTTAATTTTTGTTATGTCTTTGAATTTATTTGAGAAAAAGGATTTTTCATTTATTTATGGGTTGACCCGAATGGGTGCCTACGTACCTGCTACTCAGGATCAAACAAGCCGTAGTTCGCTTTTTTTAAAATCTTTAGTGCATTGGTGAATTTTAATTTTGAAATTTCTTTCGATTTATGTTCTTACCATTTTTTGGATTTTTCCTAAAACTCTAGGCCTAAGCTTGATTTCATTTTTGAAAAATGATTTTTCTAAGTGCTAAAACTTATTTATTTATTTTTTATTAATTTTTTATGACTTTTTATGATTTGTTTTGTTATTTTTGTGATTTCTGAGAATTTGGGGGGATTTTTGTGGTTTTTTTGGAATTTTTGTTGATTTTCGTGATTTTTGGGAATTTTGTGATTTTTGGGAATTTTTGTTTATTATCTATCCTATTTGACATCTAAAATTTTATGATTTATTTTCCTAATTTTTTATTATTTTTCTATATTTATTATTATTATTATTATTTTTTATTTTTATTTTTTATTTATCTATTTATTATTTTTATTATTTTTCTACATTATTAAATTCTAGAAAAAACTAATTTCTACATTTTCCTATTTATTAAAAATAACACATAAATAAATAAATAAATAAATAAATAAATAACAAATAATTAATTAATTAATTCAGAATAAATAATAAACAAAATTAATTAAATATAAATAAAAAATCCGAAAAATCCGACTTACCTGGATCCGGGTCGGTGCGCGGGTCAGGTTAGTCGGGTCGAATCGGGTCAAATCGAGTCGGGTCGGATCGGTCGGGCACAGCGGCAGGGTTGGCTCGTTCACGGCATTCCGACGGTCTTTTACGGCGGGTGAAGTGTCAAATCCTAGCTTCTTGAGGGTGCTGAATCCGATTGTGGTGGCGATTTACTCCCAGAACGTCTCCTTGCGGTGGCTCAACTCCGATCGGCGGTCGCAACTTTGGATTTCCTCCGATCTACACTCTTTTCTCTCTCTCTCGCAATTCTGATCTGTGTTCTTGCTTCCTCATCTCCTCCTCTATTTATAGGCGCTTGAAACCGAGCTGGATAAGCTTGAATTTCCTCCGATTGAAGCTGATCGGATTTTCGGTTGAAAAACCAACTCCGATTCGTGCCCATCCAACGATTTGTTGCGATTTGATTTTAATTAGATAATGTTTATCTTATTTTTGTTGAAGATCTGTTGGATTTGTGCAAAAAAATCGAATCAAAACGGCCGAAATACGAATTTTTTCTTCGCCGGCGATCTCGGGCTCGAGGTAGGAGACGATCATGCGCCCGGCGCGTGCGTTTCTTCCAGCCAATCAGATGCTGCCACGTGTCCTGAATAAGTCGAAAAATTGCAAAATGCGGAAACTGCTTCCTCCGCGATTCGAACGTCTGACAGAGCCCCCCCCCCCCCCTCGCGCGCGCCTAGCCATGGTCCGGACCAGTTGGGCTAGCCCACTTTCGCGATTTTATTTATTTCGCAAATTGCATATATGCAATGCAATTTTTCTATTTTTTTATATTTTTTGAAATTTTAAAAATTTGTAAATTTTTTTTATTATTCATTATTGCTATTTCCGAAATCATTTTTCAAAGTTGAAGTGTTTTCCTATTTATTTTTATTTTTTGAACATTTTTATTATTTTATGCTAAATTAGGAAAAATCGGGAAAAATTAGGAAAAATTGAAAATTGATTATTATTGAAAATTATTGACTCATAAGGCAAAAATGGGGTGTTTACAATCTTTAATCACTAATTAACTTGAGTTAATTAAAGAAACCTTAATCAAGCTTAATTATGATGCTAAACAACCACTTGTATTAATCAACGGATAAAAGGAATCAACCTTAGGAACTCCCTTAAGGACCATTAGCCACTTCCATCTCACACCATCATTTGACACTTTGCAATAATCCAATGGCCAAGCTTGAATTTAGGACATAGATTAATAGGCTAGGGTGGCTAGAGGGCCACTTGTCAACTTGTGGAAAGAAATTACCTAAAATGGGAGTTAACTAAACCTAAGATTATGTTAAAAACCACTAGGAAAATTAAATATCTTACCAATCCTATTATTCACTAGATAAAGTGGAGGCAAGAAGTAAGGTTTGAATAGAAACTAAATATACACACACATAACCTACACTACTGGCCATTCTTTCATCCAATCCTTCTCATTTCTTTTTCATTTATAAATTCCACATATTACTAGCACTCTCAATTTCGCACAAGGAACAACATAACCTGTAAATACCCAAGTAATGTTCTATATATATGTGTGCGTAATTAATAATAATAAAAAAAATTACCAATGATGATACGGAAAATAAGAATTATGACTAGGGACAGGATGGTCATTTCGCGACCTAAGTATATAAGCTCCTTTTACTTAAGGTTAACACTTTTTCCTCCCTTTACCTCTCATAGAACCCTAGAGCCTTCTTATGTGAATTTATAGAGAAGGAGACAACGCGTGAATCCATAGAGAAAGAGACGACCTTTTTCCACCACTAGCTTATCGAATTAAGGTAAGTATATAAATCAATGATTATGAATCGTGATTTAAGTATGTATATGGTAGCATACAGAATTAACATATTGAGGTTTATAGATCTAGATCAATCCATGATACACAAGGGACGAAACAAGCGATTCACTCATCACAATAACAATTTGGGTCAATTAAGTTTATCTATTAGTGTATTACATTACAATTTTATGTTAGATGGATCAATTAGGTTAAATTGGCTGAGGTATCGATTTACAAGGTGTACAGTGAGGTACATAGCCTCCCAACACAACCGTGTTGGAACTGTGTGGAAAACTCAAAGTGAACTGAGAGATACACAGCCTCCCAACACGATTGTGTTGAAAATGAAAGGTGAATAGAGAGATATACGGCCTCTCAACACGACCGTGTTGAAAAAAAAAATTCAACACGACCATGTTGAGGTCATGTTGATGAATAGTGAACAAAGAGATATATGACCATGTTGAAAAAAAAAACAACATAGTGAATAGAGAGAGATACATGACCATGTTGAGACCATGTAAAAAAAAATTATACGACCTTTAGCACGGTCGTGTACTACCCTACACTCAACTACACGACTCCCAACATAACCGCGTTGAGTTGAAACTTGACTAGTCACTTTTTTATATTTATAGCAATACAATTCTAAAAGCAAATAATTTGAATCATGTATAGGTTTAGAAGAATTGTGAAGCTAGAAAGGTATAAGAAAAACTAAGTATTACGAGTCAAGTACGTGTATACCATGTTTGTTACTTTTGCTTGATAAATTAGATTTTGTGTGTAGGTTTAATGATACTGTAAATGAACCGGATTGAATGTGCATGTGATTATGAATTTCTGGGTCTAAGAAACCGAGTGTGGGTCATTGTTCTTGGGGTGGCACCCTGATGATCGGAATGTAATGTTGTCTCTAGTGGAGTCGTGTACCAAAATGATCCGAGTATTATGTGGAAGGTTGTGTTGTGAAATGTTATGATGTGGAAGGTTGTGACGTGTATTGTGAAAAGTTGTAGTGTTTGATTCATGAACTCATGGACAATGGGGAGTATCCATTGTCATATATATATATATATCCAAAAGGCATGACATTCCATTCATATTGTCTAAAAGGGACAGTGAATGCCGTTTATACATAGGCTTTTAACACTTGAGGTTACTTTATTTTGCATGAACTACTTATGAATGGAGCATAGATGGAGCCTTAGAATCTTTCTTGTTAGGTATCAGATACCGAACCCATTTTAGAACATTGTTAAGGGGTTTATAATTAATTACCAGTCTTGGTACCCCCCTTTCACTAACCCTTCGAACTAGATAGGTTATTTCTAAACAATGATTTTAATATTCGCAAATATGGACAAGAATAGAATTACATGCACATAGGACTAATCCAAGTAGGAGCTAAACCTCTTACGAAATTAGGATTAGATACCTTTGTCCTAATGGTCCTTAGGGATGCCAGAGAACTGGAATATGAAAGATCAATTCATGCATCGCTTGAAACCAGTCTTAGTACTAGTCCAGTCCAATTTGAATGCCATCCAAATGTCACTTTAGGTCTTAAGGATCAAACCATAATGAAATCCCTAGTCCTTCAAATAAAAACCCACAATTATAAGATGATTCCAGGTGCACTGCCTATGACAGTCATATATCGAATCTATTTCAAATTAATGAAAACAGCTTTCGGATCAAAAGCGTACAAGATTGACGAAAAAGGTCAAACGCTTCTTATTCAAATAGATCTTACTAGATCTAATGTTAGTATCCCTAGGATAATCAAATGGGATCAGGTAAGTCTGCTTGATCACTAGGAAATAGAAAACCCTATTCCCCAAAAATCCTTCAATGATGTCGAACCATCTAATGTGGTCCAACATCCAGATGGTAAGGTAACACTTCAATTCTCTAGGAGATCTTTCGAGAATCCTAGAAGTTCAATGTCTTTAGGATCATCGAGAAGGTCAGTTAATCTGTCCAAGATTGATGAACTAAAAAATGTCCAGGTTAGTCCTAAAAAGACTAATCCTACAATTTACGGTTTAGTTAACAAACCTTCAGGGTTAACTCAACCAATCTATCATAATGACCCAGAATGGGAAGAACCAATTGCTTCAGAATTAGGAGATTCTGAGCTTAATGTCATAAAAAAACCCTTCGAACCAGATAGGTTATTTCTAAACAATGATTTTAATTCTTCTAAAAATAAGAAGAAAAGAGAATGGTATTTTAAAACTTTTGATAAGTTTAAAATACAAATTAAAAATGATTATTATAATTTTATGGAAGAAATCGATTCTCAGATTTTATTCTTTGATTGGTTAGAAGAATATTATTTGAAACCCAAAATGATAAATGCAGTTAATAAAACTGTACAATGGAGACTAAGTGATGGTAACATGATTGAATCCACTCATCCTCCACTTAGTAATATTTGGTATTCCCATAGGGCAACCGAAATCAAACTAGCTCCCTTTAAGAAAGCAGATGAATCTGAGGGAACTGGTATTAAAAACATTATTGACCAAAACAATTTTACTAATAAAAATCTTCACACAATAGGTCAACAACTTGACCGAATTGAAGATGTAATTAGTAAACCCCAGGTCAATAACAATGAAAATATTAAGGTTGAAAAGAAACCACTTTTCAAACCTTTCGAAATGATAAATCCCAGTAATGAATTTCTTCAAGCCTTGTAGGAAAAGAAGAAATTATTAAAGGGAAAAATGAAAATGGAATCAGTGGAATCTTTTAAATTAGATACACCTAAATTTAGGAATCTAATTATTGAAGACACTCCATCTAAAAAAATTAATGTTTTAAGTGAAACCAATGATTCTAATCCAGATGATTTATCAGAAGACTTAAGTCTTGGTAATTCTAATGGCTTAGAAGTCAACAAAATTACTTGAAAAGAACCTCAAAAATTATATTATCAGAGAGCATCACCTCCTGATATTATGTTTGAAGAAAAACCAAGTAATTATCAAAAAAAATATTCTATAGGAACTACCTATGAATGGAATATAGATGAAGCCTTAGAACAAATGATTCTTAATGTTTTAGTCATCACCCATGATATACCAATATGCATGTAGTATAACATGGTCTTGTCAAACATATACTCATGAGCATTAGGCTCATAAGTCTTTAGGAGAAGATTGAATCCTTTCCTGGCATTCTCATGGACAATTTCTTCAATTGCCCCAAATTCATCCTACCAATGTGCAAACCAGTTAAGAAGGTTTTTTGTTGAACATTTATCAAAAAAGATCAATCAAGTATGTGACCTTTTCTGATTCATTTGAAGGAAAGCATTGAACCAGGCTTGCTTATAATCATAATAATTATAAACAGTTAGGTGAGGTACCAGAGGCATCAGTGGGTTAAGGCTGAACTTCTGGTTATCATAAGGTTTGCCAGGCCAATCCGAAAGGTTGATGACCTTATGGATTCTAGCTGTCGAGTAAGATATTACTCCATTATTTTGAAAATGTTTAATTGAAACAGAACTTGTTTCAATTAGGATTCTTTCATAATATTCCATATTCTTTAAATTATCATATGGAATATAGAAAACATTTTCAGAAAATATTTTCCTAGCAAAATCATAAGGATCATTTTCATGCATCCCTTTCTCAACAGAGAAGACATACTTGAAAATATCCTTTACATACCATTTTTGAAAACCATATATATATATATATTATGTGTGGTTATGGAATGTGGATGTGCAAGAACTCACGGACTCATGGGGAATACCCATTGTCATATATATATATTATGTACAGTAAGAGACTTATGGATAGATGATTACCATTATCATATAATATATATATATATATTATATATTATATATATATATATATATATATATATTACGTATGGTTATGGAAGGTAGATGTGCGAAGACTCATGGACAATGGGAGAATACCCACTGTCAGATATATATTATTATTATGTATAGTAAGAGAGGATTACCTTTGTCATATATATATATTGTTTGTGGATGGATTGTGAAAGTATGTTTAGGAATGTTATATGTGAAGATGTTTATATTGTGATTGTATATCGGCTAAAGATTGTAAATGAATACTATGATGCATTCTTGCATGTGTTATTGTTTCTGGTATAGTATGCATGTGCGTATGTAGGTATGCACTGTACTGGGTGTTAGCTCACTGCTTGTGGGAAATTTTTTTAGTTGCAGATGCTACAGGAGAAATTGTGGAATATGTTGAAAACTTGGGGAAAACAACTTAAGATCAGAACAACGAAGAGAATGTAGAATATGTCTATTACGATGACTAGTAGATAGCCTAGCTTTGGTAAAGTATACTCTAAGTTGGTAGAAATGGAAGCACACCTTAAGACATTAGAACTAAAAAGTGTTTAGGAAGTTATTGAAATTTAATATCATCACTCAATATGTAATTCTTGTATTTTTTAGTAGTAACTTAATGTCAACATATTCTATTGCATTCCTACTCTTAAATGTGAGCCTCAAGCCTTTGCCACCTCTTGTGTTTGCCCTAGTCCTTGCTTCCAAGTCCATGCCTTAAGCTTCCTAAGGTCCTTGTCCACTTTAAATCCTTCTAACTAAATTTTAGTTGCCTCTTTAGGTTGTGGTTTTTCAAATGGGAAGTGAAATGAGTGAGAGATTAGGAGGGTTTTAGTTAGGTTTAGATGAGAAAGGGTGATGATTAGTGGTATAGGATGAGAGGAAAATGATGGGATTTAATGGTGTAACATAGCAGTGGACAAGTAGTGGTTGTGTGGTGGTACGTGATTGGGACAATGGTAGAGTAGTTGTGTAACACCTCGAAACCCGGGTATACTACGGCCCGCTACGTGTTCTCATTTCCTAAAGACACGCAAAGGCTCAATCATCACTATTCTTCAAATACTCTCATTCATGTACTCTTGATAATAGTCATAAATCATCTACTGTATAATAGAGATTAATGAAATCTTCCATCCTCAATAATAAGTTATCAACATTCTTCTCAAATCGAACAGCATAAGCGATTAACATTCACTTACAATAGAAATTCCCAAAATAACTAAATAAAATTTAACATGTCTTTCCTTAAACATCTAATTTAGTAAGAATAATGCAACTACAATGTTAAAGATGTTTTTCCTCAATATTTAGGCATGATAATATAGAAGGAACTTGATTAAAAAATGATTGCCCCTTTGTTGACCGAAACACTAGAAGAGCTTGGGAGGCTCAAACTTTAGTATAATAAGTGATTTATAGCATTAACTAGCATTAAGAAGTGATTAGAAATAGCTAAAAGTGATTAAATTGAGAAAACATGAACATTTCCTTTTGAACCTACCTAACCAATGCCTAAAGAAGATGAAAAATGTGATTTTCCTTTAATTTCAGCATATAAATATGATAAGATATGATTATGAGAATATTAGAATTGAAACTCTTTAACTAAGCACGAATATTAGAGCTTTTAGATGAAAATATGCAAAACTGATAAAAAGGCTTGAAAACCTAACCTAAGCCATGAACATAAGACTATTGCATTAGATATTCCACAATCAAAACACTAAATAAATGCCCAATTCATATTAGAAATTGATTTGGGTTATTTTCATTAAGTTTAGGGCCCAACTGAAACCAAAATGACTCAAAATGGGCCTATAGCCCAATAAACAAAACTAATATGACCTTTAGCCTAATTTACACATCTCAAATGACCAAAATTACCTCACCATGTGAAATTATACTAAAAAAACCTTTGAAACAACTATAAGAACATGAAGATAGAACTTAAAATGAAAAAGTTATAGCCATAATACAAAACCAGTCAAAACCGATAAGTATAGCAAATTTAGTCGGAAAAATTAGTAGTTATAGAATATTATCCCCTTTATCAAGTGATATTGATTTTGAGCATGAGTTACCCAAGAATTATTACAATCAATAGTAGATATGGTTGAGTGAATATTCCGATGAATATTATACTTGTTAGTGATTGTAGATTAGTAGCACTTAAATGATTTATAAATTAAATTAAATGCTTGGGGTTTTAGTAATGGATGTGATTTCCTTGTAATGTGATATGTGATAACTCAAAATAATATATGAAAACCACTTGAAATACGATGTGGTGCATTAGAAATCATATGGTTGCTAACTATCTATGATAGTTGTAATAGTTGCTAAATAATAAACCAAATCATGCATATCATAACTTTCATGTAGAAGGCCATCAGTATCATGTAGTAGTAAGGAGAGGCTATATGGAGGTAATTCTCCATACACATCCTTGCATTGACCTTTGGAAACTATCGAGTACTAAGAAATGCTACCCTCTAATTGAGGTTGAGTCTAGGGATTCACCATTTAGGAGTAGGTGAGATTGAGTTAGATACCTACGTCTACACCCCTTTAGGCATATATAGTATTATTACTATATTTTGAATATAATTGTTGAAGTATAAAATTTTGAGATAGAGCTCAAGGTGATTGGAACCTGAAGCCAACATGTTGGTTGCTGTTTCCCAACCTAAGCAACGAAAGGTGTAAATCTATGCTATTTACAACTTCTAAATGGCTATATATGTTTTTGCATTTCATATGCTTGTCCATGCATTCATATGCTTGACAATTAAATTGTTTGATGCTTGCTTGCCAATATAATACGAGGAATATCTAATTAAGTTGGTTATTATTTATACCCCTATAGTATTTCATTGTTGCAAGAGCTCATATGGTTAGATCTTGGCCATCAAATGCTAGAGGTTAGTACACAGGAATCTGGGTTGAAGAGTATGTGAGTTGAGAGCTTGAGTGATCAGGATTCTAGATGTTAAGACTCTATTATGATGTATTTCAGCTAATTGTGAGTAGATACTTAGATTGTCTTTTTATATTATTGCTACTATTTTATTATCCATTGGATATTTAGTGGGACTCATATCCTATATTTATATGATGATATGATATGAACTTATTTACAATTACTGTTCTTTCATTGAATAGAATTGTGAATCGACATAGGGTAACTTGTAGTAAGTATGCCTTGTACATAGTATTGGAAATCTTTAAGCAACAAGAGGGTTATTCCTTGGTTTTTGCACCATGTATGGTGGAATGTTACAACAAGGGTACCCCCTAGGGCATGACAATTTTAAGTGGTATTAGTGCATGAGTTAATTAGTTAAAACCTAAACCCAGAAATCTAGGATGACTAACTGAAAGTGAGTTAGAGAGTAGGTAGAATCGAATAATAAATGTATAGTATATATATATATATGTAGTTACACATAAAATGATCACTTATAACCTAAGGATATTAAAAGAAGTTTTCCAATGTTATAGATTGGCCATGCCATTCTTATAAATTAAGGGATAGAGAGACACTTATGAAGTATAAACGCCATCTAAGATTAGATTGTGAGGATATGGCTTTGTTGGGTAGACCATGGATGATAATATTAGTCATGACGTGGTAACGAGTAAGCTTGGGCTAGTATTGGATTGCTATTTATTAGGAGATTAAGTGGGCCAATGATAGCCTCTATATGGATGTTGAGATGTTCAATGTTTTAGAGAGAAGAAAGATAGAGATGAGTTGGAAAGTTTAGTAACATTGCATTTGTGGTTGTTGATTCGGATAGGTTGAGATACCTTGACTTCTCGGAGTGGACACAAGTTAGGTTAGGTTTATTTTTTTCTAAAGATAGGAGGGGAGATCATCTAAGGTTAGAAGCTAAGGAGATTGCTTAAGCCATTGCTGACCTTTGGAGTTTTATGGAAATTGGTTGATGTTTCCACCCCTACTAAACATAGGCAAGGAGGAGGAGATACCCAAGGAGTTGCCTAAACCATCATTGGATATACCCTTAAGTTGGTTTAAAGATAACATTATAGTGACTTAAGTCCCTATGGATTTTAAGATGCTTCAGGATGAGGAGGCAAATGCAGGAGGAGATTTGTTAACTTTGCTTTTAGATTTTTGGGATGTACCAGTGATGCCCATGTCAAGTGATGAGCCATCTTATGTGAATTTGGTTCTAGTTGACCTAGATTTGTCATCATGTAGGCCTATAGTGTTGGTTAAGGAGACAATATGATGGATTTATACAAGGTGGTATTAGAGCAAGATCCCCTCAACTTTATGATAGTTAATGATACTTATTACATAGATCTAGATGATTGGCCATATTAGGAGGATGATGCCCAATCAATACATTCAAGTATTAGATCTTTATGTAGTCACTTTCTTACCTAGGACAAAGTTGGACCTAATACTTCACTAGGTTCTTGTTTAATTATAGGATCACTAGATGTATGCACATGTCTGCCCAAGGGTAGATGATCAATTTTGTAATACAAAGTCTTGTATTGTATGGATGACATTATATGTACATTTGATCTATTTAGACTCTTGTACAGGTCGAGTATCACTCATCGAAAGTGATTACCTTTAGGTTGTAACCTCATGCTACCAAGAATTAATGGAAATTAGTTTATATATTAGTTTGTTTTGAGAAAGGATATGTGTATTGATGTAAATAGTGGTTGTATTTACACATATAATTCAATCATTATGTTAATGACAATATGTGGCAAAATATACTTCGGATTTATAACCAATGTGTAGGAAAATTATCTCGCAATTTTGAAAGATAACTTACAAAGAGAGAATTTCATAGACATTGAAGAGGATGTTGGTGACCACTGTAAAATGCAAACCCTAAGGTTAGTGAGTAAGGACAAAATCCACCCATAGACTAAATAGATGAAATGTTAAATACCATTGAAAGGTGAAATTAGTGGTTTTGATTGTTCCTAAAGAAAGCTCAACCACAATTAGCACCAACACCACTACTACCACTAGTGGCTATGTAAGAAGTACCACCACTATAATGATCCTACAAAGGGTTTAGTATAATTATCCTAAAGTCATCATATTATGTGTACACCCGCAATATGAAAACCGCTCTATAGGTTAGAGTTTACAATGCTTTAATTAAATGTTCTCTCCTTACTTTAACTAATAATCCATTTAATTGATTATTATCAAAATAACTATAGAAGTCAATATACTATACTTCATCAAAACCTTAGAGAATCGGTATTCTTTACCAAATCATAAAATCAAGTAGTTAAAATTTTGAAAAGCAAAAGTTCAAATGACTATAAAAAAAGATAAAGATTTTGAAATAAAAAAAGAATACAAGTCTTAACATTTCATCTCATAAAGTAAGTTTGGTTTAAATATACTTTAAAGTCTACACCTATCAAAGACTAGAGTTTGAAAAACTCGTTGCTCTAATCCCAACCCATTCTCAGTGTTGAAATAACCTATAAGAAAGGTTGTTGGACGGATCAACAAAACCATGACTTAGTGACTTTTTCCCTTACTACCATCGTTTAAGAAAGTTATCAAGTATTAGTTAGCATCACATGAAATCTATCTACTTATGAAATGAATGCATATGCGATGAATGTAAGCAACACATCCATGGGAATCTGGAATGGTGAAAGGTGTAGATTTGTGTCGTTTACACATCGATTGTCTTCCATACTTAACCATATGGTAGTGTCACCCCCTTAACAGGGGGCTAGATTGTTACACTTAACCATCATCAACAAAAACAATCAAATATAATGCCACTAAGGTCTAAATTGAGCAAATTCCACATCAAGGCATCCACCATCAATCATTCAAGAATACCACATAGGCCTTAATTAAGGGACAATCTATTAGCTTTACCCCAGTGAACTAAAATTTGATAAAATTATCATTGGTGGCCTTGAGAGCACATATTGAGGTTCTTAATGAAATTACTATAAGTGGCCTCAAGAGCATTCATCGAGGCTTTAAATAAAATTAACATAAGTAGCTTTGAGAGCGTATACTAAGGTTTTACAAATTGTGGCTTTTGAGAGTACACACTGGATTATATAAAAGGCAACTTCTAAGAGCACACTCTAGGGTCTTAAATAAAATCTTAATAAAAATATTTCAAAGAAAAAATATCAAAAACATTTCAAAATTATTTGGCAAAGCTTGAATGCTCTAAACTCCTCTTTATGTTCCTATTGGTCATAGACATGCAATAGGTATATTCAATTATTTTGGCCAAGAATACAAATTTACAAATTAGTAATATGGTCACATAAATGATGGCATACAAGGTAACTAATCATTCCAACAAACAATCAATAGTAATAAGTAGAATAACATGCAAATAACAAACAGCAAGCAAATAGTAGATTGTTGGAACTCCCTTACTTAGGCATAATTGCTCACTTGATGTAGTTCTCGGATTTTCTTGAATTAACAATTAAGTATCTTAGAGAGATAATAAAATTTATATAAATATTTGAAAGAGCTATGCTTCTTGAATAAACTAAACATCTACCATAATTACCTAATTTTCAATTGATCCATTTTGGTGTTTTGGTCATATTTTCTTCTTTTTAAGGTAGAACTTTGCATGCTTGTAGTTATTTCGAAGCTTGAGAAGCCTAATTTTAATTTAAAATTTTAGTATTTAAAAATTTAAGTTGATTTATTGTCATAGGTCGAATTAGGTTGATAGCATGCTTTTCGTCAATTTTTCGTTCCGTCATTGATGAGGTTAAATTCTTAAATTTATTATATAGATAGTTAAATTAACTTATAAATTAGACATAGATTGCTAAATTTAAAAGGACAACTTGTTTAAGCAAATGGGATATGGAATAGATTGGATGGGATTTTCCATCTATTAAATTATTCTCTCAATTTATAAATATTGGATACCAGTTACACTTAAATATTGCGATTTTTGAAAAAAATTAAGTAAATATTATACCCGTAAAAAAATTACTAAAATAGATTTCGAAGACACAGATCACGTATGCGCCTTTAGGGATGCTGGAAAATTTTATGTTGAAGGCGTAAGTCCAGTCTGTGTCTTCAATATAAAATAATTTTTTTTTGCAACCCTACAGAATCTTGTCCTGCAAACCTATAAAGCTTACAACATTGCAAACCTATAAAATTATTATAAAAGTGTGTTTGCAAACCTAAAAGTGATATAGTAAATTTACATAGTATCATAACATGTGATTGCTAATACGTAGGAAAAAAATTGCACCGACAATTTCTAATATAAATACGAATCATCAGTTCATATGTTTACATTTCCATCTTTCAATTTCCTCTGTAAACTTCACTTTGCAAATTTTTGTTTTCACAATTTGTGTATTACGCAGGTTTTACTCTATTGAAATATATGTGTGGAAATTTCTTTATCAAGATCTCGGTATATTTTCTTATGAAAAAAATTATTTTTTTTTACTGTTATATTACTTTGGATAAATGCAAAAAAAAAAGACATGTAAACATATATATTGCATAAATTTTATTAAAATAGTAGTTATTGTTAATTAACTATTAATTAGTAATTAATTAATTATTAATATATGATTGATTAACATTAGTAAATGAATTATCTATATATGTTATTATAATGTATTTTTGTAAACATAGTTGTTAAATTAAGTTATTGTTAATTAACTGTTAATTGGTAGTGATTATTCATTAAAATATCGTTAATTAATTGCTATAAAATTAATTAGTAAAAAATTTTGTATTATGTGGAAATATAAAATATTTATATGGCTTAGTAGAATTAGTCATAAAAGTAAGTAGTTGGTAATTATCCATTAATTAAAGATGATTAGTCATTAATATGTCGTTAATTAATTGGTATAAAATTAATTAGTGAAAAATTCCATATACTTTGCAAATGAAAAATATATATATATGGTTTTGTAGAATTAGTCATAAAAGTATGTAGTTGTCAATTAAAGATGATTAGTCATTAATATGTCATTAATTAATTGTTGTAAAAGTAATTAGTGAAAAATTTTGTATTTATTGCAAAGTGAAAATATTTGTATGGCTTTGTAAAATAAGTTATAAAATTAATTAGTTATTAATTATCCGTTAATGAAAGGGGATTAGTTGTTAATATGTCATTAATTAATTGTTATAAAATTAATAAGTGAAAATTTTTCAATTAGGTGGAAATGTAAAATATTTGTATGCTTTAGTAGAATTAGTGATAAAAGTAAGTAGTTGGTAATTATCTATTAATTAAAGGTAATTAGTTATTAATATGTCGTTAATTAATTGTTGTAAATTGTATGCAATCATGGGGAAACTTAAGTGGCACTTAAAGAGATAGTTGTGCAAGTTTTTTATTCAATAAGGAAACAATGGAAGAAAATGCCACAGATCTCCATTTCGTTAAAACTCTAAAACAACGAAAAGAGAGTCCCCATCCCAATTTCACGATTAAAGTTATGTAAGATAAAAACCCATTATCCTTTCTCTTTATCTCTATCTCTCTCCATCTGTTTGTTAGATTGAAGATGAAAACCCAAAATGGATTAGCAAGTGTAGTTTGACATGTAAATGCTACAATCAGAGACATAATTGAAAAAGGTAAGACGTTAAATCGCTATGTCGTACTTTAACTATCTAGTCTTTTATAGTTCAAAGTTCAAAATTGAAGAAGTTTTTTTTATTAGTTTTAGCATAGTTGGTTAAGTTAAGGTTTTCATTGAATAAAATGGATTTTCAAAAAAAAAAAAAAATCAAGCCTACTATGTTTTATTTTCATTTGTATAATGAGTTCATATATCAATTCCACTTAACCCAAGTTAATTTCATATCCTATGAATTACAAATAAGCCCTATTCTATGTAATTCCTATGGTTGTTATTTTTTTCTTAGGTTTAGCCAAAGACATGAGGCTGAATTATTTTACTCGAGTTTTGTTAAAGGTAATAGATTATTAAGTAATTTTTTTTATATAGATAGGATCATAACTGATACCTTTTAAATATTTGACTTGTATATGCTATCTAGTCTTTTTGATTGATAGGATTATGCCTGTAACTTTCCGAATATCGATGTCGTTATGGAAGAATTTTAACAAATGTATGATCAAGAACCTATATATGATTCCTAGAAATCAATAGTCTTGTTAGAAAGTACACAATTTACAATAATTGAATGTAGTATGAAGAAATTGATGATAAGAGATGGCTAAGATCTATTGCAAAATGGGAATAAAAGGGTAATTGGAGATTTAATTCAAGTTGTAAGTAGCTAAATAGAGAATAGATATAAAGCTTCTAAAAATGTTACGGGTGAAACGAATCTAGTGAAAAGTTAAGTAAAAAAAGATTAAAATTGCTGATATATCCTCAAATTTGGAACACCAAATTTTCATACATAGAAACAATTTAACATGTTATAGCATAACTAATTATTTGCCCTTTGTATAGAAAAGAGTTAGAAAGATGAGTAGCAGCTCCATGTCAAACAACTCTACCTATTCAAGAGGAAGTAATACAACTTGCCATTGTGGGGGAATGATCCATAATTTTAACATTGTAGCAGCCAAAAAGTTTTGGAAGAAAATTTCAAGGATGTCCAAAATATTGGGCATGTGTTAATTTTCTTTCTTCCAACTGTGCTATTCCATATGTGTTGATTGAAAAGAAACTATTAATTGTACAGGTTAGAGAGGGTAGCAATTATTTTAGGCGAATAGATTTGCCTACGTGCACCTATGGCTTGGAATTTGGAAATAAAGTGTTAAAATGCACTGGTAGGATTAAACATGATTCGGAGACAACAAAACAAAGGAAAAAGGAATTAGCCCATAAGCTTAAACATGAGTTAAAACACACGAAGTGTGAGATAATGAAGTTGAAGAAGATCATTTTTTTTTTAACTTGGCTATTTTTTCTAATAGTGATTGTAGGTTGTATTGTGCTTAGCAATGATAGGGATGGGCTAAATGCATAAATAGATGAAAGTTAAAATAAGTGGTAGCAATTGAATGACATTAACTATCTATGTTTGCAATCATATTGTAAATGAAGTGGTAACTCGCATACAGTGGCCTTGAATTTTAGAGTATGTAATATGTTAGAATGGTGTTAGGAAATGCAAGAAGTACTATTAAATTGAGACAATCCAGCTTTTAGACATTTGTTTTCTATTGAGGGTATTATATGTATTTGTACTTTATATGTTCTAATTTGATATGAATTAAAAGGAGTATTTTATTTCGAAATGAATGTGATTTGTAATTACGTCTATTCTGGTGTGAATCAAAATAAACAAATGTTTTATTGTTTGTATCTAGCTTGGAGTGAGTTGTTGGGATAGATGAATTATGGAATACTATCTGTTGAATCTTTGACAAAGAGTAAGAGAGATGGGGTTGATAGAAATAGTAATCTTTCATTTGTAATTGTCAATTAATGGGGAAAAAAGAGCAATCTTTACTATGAAAGGTTGATTATCAAGAGAAGCAATTTCCATATTCTTACAAAATTGATTATGCATTTTGTAATAGGTTAAAAATGTCACTATGCCATCAACATTTTAGCTTAAGTTGTAGGGCAGCTAGTTGCATTTATTGATGACAACAATAGATTTTTAGGTAGAGACCCAAAAACACTTTAATTATACTTGGTTGTTATCACATTTTGCAATCAATTTGTTTAAATTTGCTTGTAGTTGGGGATATTTTGTTACATGGAAATGAGAGACTATGCAGTACATGATTTGGGAAGATTAGCTTAATCATTAGTTATTGGGAAATACTAACTAAAATGCATAAGCTATATAGTAAGTTTGATTGCCTTTTGTGTTTTTATTCTTCCATTGGACACTCTATTGCTAATCTTTAGAATTGTATTAGTTACAATTAGCCTTGTAGAACTCTTTTTGTACATTTGGAGCTAAATTTGTAGAGGGTTTTATAGGTAAAGAAGTCTAGTGAGTTATGTAGTAGTCCTAACAAGTAGCTATTTCAATTTTTTTTTTTTTTTTGAGACCTTTCTTTGAAGGAGAAGAACTTATTGAATATGTGAAAAGAGGTCGACTAGTTACAATGCATTGGACATATTAGCATGATATTGGCCTATGTTTTTCGATTGAACAAGAATGCCAAGGTTGAACTTGTTATCTTGAAATATGCATACCTTTGAATTCATGTCTCTATTTTTAGGTATCTAACTTAAAAGGACTTGGTGATCTGTACACATATAGGCCTAGGATACATAGTGCAATTTAAGGGCGCATCCTAACTAAGTAAACCTAACATCTAAATGACTAGGATGCATCGCCTAAAAGAATATAACCTACACTAATCACTTCAACTAGTTATAAGTAGACCTAACATCTAAATGATTGTGATACACCGCCTAAAAGAATACAACCTACACTAATCACCCTAACTAGTTATTGTTGAGCTAAATCAAGATCTCGTTTCAAATTTGCAATAATTGTTTTCTCCTATGGTAGCTCCAACATGAGGTAAGAATCTTAACCCTATAAACATCTGACCTCCTCCATTAGAGAGTTGATCTAGTTATTTGCATCTTTAAGTTCCTATTGAGCCTTGGAGAGGTCGGAGATGCTCTTTTGTGCCCTCTCCTCGACCTTAGTAACCTTGCGATGATAATTTCCCCTCATTGCCTTGAGTTTCTCTCTAGCTTCCTTCAATTCTCCCTCCATTGTCATTTGCTACTACGATTGGAAGTTAAATCAGTCATATTGATGCGAGAATAGCTTAAAGTAGTTACTAGACTCAACTATTCATTCACATACTTGCTACTCACCCTCATTACAAGCAAAAAGAACCCCATATGTGACCTTCATGGTAAATATATATTTATTAATAAATAAATAATAAAAATGTAGTAAGGACAAGCATAAAAATAAAAGAGGAAGAATTCCAAACTTATACCTCAATGAGACGCATGGAGAAGGAGTGAGGATTAGAAGCTGACATTCCTATCGCTAAGACTTTTGCGTCACTTCTCTCCTAAAGACTTAAGATCCCCTCAAACAAATCTTACCAACTCGTTCTCCCTTCTAAGCCCGGCACTGGAGTGTGAGGGCTTAAGAGGCCTTAGGGGATCACTGCTTCCCTAGTACTCCTCCTAGGGTAGTTGGACATCATGGTAACGTTTTTATTGGCGCACTGCAACCACATCCTAGTTCCCCCCAAAGGTGATGGACCAAGTCTTCATGTCGTTTAGGATAGAAACAAATTCTCTGGAATGATTGCGTTTTGAAGTTGCCATGTTGCCTCGCTTTGAGGTTTGGTGTAGATACCCCAAGTTATTGGCTAGAGACCACCTCATCCGCTCTAGTGTAGTAGTGGCTAGGCCGATTTGCTAAAGAGCTTCGATGTCCTGAATTAGAATTTCGCCCTTAAAAGGTTTCCTAGCAATAGAGGTCGTTGCCTTGGTCCTCCTTTCATCTTAGGGCTTGGGTCTACCATGCCTTGCCTAGTGGACAATAAGGTCAACAGATGAACCCTCCTAGATGGTGCCATTTTTGCAAAGAAAAATAAAATGTCAACAAAATAAAGAACCAAATTAGAACTTATTATACAAATCTCATGATGAAGAAGTCTCCGAACTGTAACCCACAAGTTCATCCTCAAGCCAATCTCATCTTGAACTTCAGCCCTTACCTTTACCCTAATTCTCATTGGTGCTCCCACTAATGTCACCCCAACACCAAAGCCTTTAGGTGTTTTCATACTTATACCCCGAAACGCCTGCATCAAGCTAGGGGCATCAAAAGGCTACCTATTCTCCTTGAGATCCCAAGAAGGACCTCAAATCAATGCTTATCAAATGGTGTTAGTTTGATGGGCTTAGTGCGGATCAAATTCACCCAACAAACCTAGAAGCCTAATGCCTTGGACGTCTCGACTACAAAGAATTTTTCCTTCCAATCATGTACCAAAGACACTAACTCATCCATTAGCTTCACCCTAGGTTGGCTGGATAGGTAGCACCCCCCCTAAAATGGCTCAAATCTCTTCACCCTATAGAAAAATTGGAACAACGGTTGGGTAGACCGCATGCCATGCGATATACAAAGGCTCTCAAATGCCACCAATAGAATGTAAAAATTGGGCACGAGTTAATAGGGGTTAACATGGTGATAGTTGAAGAACTCCTTCATGATGATGGCTAATCATAGCTTGGATAGATTGGCCTTTTGTCTTCCCCATCATTAGGATATATGTCTAGGGCCAACTCCCTGTCATGAACTTCTCCATTGCATTCTTCCTCGAATGACCTTAGGATCACACTATCTACCTCTTCTTCCATTACCACTATCGTGTAGGGTCAGCTTGAGGGCCCTACCTCGTGTCTTGCTACACTAAAGACAATCTTCTAAACAGCACAAGAAAGTGTGTGAGAAGACGAACTTGACATACCTAATGAGCTAATGAATGTCAAAAAAATTGAAGAGGGATAATGAGAGAAATCTACTGAACACAAGTGCATTTTCCCATATTATTTAAGATCACACCATATATTGCTTGACAAAATGAAAAGTTGAGATATTTCACCCCCACAAGTACCTCAAATCCTATCATGCCACATGGCTTATTGCATTAAATACATGTGTTTGCATGCATGAGCATAAAAGTGAAAGATGAAAGGACGGAGGCATCCACAACAAGCCTTTTCACCTTCTTTGGCTTCGAAGTTGACTTTTAGAGTAAGAAGATTATCCACTCAACCTATACTATCTAACCTATTATTGTTGTCACAGCTCAAATATCTTGCTTTTCATCTCTAGCGACTTGTAAGAGTCATCTTGCAAATTGGTCGACATTTTGACTTTTAGCTTCAAAACATCAAGGTCGACCAATTCTTTCCGCAGGTCGAATACGTCCTCCTCAACCCAACACAAGCTCAATCAACACACCTATGCCTTCACCTTAGTAAATAAATAATGTCTAACCTATTCCTCTCTAAGTGTAAAATGTTTCTACAAGTAATGACACATTACAGCTTTTTATTATCTATTACTTCCATAAATGGATGGAGATGCTAAATCCTTCATATTTCAAACTTGTGATCACTTAATTTCATAGTCTCCAACTATAGACACCATTCTGCCCAATTTTAAAAGTATATTCACTTGTATGGCCATTTTCCCTTGTAGATTTTGTCTCATAATGAAAAAAGGTCTCATAATGACATGATAATGCCATGCAAAATGTAGAATATTTCAATGTTCAAAAAAAATGACTTGAATTTGTAAAGCAATGTAGGAAAGTATCAAATATGAACTTGAAAGGAAAAGTAACTAATTTAATTACAGACTTTAAGTACATGGAGTGGTGAATCAATTACATCCTCTTCATAATTTTCCATGGATAACATAATCATTGAAACTTCTTTAGAATTTTCCTAGAGATTTATATATAGATGAGGAAAATTGAGTCTAGCATATAAGCCTTTAAGCTTATCGATTGCATTATCATATGCACGAGTAATCAAAATACTCATATGCTTAACAACACAATGTATTTATGTGTCCTAACTATAGAAAGTGAAACATAACAAAAACAATAGTATCCGCTGATATATTCAAATGCTTTAACCTCGACCTATCAAGTTACTCACCCCATAATACACAAAATGGCCATGGATATAACTTCTATGTGGCCCCTACCACACCACACTAAACCTAACTCACCACTTCCACTACTCCTTCCTATTCTAAAATTCTCTCCAATTAAGCTACTATTACTTGGTTGAGAAAACCATGTTGCTATTGTTCACTAGGCATGACCCTAGTTCACATAATACATATTTAGTTTAAAAATTTACCCATTGCTAGCTAATTCATAATATATTACATAAAACACACTCCCACAACCTGTGATGATGGCATGTCAGGGGTAGGTTGAGATGCTGAAGTTGATACTTCATTTATTGTAGAATGCATGCCACCCCTACTTCTACGTCCTCCACTTGTCCTACTTCCTTTACTTGCCATGCCTCCTCTAGCTATCTTACCTCCTCTACCTTGGTTATTATTTACTACAACAAACTAGTAAACATAAAAAAGAAAGAAACATTGGCATAACAATTATGTTATCATACTTGTAAGTAAAAAGGCTAATCTAAGTAGTGACACATACCTAATTTTCTCTTTCCCATTGAAGCTATCTTTGCCAACATGTAGGCTCAGTTGAAGTTTCATTACATGAGCAAGAGTTGTGACCAACACCAGCACATTTTTCACACTACTTCACCCTTTTACTTCTACTAAGGGTGTTTGGATTCCATGGCTCATTCTCACTACATCTTTGAGACTTCTTCGGCCATCTTAGTGGAATCCTGAATCTAGGAGGAAGTTGTGCTGCATGTCCTAATTGAGAGCACTCCACTTTTCTAGGCAGTGCGGGTGATGGTTGTCCCATTAGTTGCTAAATATGCACTCATTCTATAAAATTCATGAACATATTGCTTAGGCCTCTTGAAATTTCGAAGGATTGTTGCAGTAGCATGCCTACAAAGAAATCTTTGTAACTCCCACACTCTACAACTACATGTGTGCGCGAAGTCAACCACAAGCTATTCAAATCCATTACCAACCTCATACATATATGCACCAAAGGCAATCACCAAGCAATTTCTAGCCATGCCATTAATTTTTTCTATTCACTTTAAGATGTTAAGGCAAATCTCCTTATCATACTTTTGCATGTTGATGGGTCATTTATCTAATCATATCAAATTATTAATTTATTAGCCCAAAAAAATCTAACGACCTAGCTAGCCAATTGTATCTATCTAGTGTAGTATAGATTGCAATGGATGTCGTCCTCAAAGATCTTAAAAACAAGTACTAGTTTTACCGTTTTTCTACAATTTAGTCTAAATCTTAATGTAAGATTAATAAATTAAATCACTAATTAACTAATCTAATAACCTTAAGATGAATTATAATAGTTGTAATAAATGAATTCAATCACAAAGACATACCCCTTTCATCTTAATCCACTCTAAACCCTATCTTTCTTATAATAATGTATTGATTTACAATTTGTTTATGCTTTGCACTATAGGAATTCTCAATTAAATCAATTACTCCCTTAAGTTAATTAATTAATAACCTTATATAGAATAATGGAAACCTCTCCCTCACTATCGCCCTATAAGATTTCATTAAGTTCATAATTCCTAAATAAAGATTAAATCTTTATGCATAAAATTGAAGTTTTCTTACCTCTAGGTAAAACATGCAATCTTTCTATTCATGAAGATCTATTCTATTAGATGAGACCTCTCTCTATCTATCAAGAATCAGACATGTAATTAATTTGTGCTCATAAATTAATCACACAATAGTTAAAATACATGAATAGATACAAAGGCATAAAATTTTCATTAATCAATAAATAATTCGATCACTAAGTTTCGAGTTTCACAATATGTGAGAAAATAAATCTACTCCTCCATGGAATTTACAATAATCATGAGAAATCTAGAAAAGTAATAATAATTCATGATGAAAAGAATAAACCCTCATAGACGTTTAGTGATTTCTAAGGATGCTCCAACAATTTCTCCCTCCAAATTCGTAATTTTGCTTTTCTAAGGTTTTTAGAGTGGTTGTAAGAAAAAATAAATCCAAATCCCTAATTTTTGTAATAAAGTGAGTATTTATAGTCTAAAAAATAGGGTAGTATGCACAGCCTAGTGTAAGCCCATGCTTAGGTACCGTTTGGTTACTGGTACTGGACAAAACAAGAGTACTGGACAGTACTAAAAAAGAAGGACTGGACAAAAAATATTTTTGTACCACGTTTGGTTTGTTTAGTACTGGACAAGGATTTTTGTGCTGTCTAGTGTTTGGATTGCAAAATACTGGACTGAACATAGTAAATTTGACAGTTTTGCCCTTTTTAATTACTAGAGAAGGCTTTTGTGTTATGTAGTGTTTGAAATTACAAAGTACTGAACTGGACAGAGTAAAATTGACAATTTTTCCCTTTTATTTATATCATAGTTATTTATATATATTTGATATTATTATAAAAAAAAATGACTTGAAGGTTTAATATATTATATTAAATATTATAGGAAAAAGAATTTCATTTTATTTTTGGAGTCGACACTTAACTGTTGTTGGGAAAGATTGAATTAAGACTAATGGAGCGGATTAGTCCTAATTTGGACCATTAGTCGTCGTGATTTCCTCTTCTCGTTTTTTTGTGAAAAGAGGAAAGGGGAAAACCGGAGTTTCTAAGTTTAAAGGCTAACCTATTAAAACCCTAGGTTACCACCTAATCTCCTAAATTTTACTTTATCTCAAAATATCTTTTATTTTATTTTTGTCGTCTTTTATTGTGTTTTTAAGTGAATTATGCTAGGAAAATATTTTTTATTCCTTTTTTAGGGTTGTCCCAAATGGGTGCCTACATACCTGCTATTCAGGATCAAATAAATTGTAGTTCGCTTTTCTTGAAAAACTTTAGTGTGTTTGTGAATTTTAATTATGAAATTTCTTTTAATTCATGTTTTTACCATTTTAGGATTTTTCTAAAAAATCTAAACCTAGGCTTGATAATTTGATTTTTTTTTAAAATGATAATTTTAAGGAAAAACACCAATTTTGGATTTATTTAAGAAAATGATTTTTCTAAGTGATAAAAATTCATTTTTTTATTTTTCAACTCATTTATACTATTATAAATTTTTATTGCTTTTTTACTTAATTTATTATGATTTTTATAATTTTTATTAACTTTTATTAATTTTCATAATTTTTATTAAATTTTTATAATTTTATTAAATTTTTATTGAAAAATTTTCTCCTAGATTTTTATCTATCCTATTTCAAAATCTAAATCTTTATTTTTATTTTTCTAATATTTTTATTATTTTTTTATGAATTTTTACATTTTTATCATTTATTATTATACTTACTATTTTTATTTTCTTTCAAGATAAGTATGAAGGGCAAATCCGGAATTTCAGAAAAATTACATTTAGTCCAGTACCTAATTTTTAGTACCGAATTACATGTGGTACTAAAATTTCTGATTTTGTCCAGTACGTAATTGGTCTTTAGTCCAGTACTTCCTTCATGTGTGGCAACCAAACGAGGGACAAAAAATTTTGTCCAGTCCAGTGCCGAATTTCAATGCCAACCAAACGCTACCTTAGGGTAGTGTACTCTACAAAAAAGTGAAATTATGGCATTCTATGTTCTGTACGGCCTCTTGCATAGTCGTGCTCAAGGTTATACACTTTGGAACTCCTGCAGTTTCTTCTCTAGGTAGATTTCATGCTTCAACACTACTCTCTACACCACATGTGCAGCAGCCAGGGCATAATTTCATGATACATTTTCATCACTTTTTACTCTTCAGCACTGGCATCAACACGATTATGCTGAAAGTTGTGTACAAGTGAAAATCACATTTTCTTATATTTTGCTAAATTTTGCCTCTTTTTGCTCGAATCTTCTTTAAATCTTTAAATTACACTCTTTAAACCCTGAAATCAAATATTATGCACTTAAGTGTCTTTTCTTGATAAATTCACACAAAATGCATAAAAAATCATATTCAATAAATACTAAAAATAAGGTTCTTTCAACACTTATCAATTTTCTCCACACTTAACTATTTGCCTATCCTTAAGCAAACAAAATAAGAACAAGAGAAAGACTCTATCATAAATTATACTCATTATGAACTTCCAATCACAAGTATCATTCTTTACTCTATTAATTCTTAGTGACTTGTTAGTGCCTATTGCTCAAACCTACCATAATTGTATATATACCTAACATTCAGTAATTAGACTTTTCAAATTCATCCAAGTAAGTTAAATCAATATCTTCATTGTTTAGCCATTACTTTCAAAGTTACGAAGGAAATAACAAATCAAACAAAATCCAAGCTGTTCAGTTACATTTCGCGACTTACCAAAAAGTATATAAAACATTTAATTATTTTTCAAAGCACAACAACAAGAAGTGAAAGTATATGGCATCTATTATTCCCCTAGATTATTTTCCTTTTTCTTTCAAGTCCATTTAATTTTTTTTGTTGCAATTGGATAGAACCAAGTAACCCATATAGCGAGCTTTTAGCCAATAATCTCGGGCTTATTACCCAAGTTAACAAAAATTATTCCCTTAATGGAGGGCATCCCTATGGGCTTACTTACTGTAGTTACAAGACTTGATAAAGTTGTCTTTTTGATACCCCTTAAAGTTATTGTAATTTCATCGATCGATCGATCTTAGGATAAACGACGTTAGGTGACTAGGTTTTAAAGGAACCCCATCAAACCTCCCTTACCTTAATACATAGGGACTCAATATTGATATTTATTATTTCAAAAAGACCGTTTCAAGAAAAATTACTAAGTTAACAATTTCACATGCTCTTTTTACAAAAGGTTGAAAGAGCTCTCAAAATAATTGAATATTAAATATACTAGCTAGTTAACTTAAAAACATAACTAATTCACTTGAAATTAAGATTTTCCATTTACTTTATAACTCTAAATTTAGTTATTAAACAGCAAATAGATTTACCCTACTTGAATTTCATTCTAAAACTCTAACTAAGTATACTAAGCCCAACAATAGGTGAGTAAGGTATACAAAGTTACTACTTTTAGATATGTGTCTACAAGAATACTACTTTTACATTTTAGTAAGTATGATTTCAAGATTTTCACTTTTCAATAATAGATAATCAAGATTAAAGTTCAATTGTGAACTTATTGTAACTAAGGAAAATTTGATTAACAAGAGCATAAGGTACATCAATAATTCATAACCTAATTTCTTCTATCTCTATATCCTTTCCCCACACTTATTCAAGACATTGTCCCCAATGTCTTTCTAAAGTAAGCACACATACGAAAAAGAAAAGAGATAAAATAAAAATTAAGAGACAAAAGAAAAAGGACATTAAGGACTTTCCTAGTTGTTAGCATTTGCAAGTTTGAATTCAACAAAGCAAAAGTTGTGTAGTATCGATCTTAAAAGAAAATGAAAACACCAAACTAAAAAAATAAAATAAAAGTTAGTTTATCCTAGTCTAAAGAATAAAACATTAAGCAAATTCAGATAAAGAGACTTTACATAAGGGAGCTCAATTAGTTACAAATCATATGCAAAAAAATAGAACAAAGGGAGAAATAAAAGAAAGAATGAGGGAAGGAGGAAGGAAAACACATATATATATATGGAAACTCTGCCTCGACTTCGGCATAGCCGTAGTCGGATCCATGCGGCACTCCAAAAAGTGTCCAAAAGCTCCTCTTCATGTTTGCTACTTTGAACACTTCTTATGCTCAAGGTTATGCAAATGCTTAAAAAGTGTACAGAAATTAAGTAAAAACTTTTCAAGTTATTTGATCCATGTATTTGTTCAGTGTGCACCTTAACATAAGTGAAAAAGTAGGAAAATAACTTACCAAGTACAGTTAAGAAGTAAAGCTTGAATTTTTTTACTTGCCATTGATACTTCCTTATACTTAATGATTAACTCTCATTCTCCTCAAGTAAGCTCACTTACTCCCTCACAAATCTACAATTTTTTTAGCAAGAAAGACTTAGGATAGCGAAATAAAAATGAAACAAAAAGAAATTAACATACCTAGATTAGTCATGGGTTACCTCCCAAGAAGAGCACTTTTCTAATGTCGTTAGCTCGACATCCTTCACTTTGTTTAGCTAAATATCTGGTACTTGGAGAATAGACTCCTCTCAATATTCATGTTCTCTTCCATCTCTCATGTACAGCTTCAGTCTATGGCCAGTTACTTTGAAATCATCATGCTCTAGGAGTTCAAGCTCCACTGCACCATGTTGGGAGACCTTCTTGACTACAAAAGGACCAGACCATCTTGATTTCAATTTTTCAAGAAAAAGTTTCAACCGAGAATTAAACAAAAACACTCAGTCCTCTTTCATAAACTCCCTTAGATGGAAAATGTGCATATCATGATACTTCTTCATCCTCTCTTTGTATATCTTCGTATTCTCATATGCTTGCCTTCTCCACTTATCTTTTTGAGGTGTAACTTCTTCTATAGCATTAAGCTGCTCAATGAATGTCTCAACATTTAGGTTATCCATGCTTTTCTCCTCTTCTCGTGTCAAGCTTAGTTCTAACTTATTCTTGCATAAGATTTTGTCAATATGGTCGCCTAATGAGGAATCAACAATATCAATGGAATAACAAGAATCATCTACTCACATGGAGTGTTTCATGATGATAGCCATTTTGTTCACCATTTCTTCATCCCTTATTATTAATGTAAGTTTGCCTTCCTCCACATCAATCACTACCCTAGCAATGGCAAGGAATAGTCTTCCGAGGATTAAGGGCATATCACCATCCCCGTGTATGTCCAAAATCACAAAATTAATAAGGTATATGAAGTTTCCTACCTTTACCAAGACATTCATAATGATCCCCTTGGAGATTTTCACAGATTGGTCAGTAAGCTGCAAACTTATTCTAGTAGGCTTTAGGTCAGCTAACCCTAATTTCTTGAAGAAAGAGTATAGCATCATATTAACACTTACTCCAAGATTAGCTAGGGCTTCATCAACTAAAATATCATTAACCACATGGAATAGTGAAGCTGCCTAGATCCTTTAGCTTTGGAGGGAGTTTGTTTTGAATGATGGATGAGCAATTGGCTCCTACTTCTACTATAGAAACATCCTCCAACTTTTGCTTATTGGATTGGAGTTTCTTTAGGAACTTAACATATTTTAGTAACTACGAAAGCGCCTTAAAAAATGAAATATTAATATGCAGTTGTTTAAAAAGTTCAAGGAATTTGTCAAACTACTCCTTGTCTTTGCTTTGATTGAGACGAGCTAGATATGGAATTTTTAGCACACACTTTTTAACAACTGGTGGTAATTTCTTTTCAAGTTATTTCTTCTCAGGTTCCACCTTCTCCTTTTTAAAAGCCCGACTGCCTTCTTTCTTTTACTCAGGTTCCTTTTCAATTCGTAGTTCTTTCCCACTCCTCAAGGTTATAGCATTCACCTATTCCCTTGGATTATTCTCAACAATACTAGGGAGTGAACCCGGTTACCTTTCAGACATCATCTTAGCCAATTGACCAATTTGTTTCTCAAGGCTATGAATAGAAGCCTCTTTGTTCCAATGTTTTGCCTTAGAACTTTGAATAAATTGGCTCATTAGATCCTCTAAACTAGTTTTCTTTTCCTGCTAAGGTGGTTGGATTAATAAGTGGGGCATAGGCTGGTAGGGTAACATTTGTTTCTTTTGGAATCCTAGTGGCGGAAAGTTAGATCCCTAGGCATTCTAAGTGTTATAAGAGAGGTTGGGATGGTTTCTCATGCTGGATTGTAAGTGATATCGTATAGGTTATATTGTTGCCTATTTTGATTCCCAAGATAGTCTACTTGTTCATATTGCTCATGGAGGTCCAAATTATCACTAGCATCTCCCACTTGGTGTTGTAATTTTTTGGGAATTCTTAAAGGTAAAAACCTGGTAGTTGAGAGCCTTCATCTTTACCACCAAAGTAGTCATGAGATCTACTTCATACTTGCCTGCCACTTTTTGCTTGCCCCTATTGTTGCCCAACTAATAACTATTTTTAGCCATATCAGCAAAAAAGTTTCAAGGATTCTTTTAGGGTCTTGGAATTTAATGTATCGCCAGCTGTAGAGTCTACCAATTAATGAGTAGTTGGGTTAAGCCCATTCAAAAAGGTTTGAACCTGCATCCATATAGGCAGTTGATGGTGTGGGCACTTTCTTAATAACTCTGTCCATCTTTGCCAAGTATCGTATATGGTCTCACCATCTTGTTGCATGAATGATGCAATGTCATTCGAAAGCTTGGCTGTCTTGCATAAAGGGGAGTAATTATCTAGAAATTGCTTCACTATGTCATCCCATGTAGTTAAAGCTCTAGGACTCAACAATTAAAGCATGTATTTAGTGTTCTCCCTTATTGAGAAAGGGAATAATATAGTACGCATCGCTTCATCCGTCACCTCATTATTCTTGAAAGTCTTGTAGATTTCTAAAAACGTTTGAATGTCAGCATAGGGGTCCTCATCCGGTAATCCATCAAATTGACAGTATTGTTGCAAGAGTTGAATCACCACACCCTTGATTTCGAAATTGTTAACCCCAATGGGAGGCTACACAATGATTGGCCTTATTCCATCTAAGGTTGGCCTTATATAATCTAGATTGGTCTTAGGTAGATCATTAACCATAGTCTCTTGTGTTTCCTCTTTAATATTCTCCAACAATCCTATCCCACTATCTAAAAATTATGTAGTTGATTCCTCTTCCTTTATTGTTGTTGCAACTTTTATAATAGACATTTCTCTCTAGATTTCCGATTGTCCAGAAGATTTAACAGTTATATTCTTGCAAATCTTACAAAGTGTTCTCTCAATCTCAAGGTCTAAGTTAAGAATGTTAGAAGGAGAGTTCGTGTCATGCACTACAAAAGCAACAGCTACGAGTTAGAGTATTCCAAAAATAAAGAGAGTAGAAAGAAATAAAAAAAATAACTAAAATAGCAGATAATAAGGTTTTTCCTAATATTGTTTTGCTAGATCCCTGACAACGGTACTAAAAACTTAATGGGTCTTTTATCCAATCATATCAAATTATTAATTTATTAACCCAAAGAAATCTAATGATCTAGCTAGGCAAGTGTATCTATCTAATGTAGTATAGATTGCAACGGATGTAATCCTCAAGGATCTTAAAAGCAAGAACTAGTTTTACCGTTTTTCTACTATTTAGTCTAAATCTTAATGTGAGATTAATAAATTAAATCACTAAGTAACTAATCTAATAACCTTAAGATGAATTATAACCACTGTAATAAATGAATTCAATCACAAAGACATACCCATTCATCTTGATCCACTCTAAACCTTAGCTTTCTTATAATAATGTATTAATTAATAATTTATTTATGCTTTACACTACAGGAATTCTCAATTAAATTAATTACTCTCTTGAGTTAATTAATTAATAACCTTATATGGAATAGTGGAGACCTCTCCCTTACTATCACCCTATAAGATTTTATTAAGTTCATAATTCCTAAATAAAAATTAAATCTTTATGCATAAAATTGAAGTTTTCTTACCTCTAAGTAAAACATGCAATCTTTCTATTCATGAAGATCTATCCTATTAGATAAGAATTCTCTCTATCTAATAAGAATTAGACATGTAATTAATTTGCATGCATAAATTAATCACACAACAGTTAAAATACATGAATAGATACAAAGGCATAAACTTTTCATTAATTAATAAGTAATTCAATCACATGGTTTAGAGTTTCACAAGATACATGGCAGATAAATCTACCCCTTTATGGAATTTACAATAATCACGATAAATCTAGAGAAGTAATAATAATTCATGATGAAAAGAATAAACCCTTGTAGACGTTTTGTGATTTCCAATGATGCTCCAGCGATTTCTCCCTCCAGATTCGTAATTTTGCTCTCTTAAGGTTTTTAGAGTGGCTGTAAGAAAAAATAAATCCAGATCCCTAATTTTCGTAATAAAGCAAGTATTTATAGTCTAAGAAATAAGTTAGTATGCACGACTTAGTGCACACTCGTACTCAGGGTAGTGTACTTTGGAAAAAAAGTGAAATTATAGCATTTTGGGTTCTGTATGGCCGTACTCAAGGTTGTGCACTTTAGAACTCTTGCAGTTTCTTCTTTAGGCAAATTTCCTACTTCAACACTACTCTCTACACCACTTGTGCAACAGTCAAGGCACAATTTCACGATGCATTTTGATCACTTTTTACTCTCCAGCACTGGCATTAGCATGATCATGCTGAAAGTTATGTATACGTGAAAATCATTTTTTCTTATATTTTGCCAGATGTCTCTTTTTACTCGAATTTTCCTTAAATCTTTAAATTGTACTCTTTAAACCCTGAAATCAAATATTAAGCACTTAAGTGTCTTTTTCTTGATAAATTCACACAAATAAATAAATACTAAAAATAAGGTTCTTTCAATACTTATCACATGCCCACTATTTTCAAGTGAAACCTTTTCATCAAATACAATCTATACCACTCTAGCATTATAACGATTGGCATCCCCGTGCTATAAGAATCATGTGATTGAATGTAACTCCCTAAAATTTCATTCAATTAAAACTTTATCGAATAGGTTATGATGAGAAAATATATTTAAGCTATAGCTCCAAATAAACCCAAGATTAGTCTAGAAATTAGAGATAACCCAATATGTCATAAGTTGACCAAAGTCAACTTAATTAAAGCAAGGTTAACAAAAGTCAACTAACTGAATTCAACCCATTAACATAAGCCCTCCATTCGATATCCCCGAGAAGATTTGAGTAGACTTAAAGCATTAGAGCTAAGACTTGGGTTGACTTAGAAAAGACTTGATGAATAAAATACCAAGGATTCACATGATGTCCCTTTCCAATAGAACCGAAGGATTTGACTTAATGAAAGTTTAGTTGAAAACCGTCAACTGTGCTAATTTTTAGTAAACTCCTTATTTGAGAATTTAATCTCATTCTCGATATTTTATCTAGTAAACTAAATTTGAATTTTATCAAATTTCATCTATAGAACCAGTACTTAGCCCCAAACATTCCTTAATTATTAGATTAAAAAATCCGAACTCAGTTGACTAAAGTCCACTCCAATTTGAGTTGAGTCAACTTTCCATAAATAATTAGACAACTCAAAAAGACTTGCATTGACTTGAGTCTAATTCTTTCTAAATCTATCCTAATCTAATCCTAATCATGAGGATTAATAGCCTAGAATATAGATCAGCAAAAACAAATACAAATTAATAACAAACCAAATTATAAAATCAAATTGAAATTGAAAGTCCCTTAAAACTTGACCTAAAAGCCTTCTAAGCGGTTAAGCTTGAAACCACCTCCAAATCTTAATCTATTTTAACCAAAATTTTCCTAATTCAATATTACATCTCTAATTACTCAATAATACATAAAATATCAAAATAAATCTAGACAAAACTCCACCAACTACATCTCCTTCTCCAAGATTCCACCAAGAGAAGTCAAACTTCTCCTCTAAGCTTTGAAAATTCAACTCTTATGTTATCTTATCAAGATCACAATTATTACACCTGACCTTATCCCAATCTTACCCTTTTTTATATTGTCTAACCTAAGAAAAAGACATAAAATAATTTAAAAATGGACATATAAAAATCGAATCCCAATAAAATACACTAAACATATGATTTTTCTAGTTTTTGCCAAGGTTTACTTATCTTAATCTATCTTATCCTATAGTTAGTAAATCTTACCCAAATTTTACCCTATTATACCTTAGATATACCTTGATTACCCAATAAAAGTTCTTGGCAAAATTTGAAGAGATGAGCCCTCAAAAAAATAAATTAAGAGCCTTTCTTCATGTAAAGCATCACCATGAAAACCCATCTAGCATGACACCATTCAATTTACCCTTTGCTATCTTAATTTAATTTAATCTAAAATATCCTAAATTAACTTGATTAAAATGGGTAAAGGACCTAGAGATATCATGAAAATTTTTCAGTTTTTGAATCTAATAAATAAAAGAAAAATTACATCTAAATTCTATCCCCCTAAAACACCTTGTTACTTAACCTTGTTTTACCCCATGTATGAGACCATCTTACCTAATTCTAACCTAATAAAAATTAGCCCAAAATTTTTCATGACTAAGCTAAGGAGGTTAATTAAAAATGAATAAAAAATTAGCCCAAGAAACTACCTAGAAGCTACCAAAATTTGCCACCCCCTATTGACCATGTCAACTCCATGTGATTTTGCCACCTTCACCTTATCTTATCTTATGCAATCACTCCCTTAAATTGTCCTATAAGATCTTAGGCCAATTATAACCCTAAAACCTACATAATCTTTTCCCCTTAGGTGTGACAAATCAAAACTCAAATTAATTTACAAAACAACAAAACTTAACTAGTATAAAAAGGGAGGTAAAAAGCAAATTTACCCCTACAAGCAACTCCACTTTTCATACGCCACTTGCTACCCATTTCCTCAGAAACTTTTCCACCAAATGTCCACCAAACACACCTTATATTTCCCGACAAGATTAGAAAGTTTCACCCAAAAATAACCCCACTTGCATCCCCAAAGACAATCATAGTTTTCGACTATCAGTTTCTAAATCCAAGGTAAGTAACTTCCAAGAAGGTTGAGCCATCTTTAGATCCCCTTAAGAAAGTTACTAACCTAACTTATTTTCTATGTTTTAAGTACTTTACTTTTGGGAATTTTCATCAAATTAAGGTAATCCCAATTTACCCAAATCATTTTCCATAGCATATTCATCATACTTACACTAATACTACTTATATGTAATAGTTGTAGATTCTAATCACAATTCCACATCAAACAAACTTTATCTTTGTAAGATTATCTTATTTATTTTTCATTTGGAATATTTCTCTAATAATTAGACATATTTGAAACTCCAAATAAACATAAAAGTGTAAAGAAAGATATTAAGGCCTTATCTTCAAATCATGAGAACCTATAACCATCTATGATCTATTAGGCATCCATGAACACATTCTTGACATATTTTGGACATTTTATAGACATATATTCATGGACTTGCTCTTGAAATATTCTTTGAACACATATTTGCCTTATTATGGCAAGGACAATGCTTTACCTGAATGAGGACCTAAATGCGAGCCTTAACAGCAGATCGATTTCCTAAACAAAGGACTTAACATTAAAATACTTAAAGACTTTATAAGACTTTAATAAAAATATGGGTTTAGCTACGAGATACTAGATTAGTTTATCTTAAAGGTAGTCATTTCTTATATGTATAAATATTTCTCCATGTTTATAGGTTTTTCAAAAGATTGCCAAGTTTTACTCGAGGATTACTACGATCCTTAAAAAGGAATAGCAAGGTGAGTACCAACGATGATTGCCACTTGATTTGTGCTTGTAATTTTAGTAGCACCTAAAGTTGAATACTAACGAACCCATGTATGTGTTTGATTTGGTTAATTGTTTGATTGTTAAGGCCTAAAAGAAAAGAAAGTAAAGTTGATTATATTCATGGCTATTTTTGTAGTTGATGGAGTGTCCGCAAATTGTTTGGTCACCTCTTAACTTAGGTTAAGCATATCGAAATACTTATTTTGAAATGAATCATGCATAGCATCTTCTTGCATATTTTCATATATTCCATCATAGTTATACAGATAATGAAAGGATGTCCCAAGGGAGTGTCATATTCTAACAATACAAAAATGACTAGAAGATCGTCATGTATTGGTATGAATCCGTGTTCATTATTCTGTTTTGGGTGCATGCATCCAAAGGTGTGTGGGTAGGGAAAACATTATTTTCTTTTGGTTTATCCTAGGTCCTTACTAAGAAAATCATTCTTCTAGCATGTCTATTGATATATAGAGCATAGCTCTGAATTATGTAGCTAAGGATGCATGCAAGTTTAACGAAATTGGTAGCCTGAACTCTAATTGAATTTTAAAATGATCCTCAACCCAAGGTCAAAGGAGGGGTATGTTGGTCAAAAATATCCTTAGACCTCATGTAGTTTTTTACTGACTACCTGTGATGATTGGCATATGATTGTTCATGCATCCATGCATTAAAAATGTTAACTTGCTTGTTTTGCATGAAAGGTGGTTATGAGTTGGGATCTCACTAAGCTTTATAGCTTACCCCCTTACAGTTTACCCTTTTTGCAGGCACCATTCTGGTTTTACCCTAGTAGAATCTAGACAACGATGAGAATCTTTAAGATGATGATAGATGGGCAAGTGAGGAAGAAGATAATTTAAATAGATATTTTTATTTTTATTTTAAGTAAAATTTTCTGGATGAATGTAATATTAACCATATAAAATTATTTCTCTATCTATTGTATATGTAGAACTCTATGCTTTATATTAATAAACATTAGCTATAATATTAGTAGAACTATTATCTTTATGGTGGTTTCTAGAGTAACGATGCCTTATGTACCATGTTAAAGTTTGTGTGTGCTAAAATCTGGCTAATCATAGACTTCAATATAGTACATGGCGGGCTATTACAACTAGGGTAACCCTTGGGGCATGACTTTGAATGACTCATTTAATATGAACACAAGTCCGAAGGTTCCCAAGTCTCCAATGTCATCCCCAAAGATCTATAAGAACCAGCACCATGAGTTCTCACACTCAGACTCTACAACTAAATGGCAATTGGAAATATATTCCCATTCCCATCTTTACCGACTGCTGTGAGCATGTGACCACCATGAGGTCCCTTTAAGAAACACTCATCTAATCCTACTAATGGATTACACCCACTAAGAAAGCCAACTTTTTGCACATTAAAGCACATATAAATCCTCTCAAACATGAGGGTCAACCGCTTCATAGATGAATCACATTTTACCTTCACCTGACTTCCAACATCACAAGCTAACACCATGTAAGCATAATCATCAATGAGGCCATATTGCATGGAATCATCACCCTCTAGAATTGCTTATGGCTTTTTCTTCACATGGTAAGCTATGTAAATAGGTATGTTTACTACAATATCCTGCATCACATGGCACTAAATTGCATTGACTTCCCACTTAGGCCCGTTATCTCGAAATTCTTGCAAGTACTTCCATGCGAAGAAGGTTGACGTAGTATGCTTATCACTAAAACTTTGTAGGCACACACATTTAAAATATAATGTTTTCGCCTAAAAAGTCTCGTCATCACTAAGCTTCGATGCATAAACTCGCCATCCACATTCATTAACATAATGTATAGATACTTTTCGTGGATGGTTCAATGTATATCGAAATGCTATGCCATTTCAAGATTTATATGTAAGAATACATCTCTAAAAATCTTTGCATTTGGGAATTTCATACCTCAAAGAAGCTTAAGGTGCTTTCCATCAACATCTACACTATACTAACATATCGATCAATTTCATCCTCTTACTTTAAATTAACTATTCCACGCAGATCATCTAGTAGGGGATCCTCACCCCATTTATCCACCCAACTATTAGTTCCCCAACCTAATTGCCAATAACCAATACCCCATTGTCATTTGTGGTGTCATCTGGTGGAATTATGAAATCATCCTCCATTTCATCTTCATACATGTCATCATTGAAATAGCAATGCACATCATCATTGTCACCATTGTTGTCATCCCCATCATTAATATTCTCTTCTAAAGGCTCATCAACAAGCTAGCCACCAACCCCCATCCTTCCCATAAGTAATGCATTCAAACCAAGCAGATCCATAACATCCAACACCATTGGTTTCTTGATTACATATAACATCACTGTGTAGACCCCTAAAGAGTGGTGTAACTCTAACATTACAACAACATCCACATCATTTTGAAGGGGCCTAAGGCCACTATGTAATGATTACCCAAGTACTAAGTAATATATGAATGAGCTAGGTGCTTCACTTAGATTCATAACAACATCCTACATCTTAAGGAAACACATCATATTAGGATCAATTCTCTTTCTCGTATCAATAAAGCCTCCATTGTATGTCCAAAAAACTCTTTTCACATATCTTCCACCGTAGTGAAATTGAGGGTTTATTAAATGTGGAATCACCATGGCTATTAATATTACAATGTTTGCAATACAAAAACATAGAGCATATTTAGATACGTCACTTCTATTCTAAAAATAAATTCTTCAAGATTTAAACATGAAAAAGAAAAAAAAAATAAGGATCATAGGAAAACTTAAAATGTAGGCACATATGGGAAAGCACCAAAGCATATGTCATCAAAGTAATAGGTAAGACATGATAGAAACTAAAAAAGTAAATTTATGTCTAATTCCAAATTCGACATCATCACTTAGGAACATAGCTTCACATTTACAAGTGTTTATAACTTGATCATTTAAAATATTAAGCAATTGAGGAGCACCTTATTAAAACACTAGTTTTGCAACTACTTACTACTACGTACACCTTAAACATGACAAAAAATTATACTAAACAACATATCTAAAACTAATTTTATCACCTACTCTACTTTTATTCCTCTCCTACATTTAATCTATTCTCTTTTCCTTTTTCTGGATGTTCCTTTCTTTTGGTGAAGGAATCAATCCATGAAAGACGTTTGCCCCAATTAAATTGAAGGGAAACTCAAACACTACAAATAATAAACATATAAGTGGAAGTAATCGAGTATGAAGTAATGCATCAAGTGCTCACCTTTAATCCTAAAAGTCGAGAGATAGAGTGGATTGGGGGTTTCAAACCTATAGAGTTTTTATCATCAAATTAGGATGAAAAACTTGATTTTGACCTTATATTGTGTTGACAAAGTAAGGATTTCCATTTTAGAGGAAAAGTACATGGGTTTGGATGAAAATGGCGATAGCACGTGTAAATAGGAACAACTATTATATCTTCAAGTGCTATTTAGGATTCTCTACTAGTTCCTTCAATGGCATTCGGAGATGCACCATTTTGGTTTGGGAGTAGAACAGCAAGGGTTTATAATGAAGATGATGCACGGTTTTAAGGTAAAAGGAGTATTTGGTGTCTTTTTTCCCCCATTCATGTGTAAAGCATGTGCTATCACTAACATCTCTATAGATGAAACCTTACAGAGACAATCTCAAGCAAGATGTTTGTAAAAGAAAATAACATAGATAAGTTCGTTGTAACAACACAAAAACACAATTCAATTTTGTGCAATTTTTCCTGGAAAGAAGTTGAAGAAAATCTAACATTTCGGCACATAAAATGAAAATGAAAATGGGTAAAAATGAAAAGAAATGAGTAGAAATATTTTCACTTTTAAGCTCGTTTTATTTCTCTCTACTTTTGGAGAACAAGTGGTGGAAACCAGTGGAAATCATATACAATTAAAAAAAATCCCTAAAAGCAAAGTTAAAAATATAAAATAAGTGATATTTTAATCTATCTACAACATAAAAAAAAAAATTCGTCCCATGCTCTCTTGTTTCCACATGAATAAACCAAATAAAAAATATAAACTATATTTCCTTTCCTTTCTTTTCCTTTTCTTTTTTTTTTCCCTACTTATTTTTGTCGTTTTCTCCTCTTATAAAAATTGCCCAAGCACAATGGACAACCTTACACCAACAATACATGTGTTGTAATAATAAATTATTGAATAAAAAAGGGCAAAATACTCAAAAGATGAGTGAGTATTAGAATCATTAAACCGGAAGAGGAAAGCTGATAAGGATCACGAATACATGCATAGAAGTTCACACCAGTGTTATCGGCCTGTATGGCATGAAAATGTTTATATTTAGTTATTTTATTTAGAGTATTAAATTTAATTATATTACTATCTTTTATTTTATGAAAATGTTATAGTTTCTTTTATTATTTTTAGATGACTAATTATTAGTTGTTAGATTATCTTTAGATCGTAGGGTCGATATTTGTCCTTTCTTTTATATAAATAATCTCTTTAATTAAGGTTTTGAACATGATTAATAGAACATTATTGAAGTGAATTATCTTCTTCAAGATTGGAGTGATTTCGTCTTCTTTATCGTTGTTTTCTTTCTTCTATAATCATCACCATGATTGCATTGAAAATTTCAATACACTAGGAATTAAGGAGTGTTTAAATAACTTTGGAAATAAAGTGAGTTGCAAAGATATTAAGCATAAGATAGGATTTGATCAAAAAAAGGAAAAAAATTAAATTAAAAAGAAAAGGATACTTTTCTTTCTTTTATTTCTTTTTTTCTTGATATTTGATGGCAAATATCTTAGCATATTTAGTATAATTATTGTTTAGTTTAGTTTTCTAATTTAATTTTTCGCATCACCATATATTGTTTTTCTTCCTTTAATTACTTCTACTTCTATATCTTGTGTCAGTTTTGGTAAAAGGGCCTAGATTAGTGTTCTTTTTTGGAAAAAAAAAATTCTTTTTCATATAAAAAAAATGTCTAATACTAGAAAAACCCTTAGTGGTATAGCTTTTAGAGAGGACTCACCTATAGAAAATAATATGACTAAACTACTAAATCAATTAATTTCTAAGATGGATGAAATTACAACAATTGTAGGTACAAAGTGTTACCAATTAGAAAACCCTTTTAGGTCACATAGATGTCCTAAAAGCTACTAAGTTACCTATCTGTCAAGATGAGGATGAAGAAACTGTCAATCGAGCCCCAAATAAGAATTCTAACTTAAAGGATGACCCACCTCCTAGACAACACCATCAAAGGAATTCTAGGGTTCAAAACATCTGTGGAGTTAAGCTAGTGCATCATAGGATGCCACATAGGAATTTCTAAGAAGATTATTTAGAAACCAGCTTTGAAATTCTACACTGTGACTATCATGTCGATGACTTCACTAGCCTTATTAAGGTAAATCCACTAACATGGAACAATACTTCGACTTTTATAGGATGCTTGAGAACCATAAAGTGCATTTTACTAAGATGTTATTAATTAGTCAAGCTAAACTGTACTAGACCAATGTAGAACGATAGCTCCTACGATTAGGTGAACCACCTATAGAGCATTAGGTAGAGACAAAAATCAAACTAAAGGAGAAATACATCCCTTTATCTTATCAAGATAAGCTCTATAAATAATATATCAACCTTATGTAGGGAAACATGACAGTTGAGAAATATATGGCTAGCTTTGATGAGCTTTTAATTAGGTGTGATGAGTTAAAGTTACCTAAGTTAAAACTTTCTAAGTTTAGGAATGGGTTATTTCTTGATATTATGAGAGAGCTTCGACCTCATTATGATAAGACCTTAGAACAAACCTTCTAACAAGCCTTGAAGATCAAAAATTGGTTCAAACTACAAAGGAAGTTTAGTTCTCAAGTTGGGGAGTGAGTCTTTTGGAGTAATAATCTTGGTGAGAGATCTAACAGGTCCATTGGGAATGCCCCTATAGCACATTGGTCTAGCAATCCTATTATGACTCAGGAAAAAAAAATCAAAGGTAAGAACACAATTGTAGAAAGTTCAAAGGTTAGCTCAAGTCAGAAGTATTATAAGTGTCACAGTTTTGGTCACTTTGCCTACCATTGCCTAGTTAAGAACCTTTATGTAGGAAAGGAACAACCATTAGAGAATGAGGATTGTGAGGAGTTAGATCATAATCCAAAAGAGGGTGCTAGTGCTGAAGATGACATGGGCTTGACCTTTGATGAGGGCAATTTGAATGCTATTAGGTATCTCATTACCTAGCTTAGAAAGGAGGATAATCGGGGACAAACTAGCATATTCCATACTATACAAAATGTAATGGTCATAATTGTAAAATGATCATTGATGGGGGCAACAATGTGAATGTAGTTTCACAGGTTACCGTGTCTAAGTTAGGTTTTAAACCAGAATCACATCATAATCCTTATAAGGCAGCTTAGGTAGATAAGACCTCCTTACCTATCACATAGAGATGTCTAGTCCCCTTATAGTTTGCTACATATATAGATAAAATTTGATGTAATGTAGTGCCTATGGACATTACTCATGTCCTTTTAGGGAGACCTTGGTTATATGATTTAGATGTAGTTCATTATGATAAGGCTAACACATATGTCTTCATGCACAATAATAAGAAAATTAAGCTTAGTCCTTTTTTTGCTAAAAGAACTTAAGGTCGGCACCAATAAAGGGTTAGTCAGCACGATAGATTCTAAAAAGCCCCTCCATGTTTTGAGCATAAGAGAATTTGATCTTGAGTCTAAACAAAACATTTATATGCTTTAGTGGTTAAGGAAGTCAAAGAGTGTAATCTTAAGTCAAATTTAAACATACTTATAGAGATGAAACCTTTACTTGAGGAGTTCAAAGACCTTAAATTAGTTCAGCTTCCGGATAGGTTACCACCCATATGTGACATACAGCACACTATAAACTTAGTTCCTAAATCAGCATTGCTTAACCTACCCCATTATCTAGTGAGCAAGCAAAGTTAAAAGGGCAAGTAGATGATTTGTAGTAGAAAGGTTTTATTAGGGGGAGTCTTAGTCCATATGTTGTACCTACACTCCTTACTCTAAGAAAGATGGAAGTTAGTGGATGTATGTAGACTCATGAGCCATCAGCAAGATCACCATTAAGTATAAGTTCCTAATCCTTAGGTTAGATCACATGCTAAATTTACTCTTAAGGTCTAAGTGGTTTTCCAAGATTGACCTTAGGAGTGAATACCATTATATTAGGATTAGACTAAGAGATGAGTGGAAAACAACCTTTAAGACAAAAGAGGGTCTATATGAATAGTTAACTATGCCCTTTGGGTTAACTAATGCACTATCAACTTTCCAGAGAGTGATGACACAAGTGTTAAGACCATTCATAGAAAAGTTCCTTGTGGTGTATTTTGATGATATCCTAATTTATAATCACACCCAAGAAGAGTATTTGTCACACCTAATAAAATTATTTAAGACCCTTAGGCATGAGAAACTTTATATGAACTTGAAGAAGTGTGCCTTTTTAACAACTTAAGTAATCTTCCTAGGTTTTGTTGTGTCAGCAAAAGGATTGAGAGCGGACCTTGAGAAAATTAAGGCTATAGTTGAGTAAAATAAACTAAAGAGCCTTCATGATGTTAGGAGTTTCCATGGTTTTGCCACTTTTTATAGGAGATTCACCGAAGGCTTTAGCACCATTATGGCACTAATCACAAGCTGCATTAAGAAAGGGGAATATAGTTGGACCAAAAGTGCATCTAAAGCATTTGTGGAAATCAAGAAGAGGATGACTGAAGCACTTGTGCTTAGGTTACCTAATTTCTCTAAAGTGTTTGATGTTACTTTTGATTCATCTGACATATAATATAGGCAGAGTTCTTAGTTAATAGGAACACCCTGTAGCTTTCTTTAGTGAAAAACTAAACGGAGCAAGACAAAGGTACTCAGCCTATGATAAAGAATTTTGTCTAACGATGAAAGCTTTGAAACATTGGAGACACTATTTACTACCTAATGAATTTATGTTGTATAGTGATCACTAAGCTCTTAAGTATTTCAATTCACAAAAGAAACTTAGAGCCAAACACGCCAAGTAGATTCAATTTTTGTAAGAATACTCATTTGTCTCAAAACATAAAGCTAGAGCTAAGAATAAACCTACTAATACTTTAAGTCACATGCACCTACTAATAAGTACTTTAACTATTGAGGTTATTGGTTTTGAAAAAATAAGAGAGCAATGTGTAACTTGTCTTAATTTTAAGGAAATCTATGCATCATTGTCTAATGGTCAATTAGGACTTTATGTTGATGATGTCCTTAAAGATGGTTACTTTTTTAAGGGTGATAGATTATGTGTTTTAAAAACTACTCTAAAGGATTTTTTTAATCTGGGAATTGCATGCTAGAGATGTAGTTAGTCACTTTGGGAAAGATAAAACTATAGTCATGGTCGAGGATAGATTTTATTGGCTTGATATTAAGAGAGATGTGTCTAATATTATGGGGTACTGTTGCACTTATCAACTTTCCAAGCATAGAAAACAAAATACAGGTCTGTTCCACATTCACCTTTGCAAGAAATTAGTATCGACTTTGTATTTAGTTTACCTGTGACTATTAGGAAATATGATTATGTCTTTGTGATAGTAGACTGTTTTTCTAAGATGGTACATCTTATTCCATGTAGCAAAACTATAGATACTTCTCATATAGCTAAATTGTTCTTTAGTAAGGCTGTTAAGTTGCATAGGTTACCTAAAACGATAGTATCAAATAAGGATGTCAAATTTGCTAGTTACTTTTGGAAGATATTATGAAAAATGTAAGGTACCTAGCTATAGTTTTCTTTTACCTTTCACCCCTAGATCGATAGTTAGATTGAAGCAATTAATAGGAGTTTAGGCAATTTGCTAAGGTGTCTAGTTGTTGACCATGTGTTTACTCGAGATCACATTTTTCCTATGGAAAATTTTGCTTATAATAGTCCAGTAAATAAATCCATTAGATTGAGTCCCTTTAAAGTAATACTAGGTTATCAACTTAGATGCCCTATTTATCTTATACCACTCCACTTACATCTCGACCTTCTGAACCTACTAAATCATTTATCACCCATTTTCGTGATCTACATGTGGAAATTAGAAAGAAGATTAACTTAAGCAATGAATTATTGGTATCTGTCTATCTTATAGAAAACCTGAACTCTTCATAAATTAGGAAATGTTACTTTAATAGACAATAACGACTTCTTCAAATTTTAGGAAACTCAGCTACTTTTAAAACGAAATCAAATCTTTATGATGAATTGCACTTTTGAAAAGTAAAATTGAGCTTGAAAATCAAATTTGGAAAGTTGAATTTTGGTTTTACATGGTCATAACAAGGTCGTATTATTACCCATGTACCATTCTATTTCAAAGATATCCAAAAATTGTCTTCGACACATCCTTTGACACGGGCGTATTCTTGCCCATGTACTTCTACATGGTTGCCTACACAAGTACTTCAAAATGCTCTATCTTGTTATGTTATATACGACCATGTTCTTCACTATGTCATGCTTCCTAATATTGTAACATTGATATTTTTACTTCAAATTTCATGTAATTTTTCTATTAAATCATAAATTTCATTTCAAAGCTCTGAAATCAAAATGATGTGCCTTGGATCCAATTGCAAGAACACAAAGCCAATTGAAGAATCAACAAAACCAAGTTCACAAAATGGCGTGATGCCAATTACCATGTAAACCATAATTGCGTGAGTCAAATTGCTCTAATACCAAATTATGATAAGGATCACTTGCAATTGTAAGATATATAAAGGATAACACAAAGATGAACTAAATTCCAATCAAATTGGGCATGAACCAAATCTGAAAATTGGAACCCTAAATACGTGAATAAGAACAAATAAATCAACCAATTACAACTAGATATGACACACTAGAAATAATTAGAAGCAACTTAAGAAATATTGATATAACTCATAATAATTCTCAAGTCCACTCACCATGATTTCAATAAGGAAATTGATAAGAGTAAAAGTTTACATGAGGAAGTGCTCTCCGCGGTAAAGAAATAGCATATTTCTAATTTCAACAAAAGTCTCTTCTAAAACCTACTTAGCAAATATTTATACTTGCTTTAATTATGGTAAAAACAATAAAACCAACAGGTGACCGATTTTGAATCAACAAAAGACAATTACAAATAAACCCACAAAATAGTCGGTTCTTCACTTCCATAGAGTAATTGTTGGACCGGTACTTCTTTGATTTATGTAAGTCCATGAATAACCAACAAGCTGAGCTTTAACGAATTTATCTACTGTCTTGTTAAAATCGACAAATATACCCGCTAGAATGCACAACAAATATGTAATAGAAAAGAAGATACTAAACAAATATTCTCGGGGTCTGATTGTTTAAAGAGGACCCTCATCGCCAAATTTGGTAACCCTTTGGCTCTTGCACTGGTGATAGATCTTGTAGGCATATGATTCCTATCACAAAATAAAGAGCAATTAAGTGCAATATCCATAAAAAAAAATAAGAGAATTAAACAAAAGACTATTATAAATATTACAATTAATAAGTACTTTATAACATTTATCAATTATATAAGTCTACTGCAAATGTTTGTCGCAAGTATCAGGAATTTAAAGAGAGAGATTTGGTGATTGCTTAGATTAGACTAGAGGTTTCCAAGAGGTTCTTACAAAAAATTACATGTTAAAGGTATGAGACCTTTCAAGGTTTCAAAGAAAATTAATGCAAATGCTTATGTTTTGAAGTTATCACCAAATATAGATATTAGTAATATTTTTAATGTTGAGGATTTCTTGCCTTATCATGAGACAATCGAGATTACTGATTCTTCAATTGAGCTAAAATCTATATTTCCTACTCTTCTGGTTCCACAAATTCTGTGTGTTCCACCATTGAAAGGAAAGAAAGAAAAGATAGAAGATATTATTGATGATTAGATTATTAGTGATGGTAGATGTTTTCTTGTCAAATGGGTAGTTTATCCACTTTCAGATGCTACGCGGATTACCAAGTCAAAGTTTCAAAGAATTAATCAAGATCTTTATGAGAAATACATCAATTTTAATTCACTAGAGGTGAATCTTCCCAAGCCAAGGAGAAATGATAGGGGATTGCGGATACATATGTAAGTTCATGTCAGCGTTATTGATCCGTATGGTATGAAGATTTTTATGTTTAGATTATTAGATTTAGTTATATTATTATCCTTAATTTTATGAAAATATTTTAGTTTCCTTTATTATTTTTTGATGATTAAATATCGGCTGTGAAATTGTCTTTAGATCATAGGGTTTATATTTGTTATTTCCTTCATATAAATAATCTTTTTTATTAGGATTTTGAACATGATTAATAGAATATTATTTAATTGAATTACCTGATTTTGTCTTTTTTATTGGTAGTGTAAAACCATTATAAAATTCATTAATAGCATGAGGCTATCAATCATCTTCTTTTCTTTCATTTATTGTTTTCTTTTTTCCATAATTATCACCACGACTACATTAGAAGTTTTTAATATACCGGTAAATAAGGGATCTTTAAATAACTTTAGAAGAAAAGTGAGTTGCAAAAATATCAAGTGCGAAACAAGATTTGATTGAAGATGGAAAGAAATTTAAATAAAAAAGAAAAAGTTTTTTTTTTTTGTTTCTTTTACTTCTTAAGTTTTTTATATTTAATGGTGAATACCTTAACATATTTATTATAATTATTATTTATTTTAGTTTACTAATTTAATTTTTCTATTGCCATATGTTTTTTCCTTTAATTACTTTTGCTTATGTTTCTTGCATCAAAAGCATAAGAGCATCATATCATCTTCTGCTATCTCAATTTATTTTATATTTATCGTTGTAATATACAATTTTTACTTTAGTATTATGAATCAAAGAAATTGTGGCAACGACAATGAATGACACACTAGAAATTGCGGAAGTTGCGAAGTGGAGGTTCAAGGATCACGTCGTGAGCACAAGAAACACGAGAAAGGGAAGAAGACGGGAGGTCTGACGGCTAGCGCGAAAAGCCACGGCGCCGATAGATGATGCCGGGATGCTCTGCTATTACTTCCTAGTACAGAGGCGCTGGGAAATTAGAAGGGAAAGAGAAAGGAAAGTGGAGAGGGAACGGAGTGGAGGCTGCTCTGTCTGTGGTTACGCGAAACAGGGGTTGGCTCGCAATGAAAGAATGGAAAAAGAAGAAGGAATAGAGGGTGTAAGGTCGTGGCAGCTATCAGGAGGAGGTTCGGTGCTCCATTTTAATGCACGAAGCAGGAGTTCTAGATTAAACAAAAAAAAAAAAGGAAAACGATGAGAAGAAGCAGGGCAGCCGAGTATGCAATGGAGGAGAGGGGAAGGGTGTTTATGATTTTAGGAAGGGTGCTCATGATTTTATCTTCTTTGGATAATACATTGATTTCCCTTCTTGTCCGTCGCAGATTTTCCATGTCCTTAATTCCATATTTTGAGGGATATAGCTTGATATGGTGGGTAGTTTAGGGCATGGCTGCCATGTGAATTGTTAGCCCAGGGAAATTGTTAGTCTTGTCACTTGAACTTGGTATATATGACTAAAAACTTAGACAAAGTTTTTGGTATTCAGTTGTGGATAGTTGAACGAGAATAGAGTTTGCTTTTGGGGTTTAGAACATACCACCGCATATTCCTGAATTTAAGGGAGCCTGGCTGCTCAAGAATTTGACTCTCAGGGTTTAGTATTTGTGCTTTATTACTCAATATATTCAGTCTCTTTATTTTTTTTATTTATCCATGAGTATTTTACGGTATACCTACGGTTTTAGAAAAATTTTAAGGTTTTGAATTCAAAGTTTACGGTGTCCGAACTTCAATTTTAAACTGATAGAATTAATCTTTTAATTTATACCTAAATGTTTTGTTGAACTCTTAATCGTATCTTCTGAACTTCTATTAGCAATATCATCTTATTTAAAAAAAAAAAATTGTATGTATCATATTTATTTATTTATTTTATTGTTATTATTATTATTATTTTATAGATTACACTCTGGAGTATTAAACTTGCATTAGATTTATCTAGCTTTACAAAGGCATTGTAAAGTCCCTTATTGAATAAAGCTTCAGGGGTTGTAATTTACCCTTTTGGTTCTGTCCAGGCTTGATTCTCTTCCTAAATTTATTTATCTAATTATTTTGTAATATTTAGGATTTGGAGTTTCATTATTACTCCCTATCGTTCGTATGCAAATACTTCTCCTAAAATCTATAGTCCTTAATGCTTATTTAACATTCCCGTTTCCTTATTGCTACTAGTTAAATTTTTGGTTAATCAATTATTTTATAAGATTCAGTTATTTTGATGATATATGCATGCATATGTTTGTGTATATATATATACACACACACAAAAGTTTTATAGTGGTTAATCCTTTTGAAAAAAATATAAAAATATTAAGTCTAAAAAAAAATATGTATGTATGTATGTATGTATGTATGTATGTATGTATATATGTATACTTTGCCCGTATTTGTTAATTATTTACTAGTCTATTGTATGATTTATCTTTCTTTAAAAATCCATTTTCCTTTTCCTCTTAGTTAAAAATTAATTATACGTTTTATTTAAAATTTGGTCTATACGTAGTTTGTACACGGCAAGGAATATAATCCATTTATGCTTTCCGATCATCGTTTGCCTATAATCCATTTAGTTCATAACTCCACCAAAAAACACCTTTCGAAGTCATATATGGGTTAACTATTTCCATGGATATGATTGCCAAAACAACAGACTAGGACGAAAGCATTACTAGAGTTGATAATGCCTAACAAATTTAGAGACTCCAAGAGAAGGTATTTGATTAGTTGCAGAAGCAGGTTGCCAAATAGAAGGAGTAGGGCAATAGAGGTAGAAGACCCACGTTGCTCAAATTGGGAGATTCAATGTAGATTCATTTGAGAAAAGAGCGGTTTTCGATTACTCAAGAGCAAAAGCTAGCACCTCGAGCAAATGGACCATGTAAAATTCTAGAGAAGATGAACAACAATTCTTATAAACTAGAGTTGCCAAGTGATTATAGTGTATTTTGTGACATTTAGTGTTTCAAATCTTTCCCCATATGTGTTAGAAGAGGAATATCCAAACTTGCAAGATTTAAGGGCAAATCTTCAACATCCTCAGGGTAATGATAGGGATCAAGAGCTAACCAACCCCTTTACAAGATCAAGAGCCAAAAGATAAACAAAATCTAGTTTAGCGGATAATTGATGGAGAACTAAAGGATGAAGAGGAGGCATTTGTTGAAGGGTTTAGAGTTCATTGTAGGATCTTTAATGATCGGATAGGAGTGATTTTTTATGTCCAAGAGATATATGGAGAAGTGAGGCAAGTTTTGACTCAAGAAAAATGAGAAATGGACATCTTAGAAAGGTACATAGCCATAGTTATGAGCGTGATTTTGATTGTGTTTTTCACTAGATAAATATTATGTGTTTCGAGTGGAAAACAGTGAGGTATATGGGTCAAAATATAACCGTGTACTTCCAAGAACATAGGCATGAATCTTAAGTGTAAATAATGACTATGAATGGAATGAAATTAAGTGATAAAAGGTTCATAGCTATGATCCTGATCGTAAACATTTTAGACACAATTAATGCGATTTATTTTCTTTATTTCTCTATTTCTTTGGTTATCACAAGTTCCCTTATTTGACATCATGTTGAAACACCAATGTAAAACACTAGTAACATGATAATCTAGATGCTATTATATTTCTTGATAGTTTCATCTCCTGATTTCTATTCATATCAATTCATGCTATTGAATTGTGGTGAATAAATCATTCATTTTGTTCGTGTGTAATATCAAGTAAGGTAAGTGTAATGTGAATCGTGTTGGTGCATAATATCTAGCGAGAGGTTGTACACATCATTATTATTTCAATTATAACCTTTCTATAAATCATAAAAAGATCATATCTTGTTCGTGATCAATTGTAATTCATTGGATTGGTTGTGAGTTGGTGGTTGTCGACCTAGGTACATTAATTTTCTTCATCACACAAAGGTGTAGAAGTTGGCACTAGATCAAATGCATCACACACAGGTGAATTAATAATCAAGCTTAGTCCTTGCTGTTCTTGATGAGTTGAAGTGTTGGCTCTAAATGTGCATTATTCATATAGAGAACCTAATTCTCTACGTATTTTAACATACAAGTTTTGTATGTGATCTTTCCTAGAAGCTTCAACTATTTTGATAAGATTCTCAACATCATCATCCCTAATAGCTATCAACATGTATGGCACACTACATTAGTAGTAGTGTGAGTGCTTATGCAATATCTTAGCATGAACTATAGTGGAATTGACTCCAATGCTTTTCACATATCCTATGTAAGAATTTATTATAGTTGAAATTCTTTCTCATCTTTAATTTCTTAATCGACTCCTTATTATACTCTAGCCTCTTATTACCATTCACAATGTTTCCAAATGCATATACTATAAATTTCACAAAACTAACCATTTTCATCCTAATCACATAACATGTGGCCAATTAGTTTCATAAAAAATTTCACAAATCTTACAGTTTTCATGCACAATTATTTTATTTTCAAATGCAATCTTCACTTGTGCACAAAAAAAGGCATTCACACAAACAATTCCACTATGAGTAATTTTCATAAATACATTAGATGCATTACTAAGAACCATTAAGCCCAACAATTTTCACACATTTACTGTTCCCACAATCAACATCTTTTACAATAATTAGTTGTACAAGATCAAGAAGTGTATATATTTGCAACTAATATTATCAAAACTACATATTTAATATTTATATAAACTTAGGGCTTCAAAAACAAAATTGTATGTCATATAGTTCACACAAATTTGCAAGTAAATTGTAATGTAAGTGAAAAAAAAAAACCTTGGTATATTGGTGCAATTGGAGGGGGGAAGGAGTTGGTTTTGTGAAGAAAATGTAATTTTATGCACAAGGGAGAAAGAAACGTGAAAGAAGAGAGAGCTGTGAAAGAAGTGAGGTTGTGAGGTTCTGGTTCAATCCGTGTATATATGATGGCTTGAAGAAGAGAAAACGAAGCAAAATGAACATACTCTATTCACAGAATATCTTTTATTCCTGCCCAATTTTAGTACTATTTTATAAAAATTTCATTTTTTATTTACTTTACTGGAAAAAAAAAGAAGAAAAATGGAAAGGAGTTATGGCAAGAAAAATTCGGCTCGAAATTAAATAATCTTCAGCAGATTCGCAAAAATATTTCAAGAAATAGAGAGGTTGAAAACCAACCCACGCGCGTTTCTCCTCTTTCTACCTCGCCTTGGGAGTTGCTTCTAGCTACATCCAGAACAGAGCACGAGAAAACACTGTATTGCCCTAGTTTCAATTCAAAATTCCCATGGAAAAAGTAGAAGACGAATCTGAAAATCAACTATTGATATGGACAGCATCATCCTCTCCCACCGATTCAATGAAGTCACTCACTCTTGGCAAACTCATGAGTACGCTCCTCTCCGCTCGCACCAAACACCTCGACCATGCCATTTCTCGCTTCCAGCTCTCAAACCCTCCCACTTCTCTTGGTAACTCATTCTCACTCCGCCGTTAATTCTTCAATTCGAAATTATCCATTTACTGATATTACATGCATGTATGTCTGTTTGTGTACGTAGGTTCTGAGACTCTGGAAAATTCGCTGTGGTTCCTGCACAAGTACGTTGCGGATGCAGCTCGAAAAAAGGAGCGTATGGATGAGGTTCTCATGCCGATTATTCAACATGTATGTTTCATTAAATATTGGAATTGTGTACTGAACGTGAAAAGCTTACTAGTTTAGCTTAATCGTGTTAACTACTTAGTGATTGAGTATTTCGCTGGTTTTTATTATTCAAGAAATAAAGAGAAGAGAGTTGGAAGCGTTTTGTTCTGTAGTTCATGTGTGGAGATAGCCAGTCCAATTACAAGTGTCCTCCATTGCTTAAAAGGAACAATATATATATATATATAGAGCACATAACCCCACCGTTGCACTTCTGCTAAGAGGGTGCTTTCATGCACTGAACCCGTGAATTCTCTAATGCTGCAGCTTAATCATTGCACTGAGGATGCAACGATGTTGGTAATCATAAATTTTGTTGTTCAAATAGTAATCCAGATCATTGGTTTGTACGCCAGACATTGAGTATTATAAATGTAATAAGGATGGTCAGGTTTGATTTGCTTGATATGTATTTGAGTGAACTAATTTAAGATTTCTATAGTTTTGGATTGCAAAACTACAAGAAGGGGAATTTTTTACTGACTTGATTTAAGGACCCTGTGGATTAACTAAGGGCTTTCCAAGGTTAATGAAATATAAATACATCTTCAAGGTGTGTGTCGTGGTTAGATGTACTTTTTCAATCAAACTTTGACCTTAGATCATACTAATTTCTTTCCAACTAGTATTTTGCTGAATCTGCATTTTTAGGCTTTACTCTTCTAGTTGTATTGTAAATGTTCAATTAATGAATCTTAGCATAATTTATTCTGCCTGTGCCTATTAAATGCATGAAGATATATATATATATATATATATTGTTTTTTTGTGGGCAGTCCTTGAGGAGCAAAAGTTTGAGGCAATGTTCCCTGGTGTTAATAATTCTTAACTGGCTTTTTCAAGAAGAATGCCTTTTCCATTCTCTTGCCATGAATCTCGCGAACATCATATCTCAAAAAGAAGATCACTATATGACACTTGGCTGGTGTTTACTTGTGCGAGAGCTTGTCGATTATGAGAGTGTGAAGAAAGAGTATCCTCTCAGTGGTAATAAGACTGTAATTGTGCTAGCTAACCCTCTCTTCAATTTTAACTTGATGCTTGACTTTATACTAATGTTTTTCTTGAGGATTGAAATGTTTCTTTTCTTTCTGAAGAATTTATCAGAAGAAAATCATTCCACTTCATTTCAGGCCTAAGGGAGAATTACAATGCTATGCTGAAGATACTCTGTCCATGTATTTCAGATCTCTCTTCCATTGTATGCAAAGGGAGGTATGTACTCTAGTAATCTAAGTATTCCGGTAGCTCCTAGGTTTACTATCCAATCTTCTCCTACTGACTCAGGTTGTGGGGAATCGATTGTTGAGATTATTGTGACAAATTTTATAGGTCAATCGTACCTTTTTCCATCAACAGATTGGTCATAAGACTTTTTCAATAATTTTGAATTTTCTACAAAATAATTTTTGCAGCTTAGATGTACCTTGCAAGATATTTCTGTCACAGGGTCATAGGTTGTAGGGATTGGATGATAAATTAGGGTTCTTAGGAAATTTTCTTCCTTTTTTACCTATGTTGAAGTTACAGGTGTTTGGGCTCGTTTTGAGGGCCCATTGATCTCGTAGTTGAAGAAGAAAATACAATAAAACCTCTCTCATTCTTTTATTCTCGGGTAAAGGAATATAGATACAAGCAGTAGCACAAAGGGATAGGAATGAAATCCCAGATTTTGTGCTATTAACAAAGATACTGCCCCAAAAAAAAAAGAAAATCACCAATATCATAGCCGATCTGTTCCTGTAATATCAATACAAAACAGGAAATAGGTCTAAACTAGGAAAAAAATAAAGAGAAAATAATATTTCTCCTTCAGTAGTGAAAATGATTTAGATTTGTGAAATAACGGGTCTGGCATTTTGATTCATATTCTTCTGCAATATAACTACAATGACTGGACTAGCAGTTATTCAAGTGATAACTGCTTCGCATCAATTTGCACCACTAACAGACCTTTTACCCACATCCCTACTTACAAGGAAAGACAGAGCATCACTAGCTCCCTGTACAACTGACACGTCACAATGGAAACAATAGTGACAGGAGCCCACAACATAGACCACAACAACACAACAATGTAGACACATGTTGATCACAACAGCAACATAGATGCATACACGACAATCACACTGGAAACATTATGATAACATGCGAAATCCGTGCTACTATCACCCTCTAGTCTCTCGTTTCTTCCTTCTGACATAAACATCTGATAAGGGGGTGATCCCAATTCCTATGAGGGAAAAAAAAAAGATTTATCCGTTGCATGATATCAAAAAGAAAACAATTTTGAAATTCTGAAAGCTGATATTGCCTTTGCAATTATAGATTGAAAGGTAGTTTTTGATATCCTTTGTATTTCTGTTGGCACAAAGCCCTATTATTGTGTGTAGAACCATTCAATTCTCAAATATTTGTTAAATTGTTCTTGATGCTTTGTTCTCATCTGATTCTTTGCCATGATCATATTTCAAGATGTTAAATAATTTTCATTTTGCAGCACTTTCGTAGATGGATATGAGCTACCTACTCGGCTTTCAGTTTCTGCTGCAGATTGCTTATTGGCGCTTACGGCAGCATTATCAAGAAAAGGTGAAATACTCACTACCATGAGAAAAATAATATATTATATTGCAATCTTCAAAGTAAGCGCTCAATTGGCTGTGACTTTTATTAGGAAGAAAGTGATAATTTAAAATTACCTTTGTAATGTAGATATGGGGAGTTTGCTCTGGTATCAATTAGAGGATCTCATCAACCTTGTGCAGAAACTGTCCACTGTATGTTCATTTTTCTTTTCTCTCTCGATTTGGTCGTAAGATATAGAATGGAAGAAATTTTATCTTTCAATTGGGACATAATTATCTAAATTTATAATAATTTTCCATATGCATATAGCAATTTTAAATTCCACGGTATGCATAGAGACAAAATCATATATAGTTTTGTTAGGGGAAATGCTTTCATGATGCCTTTATTAGTAAATATAATGCATGTAAAGGTATTTGACATCCAGTTTCCTAACCTTTAAGAAAAAATGTTTAAGAGCACCAGCGAATAGAAAGATAATAATCTTATATGATGAAGATGATGTGCCTATCACCCATCATACATGTCAAATTATGTAGCTTTATTGGAAAAGATTCTTTACATATTGTGTAGTTATAGAAAATCGTATATGATTTCCTGATTTTTAGGAATTACAGCTAGGTAGAGATTTTCATTTACAGCAGATTTTTTATTTACAGATTTTTCAAGAGTTTCCTTATTTTAGGGATTTTATTACTATTTTTAAGCTAGACAAATGTGTATATAAACTAGAGCTGTAACCTTTTTCATTGAGAAAACAATTTACTATTCTCTTACGTCTCTTTTGACATGGTATAAGAGCCATTGGCTCTTTCCTGATAAAACTTTGATTTTTTTTTTTTTTTTTTTTCTGGCGATACCTAACCGATCTCCATTTTCTCTGTTCCTCCCGTTCGTCTTAGCCTTCTCTCTCATATTCCCTTGTTTGTATCTATTTTTCATTCAATCAATCATGTCGGAATATTCTGCCGAAATCACCAGTCCTGTCACGAGTGCCCCTGCACTCGAGAATACTGCTGCTCCTACAACTGGAGATTTGCAGAACATTCAAGCTGCATACCGATTGAATGGAAAGAATTACTTAAAGTGGTCACAATTGGTCCGCACTTTTCTAAAGGGCAGAGGGAAATTAAGCCATTTAATGGGCACAGGTCCTTCACAGGATGATCCCAAATTTGCAGCTTGGGATGAACAAGACTCCATGGTGATGTCATGGTTATGGAACTCGATGCTGCCAGAAATTAGTGATACATGTATGTTTCTTGGAACTGCCAAGGAGATTTGGGAAGCTGTTCAACAGACATACTCCAAGGTTAATGATGCTGCACAAATATATGAAATTAAGACCAAAATTTCATCAACTAAACGAGGGACTCGGACTGTCACTGAATATTCGAGTCTCTTACAAGGTTTGTGGCAAGAGATGGACCATTATCAATGCATCCAGATGCGCTGCAGTGAAGATGCAGAATTCTGAAGCATTTTGTGGAGAAAAATCGTATTTATGATTTTCTTGCAGGACTTAACGTTGAATTTGATGCTGTTAGAGTGCAGATTTTGGGAAAACCGGACCTGCCGTCTCTGAATGAGACAATCTCTATTATACATGCTGAAGAGGGACGTCGAAATGTTATGCTTGAACCACAAGGGGGAGATGGTTCTGCACTTATTGCTAGAGCCACAGGGTTGGAAGTGGCAAACACTCCCCCTTCATTAGTTACTCAAGGGGACTCAACCAAATCATTCAATCGAGACTCTCTGTTTTGCACATACTGCAAGAAGCATCGCCACACCAAGGAGAGATGCTGGAAACTTCATGGCAGGCCCAATGAGAAGTCCAATCAAAGCGTGAATTATCGAAGTCAAGCACATATGGTGAGTACTTCATCGATAAGTGAAGAAAATTCCAAGAAATCTGCACCTGAATTTAACAACGAAGAAATTGAGAAACTGAAGACTTTTTTGGGATCTTTTGAGAAGCCAACCTCTATAGGTACTTGTTCATTGGTGTTTTCAGGTATTTCTTCTTCCTTTTGTACTAATGACTCAGAGAGAAACTCTCCTCACATGTGGGTGATTAATTCTGGAGCCACTGACCATATGACTTGTTCCTCCAATCATTTTATCTCTTATACTCCCAGCTGTAGCCATAGAAAGATCACAATAGCTGATGGATCCATTACCACCGTAGCTGGCCAAGGGGATATTTACATAAACAAGAATCTTATACTAAGAAATGTCCTCCATGTTCCAAAGCTATTTGCAAGCCTTATTTCCATTCAAAAATTAACCAAAGATTTAAATTGCAGTGTAACATTTTTCCCTTCACACTGTGTTTTTCAGACATTGGACACGAAGAAGATGATTGGACGTGCTAGTCAGAGAGATGGTCTCTATTTCCTGGAAAAACAATGCAGTACAACAGGAGTTGAAAATCCCATATCTACATCCTTTTTTTTTCTGAAACTGTCATGTCAAACCAAAATAAAATTTGGCTTTATCATCGTCGTTTAGGTCATCCTTCTTTTAGAGTACTCAAATTGATGTTTCCTTCTTTATTTAAGGGTCTTGCTTTTGAAGCTCTTCATTGTAATGATTGTGAACTTGCCAAGCACAAACGTGCTTCCTTTCCAATAAGCAATACAAAAACCTCTCTTCCTTTTTCTCTAATTCATAGTGATATTTGGGGCCCTTCTATCATTGAAAATATCTCTGGTGCTAGGTGGTTTGTTTTATTTATTGACGACTGTACCCGAGTCACATGGCTTTATCTCTTGAAAAATAAATCTGATGTGAGCACTATTTTTCCTAATTTTTACAACATGATCAATACTCAGTTTGATGTAAAAATTAAGAGATTTCGATTAGACAATGCCAAGGATTATTTCAATCAAATCCTTACTCCATTCTTTCAGAAAACAGGGATCATTCATGAATCCTTGTGTGTTACCACCCCACAACAAAATGGCGTGGCTGAGCGAAAGAATGGCCATCTCCTAGAGATCACTAGAGCATTGCTGTTTCACAAGAATGTTCCTAAACAGTACTGGGGTGAAGCTGTATTAAGTGCAGCCCATCTTATCAATAGGCTTCCGACACGTGTTCTTGGGTTCAAAAGTCCAATTGATACTCTCACAAAATTTTTCCCAAACTTTTCTGCTTCAAACAATCTTACTCCTCGAATCTTTGGGTGTGTTGCGTTTGTTCATGTTCATTCTCACAATAGGAGCAAATTGGATCCACGTGCACTCTGATGCATTTTTATCGGATACTCCTCCACACAAAAGGGTTATAAATGTTTTCATCCACCTACTAAATTTTTTTTTGTCTCAGCTGATGTTACTTTTGTCGAACATGAATCCTTTTTTCAACACACTTATCTTCAGGGGGAGACCTTGAATGAAGATAAAGCAAAGGACATGTTTCTTCTTGATCCTAGTTTTGTTCGGGCCATCCAATCCGAGTCTATCCCAGTAACTGTCTCTGAGTCCACTTCTCCCTCAACTGAGTCAATCGAGTTAGCCAAATCTGTTGAAGTGATAAAAGATAAGGGACATCAAGATAACACTCCGCCACTGCAGTTTTATTCCAGGAGGAAACTACCAGTCTCTCGACCAGTACAGGTACAATCTCCCATTCGTGCCATTGCCCAAATTCCCGAAACCACTTCCAAACCAACCGACAATGTCACACCAAATGTTGAGCCAATAGATGAACAAGAAAAACCAAGTACTGAAGACCTACCAATTGCACTTAGGAAAGGAACAAGAACTTGCACAAAACATCTACTGTACCTTTTCATGTCCTATCAAAATCTATCCCAAATCCATAAAGCCTTCCTAACCAATCTTCATACCATTCCCACACTGAGAAATCTAACTGAGGCATTAGGAAACAAGAAATGGGAGGATGTTATGAAAACTGAGATGGAAGCCCTTGAGAGGAACAAGACATGGGAGTTAGTTGAATTGCCAAGAGGGAAGAAACTGGTCGGATGTAGGTGGGTTTTCACTATAAAATACAAGGCTGACGGTTCAGTAGAAAGATACAAGGCAAGATTAGTAGCCAAAGGATACACTCAAACCTATGGCATTGATTATCTTGAGACATTTGCCCCTGTCGCGAAAATGAATACAGTACGGATACTTTTGTCTTTAGCTGCTAATTTTGAGTGGAAACTACAGCAGTTTGATGTTAAGAATGCGTTCCTCCATGGTGATCTAGAAGAGGAAATTTACATGGAAGTTCCTCCTGGATTTGAATCTAAAGAGGGAATAGTGTGCAAGCTGAAGAAAGCTCTTTATGGGCTCAAACAATCACCACGAGCATGGTTTGGAAGGTTTGCTAAGGTGATGATCTCGCTGGGATACAATCAAAGTCAAGGAGACCATACTTTGTTCATAAGACACTCAAAATCTGGGAGAGTCACAACATTGTTAGTTTATGTAGATGATATCATTGTAACGGGTAATGATGTAGAAGAGATGAACAATTTGAAGCAATGTCTCTTGAAGGAGTTTGACATCAAAGAGCTTGGGAAATTAAAATACTTCTTAGGCATTGAAGTAGCGCATTTAAAGCAAGGAATTTTCATCTCCCAGCAAAAGTATGTACTCGACTTATTGAAAGAAACAGGGAAGATGGGTTGTAAATCGATTGAGACACCGATCGAATTCAATCATGGATTATGTGATGCTCCAGAAGAACCTGTGGTAGATAAAGGATCCTATCAGAGGCTTGTTGGGAGGTTGATATATCTAGCACACACAAGACCTGATATAGCATTTGCGGTTAGCGTGGTCAGCCAATTTATGCACAATCCTAAAGAATCTCACCTCAAAGCAGTAAATAGGATATTACAATACTTGAAAGGCAGCCCAGGAAGAGGAATATTATTTAAGCGAGGAACAGGCACGAGCATAACATTAGAAGCTTATACTGACGCAGATTATGCAGGTTCTTTGGTTGACAGGAGATCAACGTCTGGTTATGGTACTTTCCTAAGAGGAAATCTTGTAACATGGAGAAGTAAAAAGCAGAACGTGGTAGCAAAATCAAGTGCAGAGTCAGAGTTCAGATCAATGGCATTGGGAATATGTGAGTTACTGTGGTTGAAGATAATCCTAGATGACTTAAGAATAAAATGGGAAGGACCCATGAGGTTGTACTGTGACAATAAATCAGCCATCAGTATTGCTCATAACCCTGTCCAGCACGATCGAACAAAACATATTGAAGTTGACAGACATTTTATCAAAGAGAAACTAGACAGTGGACTGATATGCAATCCATTCGTTTCAACTAAGGATCGGTTGGCAGACATACTCACGAAGGGACTACCAAGCACTGTGTTTCAAGATATTATTAGCAAGCTTGGAATGGAAGATATCCATTCACCAGCTTGAGGGGGAGTGTCAAATTATGTAGCTTTATTGGAAAAGATTCTTTACATATTGTGTAGTTATAGAAAATCGTATATGATTTCCTGATTTTTAGGAATTACAGCTAGGTAAAGATTTTCATTTACAGCAGATTTTCTATTTACAGATTTTTCAAGAGTTTCCTTATTTTAGGGATTTTATTACTATTTTTAAGCTAGACAAATGTGTATATAAACTAGAGTTGTAACCTTTTTCATTGAGAAAACAATTTAGTATTCTCTTATGTCTCTTTTGACAATACATATGCGGCTTTGGCTTTGGGAATTGAAGAAGCAGTATCTGATTCTTCTCATTTGTGGATTCGAGTAATGAAGAATTGACTTTCCTTGGGTAATGAGCTTAGTGGTGACCTATTATGAAACTGGGAAAAGCCACTGACTTATATATAGGATGTGAAAACAAACTTAGTTACAAAACATTGATTAGAACAAAGTTCGTCATGTGAGGCAAGGAGGGGATGCTCTTTAAAATTAACAAATGATGGTCAAGGAATTGAAGTTAAAGGTGGAGAAATATGAACTAAAGAAAGCTCTTATGACTGTATCTCACCAATTAATCCAAGAAAAGGGTGAGAGGAACCTTATCATTCAATTTCCTCATCTTCTTCCATCTTTATAGATGTCTACCTCTTCTCAAACCTTTCCAGCATTCACCCAAACAGCGACCAGTTGATTCTTTTACAGGGTACCGCACTTATCTGAGAAGATACAAGCCATTGAACTATTGAACATTATCTTGTTTTAGGTTGATGATATCTAAGAGATTGATTGTTTCAGTGGAGCAGGAAAAGTCGACCTTTGCATGCTAGAGGATTAAAAGGAGTGCTCAAATGGTTGAAGGATGTAAAAGGAAACTTTGGTTCCTTGCAAGATGAGGATGGTCCTGTACACCTTTCCCTCTCTCTAATGCTGTCATGATTGTTATAGTGATATTTTGTTTGCACAATTTGTGATTATTTTGTGGTCACATGGAGAACAGATTCAAGTATCGCAAGGAATCGAGAACTTTTGCTCTCTTCTTGTTGGAAACATTATGGCGTCCTCTTACTCTTAGAAGATCACAGTTTTTTGAGGACTCACAAAGAACGTTTGGAAGAATATCTCACAGGCATTCAGGTTATGGATCTTTAATTCTGTTACTTTTTAGTCAGCAGAACTGAAATTTTTCCTGAACTGTATACAATGTTGTTAGTTACAGAAACCACACACCTCAACTTGTGCATCTCTATATTAATTTATTTTCATCCTGTAACTTATGGTATATCTTTCATTTATATCATATAGCTCATAAAATGTCTTATTTTATTTATGAGGAAGTTCCCATTGGTGCATATGACAAAATTGGATACTATAACCAAGCCATATAAATTTAACCCTTGTTGGTATGCGTGATCTTCATCCTTCAAACATTACCCCACACATGAGCACACTAACTGTAGCCCATTACCTGAAATTAACTAAATCGGGATCTGAATGGTGTGGTGAAGACTACTGACCTTAAGCTTCAATGCAATAATGCATTTGATTTACCATCATTTAACATAGAAATTTAGTCATATAGCTTATGGTATATCTTTCATTTATATCATATAGCTCATAAAATGTCTTATTTTATTTATGAGGAATTTCCCATTGGTGCATATGACAAAATTGGATACTATAACCAAGCCATATAAATTTAACCCTTGTTGGTATGTGTGATCTTCATCCTTCAAACATTACCCCACACATGAGCACACTAACTGTAGCCCATTACCTGAAATTAACTAAATCGGGATCTGAATGGTGTGGTGAAGACTACTGACCTTAAGCTTCAATGCAATAATGCATTTGATTTACCATCATTTAACATAGAAATTTAGTCACTATGTGCGTCAGTTTTTGTATTTTATATTCAAATAGTGTATATCTTGGAGGATATCTTGGGAGTAGTAAGTAGTTGCTTCCATTACCAAAGAAAATTGTCTTGGATTATATCTTACAAGTTTTGTGGTTGTGTTGAGCACAACTGTTGAACTGCTTTTAGAATCCAAGTTGATACTTTTTTAATTACATGGAGTTTTTCAGCTTATCCTTGAAGTATTCATTAGATGCAAATATGCTAATGGATATTAGTATAGCCTCTAATATAAACTTGATATGTTTAAGAGGTTAATTATAGTAAGGTTATTTGTTAAGGGGCTAGGCTTGAAATCCATTCATGGGTTTGTTAAGGGAGAAACCTTCGATCTCTTAAGCTACAACTATTGTAAGAACTAATTTAGACTAAGCGATAATAATCTTTTTTTGCTTGTTTATTGATATGGTAGAACCATTTATTTATACAGGCTAATACTTTCCATAAATAGGAGACAATGACGCATCTAATATTATCTCCGAAAATGCATCATAAATGAGAAAAACAATAAGAATAAATATTTATTTCTTTTTTAATTTCCTTTAATATCTAGATATTTTCCTAACATTTCTTCCCTCCTGTAGAATGAGCCTGTCTTTTAGCTTGAGCTGCCAATGATTGATAAAGGTTTCGGGCTTAGTATTTGGTATATGAGAGTTTGTCAATGCTAGAATAAAGAGAATTTTACTGCAATCTTCCTTCAAGTAAATCTTTTCAGAGTTGAAACATAGGTTCTTGGCACTATGCCTCAAATATCTCTTGATGGCTTAACTACTTTGATGAGAATATTCCTAGTAATAAAAGGCTCGGGCATATAGCAGTATGAGTTTGAACCCTACTTTAGATAAAATAATGGAATAGCATCTTAGACTTGGTCACCCTAGTTTTTCTTATTTGAGACATTTATTTCCTGATATTTTTAAGGGTGTTGATTGCTCTTTACTTCAATGTGAAACTTGTTGTTTATCGAAGTCATTGAATAAATTTTGCACCTAAGCTATACTATCCATCAAAACCGTTTTTTATGATTCACAGTGATGTTTGGGGCCCTTCAAAAACAAAAACATTATCTGGAAAAAAAGGATTTGTAACTTTTATTGATGATCACACCAAAATTTGTTGGGTTTATCTTATAAGTAGGAAATCAAAAGTTGGAAAACTCTTCCAGGATTTTTTCAATATGATTGAAACTCAATTTGAAACAAAAATTTGCATCCTAAGATTAGACAATGGAATCGAGTATTTTAATGAATGTTTAGGGATTTTTTAAAGAATAAGGGTATAGTTCACCAATCTACTTGTTGCGATACACCATAACAAAATGGAATTGCTGAAAGAAAAAATAGACATTTGCTTGAAGTTGGTAGGGCCATTATGTTTTCAATGAATGTTTCCAAATGTTTGTGGGGAGATGCTGTTTTAACAGCATCATATTTGATAAACAGAATACCTACTCGTGTTTTAAAATTCATGATTCCTCTAAACAAGTTAAAAGAAAACTTTCCAATCCTTCGAATGTCATCAGACATCTCCTTAAAGATTTTTGGATGCATATGTTTTATTCACATTCCAACTAATTTCGGTCGGAATTGGATCCCAAATCTGAAAAATGCATTTTTATTGGACATGCTCCTAATAAAAAGGGATACAAGTGTTTTAATCTTGTCTCAGAGAAAATCTATGTAAGTATGGATGTGATCTTCATGGAAAAAATACCAATTTTTTAACAAAAAACAACTTTAGGGGGAGTATGGTCTAGATGAAGATGATTTTTGGCGAGTATCTCAACCATTGCCTAAAATGAATTTAAATGTTTTTGATGAACAAGAACAAGAAAAACTGGAAAATGACGGTGATCCTAGTCAACAGATACCCAAATTGACTTTACCTAATATGGGGGGAGAAATATTGCAAAAATCTGTAATTGAGCCTTTGGTTTATTTTAGGAAAAGGTTTCATAAAAGAAAGACTGTTCAAATTGACCCTTTAGCTCCCTCCCAAACTCAAGAACCAAGTGATAATCTCCAAGAAACACAGGTAATTCCTAACCTTGATCTGGATCTTCCTATAGCTATCAGAAAAGGAGTCCGTTCCTGCACAACAAAACATCCCATTGCAAAATACTTATCTTATAAAAAAATCTCACACAAACACAGAGCTTTTTTGTCAAAAATCTCTAACTTGTTTAAACCTAGAACAATACAGGAAGCACTCAATAGTCCGGTTGGGAGTTAGTGGTTAAGGAGGAGATGGATGCTCTTTTGAAAAATGGGACTTGGGAAGCTGTTGATTTGCCAAAGGACAAGACCACTATTAGATGCAAGTAGGTTTTTTCTATAAAATGCAAGGCTAATGAAAACATAGAAAGATACAAAGCACGACTTGTGGCAAAGGGGTTCACTCAGACTTTCGGAGTTGACTATCAGGAGAAGTTTGCCCCAGTAGCCACGATAAATTCAATTCGTGTCCTTTCCATAGCAGCAAATCGTAATTGGCCTTTGCATCAACTTGATGTAAAAAATGCTTTTTTGAATGGTGAATTGGAAGAAGAAGTGTTTATGGATCTCCCATCAGGCTTTGAGAAGAGGTTTGGTAAAAACAAGGTTTGCAGATTGAAGAAATCCTTGTATGGACTCAAGCAATCTCCTCGGGCTTGGTTTGAAAGGTTTGGGAAGGTCATAAAAGGATATGGATATTCCCAGAGTCAAGTTGATCATACCTTGTTCTATAAATATTCGGAGATAGGGAAATTGACTATACTCATTTTTTATGTCGATGATATTATTCTTATAGGTGATGATGTTAAGGAAATTGAGGCACTAAAAAGAAGCATTGCCATAGAATTTGAGATCAAAGATTTGGGGCTAGTGAAATACTTCCTCGGTATTAAGTTTGCTAGATTAAAGGAGGGGATATTTATCAATCGATGAAAATATGTAGTTGACCTACTTAGCGAGATTGGTATGCTTGGATGCAAGGCTGTTGAGACCCCAATTGAACCTAATAAGAAACTACAAGTAACTGATATAGCTGACGGTGTTGATAGAGAACAATATCAGAGACTTGTGGAAAGATTAATCTACCTCTCACACACTCGTCGTGATATCGCCTTCGTCGTTAGCGTAGTTAGCCAATTTATGCATTCTTCAAACTCTGACTACTTAAATGCTATCTATCGAATTCTCAGGTACTTAAAAGGGACTCCTGGAAGAGGACTAATATTTAAAAATCATAGGCACCTACAAATAGAGGCATTTACAAATGCAGATTGGGTTGGGAGTATAACAGACAAACGATTTACTTCAGGATATTGCACCTTTGTAGGAGGAAACTTGGTGACCTGGAGAAGCAAGAAGCAAAGTGTTGTGGCGAGAAGTAGTGCAGAAGCCGAGTTTAGATCTGTGGCTCATGGAATTTGTGAAGTCTTGTGGATTAGGAGAATTCTTGAAGAATTGAAGATTTTCTATTCCACTACTGATTACAGTGTACTGCGATAATAAATCAATAATTGCCATTGCTCACAACCCAATTCTTCATGATCAGACAAAACATGTGGAGATAGACAAGCACTTCATCAAAGAAAAAATTGATAGAGGGGAGATTTGTATGGTGTATGTTCCTTTTGATAACCAAATAGCAGATATCTTAACTAAAGGCCTTCACAAGAAACAATTCAACAATTTGATTTTCAAGCTAGCATTAAAAGATATTTTCATGCCAACTTGAGGAGTAGTGTTGGAAAGTCAAAGATTTTTTTTGTATATTAGCTGTAGAAAATTATTTATTTTTTTAATTCTATTTTTAATAGGTGGTATTTATAGGCTATTAATTGTATAGATAACCTTATCTATTTAGGCTCAAATTAGAATATGATTCTAGTAAATTTTATTTATTTCAGTTTCCTTTTCTTTTATGTAATTATTATTTTTGCTTATAGAAAATACCTAGGTTTATTTGTATTTATTTGTTTCTTTTTATAGTCCTGTAATCAAACCTATAAAAGACTGTCTTCTTGTACATTTCAAAAACAAGAAATACAATATTCTTCTTTATGTTTTTTACATGGCATTGGATAACCTTCCCCATATGGCTGTTGAGGGTGTTAAGTGCCAAATTGTGTTGAAAAAGGTTCTAAGCTTGCTGGAACTTACTAGTAATGGTTGAAATTCACCAATGTTGGTTGGGTTGAGGGTAACGGCCCATAATACATGGAAAATGGACCCATGGACATTGAATCTGCATACATCTTACTACTAACTTGGGGTCGTGGCACATGTCATGTGGATAATGTATTGATTACCACCATTTGCAACACTTGGACTCTCCTTAATTACCATTGAGAGATTAAGGTAGCCTTCCCTCGAAATACTTACATGGATACTAGAGAGAGAGTTAATGAGAGAGACTTTACAAGAGTGAAAAATCTTGAATATGTTGGAAAATTTATAAATGAGGGGAGAATCCCCTTCTATTTAAGAGGCCGTCTTAGTTGGACAACTTAGATTTAACTCATCTAATGGCTAATATCCATTCCCAGCTATTATATATAAGCACCGCCACCTCCTTCCTGCTTGCTTGTTTGTTACCCCTAATAATATATTTTCTAATAGTTACTAGGATCTCCTATCTCTTAAATTGAAAGCTAAATAAGCTTCCACAAAGGCTTCCATGTCTTCTAACATGTTTGGCTAATGAAACTTGTTTCTTACCTTAACCAATGTTAGGTGAACTTTAGGGTGACCCAGCTCTCTTGAATTGTGTTACTGCTCTAAGATCTTCCTCTGAAGATTCTCATGGTTCGAAATGTGTATTTATTGGCCCTTTCTATAAAGCAATTGGTTCTCCACCTAATAATTTTTGGTTTGATCTCCATGCTCTACCAACTTGGCTTGAGGATTTTGGGCTATGCCTACTTAGATCTGTTCTAGCATTTTGCCAAGTTCTTAGCTTAATGTCTCTTGGCTTGACGCAGTTCTTTCTAATATAGGCTTTTCATCTCTCTAGACCACCTCTTTTCTGGGTGGTTTAGGTCTAGGAATTTGCTTGGGCATCTCTACCTAAGTCTTCTTTTCCTTCTTCTTGGGTACCTCTTGTGTCTTCAGGTCTACTCCCTTCAATATTTGGGTAGTGGGTTTCTTTGATCTCATTCTTGAGCAACCTCAATCCTTATAGAACACAAAGACTTGGGGGCCTGTCCAGGTTTTGGTTGATTGATAACATACACAATTGCTCCTTTACCCAGATTATTATGTGGTTTGTTTATGGAATAATTGGGCATTCACCTTGTTCAGGAAACTTGTACTGATGACTAGCTTGTAATCATCTAAGGGGATGACTTGTAGTCTTTTTTCTACTCCACTAATCCACCTTAAACTCTATTTTCTTGGCAATCCACTAGTGAGTACTTTCTCTAAAGTCAAAATTTTCAGCCTGCAATTGTTCTTTTCACCCTTAAAGCCCAATTTATCTATTGCCTCCTTGAAAATGAATGGATACAAGGCTCCTTTATCCACTAAGGTGCTCATCCTTTGGTCCATGATGGAAGCTTCGACAAACATGAGGCTTTTGAACACTGTTTATCTCCTTCTTGGGCCTCTTCCTCTTCAACTGCTATTATGTCAGTCATTAGCTTGCTCTAGGTTGGATAAGCTCTAGCCTTATGGCTCCTAATGCATAGGAAGCAGGATAACTTATTCTTAGATGGCTTCCTTTCGTACATGAGTGCCTTATCATTCTAGGCTGGCTTAGATCCATCCTTGGGCTCCCTCACCTTTTCATTACGGTTGCAAATATGAAAGAATCTCACACTTATGCTATGCAGATGACCTAAGTTTTTTTTTTTGGTGCAACTCATGTGTTGATCCAACTAATCAAGAACCTTCAGTGGAATTTGGCCAGCTCTTGGGTTTGTAAGCCTACTCATCTTTAAAGTCTGGTTCATATAAGTGGGCTGTCTCCCCTGGAAAGTAGAAGCATCACCTGGATTTCAGGCTCTCAATCTGGTACCTTGTGCATTATTTAGGGGTGTCATGCATCTCGTCTAAACTTCTTAAGGTTGATTGTATGGAATTGGTGGATTGTATAGCTTGGCAAACTAATCATTGGACAAGCAGATTTCTCTCCTATGCTTGGTGAATGCAATTGATTAAGCCAATTGCTTTCTCAATGCAATTATAGGCCCTCAGCTTTCATCCTTCCCTAAGTTGATTTTGAAAATTATAACTGCCAAAATGAAGTTCCTATTGAATGGGAGTGTGGGAATTTCGTATTTACAAGTTTTAGATAGAGCTCTTGCCAAGCACGTATGGTGCTTCTGTATTGCGTCTAATGAAGGTTTATGGCCTAGCTGGGTGCAGTCTAATCTCCTTGAAGGAAGATCCTTCTGGGATGTAAAGCCTCCTATTCAATGCTCTTGGACTTGGAAGAAATTTCTATCCTTTCACCCAATGTTTAAACATCTTTTTGGGTAGAAAATAGGCAATAGGAATTCAATTTCTTGTTGGTTTAATAATTGTCACCTTTGGGGCCTTGTGAATGAGCATTTTAGTGCCAGGGACATGGATAATTCTGGCCTACCTTCACATGCAAGGCTCTCTTCTGTTATTGGAAGTATTGGTCGGAATGGCTGAGTGGTAGCATATGGGAAGATATTTTTTGAGCTACCCCTCCCTTCTCTGGGGGCATCGTCACCACAAGATGGCCTCCTACAGGGACCAAACCTAGCATGTTTATCTATGAAACTTGCTTATGAGGCCTTGAGGGAGCCTAAGTTGAAGGTGAGTTGGGAAAAATGTGTTTGGTTCAGAAGACACATTCTGAACACTAGTTTGTTTTGTGGCTTGCAATTCCAACCAGTGGGGAATGATTTTGGTAAATGGTTGCTTCTTGTGTACAGCTAGCCTGGAATCTCATGAGCACTTATACTTTAAGTGTGACTATGGTTGTGAGGTTTGGAAAGAGGTTATCTCCAAGCTTGATTGCCCTGCCAATCTCATAAATTGAAGTGACTCTGGCCCACGTGGTAGCTCCAGGCCATCTTTCTTGATGTGGAAATTAGCCTTTGGGCCACAGTTTATTTCTTATGAGGGATAAGAAGAGCAGACGTGGTCAGTCACTTGACAAGAGTCTCTACCTTTGAAGGATTTTCTTCAATGTATATTGATTTAGGCTAGCATGATTATCTATTTGTCTTGGATCATGCAAGGTTTCGCTTTGCATTATTCAATACCCATTACAGTGGCTCTCTCTCTTTCCTTTGTAACATCCATTACTTTTGAAATTAATGAAATTACTGAATCATCAAAAAAAAAAAAAAACTCTGAACATCCATAAAATTGCTTGATTCAGAGAGCTAGGGACAATTCTCTTCCATGAGTTTATTAGAGATCTGCATGAGAAAGATTTTTGCATGAAGGTGAAGTGAATAAGATCAATGCATTTGGCTTATGAGAAAGAACTGTGCCTAATTGACTTGAGCAGAAATTTCTTTCATAAAATATGTGCAGTTCACATCACTGATCATAAAGCTTACATAGTTTCTGAAATGTGCATTATTCAGTTCATTACCCAAAGATCTCAGAGCCATTTTCAGAATAAGGATGCTGGTGCAGAGATGAGGAACTTTTTTCTTAATTGCCTATGTCTATTACTGGGCCGCCTAGTTGGGAAGAGACTGGAAAGCACATTATGTGATTATGGGATGCGCATTTTGCAGATACTTTTACCTCAGGTAACCATGGGTAAGGCTGTAAAGGATCCTTTCTGCATACCGCAGTCTTGCTGAATCCTTCATGCTGATTTAGTTCCTTAAGAACTTTGGAAAGTAACATGACATTGTTTTAGGAAAATTTTGTTGGTACATAAAATTTTGTTAATGGCTTTTGTCTGCAGATGGTCCAATTGCTCATCTTTTCACAAAGGTGAGTAATTTAATATGTTTCTAGATGCTTGCTGTGATTGCGCTGATTCAGAGAACAAAGGTTAAAGAGAGAAAATTAGCTAGAACAATTTTTTTTTTCTGAACCAGTGATGACTATCAGCATTATTATCATCCAAATATTTAGATTTGTGTGAAGCCTATTGTCTAAAAGAATATTTATAGAGTCGTCTATGGTAGTTTTTTGAGGCAGCAATTACTCTTTTAGCTGAAAGATAATGCGAAAAAAAGACATGAAACATGTTCTCAATGATACCATTGGATGGATTTAGTTTCCGTTTATTAAGCAGCTGGAAATGCTGTGCCAACATGTATGTGCAGCACTTCGAGAGATTCTCCATTTTTGCTCTCTGTAAAGCAAGAATAAATTTGTAGATCCATTTGGATGTCATTCATATGTTGAGGATTCTTAGTGTTTCTTGTGAAGCAATACTATAAGCACCATAGAATAATACTGCTGATTTTTTTTACCATCTTCTGTGGTGTTTCATGTGGATACTCTTGGGTGTGTCTGTTGTAATCTTTGTACCAAATGAAAAATGAAACAGAATTAATTACCAAAAAATAGGTATCAAATCTCTCTTTCAATAATTCTTTGCTGTTAGATAGTGCATAGGAGCACTTCATGGTTGTCTGCCAACTATATTAATGCTTCTGTGTGTGTGTGTGTGCGTGTGAAGCTCAACTCTGCAGATGAGGATGTGGTAGATGAGGTTCTTTCTATCTTTAGGGGGACCATTTTAAGGCCAAATCACTCGTCGGGTAGCAGTCTTGTTGCTGCAGAACAAATGGGCAGCGTGCTTCCCTTACTGCTCCAGCTTCTAGATGAGAGGGATGGAGCAGCTAGAGCTGTCGTATTACTGATAGCAGAATTTTGCTCCATGTATATATCTATCTTTTTCAGTGAATTTTCAGAGAATAAATTTTCAAAGAAACTATGCTTGTTACTGATGTACAATTCATAACTCAGTAGCTCAGACAATAGATGCCTTAAAGAGGTACTGAAGCGCCTAGCTTCAGGGAATAATCTGCAGAGAAGAAATTCCATTGATGTTATATCTGAACTTGTCAGCAAATTGTCAATGACAGGGAATGTCCTACATCATTCTGCATGGTATGGGGTTTTTTTTTTTTTTTGATTGTGTTTCTGCTCTGTTCTTTTTTTTTTTTTCTCTGCTTTAAGGTTTTCCACATTATGCCTGCAAATAAATCTGTTTTTGGTTTGTACATTATGCGTGCAATTAAGCTTGTTTTTGATATGTTCCTGAAAACAAATCACTGTAGGCAAGATATTTCAAATCACCTGCTTGGGTGTCTTGGTGATAAAGACACTACAATTAGCAAAGCATCATCAGATTTTCTTGTCATTATTGGTAAGTCCCACTCCATGTTATCTATTTGATACTTGAAATAAGTATTGTGGTTTAGGGCATGTTGGGTTGATTTCTCCTTTACAAGATAAATTGACTATTTGTGTTTTAAGCTGCATGCTGTCCTACTGTGTGACGTTCCTGCATTTTTCTCATATGCCTAAAGCTCAATAGGCTTTTTCCCCCTATCAGGATAAAAATATTTCCAAGCTTTGAATAGCTTCTTTTTTTACCCCTTCCTTTTCTCTATCTTGTTGTGCTATTTCGGTATTGCTTTTCTTTTTTGCTTTAGCGTTACTTTGGTTGTAATCTAAGCTATAAAGAATGTGATATTTTGTTGCTTGGCTATTTGTATAGCTTGTGTATGTATATTAGCTCGAGTTTTCTGATGCTAGGATTTAAATGATGGTGGATAAACTGTCGGAAACAAAATGTAGAGAAAATGATGAAATCAATTTGGGGCATGTCATATGAATGCTGTGTTTGAGCCGCACATTCATTTTATTTAATCATTTTTCCTTTTCACTATGTTTTAGACATAGCTTTTTAAGGTAATGAGAGATCTTAGCAAAGTCATTGCAAAATCATGTGGAAGATGGAAGCAAGATTGGTTTTTCTTTAAGCATGGATTACCTAGGTGCTCCATTAAAGTGGACTTATCAAAAGCTTAGGATACCCTTAGGAGTTCTTGGAGAGGGTATTAGAGTGTATGGGCTTTCCATTGCACTTTTGCAAGTTGTTTACTCAATGCTACTCCACACTGAAGTTCTTTGTCCATATGAGTGGGGAACTTGTGGGTTTTTCCCAAGTTATAGAGGCTTACAACGAGGGACCCTATTTACCCATATTTGTTTGTGCTAGCTAAGCAAGTCTTTTTTGGTATTTCAAGGAAATTGACATTCTCTAAATTTCCTACCATTAGGGATGTAGATAGGAAAGGTTAACCCATCTATGCTTCGTAAACAACTTGATGATTTTGTGTTAAGAGGATCTTCCGTCCATTACTGTTGTTCACCAAGCAATTTCTTGCTTTGTGAGCTTGTTAGGCCTTTGTGCAAATAGCAACAAAAGCATGGTTTTCTTCGGTAGTGTTGATGAACCCGCCAACTCGGCAACCCTCTCCCTTCTTGGTTTCCAAGGACCAAGAAGGTTCTTTGTTGATCCACTATCTTGGATTCCTTTCATCTCCTCAAAACTCGAGAGCAAATTGTGATGCTCTTCAATAATCGTTTTGAGGATGTAAATCTCTTTTTGGTTGAATGTACTGAATTATCCTAAAGAGAGAATGCTCTCCCTTCTCTCTAACTTGTCTAAACCAAGAACCCCCTAAAAGACCACTTCTTTTAAGATTAAATTAAACACAAAAACCCTTATTTACAAATCAAAATAAACAAAATTCGATTAGATTTAAAATAAAAAATTTATTGTTCAAAAAAAAAAAATGGCAAACGTAAGAACATTTGATCAGAATGATTTCCCAACTCTTGGAGATCATTTCTCGAAAGGCTTCTTCAAGAAAACCCAAGATGAAAATGACGAAAATGTCAAAGCTAGGGTTTTGGATGAAGCAATGGCGAAGAAGGAGAAAGACAAAGTAGATGTGGGTAAGTGTGAAGCTTCTACATGTGAGGAGTTGGCATTTTCTAGACTTGAAGAAAGAATTTTGAAGGAAAAAACAACCAAATCGATAGAAGAGACCGGTGAACCATCGTCAAGCACGGAGAAAAGAAGAAAATCTCCCGAACTGCGACAACAAACCTTCACCAAAGCTTTCGCCGCCCAACTGTTGGAGAGGAGGAACAACTCGGTTTTCAAACTTTCATATTTTCCTTTGGCGTTCAAAGGACCTACTACAACAGTCCATATTCCGAAAAGAATTGTGGAGCAGGGCGTCGTGCATTGGAAATCAACCCTTGTGGGATACTTTCTAGGTTGGAAAATTCCTTACTCCCTAGTGAGAACGATAGCGTTTTTGACTTTGGAAGGATTTTGGACTCCTAGATGTTCTGGGAAATAAAGAGAGATTTTACTACTTCTGTTTCAGTCCTTCTATGAACTTGGATATAATTATAGCAAAACCATGGTATTTTGCTCAAAGGTTTCTTGTATTGCAAAAATGGAGAAGAGGCATGTCGTCGGAAAAAACACAACCTTTTGTTTCTTCCGGTGTGTGTGTTGTTCTCCAAGATACCATGCGAGTATTCCGATGTAGAAGGGAGTAGCCATATCGCTAGCGCAGTGGGTAAGCCAATACAAGCTGATGTGTTGATGGCCTTTAGGGAGAGAGTAAACCAAGTGAGAGTCCTAATTGAAATTGATGCAAAGGAAGAACCCACACATCAGGTTGAAGTCATTGGTGAGGATGACTTTATATCCCGAATTGAAGTTGAGTATCAGTGGATGCCTCCATGTTGCCCAGATTGCAAAGTATTTGGACACTTGTGCTTGGGAAAGAGGCCCAAAACTGATGAACCAGCTAAGGATGATTAGCTAACACAGGAAAAAAAGAAAGAAAGCAGAAATATAAGAAAGAGAACTCACCAGCTGGTGGAGGGGATTCAAATGAGGAAATAAACAAGGAAACTGAAGAAAATAGTTCCTTCCATGGTGAGGAACAGAACAGTAAACCAGAGGAGAGTAAAGGAATGGAAAAAAGTAAAAATGAATAAGAAGAAAACCCTTGCGTTTTGGCCAAAACAGCACAACTTCGGGAGGAAGTTAGTCCTTCATGTGTGCTAGAAACACTGGAGGATGAGAGCAAAGAGAAGCCACCTACTCCAAAGAACCAAAAATCAAAGGAGTTAAGTGATAGGGAGGACACACCAAGACAAACAATGGCGATTACTGTTATGGACAGCAAGATATGCCAAAGGGAAAACACCCCTGGATCTTCCTCTAGTAGTGGAAAGAGTTCATCAAACCGCAAACAAAGGTGGAAATTTTTTAAGCGCTGTAAGCACGCATTTACTTAAAAATTTTCACTAACAAATAATGAATTTTGCGGCTTGGAATGTTAGTGACCCAATCAAGGCAGCCGATGTAAGAAAATTATGTAACGACAATGGTATATCTCTAGTGGGTTTACTTGAAACTAGAGTAAACCACTTGTTTGAAGATAAGATCAAACAAGCCATTAGTTGTTCGTGGAATTTTGCCATTAATAGTATGGTCAGGAAGAGAATTTGGATAGGATGGGATGCGAGAACATGGGATGTACTAGTTCTTAAAGAACATGCTCAGCTTATCCATTGCTCTTGTACAAATAGTAGAGTAAATATATCTTTTATAGCTACATTTGTCTATGCTTCAAACTTAGCCATGGAAAGGAAACAACTATGGATTCAGTTGGAGAATATTGCAATAGCATTGGTGGATCAATTGTAGATCATCTTTAGGTGATTTCAATGTGACTAGAAGCATATCGGAAAATCTAGGTGGTAATAGGAAGGATCAACCAAGGATCCTAGATTTCAGAAGATTTATTGACATGGCAAAAGGGGATGATTTATGATTTGTAGGAAATCTCTACTCATGGTCAAACAAACAGGGTGATAATCCAATATTAAAGAAGCTAGATAGGGTCTTAGTGACTATGGAATGGCTGAACAGATTCCCACAAGTAGAAGCTAGATTCCTTGCCCCACTACTATCTAACCACGCAATGTGTATGGTTTGTGGGCAATTTTCTATTGTAAGGAAGAGATCACCATTTAAATTCTTTGAATTTTGGACAAAAAGGGAGGAATTTCTGAGTTTGGTGTTGAAAGCTTAGACAACAAGGGTGGAAGGGTCAAAACTCTAAACATGTGGTAAAAAAGCTTAAAATCCTTAAGGGTGAGTTGAAAAGAATGAATAGAAAGGAGTTTTCTAATATATCTAATAGAGTGAATCAAGCTAAACAAAGATTGAGTACTATCTAAAACTCAATAGGGCAAGGGGACTTGACAATGATTAAGGAAGAAAGGGAAGTTTTCCAAAAATATTACACCTTAAGGAATGCAGAGGAATGCTTCTTTAAACAAAAATCTAGAATCAAATGGCTAGCTCTAGGAGATAAGAACACTTCCTTTTTCCATAAAGCCATGATTCAAAGACATAATAGGAGCGGGATTCGATCTCTAGAAAGGGAAGATGGATCTATTGTAGTCGGGGATGAGGCTTTAAAAGAAGTGATGTCCTATTTTTCTAACCTATTTAGAGAGCCTAATGGGGTGCAGAATGAAATAGAAATGGAAAATGCAGTAACTTGGAAGTTCAATGACCAACAAGTGGAATTCCTAAATTCACCTTTTTTGGAAACAGAAATTAAGGAAGCATTTTTCAACCAATCAAATAGTAAGGCTCTTGAGCTGTTGCAAAATTCTTCAAAGTAGCATGGCCAATAATTGGAAAAGATATCACGGAAGCCATTATGGATTTCCTTGAATTAGGATTACTCCTTAAACAAGTGAGTAGTAACCTTATTACTTTGGTGCCAAAAATCTTAAATTCATCAAAATTAGTGGATTTTAGACCCATAACTTGTTGTAATGTCATTTGTAAAGCTATATGTAAGGTGCTTGCATCTTGGATTAAAACAGTCCTAAGCTCCTTAATTGGCAAGGAGCAATCTGCTTTTGTACCAAATCGAAAAATCATTGATAATATTTTTATTGCACAAGAACTGGTTCATGGGTATCACAACAATCGTGGTTCTCCTAAATGTACTATCAAAGTAGACATAAGGAAAGCTTATGATACACTAAGTTGGGATTTCCTGGAAAAAAACACTTTTATGCATGAGGTTTCCTACCCATTTTACGAATCTTCTAGTACAATGTTTTACATCACCAAGATTATCTATTAATTTAAATGGGGAACTTGGTTTCATTCCAAGTGAGAGGGGATTAAGACAAGGAGATCTAATTTCACCTTATTTGTTTGTGATTGCAATGGAAGTTTTGTCAGGATTATTCCGGAAGATAGTTAGAAGCTTGGAGTTTTCTTATCATTGGAGATGCAAGGAGGAGAGAATTACCCATCTTTGCTTTACAGATGATCTCATGGTCTTTTGTAAAGGAGATATTAAATCCATCATGAAAATTAAAGTAGTAATGTCGGAATTTCAAGTTATATCTGGACTTAAAGCCAATCTAGCTGAAAGTAAATTTTTCTTCTCAAATGTGAATTTGACAATGAAGGAAGCTGCACTTGAGGCTTTTGGATTTCATGAAGGGAAATTATTGATACGCTACTTAGAGGTTCCTCTCATTTCAACCAAATTAAAAAGGGAGGATTGTGATTTGTTGGTATCAAGAATAGCATTGAGATTGGAAGCCTAGACAAGCAAATTTCTCTCATATGTAGGGAGACTCTAATTTCTAAAGTCGGTTATCTTTGTAATGCAAGTGTTTTGGACTTCAATTTTTATGCTACCAAAGAAAGTAATAAGAAAAATAGAATAGTTGATGAGGACTTTCCTCTAGAGTGGAAGACTAGACATTGCAACTAAAGCTAAAATAAGATGGGAAAAGGTCTCCACTCCTTTAGTTGAAGGGGTCTGGGATTGTCATAACTTGAATTATGGAATAAAGCAGCTCAGCTCGAGCACATATGGCAATTATGCAACAATAGTGTTAGAGGCATCTGGGTGGATTGGATACACTATTTTCCTTAAGGGAAGGAGTTTTGGGTTGATTAATACCCTTTCATCATGCTCTTGGACTTGGAAGAAACTTTTAAAATTAAGGGATCAAGCAAGACTATTACTTAAATGGAGAGTGGGAAATGGATTATCAATATCTCTTTGGTCAGACTTTGGCTACCATAAGGTCCACTAGATAAAATAGTGAGTGCAAGGGAAATAGCTTCCTCGGGTCTACTCCAACATGCTAGAGTTTGCAGCTTAATTGAGAATGGAGAATCGCTTTTACCTCTAGGACATTTTTGGAACAATTTCAATGTTTCTCCAAATGTCTGTCTGAATCAAGACATAGAAGACAAACTTATATGGAGACCATCTGCAAATGGTGTCTTCTCTATCAAGAGTGTATATAGCCTACCAGTAATGCTGTGCCTTGGACTAAATTAGTATGAAACTATAAATCCAGACCAAGACATAGTTTTATCTTATGGCTTGTAATTAATGACAAATTATATACTTTTGATAAATTGAACCATTGGGGAGTTATAACCTAGATAACATGTTTCTTGTGCAACCAAAGTATAGAAAACCATCAACATTTATTTTTCCAATTCTCCTTTTCATCAGTAGTATGGAAAGAAGTAATGTCTAAGTCGGGATGGTCAACATCTTATAGTTCGTGACAGCAGGTATTAGATGTTCTATCAAATGCCCCATCAAACCAGCAGATAGAAGAATGAAAATCAGCGTTAATGGCTGCAGTCTATTGTATCTGGTGTGTAAGGAACTCAATTTGTCTAGGGCAAAGAATCCCTAGTACAAATAGCTTAATTAGACTTATTTTAAATTATACTTTTGTATTCAAATAAGAGATATTAGTGAAAGCAACATACAGTATATAAATTGAAATAAATCAGGGGTCATTATACTTAACAAAAGATTGTAAATTGTGAGCAATGCCCAATAACCACTTTGTGGATGTAAATCTCTTTTTGATTGAATAAAATTACTGACTTAACCAAAAAAAAAAAATTGTGATGCTCTTGTATCGAAATTTCCTCTTTGCTAGAATCTTATATTACTAAATTTCTTTCTTATGCAGGAAGATTACAGCTACTTAAATCCATTATCTTCTCCATGCAAGTTTATTGGGCATCTATCTTTGTTCTCCTTAAAAAGGTTGTCCATAGTTTTGAGCAACTTATGCAGAATTTTCTTTGGAGTGGTAGGCCTAATATCTTTGCTAAGGTGAAGGTGAGATGAGAGGTTGTTTGTTTTCCTTTGGTGGAAGGGGGGATTGGTATCCTATTGGAAATTTGGAACAATGTTGCACAGGTCAACCATATCAAGACTTCATGCAATGGTATCCTTTGGGGACTTTGGGTGGATTGGGTTGATTCCATTTTTCTCATGGGAGAAAGCTTTCCTCCATTTGCTCATGGGTGTGGCAAATTATTGAAGCAAAGAGACTCGGTTTGTCAACACTTCCATTGGAAGGAGATAGGTTATCTGATTCTCTTTGGTCAGCTTTTTAGCTCCCAGTAAGTCTCTAATTAATAGCCATAGCGCTGGAGACATAGTGAGTCTTTGAATGCCTCTGTTTGATAATTGAGGATGATAACTAGAGTTTGCCAACTCCTCATTTGGGAAAATTTAATTGTTTGACCTCTTTTGTGTCCAAATTCTTCTAGGCTGGATAAGCTTCTTTGGATGGCATCATCCTTGGGTGAGTTTTCCATCAAAAGTGCATACCAAGCTCTTAGCCCAAGAGGTAGAAGGTTTTCATGGGCAAAAGTCATTTGGGGAAAGAAATCCATGCCAAGACACTCCTTTATCTTGTAGCTTGTTGTCAACAGCAAACTTTACACTTTAGATATGCTTGTTCTCTAAGGGTTAACTACCTATGCATCCCATTATCTAAATGTAGTGGCAGAAAATCATACTCATCTATTCTTCCAATGCTCTCTCTTTAGAGGGCTGGAAGGATGTCTATTCAATCCCTAAATTGCTATCATGATTGTCAAACTCACGATTCTACTGGAATTTTAAGGTATAAAATTAGTAGAATCATATAAAATCGTATAGAACCGGTAAAATCGTAAACGAATGATTTTATATCCATTTTAACAATAAATAGTTTTATAAAATTGTAAACTTGTAAAATTAAACTATCAACCTCTCTTTGGAACTTGGCAAGGGGTTTTAGATGGCTTGTCTTGGGCTTCTGTTTCTACTATTGTCCTTCTCAACATGATGGCTTTTGCTGCAGTGGGCCATTTATTATGGCATGTGTGTAACTCAAATCAAGTAGAGAAGTAGTTACTCTTCCTTAGCTTGTCAAAATCATTTTTATATTTTTGGATAAAATGTTAGATTTATATATATGTCAATATAAAAGGGTTACAAGGCAAAGAACATGTAGAGAAAACAGAGCACTCCCAAGAGGACCTAAGTTGTTGAAGTTGATACCTGTATAAACAAAAGGGGTATCAAGGTTGAGAGCTTGGCTATACAATCAAGAGGAGTTGGAGATAGCTACTACAAAATAGAATAGTATGGGTTACATCTGCTGCTATTCTAATACTCATTCCTAGTCTTTTTTCATTCCTTTCTTTCTATACAGTAGATGACAAAACTAGAAACTAATTTCCAAATTGAGGGTAGCCTAAGGCCCATTGAATTGAAGAAATCTAAGGCGTGGCTTATGTATAAGGGAGTTGAAGGTGGCTATTCTTTTAGTTTCTTCCAAATAGCTTAAACAAAAGAACATGTTGGTAAAAGGAATAATAAAATTATTTTTTTACTTTCAACTTTTTAAAAGTACATTGTACTTATATATATATACAAAAGATTTTAAAATATTCTATCTAAAGAATGTGGGACCTATATATATAAAACTCATCATTCCCCCTCAAGCCAGAGCATACAAATCATATGCACCAAGCTTGTTACAAATATATTTAATACGAGGACTCCTTAAAGACTTAGTTAAGATATTAGCCAATCGGTCATTTAAATTGACATAGTTAGTGATAATAAAACTAGACAAGATCTTTTCTTGAATGAAGTGACATTCAATTTCTATATATTTGGTTTTCTTGTGAAAGACTAGATTGGAGGTTATATATAAAGTAGCTTGGTTATCACAAATTAACTTCATTTACATTACTTCATAGAACTTTACTCTTGAAGAAGTTGTTTAATCCAAATAAGGTCATAAGTTGCCAAGGCCATTGCATGATATTCTGCTTTTGCACTTGATCTAGCAACATCCTGCTTTTTACGAGTAACTAGATTGCCTCTAATTAGGAAACAATACCCAGAAGTGGATCGTCTATCAAAAGGAGAGCCTACCCAATTAGCATCAAAATAACTAGTCGCTTGAGAATGATCATGATCTTCATATAGTAAACCTCTACCTGGAGCACTTTTAATATATCTGGGAATCTTGATAGTTGCATTCCAATGATTAACACAAGGAAATTGAAGGAATTGACAGACAACGCTAACAATAAAAGATATATCAGGTCGAGTGATAATAAGATAATTAAGCCTTCCTATCAAGAATATCTCCTAAAGTTTGCAAATGGCTCCCCCTATCCTAGTAACAACTTCACATTAGGATCTATAGGAGAATCTATAGGCTTACAATTAAGCATACCGGTCTCTTCTAGAAGATTTAAGGCATATTTTTTCTAAGAGAGTACTATACTAGAACTGGATTGAGCAACTTCTATGCTAAGGAAGTATGCTAGTAAGCCAAGATCCTTGGTATGAAAATGTCTAAAAAGATGTCCCTTAAAGTGAGTAATACCATCTTGTTCATTGCTAGTAATGACAATATCATCTACATAAACTATTAAGTAAATGCATTTCCCTTCAAATGTATGTTTATAGAAGACTAAATGATCAAGTGTACTATGAACCATGCCAAATTCCATAACTACAGTACTAAACCGGCTAAACCAAGAACATGGAGACTGTTTCAAACCATAAAGGGGGTGACGGAGTTTACATACCAGATTAGACTTCTTTTGAGCAATAAAACCAGGTGGTTGCTCCATATAAATCTCCTCTTGGAGCTCACCATGAAGAAATGCATTCTTTATGTCCAGTTGGTACAATGGCCAATGTTTCATAGCGCCAATGGATCGGATGGAAAATATCTTAGCCATAGGAGAAAATGTATCAACAAAATCCAAACCATACATCTAAGTGTAACCTTTAGCAACCAAACAAGCCTTAAGTCAATCAATTTTATCATTCAGATTGACTTTCACAGCTTAAACCCATTGATACCCAACCAAAGATTTTTTAGGAGGTAAAGGAACTAAATCCCAAGTACCATTAGAATATAAAGCAGTCATCTCCTTTACCATTGCTTATGTCCATCTTAGATCTGAAAGTGCCTCACTTACAGTTTTAGAAATAGAAATAGAAGACAGAGACGAAACAATAGCACAGTAGGATGGAGATAAACGGTGATAACTAAGAAAATTATAAATGGGGTGAGGATTTCAGCAAGATTGATTACCTTTCTTGAGAGCTATTGGGAGATCTGCGTCTGGGAGGTCCTTAGTAGGTATAGACGGTGGAACAAAAGGTGAGTTAGCAGAAGCATCTAAAGGAGGTGGTGTGTTTAATGAAGAGTGGTTCCGAAAGCGCCAATGATAAACCTGCAAGGGTGGGGGGTGAAGGAATAGAATTAGAGGTAGTAGGTGTAGGCTCATGACAAGATAACAGAGATGGAATAGGTAAGACTTTAGAAATAGGGTACTCCAATGAAGAGGGGGAATAGGGGGAAGAAGTTTCAAAGAAGGTAACATCAAGAGACAAATAATAACGATGAGTGGTAAGTGGATAACATTTGTAACCTTTTTGAAATTTAAAATAACTAAGGAAAATGCACTTAATAGAATGGGCTGACGGTTTATCCTGACTAGGAGACATATTTTTAACAAAACATGTGCAACCAAATACATGTAGTGGAAGAGCATGTAAGGGTTGATTAGGAAATAAGATGGTGTGAGGACTTTTGTGTTGAAAGATAGAAGAAGGCATTTGACTAATGAGATAACATGTAGTGAGAATAGCATTAACCGAAAATCAAGTAGGTACATGGTGATGTAAAAGAAGTGTGCGAGCAGTTTGAATTAAATGTCTATTTTTATGCTCAGCAATACCATTTTGTTGAGGTGTATATGCACAAGATGATTGATGTAAAATGCCATGAGAGGACATAAACTTAGTAAGTGGAGCAGAAAAATATTCAGAACATTATCACTGTGTAAAATTTGTATAAACGCATTAAACTGAGTTTTAATTTTAGCACAAAAAGACAAAAAAATTAAATATAACTCAGATTGATGTTTTATTAAATATAATTAAGTACAACGAGAATGGTCGTCAATAAAGGTTATAAAGTACTGAAAACCTAAAATAGATATGACACGACTAGGGCCATAAATGTCAGAATGAACTATAGCAAAAGGAGAGGTAACCCGGTTATTGTCTTGCCTAAGAAGTGAAATTCTAGATTGTTTTCTTAGTTGACACAATTCACACTTTAAGGAAGACAAATGTGATAAATGGGGAAGCATCTTTTGAAATTTAGAGATGCTGGAATGGCCTAAACTATCATGGAGAAGGGCTGGAGAGACTGGAGTAGAACATGCAATAGGAGAAGCTAGAGGTATAGTAAGGTAGTAAAACCCTTGTGACTCACATCTTGTGCTAATTGTTTGTCTCATACTGAGATCTTTGAAAACAATATAATAAGGGTCAAATTTAACTGAACAGTTTAAAGGATAGGTGATTTTACTAATAGATTCAAGGATAAATGGACAGTTAGGAATGTAAAGGATATTTTCTAATGGTAGTGATGGTAAGAGCTGTGCATTGCCCACAACTTTAGCAATTGTGTGAGAATCATTTGCTATAGTAACAGGAGGTAAAGATGTAGATTGCAAAAATCGAGAAAATAGATTGAGATTATCAGAGATATGCTTAGAAGCACCAGGGTCAATAACCCATGAACTTAGAAAAGATATGCTCAGAAGCACCAGAGTCAATAACCCATGAACTTAGAGAAGAGGACTAAGCAAGGCATGCAAAAGAATTACCAATATGAGCAATGGCAGTTCTAGTGAGAGTTAGAGAATCTTTGTGCTGTCCATTAGAGGTTGTATGATTAGTATTCTGAATAATATTAGTACGAGGAGGACAACCATGTAGTTTGTGGCATTTGTCCTTAATATGTCCCCATCTATTGCAGTAGGCAAACCTAGGACGATTTCCCCGATTACCTCCATATGCTCCACTATGTCCCTCTCTTGCACTTAATTGAACTTGTATAGCCATTTGAGAAGCTAAAGCTGAACTATCCATAATAAAAGACCCATGTATGGGTGCATTTGAAATGGACAACACACGGAAAAGATGGGAGAAAACTTCATCTATGGATGGTATAATAGGACTAGCTAATATTTGATCACGAACAGGAGCATGGTCAGCACTAAGTGTAGTAAGAATGCAAACCATGAAGAATTTGTCCCTCTGAGCTAAATCATTCTTGAGATTCTGACCAAGAGGAAGTAGAGAATTGTATTCAGTTTTAATTGATGCGCATACTAAGGAAATTAGTAATAGACATACTTGATTGTCTCAAGTTAGTAGATTAGATATAACTGAATATAAGCGCTGGATATTGTTACTATAGAAGGGTTTTTGCTTGAGTCTAAACATTATAACAAGTATTGTAATGCTTGTAAATGGGATGAAGAGATGGATTAATGGATTGCCACAAGAGACTCAATAATAAAGTATCTGCTCTCTGCTAATGATCCTTATCCTTTTGCATGTTATCGAGATTAGTAGTCAGATGGTCTTGTAGATCTTGACCCATACACCATAATTCTATAGCTTTAGACTAAGACATGTAGTTGGAGGGAGTAGAGTTCTTAGCTAAATCAGCAGGACTTTCCACCTCAACTGTTACTTTTGCCATTTCTTTAATGGTGGAATCAAATAGGGATTGCGGACGTTGGCTAGAAGAGGAAGGCAAACCATCTAGCTTTTCCAAAGGTCCTTTTCCTAAGTTCAGACCGGAAAGATCTTGTTGTCCATTGGATAAAGACCCCTCTTTTGAATCTACACCCCCCTAAGCAGTCACAATGTTGCCAGCTTGTGCCACCTTAGGCCCTCCACCACATTGACTAGAAACCAGATGCCCTTTAGCTTTAGGCTCAGCCAAACTATAGACTACATTACCTTCAAACTCTGCCTTATTTGAAGGAGATGACTTAGCAGAGGTCAGAAGTTCCTTTCTCTTGTTCCAAAGAGAATGATTGGTTGCTCTAGTAGCTAGAGCATGAGAAGCATACTCACAAAAAAAGAGCTTCTTTTGTCTTTGGACAAAAGTCCTCATAGTCACTAGGCATGACTCAAGAAACCTATGAACAAATAGCAAGAACATATAACTAGAGAAGAGAGAGATGGATTGGGGGAGAATAACAAGATGCAAGGCGAGGGCAGAGAGAAGGGGTGAGAGTGAGGCTATTAGCCAAGATGAGAAACCTTAACAGCCAGAAGGATGGTAAGAGAGGGTGAAAGAAAAATAAGGAAGAGAATGGGAAAAGAAGAGAACGAGGAAAGAAGAGGAGAGAGGATAGAGGGTTTCTCACTCTACATTTTGAAGTGCTAGAGGCATCATCAAAATCTTTACTTCACAAGAATTCTTGACTCTAAATCATTGTTTTTTTTTGTAATTTGAGTGGTTTGCTCTAGTTGCCCTTGTCAATATTGGGGTTGAATACTTACCAAAAAAAATATTGGGGTTGAACTCTATCCTGCTCTTGTGGTTGTATATGCTCACTTTTGATTATTAATGAATCATCTTTTATTTAACCAAAAAAGATTAGTTTTTAATGCTTCAGAAGTCCCCTTTATGGGGAGACACTTGTTTTGAATTTCAAAGAAAGTAGTATAATGACAGTTGGCTGAGTCAATCTTAATTTATTGTGCAATTGGTCATTATTTTAGTGAGTCTAGTTTGTTAATGGATGGGCTTGGAGCTGAGACTTTATCTTTTGTTGAGATATCAGCAAGAAAATAAGGGTCTATAGTAGTTCTTATAACTTGAAATTAGAGCTCTAATCCTTGTATTTTATCTATCCTCCAAGGAGTCATATTGCACAACTACATCATCATATGATTTTGTATTAAATTTTGTGTTGCACATTGTTCTGTTGTTAGAAAGAATTTTTTCTCACAACATGGTGTCTATGAATTTTCCTTTTATGCAGAGCCTTCTCTAGTGTTGCCTGATTTAGTTCGTCTGCTTTATTCTTCGGATGTAGAATTACAGACATCAGCAAGGGATACTTATATCAGAGTGCTTAAACATCATGGCCAAAAACCTGAAGTAATGTGCATGCTGCTTGACTGTATTAGGTCTCTCTCTCTTTCTTCCCCCCACCCCCACCCCCAACCCCCCCTATGTGAACAACTTTCCTCTTTCAGAGATATACTGCAACCTCAAGTTTTCTACATGCGCTTAACTTGTTATTCATATATTCAAGGCACAACTAATTGATTCTTTTAAGTGACTCACATAAATGATTTAAGTGCTTATGCATTTGAAGAATTTTCTAATGCCATCTACCTAAGGTTATCTGTTTCTGTTTTGGTTATAGCAACCTAGGTAGCTGCATGGACAAAAAGGTCAAACAAGATACATTGGAAGGTGAGTTTTCAAAACGTTGTTACTATCTTCTAGCGGATGTCTGCTCTATTTTTATTATCAGTGCTGAATGTTTACTATTGATGAATGGGATAGTTTCAGTCCATTTCCATGGTCTGTTCGGTGATTTTTTTTCCCATCTTTTGAAGAGGAATATGTACTGGTCAATCCTGCACTGTTGTTGAAATATAAATTTATAAATAAATAAAAAGCTTACATTGATGCACAAGTTTAATTTTCTAGATTAGTTGGTTATGTTTTCATTATCTATTTATCTTTTATGGAATATGTTAGATTTTTTGTAAGGAATTATCTTCAGACTTATTTTCAATGGTTGGGTATTATTTTTCTGATGCATCTCTAGCTGGTTTTGTAATGATATCGGATTTCTCTTTATCTCATATTCCTCTACTTTTATATTTATAGTTCAATTAGTCAATGAAGTAAGGCTAAGTTTCCTTACATTTTAATAGAGATTTAGGCAAGACCCTTATTTGATGAGCAATACTATGCCACCACCAACCCTAAATTCATCGACCAAATTTAAGTTTGTATGCTTAGGGACTCAAAGTGTCTTGACCTAATGGCAATTCATTGCTAACCCACATTGGAACTGACACAAAATGTAAAATAATAATGAATTTCTATCTTATTTTAATTAGGTTACAGCCCGGAATTTATATACACAATTGACTAGCTTAAAAAGGAAAGGAAACTCCTAAAAATTTGGAACAACTTAAAAGAAAAAAAATTTGTACCTAATTATAATTCCTAAAAATCAGGAAATTATGCACTACAAAATCTTTACAATCTTTCCAAATAAAGCCACATAATTTGACATTCCCCCTCAAGTTGGTGAATGGATATCTTCCATTCCAAGCTTGCTAATAATATCTTGAAACATAGTGCTTGGTAGTCCCTTTGTGAGTGCATTTGCCAAGTAATTCTTGGTTGAAACAATTGGAGTGCATATCAGACCACTATCTAGTTTCTCCTTGATGAAAATGTTGGTCAACTTCAATATGCTTTGTTCGATCTTGTTGAATAGGGTTATGAGCAATATTGATGGTTGATTTATTATCACAGTACAACCTTATGGGTCCTTCCCATTTTATTCTCAAGTCATCTAGGATTATCTTCAACCAGAGTAATTCACATATTCCTAATGCCATTGATTTGAACTTTGACTCTGTGCTTGATCTTGCTACTGCATTCTGCTTCTTACTTCTCTATGTAACAAGATTCTCACATAGGAGAGTATAGTAACTAGACGCCGATCTTTTATTAACTAAAGATCCTGCATAATTTGCATCAGTATATGCTTCTATTGTCATGCCTGTGCCTGTTCCTTGCTTAAATAAAATTCCTCTTCCTGGGTTGCCTTTCAAGTATTGTAATATCCTATTTACTGCTTTGAGGTGTGATACTTTAGGATTGTGCATAAATTGGCTAACCTTGCTAACTACAGACGCTATGTCCGGTCTTGTGTGCGCTAGATATATCAACCTCCCAACAAGCCTTTGGTAGGATCCTTTATCTACTACGGGATCTTCTAGTGCATCGTATAGTCCATGATTGAATTCAATTGGTGTTTGAACCAATTTACAACCCATCTTCCTTGTTTCTTTAAATAAGTCGAGTATGTACTTTTGTTGTGATGAAAATTCCTTGCTTTGAATGAGCTACTTCGATACCTAATAAAGTATTTTAATTTTCCAAGCTCTTTGATGTCAAACTCCTTAAAGAGACATTGCTTGAAATCATTCATCTCTTCTTCATCATTACTTGTTACAATGATAACATTTACATAAACCAACAATGTTGTGACTCTCTCACAATTTGTGTGTCTCACAAACAAAGTATGGTCTCCTTGACTTTTGATTGTATCCCAGCGAGATCATTACCTTAGCAAACCTCCCAAACCAAGCTTGTGGTGATTGTTTGAGCTCATAAAGAGCCTTTTTTAGCTTGCACACCAATCCCCCTTTAGATTCAAATCCAAGAGGAACTTCCATGTAAAGTTCCTCCTCTAGATCACCATGGAGGAATGCGTTCTTAACATTAAACTGTTGTAGATTTCACCTAAAATTAGTAGCTAAAGACAATAGTATTCGTACTGTGTTTATTTTTGCAAAGGGGGCAAATGTCTTAAGATAATCAATGCCATAGGTTTGAGTGTACTCTTTCGCTACTAATCTTGCCTTGTATCTTTCTATTGAGCCGTTAGCCTTGTATTTTATAGTGAAAACCCATCTACATCCAACCAGTTTCTTCCCTCTCGGCAATTTAACTAACTCCCATGTCTTGTTCCTCTCAAGGGCTTCCATCTCGGTTTTCGTAGCATCCTCCCATTTCTTGTCTCCTAATGCCTCAGTTAGATTTCTCAGTGTGGGAATTGTATGGAGATTGGTTAGGAAGGCTCTATGGTTTTGGGATATATTTTGATAGGACATGAAGAGATATAGAGGATGTTTTGTGTAAGTTCTTGTTCCTTTCCTAAGTGCAATTGGGAGGTCTAGGTCTTTAGTACTTGGTTTTTCATGTTCGTCTATTGGTTCAGTTTGTGTGACTCTTTCGATTAGTTTGGAAGTGGTTTCGGGAATCTGGGCAATGGTATAAATGGGAGATTGTACTTGTACTATTGAGAGACTGGTAGTTTCTTCCTGGAATAAACTTGCAGTGGTAGAATGTTATCTTGATTTCCCTCATCTTTCATCCTTTCAATTGATTTGGCTGACTCAATTGACTCAATTGATGGAGAAGTGGACTTAGAATAGTTTTGGGGATAGACTCAGGTTGAACATCCTGAACAAAACTATGATCAAGAAAAAACATGTCCTTAACTTCATTCAAGGTCTCCCCTTGCAGATCAGCATTTTTAAAAAACAATTCATCTTCAACAAAAGTAACATCAGCTAAGACAAAAATTTTTTTAGTGAATGGATTAAAACATTTATAACCCTTTTGTGTGGAGGAATATCTGATAAAAATGCATCTAAGAGCACATGGATCCAATTTGCTCCTATTATGAGAATGAACATAAACAAATGCAACACACCTGAAGATTTGAGGAATGAGATTGTTTGAAGCAGAGAAGTTTGGGAAAAAATTTGTGAGAATATCAATTAGACTTTTGAACCCTAGGACATGTGTTGGGAGCTTGTTAATAAGATGGGCTGCGGTTAATACAGCTTCACCCTAGTATTGTGTAGGAACACTCTTGTGAAATAGCAATGCTCTAGTAACCTCTAGGAGATGGCCATTCTTTTGCTTGGCCACTCCATTTTGTTGTGGAGTGGTAACACTTGGATTCATGAATGATTCCTATTTTTTGAAAGAATGGAGTAGGGATTTGATTGAAATAATCCTTGGCATTGTCTGATCAAAATCTCTTAATTTTTACATCAAACTCAGTATTTATCATGTTGTAAAAATTAGGAAAAACAGTGCTCAAATCAAATTTATTTTTCAAGAGGTAAAGCCATGTGACTTGAGTACAATCATCAATAAATGAAACAAGCCACCTAGCACTAGAAACATTTTCAATGGTAAAAGGTCCCCAAATATCACTATGAATGAGAGAAAAAGGAATAGAGGTTTTTGTATTGCTTATTGGAAAGGAAGCACGATTGTGCTTGGTAAGTTCACAATCATTACAATGAAGGGGTTCAAAAGCAAGAACCTTAAATAAGGAAGGAAACATCAACTTGAGCACTCTGAAAGATGGATGACCTAAACGGCGATGATAAAGCCAAATTTTATTTTGGTTCAACATTACAGCCTTAGAAAAAAATGATGTAGATATGGGATTTTCAACTCCTATTATATTGCTTTGTTTTTCTAGGAAATAGAGACCGTCTCCTTAACTAGCACGTCCAATCATCTTCTTCGTGTCTAGTGCCTGAAAAACATAATGTGAAGGGAAAAAGGTTACATTGCAATTTAAATCTTTAGTTAATTTTTGAATGGAATAAGGCTTGTAAATAGCTTTGGAACATGGAAGACATTTTTTAGTATAATGTCCTTGTTTATGTAAATATCCCCTTGGCTAGCTACGGTGGTGATGGATCCGTCGGCTGTTGTGATATTTCTATGGCTACAGCTGTGAGTATAAGAGATAAAATGATTGGAGGAATAAGTTATATGGTCAGTGGCTTCGGAATCAATCACTCACTCACATGTGAGGAGAATTTCTTTCTGAGACATTAGTGCAACAGGAAGAAGAAATATCTGAAAACACCAATGAACAAGTGTGGAGGTTGGCTTCTCAAAAGATCCCAAAAAAGTCTTTAGTTTCTCAATTTCCTCATTGTCAAATTCAGGTATAGATTTCTTGGAATTTCCTTCATTGATTGACGAAGTACTTGCCATGTGCCTAACTTCGATTGCTTAAACTTTGATTGAGCTTTTCATTGGGCTTGCCATGAAGTTTCCAGCATTTCTCCTTGGTGTGACAATGCTTTTTGCAGTATGTGCAAAATAGAGAGTCTCGGTTGAATGGTTTGGTTGAGTCGCGCTGAGTAACTAATGAAGGAGGATTGTTTGCCACTTTCAATTCTGTGGCTCTAGTAATAAGTGCAGAACCATCTGTTCCTTGAGGTTCAAGCATAACGCTTTGACGTCCTTCTTCAACATGTATGATTGAGATTGTCTCATTCAGATATAGTAGGTCCAGTTTTCCTAAAATCTGCACTCAAAACAGTATCAAATTCAACAATTAATCCTGCAAGAAAATCATAAATACAATTTTTCTCGACAAAATGCTTAAGAGACTCAAATATTCAATGACAGTTCGAGTCCCTTGCCTGGTTGCTGAAATTTTAGTCTTAATTTCGTATATTTCTGCAGCATCATTAACTTTGGGATATGTTTGTTGAATTGCTTCCCAAATCTCCTTAGCAGATCCAAAAAACATACTTGTATCACTAGTTTCTGGCAGCATCAAGTTCCATAACCATGACATCACCATAGAGCTCTTGTTTGTCCCATGCCGCAAATTTGGGATTGTCCTATGAAGGACTTGTGCCCATTAAATGACTCAATTTTCCCTTACCCTCTAAAATAGTGCGAACCAATTGTGACCACTTCAAGTAATTTTTTTCCATTCAATTGATATGCGGCTTGAATATTCTGCAAATCTCCGGTTGCAGTAGTAGTAGTATTCTTGAGTGCAGGGGTAGCCGTAATTGGGCTGATGATTTCAGTAGAATGTTCCAACATGATTGATTGAATGAAAAAGGATACAAACAAGGGAAAAGAGAGAGAAGGCTAAGATAATGAGAGGAACGACGAAGATGGAGCTCGGTTGGATATGGGCCAAAAAAAAAAAAAATTCAAAGTTTTGTTAGGAAAGAGCCAACAACTTTGATACCATGACACAAAACGTAAAATAATGATGAATTTCTATCTTATTTTATTTAGTTTACAGCCTTAAATTTATATATATAATTGACTAGCTTAAAAAAGAAAGAAAACTTCTAAAAATTTGTAACCTCTTAAAAGAAAAAAATTTGTACCTAATTATAATTCCTAAAAATCAGGAAATTATACACTATAGAATTTTATAGAGTCTTTCCAAATAAAGCCACATAATTCGACATGAACCTATGACATCATTACGCTATGCAAATTGCTCAATATAAGTTAAATGGCATAAATTTCAATAACCAATTTTAATTTGTTAAGCTAGTTATTCATGGTAGAGGAAAACTTGGATGTCTCACCGGTTCCACAAAAGCCCCTTTGACCGTGGTTGAGAACTATGTAACTTAGGAAGCAGAGAATTCATTCTTGCTTATGGCTAATTGAAACAACGGTCCCATGCATAGAATGAACTTACCTTTTCTCCAAATGGAGATTTGGGATGTGACTCAAGAAATTAATTCAGATTTTGAAAACATTTCTTGGTGTAGCTGGTCAATGGATGCCGAACTCAACTAAATAGTTCTGTCTCCTTATGAAGTTGTGGCAAAAGATAAATCTCTTCTATAGCATTGATTGGGAGTATTGAGATTGTGAAGTAAAGTATAGCTAAAGACTAGTAGAGTTGGGAATGCGGGTTAAACGGGCCGGCCCGTCCCGACCTACATTGGTCCGCAGTGGCTTGCAAATGTTGTAGGTACAAAAGTTAGGCCTGCTCTGTCTCGCGGGCCAACACGAGCTGGCTCACCCTGCAAACAATTTTTTTTTACTAAATTAGAATGACATTTCCATCATTGTCTCTTTCTTTATTTGTTGTCTCTCATTTTCTTTTCGCAATCATTTAATTTGTTTAACTCTACGAGACTGCGGCAATGCCAAACTCTTTATTTTTCTTCCAAATTCTTCAATTCTCCAATAGCATTAGCAATGCATTTCATTTCACATTGAGCTCCCCAACATTGGGTTAAATTTTGATTTTTGGTACTTGAATTATCTTTGTCTTTTGACTAATGACCAATGTATCGAGTGAAGGTGTGGATGATGGTAAAGATGCCGGTTTCAAGCTGTGGTGTTAATGGGTAATAACTAATAATTAGGTTTGATACTCACGTTTGATCTATTAGCTTACTGGGTTTTGTGGTGTCATGTTGATTGTTGACTTAACTCATTTGCAAATTGATCGTGTTTGGATCGATCGCTAAGCCTTGGTCACTAGTCAACTAAGCCTAAGTTGTTTGTAATCGATTCGATCCGGTTCAGTTCGAACAATGGATCTTGAATGCTCTTCATTTTAGTATTCTAAATTCTTTAAGTTAAACTTATGAAAACTAGTAATTTATTATTGATCTAGTCCAATATAAATGTAATATATTACAAAATTCTTATTGAATAGAAATAGGAGATGTACATGCAGGCTTAAACAAGATAAAGTAATTAATTGAGGATTGATCTTTTTTTTTTGGGGGGGGGGGGGGGTTTGGTATGCTAAGATTAAAAAAAAAAAAGTGAAAGTAGGGAATTAACTTAAACCTATAATAGTTAAACATACTATTTTAATTTATACGTATTTACTCTTAAATCTCATTCTCATACGATAAAAAAGAAAACAACCTAAAACGATAATCAAGCAAATGTAGCAATTATCATAAAGTACTTTTCACTAATTATATAGGAAAACAAAGTCAATAATAAAGGAGATAAAATCACATATACAAATCAATCATCAATCATTACTATCATTATCATCAATAACCAAATTGGAGTCTTCCTTTGATGAAGTAGTCCCACTCCTACCCCCACTCCCATTGTCTTCTTCTTGATCTACAATTTACCACATTACACATATAATTAAATGAGATAATAAATGCTTGAAACAATACGTTAAAAGAAAATATTACCAACAAAATAAAAAAAAAATTACCTTCACAAGCAAATCCTTGTAACCAATTAAGTGTACAAATTAGAGCTTTTACATTGGCTAGGAGCATAGAACTGCGATACTTATTAAGTACATGGGCATAGATACTAAAAGCTGACTCTGACGCTATCGTAGTAATTGGAATGCTAAGCACATCGAAGGCTATGATATCTCTAGCTTTGACTCTTCTATTGTTGTAACACATCCAATTTTGAGTAGAAGTCTATATGCATTACTGGCTCATCTAGATAAATATCCAAAGAAGATTTACCACAACTTTGTACTTCTACTTGACGATATCGAAATTCCTACATTATTAAGGAAAAAACTAATTAAATACTGATATATAATACGACAAAAAATATCATTAAAAAAAATAAACAAAGTTATTAAACTTACCACCAAAGTAGCAAAATCAATCTCTAAGCCCTTCCCAGCTCTGTGTTGTTGCTTCTTTACTACTGCTGATCACTGTTAACCGTATATATAAAAGAGTATTGAATTCTCTAGCAAGTATACTAGGTCGGAATCAAGTAGTATATAGGTGAGTAGAGTGTCGATCCCTCGAGGACTAAAGAGATTACTAAACCTATAATAACTTTTACTGATATCTAGGCAATTCAAAGAAAGATCCTTTTAACCATTGAATTAAAAACTGAAATAAAATCTACTCAAACAAGAACTATGAGAATATTATAAAATAAACCTTTCAATTGAGAAGGTGGGAATTAAGAATTCACCCTAGACATGCTAATCAAATCGCTATCATGATATTTAGAGTAACCTATGTATGGTTATTCAAATGGGTTTATAACCATAAACCTTCAATTAATTAGTCAACTCCCGTATCTTTAATTAACAAAGGATTCTAAATTACATCCATACACTTCCCAGTGCTATGATTGCCTAATGCCCTAATGCAATTACTCCTAATACCTTAGTGGATAAATAATTAGAACATTGCTTTAAACTCTAGATAAACCCTAATTCAACTAATTAACGCCGCTTCCGCTTTGTTATATTAATCCAATTAAGAATCCCTAACAAATTCTATCTCAACTCCCATATTGATAAAATTTCTAACAATTAAAACCTTTAAGAATTTCAATTGAAATTATAGGAATTGCAATTATGAATAATCCACAAACACCTTAATCTAATAACATGACTACAATTATCACTTTAACAATCTAAGGTTTCATTCTTCTTCCCACCAATTGAATCTAGCCAGCCATAAATTTAACAATGAATGCACAACTTACAATGGAATATTTGAGAGAATACATGAATAATATAAACACAAATCACAAAATTGCATAAATAAATAAAGATCAGAAATCACCAATTCTGCGATACAGTTGGAGAGAATTCGAACACAAAAACTCCAGAGATCACTTCCTAAAGCCAACTATAAATACTTCTCAATTGATCACAAGGAAAACTTGGTTCAATCTCTTGTTCTTGCTATCAAAATGAAACATTCTCTCAAAGAACAAAAGTTTGAAAACTAGAAATTGCCAAAAGTCCCCTACTTTATGTTTCTTCTCAAAGGAATATATAAAAACAGTAAGGAAAATGAAGAGTTGCATTTTTCGCTGGTGTTCCACTACATGAGGCACGGCCGTATGATAAGTGGTGTTTCCACCACCACATGAGGCATGGCCGTGGTCTCACCCCATAGGCTCCTCGGTATCTTTCGCAGATGTTCCACCACATGAGGCACGGCTGTATTATAAGTGGTTTTTCCACCACCACATGAGGCATGGCCGTGGTCTCACCCCATAGGCTTCTCGGTATCTTTCGCAGATGTTCCACCACACGAGGCACGGCCGTATGATAAGTGGTGTTTCCACCACCACTTGAGGCATGGCCATATGATAAGTCTTGCCTACTGATTTTCTTCATTTCTTCATGTTTTTCAGCTCCTAATGCACTCTTTTCTTGTCTGAGTCCATTGATTCCTAAAATATCAAAATACAAGCACTTCCGTATCTTTATCTTGGTGATTTGTTTTCAAATTTAACAATAATAACCTCCAAATCACAAGATAAATCATGAGATAATATGCTGTTATCAACTGCCACCTCTAGATGTGTCTTGTCCCTGAGAAGATGATCTAACTTGATGGCTTTTAGTTCTAGATATGTGATCTGTTTTGCTCTTCTCATATTCTCTCTAGAGTTTATGTAACTTGTTCTTTATGTGAGCTAACTTCTCTTCACAAGTGAGGGGATCAAGTTTATTAAAACAGAAGTTCAAAAAATCAAACTTCATTTGAGGATCAAAGATTGCTCCAAGTGCAAGGATAACACTATAATCACTCCAATACTTATCAAACTTCTGTTTCATTCTAATAGACATCTCCCTTATGACATGATCTTCACTACTTAAATTTTCATTAAACAAGCATTCAATCCTCCATATTTGCAAAAAGTAGTGGTTTGAAGTTGGATATGATGATCTTGACATCAAATTGGTGATACTGTGAAAATGACTCAAAAACTTGTATATTTTTTCTGCTCTTTCTCACTCATACATGGTTAGACAATATTTATAATGATGATCATTCAATTGAAAGCAAGAAAAAACACGTCGATACTTGAGTGCGCTATCAAGCATAAGATAAGTGGAATTCCATCTAGTAGTTACATCCAAGCGTAAACCAAGATTGGTATCAATGTTGCCAACTTGTTGAACACACTCCAAAAAGTGTTTCATTTTACTCTCGGAGCCCTTCACATATTTGACACTCTCCTTTACTTTATGCAACACTTAACTACTTATAGTCAACCCTTTTTTAACGATTAAATGAAGTGTTGAAATATATATATATATATATATATATATATATAGGTTACTATGTTTGTAAATAATATCATGTAATTAGGTAAGTGATTGATTGTAATTGATCATGATTGATTAGGTAAGTGTAGAATTAGGAAGTTACTATAGATAGGAGATTAACCTTTACTATATATATAGGAGATGTAACCACACTGTTAATAACATAATAAAAATAAGAATTTTCTTAGTTCTTTTCTCATGAAGAATATGAGCACAACATTTAATATGAAAAAACTCACCACCACATAATAAACTATGCTGTAAGTTCAATTACTCTTTCAAAAAATTTTACATACAATCATTTGTAGATGCATTATCCAATGTAAGGGGGAATATCTTCCTATCTATGCCCCAATCTTTCAAAAATTCAATTATTTTTTTCAACAACTCAAACCTTGAGTGAAGAGGGGGTATTTTACAAAAAGCAAGAATTTTATTATTCAGTTTCCAATTGTCATTCACATAATGTCTAATTAAACAAATATATCCCTCACTAGTGGAGGCAGTCCATACATTAGAAGTCAAATATACTTTCCCTGGAATTTTTTGCAATGTTTGTTTCAAATTCTTCTTGAGTCAAATATAAATTCCAAACATCTAATGTAGCAGTTTTTCTATAAATTGGCTTATAATCAGGATTATATAGCCTTATGAACTATATGATCTTTCTATACTTAACAAATGAAAATGGCAGATCATGTTCAATAATAGCCATAGTTATTACCTCATGAGCAAATATAGGATATGGTTTTCTTGATCATAACTTGCCAGCATGATTAATTATCATGTCACCAACATCATTATATCTAGGAATTTGACTCAAACGACACTTTTCTCTATGTCGATGTAAAAATGAAGTTCCATGTGAATGTGCCCCAATAACATATTCCTTCCCACATGTTTTACACTTAGCTTTATTTTTACCATTTTTCTCAACACCAATTTTTGTAAATATTTCTCAAACCTTAGAAGAAGAGCTACCTACTCGAGCCTTCTTACTTGCATATTCTTCAGATTGAGAAGATCCTGGTTGTATATTATCGTTACGTCCACCAACTTCAGACACATCATCTACATTAATTGGTTCCATTATAGTCTCATTACTTAGAAGATCTATTCTGTAAATATATTTCAGCATTAATATATATGTTGCAACAAAAATATAATATATTTATTTTTTAGTTTCTTACAAAGTGTATTGATACCCTTAATTATTTCCACAAAAAAATTAAAAATTCCTTCTTATTTAATATAGAAAATGATATTAGTATACTTATTTTACAAAATCTTTATATATATATAAGATTAAAAATAGTTATAATATTACTATAAATATGGTAAGTTCGGCCTCCTTATTGTACTGTTCACCCCTACCCCGTGGGTTGTGGCCGTCGTCACTATCATAGCTTGTCTAAACCCCAAACAGCCAAACCTAACCCCAAACCCCAAACAGCCAAATGGCCTAAACCCCAACCCCGAACTGGCCAACCCTAAGGTCCCCAACCGCAACAAAAATTGAGAAATCAGAAGTTAATAGTGGTAGCAGCCAGCACCACAAGCATGTTGAAATTGAAACGAAAAAGAAGATAAAAAATCTAAGCCAACAGATAGGCAACAAGAGGAGGGTGACTTACCAACCCGACGGGCAACGAGAGGACTGATGCGGGATGCCTGATAGTGACTATTTGATGGAATCACGGTCTACGCATGCCCACGAAAAGGAGATGACGTAGCCGAGTAGGAATGTAGGAAGGAATAAGGATTGAGGTTTGATTTTGATTTTTGAACTTTGAAGTTTTGCTGGGCGGTCGACGGTCGGTAGGTTACTCAGTCTAGTCACTCGGTTTGGTCTTGGGGGGGGGAGGGGAGATTGGAGGGGCTCGCAAGTTGCTAGAAGAGCAACACAACCACAAATGGTCTGGTCTTTATGTGATGAATGATGATCATTCCTGTCGTAGACTCGCATCGCACCAGTCGCACATTTGCACTCGCATAGGCAACAAACACAGACAGGAGATGGTAGTCGGCACAAGCATAGCTTGAGTCGTCAGTCATCAGTCGTTAGTTAGTCTCGTCATGTCCCATCGTCCCTTGTCCGATGTGTTTCAGTCTCACTGTCAGTCTGTCACTGTCCCGTCCAATCGTCCTTGCCTATTGTAACTTTTTTTTTTTAATTTTACGGGCTAGCGGGCTAACCTGTTCCTGCAGCAAGTTGGCCTGCCTTGACCCGCGGGCCACGCGGGTGCGGGCTAAAATGACTTGTTGCTTTTGCGGGCCAGCAGCATTCCCGGCTCTAAACACCAGCAAAAGATTAGGTGTTTGGCTTCTTACAAGGCTTGGAGTCAGATTATGTATGTGGTAGGGAAAAAGGTAAAACCATTCTCCAGCTTAGTGAAGCGTTTGTGTAAGTGTGAAGGAAAGAAAGTAGGAAGAAGGTCATGCTTGCTCCCACCTTAGACCAATTGACTTAGAACTCATTTTTTGGCTATTAAGAAGGATTTCAACATAGGACCAAGGATAAACAATTGTGTGATCATTTAAAAAATCCTTATCATACAAGAGAAAATTGCTGGTAGTCATGGAGGACTAGAAAGTTTGAAATCCATGAACAGAACCGAAATATGGCACAAGTGGTCAAGTGTTTTCATAACTAAGCAAGCATCACTCAAGTGCTCTCACACTAGTACTATTCAGGTTGTCAAATGAGCATCATTGAAGTGCTCTTCACATACAAGCGTTACACATAGTATAATTGCACATGTGCTATTCATAATAGTAAGCATGCATGCTAATCATAGCTCCAAACACATTATAAGCCTTAACAAGATGCCAAACCAACTCAAAAAAGTATACTGGCTCTAATCATAAGTTCAATCTAAACATACATACACAAAGGTCACTCAAGGCTCCCCAACAATCATTTTTCGCATAAGCACCAAACACAACCAATAAGCTCACAAGCTTGACCAAGGCACACATTTATCATAGAAGCCACTCAAAGCCATACAAGCTAAGCCACTCATTCAACCATTAAATTACAGTCACCATCTTAACTCAACTCATCAATCGAATATCAAGCTATGGTATCAAAGCCATCCAAGCACTTGATTGAGCACAATCTTAAGCATCTCAAATAAGGCAAACCATTTGCTTAAACCACTCTTGCAATTTATGAGTCAACCCATCATAGTCATTATTTTAATTGACAAAAGTGAGAGTCTACTGACACATTGCAACTATCTACACTCAATAATCAAGTCATCAAACACAAACAAAAAAAGGTTGTACCACTCTCCATACGTCAAGCAAACACTTCAACACACTAAGCATTTCAAACTTAGTAATACCAACTACAACTCAATTTCATATTGCTTCACCAAGGCTCATCACTAAAAAACAAACACTAATTAAAAACACAATCGTAGATTATGATCTCATCAAAGTAGACTAAATACACAAGGAGCAATCATGAGAAGTGGCAAGAATGTTGGAGGTGGAGCTAAGAGAAGTCTCCTTTACTCCATAGTCTTTTATCCATTTCACTACTACTTTCTTTACCACTTTTATTTTTTTTTTTCCAAGTACATTTTGGATTGTTGTGATGGAGGAGACCAATGGGAAACTGCACTGTAAAGTAAGGTGGTTCTAATCATCAACAAACAATGAACACACAAGACATCACCAACATCACAAAGTAAAGAGAAGTGGCTAGAATGTTGGAGGTAAAGCTAAGTGAAGCCTCCTTTTCTCTAGTGTGTTTGATACATTTCTATACTTTCTTTCTCATTTTACTACTCTACACTTTGCATCTTGTTATGAGTGGAAAATGGGAAGTTGCACTATAAAGTGGTACTAATTGTCAACAAACAATCAATACAAAACACATCACTAACAACATCAAAAAGTGAGGACTTTACCTATTGTGGAGAAAAAGAAATTTGTAAAAAAGGGACACAACCAATGTATTTTGTGAAATTCAATTGTAGGAATAGCTAGTTTATAACCACTTTGTTTGAAGCTTTCTATACTTTGGTTAGACTAAGTCCTCAACCCTTGCACGACTTTGTCTTGGCAAGGTTCCTTCTAGAGCTCATATAACATGTGCTTTGAATGAAGTCTTGTGCACTTTAGAATTCTTTAGTAGTTGAATTTAAAAACATAAATACATAATGTTAAATGATATATGTACACTAGTCCCACATCTCTTAGTTAATAGAATACCAAGCTTGTATATGTATATAAATACTTGTATAGTACAATATTTGTAAATAATAAGAATTTAAGGTTTCTCTTCTCTCTTTATTTTTTCCTTTCCTCTTAACATGGTATCAGAGTTAAGGAACGAGAAACCCTAAATTTGCCCAAACACTTAAAAAAAAAAAAAACATTTTGGCACGCGAGGTACTATTCACCGTACCTTAATTTTAGCAGGGAGGTACTTTTCGGTGTCGGATTTGAAATCTTATCACATCACTGTGTTTGTCTCTTCTCCAATGTCATATCCTAGAAGCCTTGTCGCTGGAAGCTCCTCCACGCGCTGCCGCTGTCCTTTATATCTAATTATTTGAGGGTTCACAGTGATTGTTTTGCTTTATTAAGGCTTGGAACAACAACATCGTCCTCTTTCGCCTTTGTTCGCCTTTGTTCGCCTTTGTCCACTGTCAACCACCACTGTTCACCGTCGATCGCCATCGTCTGCCGCCGATTGCCGCTGACTGCCATCGACCACCACTGTGTGTTTGTTCTTTTCACCTTTTTTCATTCCTTTTTAAGGTGTTCTCTTAATCCAATATGGCTTAAGAATAGTTCCTCATCAAAAACTAGTCTTTTTTTGAGCTTATTATCTCCTCCTACTATTGCAACTGAGAAACTGATGGGCAGTTCAGATTATTTATCTTGGTTTACAGCAGTCGAGTTATGGTGTATGGGTGAAGGTTTACAGGATCACTTGACCACTAGAGTAGAAGATGTGGCGAAAGAAAATAGAATTAATTGGATACGAGCTGATGCTTTACTATTAAGTCTTCTATGGTCATCCATTGATTCTTCCCTTTATCCAATTTACAATCATTATCGCACATGCTATGATGTATGGATTCAAGCAAAGAATCTTTATACTAATGACATAAAACGTCTGTATTCGGTAATTTCTAACCTGTTTAATTTGAGATAATCGAGTATGTCTATTACTGATTTTTTGGGGAAATGGGTATCTATTAAGGCTGAGTATAACTCTCTCCTTCCTCCCGGTCAGTCACTTAACGATGATTTAGCTCAGGGGGACAAATTCTTTATGGTCTACATTTTTGCTACGCTCGGTCATGATCTTGCCCCAATTCGTGATCAAATACTAGCTAGTCCTATCGTACCATCTATGGATGAAGTTTTCTCCTGCCTTCTTCGTGTCTCATCCATCCCTAATGCACCTTTATCTAGTTTTCTTCCTATAGACAATTCAACTTTTGCTTCTCATGTGGCTCCTAAAGCTCGAATAAATTCAAGAGAAGCACAAGGTGGAGATCGTGGAGGCAATAGGGGAGATTGTCCTAGATGTACTTATTGTCATCGGTGGGTACATACTAAAGACAAACGCCACAAATTATATGGACGTCCTCCACGTGCTAACATCATTCAAAATACTAATTTTGCATTATTTGAAGAACATCATTAGGACTCTCTTCTACTCACAGGAGCTGATATAGAAAATTACCTTCAGTATCAACCTTCAAAGCAGTCATCATCTTCTACTGCTTCCTTTGCTCATATTGGTAAATTTGTTGCGTATCTCACTCAGTCTTCTTCTTTAGGCCCATGGGTGGTTGATTCTGGTGCTTCTGAACATATTTTTGGTAATCCTCAACTGTTTTCTCATTTTGTTCAATCTATATCATTACCATTAGTCACTGTAACAAATGGTTTACATACAGTTGCTAAAGCGATGGATAGTGCTCAACCCTTATCATCTCTGCCATTGGAACGTGTTCTTTGTATTTCTCATTGTCCTTTTAATCTTGTCTCTGTTAGTAAAATCACCTGTGCACTAAACTGTTCTATTAAATTTGACCCTTATTCGGTTATTTTCCAAGACCTCAGTACGAGATAGACGATTGGCACAGGATGTGAGTCACAAGGCTTTTACTACATTAATAAGTCACCAGCTTCTTCTATTATATGTTCTGCTACAGTCTCTTCAACTCTTCTTCATAATCGGTTAGGCCATCTTATTTGTTTCCTGATGTCACTTTCTTTGAATCTTTTCCTTTCTATTCCTCATCTTCATCTGATAGTCTTATGTCTGAGGTTCTACCTAGTTCATCTCAATTAGCTCTTCCTGAGTCCTTGCCATTCCTGAGTCTGTTCCTCTTGTCTATGACTTTGGTTCTTCCCCTTCACTGTTGCAGGTATACCATCGACTCTCTCGAAAACTACCCTCCTTAGCATCTCTACCTTCTTCAGATGCTCCTATCAACTCACATTCTGATCCAATGCCTCTATTGACTGAGGACCTCCTTGAAACAGACCTTTCAATTGCTCTCCGAAAAGGTATTTGTTCTACTCGTAATCTCCACCCTATATATAATTTTCTCAGTTATCATCGGTTATCCCCATCCTATTGCAATGTTGTTTCATCTTTATCTTCCGTTACTGTTCCTAAAAATGTAAGTGAGGCGCTTTCAGATCTAGGATGGACACGGGCAGTGGTAGAAGAGATGATCGCCTTACATGCTAATGATACTTGGGAGTTGGTCCCTCCACCTCTTAGAAAGTCTCTAGTTGGGTGTCGATGGGTTTATGCTGTAAAAGTCGGTCTTGATGGTCATGTTGATCGGCTTAAGGCTTGATTAGTTGCCAAGGGTTATGCTCAAGTGTATGGTTTGGACTATGTTGATACTTTTTCTCTTGTTGCTAAGATGTCATTTGTTCGCTTGTTTCTATTCATTGCAGCTATAAAACATTGGCCTTTATACCAGTTGGACATAAAAAATGCCTTTCTTCATGGTGAACTCCAAGAGGAAATTTATATGGAGCAACAGCTTGGCTTTTCTGCTCAGGGGGAGTTTAATCTAGTATGTAAACTTCGTCGCTCACTTTATGGGTTGAAACAGTCTTCACGTGCTTGGTTTGGCTGATTCAATACGGTGGTTATAGAGTTTGGTATGACTTTTAGTTCACCTGATCATTCAGTGTTTTATAAGCACACATATAAGAGGAGATGTATTTACTTAATTGTCTATGTAGATGATATTGTCATAACTGGTAACGATCAGGATTGTATTATTGACTTGAAAACGCATATTTTCAAGTATTTTTAGACCAAAGATCTTGACTTGTTAAGGTACTTTCTTGGTAATGAAGTGACTCAATCCAGTTCCGGTATAGTTCTTTCCCAAAGAAAATATGCTTTAGATCTTCTAGAAGAAACTAAGATGCTCAATTGTAAGATTGTAGATTCTCCAATGGATCCTAATGGGAAATTATTACCAGGACAGGGGGAGTTATTTGTAGATCTTGGTAGATACCGTTGGTTGGTTGGTAGACTTAGTTATCTTATTATCACTCGACCTGATATATCATTTGTGGTTAGTGTTGTTAGCCAGTTTCTTCAATCACCTTATAATAAGCATTGGAATGCAGTTATTAGGATTCTTAAATATATTAAGAATGCTCCAGGTAAAGGCTTATTATACGAAGATCAGGGTCATTCTCAGGTAATTGAATATTGTGATACTGATTAGGCAGGTTTTCCATCTGATAGAAGATTTACCTCGGGTTACTGTGTGCTGATTGGAGGTAACCTAATATCATGGAAAAGTAAAAAGCAAGATGTTGTGGCTAGATCTAGTGCAGAAGCAGAATACTGTGTCATGGCGTTAGTAACTTGTGAGCTGATTTGGTTGAAACGGTTACTTTAGTAATTAAAATTTTGTGAAATATCACAAATGCAACAGATTTGTGATAATAAAGCTGTATTACATATATTTTCCAATCCAGTCTTCATGAGAGAACTAAACATAGAGATTGATTGTCAATTTATTCAAGAGAAGATCATTTCTGGTCGTATTATTACTAGTCATGTCAACTCAAATGATCAATTTGCTAATATTTTGATTAAATCTCTTAGGGTTCTCGTATTGGGTATATTTGTAATAAGCTTGGTGCATATGATTTATATGCTCCAGCTTGAGGAGGAGTGTTAAATGATATATGTACACTAGTCCCACATTTCTTAATTAATAGAATACCAAGCTTGTATACGTATATAAATACTTGTACAGTACAATATTTATAAATAATAAGAATTTAAGGTTTCTCTTCTCTCTCTATTTTTTCCTTTCCTCTTAACACATAATTTGAGCTAAATCATCAAAATCATAATTGAACTTCAAGTTCAACACATGGTTCTCTTCTTACTTCAGTTGGTGCTTAAATACCTTCACTATATTCTTCACATGGTGTTGGTTCCTGATGAACCATCCTCAACTAGCTCGTAGAAGAGAATATGTTCTAATACTCGATATTGTCAAAAATAGGATCAAAGCTTGATGCTCTACTTTTGAGTTTACTTACAAGTTACTTTATTGGCTCTTATCTTTTGATTGAGATTAGGATTGTTCCTCTATATGTTTGAGTGTGTTAATTTCATTTTGAATCACCAACCAAATAGAGGCAAACTTGATGCCAAAGCTCTAAATTGTGTCTATTGGGATATTCCCTTACTTAAAATGGATGTAAAATCTGTCATCCCTCTTCTAAAATATTCCATGTGTTTTGTGATGTTTACTTCCTTGAAGATCATGAGTTTGATGGGACATCCCTTAGTGGGAGAACTTGAATGAAGAGAGTCAGCTAGAGTTACTCATTTGATATTGCTGCTCCTCCTCCTTGTTAGTTGCCCACCGATCCTGGTTTGCTCTCTACTATTGTGTCAAACTAACACCTAACTCACTCATGTCAGCTCCCTTCTTAGTCTCAGTCTCCATGTAAATCTTAAGTGGTTAAATTTTGCATTAGAAGGCATAAAGTGCTTTTGCATGGGCTAGACTAGAAAAACAACCTTGAATATCATAGTGAAGATGCTTAGTTCATTCCTAAAGTGAGGTTTACGATGGATGCATAAGTGGTAAAGAAGTTGAGCATGAGTTGATTGAATTGGAGGGAAAGTTGGAAGACTTGCCAATTGCACTAAGAAAAGGGAAGAGATGATGCTGTAAGTACCCTATTTCAAATAATTTAGCATACCACAGAATAATTCCTTAATATATGGTGTTCTTGAGTAAAGTTGATTGTTGCGAATACTAAGGATTATTTGCAAGGTGATGAGATTTTTAGCTTGAGTGAAGCAGCTATGAAGGGGTTAAATGCTTGGCATAAGAATATAACTTAAGATATTGTTGAGTTGCCAATGGAGAAGAGGGTAGTTGGAAGCAAATGGGTCTTCAATGTAAGCCATAGGGCTGATGTTAGTGTATGGAGGTTTAAGGCTAGGTTGTTAGAGCAGATATACACAACCTTATTGAATAAACTACTGAGAAATGTTTGCACCTATGGTGAGCTTGTTCTTCTGTCCTTGGTTGCAAATCTAGATTGGCAACTCCATCAATTACATGTAAGGAATGCATTCCATAATTGCGAATCTAAGAAGGAAATATGCATGCAAACCCCACTTGGTTTTAAGATAGACAAGCATGATGAGAAGGTAAGTACAAAGAGAAAATCACTGTATGTAATAAAACAGTCACCTATAGTTTGGTTCAAAAAATGTAGTTACACACTAATCAAAAGTGGATGTATCCAAGGGCAATTTGGTCATACTTTATTCATAAAGATGACTAAACATGGGAGGAAGTCCATTTTAATCATATATGTTGATGATATCATTATTTTTGAAGATGTCTCTCTTGAGATAGAACATCTTTAGAAGATCAAATTTGAGTTCAAGATGAAGGAATTTGGAGAGTTGAAAATTTTCCTATGATTGGAGGTGGCATGAAATATTTTGGATCTCTTGAGGGAAACTTGGAATGTAAGCCTGTATTTACACCTCGTGGACCAATTTGAAAGAGTTGTAGCATGGCTGGTGATCCTCGAATTGACAAGGAGAAGTGCTAGAGGTTAATGGGGAGACTAAGCTATTTCACTGACTCAGCTTGATGAGGCCTATGCAATTAGTGTTGTAAGCCAAGTAATGCATAAGCCTACCAAGCATCATTTAGATGCTATGAACGCTATAGTCTGATATTAAAAGGATTTCAAGGTAATGGTCTGTGGTTTAAGAAGACGGATGTTAGAAGCATAGAGGTGTTCGTTGACTTGGATCAAGTAGGAGATGTATCAGATTGTAAGTTTACTTTGGCAGACTCTACAAAAGTGGTGACTTGGAGAAGTAAATAGCAGAATGCGTTAGCAAGAAATAGTGCTAAAGCTGAATTTTGAGCAATTTCACAAGGAATTTGTGAAGTTATATTGGTGCAAAGATTAATGGCATATCTGAAAATGAATTATTCGCAAAGCACACGAGTGTATAGTGATTTTAAATTGACAATTAGCATGGTTAAAAATCCTATTCAACATAATAGGAGGAAGATGTAAAGATTGACTATCATTTCATCAACGTAAAAAATTGATGATTAAGTTGTCCTACATTGCTACGTCTCAACAGGAAGCCAGTGGAGACTGAATAATTATGATTATTTATTTTAAGAAGTTATAAGCATATTAACTCCTGTTCAATGTCTTGGAAGCACCTTTAACTGGCTCCCATATCAGTCTTCTGATTGCTAATAGATAGGAGCATTAACTGCTTTTTTCGAGTTTCAGTGTGGATGGAGATTTATGTTTCATCATTCCTTGACCATTATGTTATGTTTAAATCATTCACTAATACTGTTCTTTGGATTGAGATCTAATTTTCATTTATTCTTGGAACAAGTTCCTACTGTATCCTCTTTTATCTCAAACAAAAAAAAAAGTTCCTACTATCCACAGTAATCAATTGCAAGAGTAGACCTCTACTTTGCAACTTCTTTCCAATCTATCCTTTATTTTTGTCTTTGTCATTTTAATTCCTAAATTCATGATATTAAGTTAAAGGAAAAGGCATATACTTTAGATTTCCTTCGAATTCTATGTTTCCTTCTATTATATCATTTCAACGCCCTAACTATTGTATGAATTAGAGAAAAAACGCTTATATTTTGGATCCCTCTTCAAATCAGTCTTGTCAATTTGCACATCAAAGTAACAAATGTAAAGACTACATATTTGAAAAGTGATCCAAGATATAAGATAAACTTACAAACCAATATTAAGATCAATGAGAGTATGGTTTTATCTTTTTATTTCTTATTTTTTTAATTATTATTCTAGAAACTTGAGGGAAGTTAGAAATGCTTGTAAGTTATGCAAGCTATGTCAACTATTTTGTTCTTGTTTTGCTTTGGCAGGTCAAAGGGTAGATGCAGACCCAGTCCTTCAACTGACTGCAGAGTGGTCAGATAATGTAAGATTGTTTAGTTACAAATTAGTTTTGCTCAATGAGATGATATTTATTCATGTACCAACGTGAACATATATATCTTGTTATTTTCCAATTATTTTTTTTCCAAGAGAAAAGACATTTTTATTTATGTTCTTTCATGTTTTTTAGTCTTTTTTCAACTTGTATGGTTTAAAGCTTGGGGTGCCTGATTTTAAACCTCCTCTTATGGGTAATTGTAGTTCTTCCCCTCCATATGTGTATTGAATGCAAATTTTTAAGAAAGCTAAAGTTTCTCCTAATAGACCTGTGTAATTATTTGGAAATATTTACATTAAATTGATGTTACAATCCCAATTGATCCAAAATTTTAAACTTGTAGATATAAATTGATTTCATATTACACCTTAATATTCTTGACTTGTAGGGTGAGGGTGGAGAGATTGATTGAGTCTCATTTATCTATAATTAACCAGAACCAAACTATGACACAGTGGTTGAATTTAGGATATCTCCCTCTAATGTTATGTCAAATTTTATATTACAACCAAACAATGTAAAATCTTAAACTTACATCGTAAGTGTTCTTATGCATTTGTGCCTTAAAAGAAGACACTAGAGTATTATTTTGATGAAAATGGCTATGTTTGGCAAAGCATGCCAAATGTAGCTGAAGAGTGTTTAGTAAGTGAGCTTGAGAACATTAGAGTAGAGGAAAATGCAAATGTATATGGGGAGGTGAGGAGATTACAAAGCATTATCTCAAATGTCAATGCCTAGTGAGGAGTGACATTGGAGATTAGAGAAATAGGTGAGTTTGCCTATTGTGGCAGAACTAGTTTTGAAATAGGGGTTCAGCTAAAGTTATTTGTGAAATACTATGGCACAAAGGGTTAGTAAATTTCTTAAGAAATTGCGAGGGGGTACTAAATTTCTTGAGAAATTGCACGTTATGATCGCAGGCTTTACATGCTATTTATAAATTGCAAGCCCTACCTGTGATTTTGTTATGTTCCTCGGTGTAGGATCTAATTATAGGTCTAGACACCAATAATTCTTTCCTTGAAGCTATGATGAACGAATGAAGGCAGATTCGTCTTCTATTGAGCCCCCTCTTAGACTAACTTTTGAGAATGAAAAAAACTTGCTGCCTTTATTGAATAATAAGCCCCTTTATATAGGTAACACAATAATGGAAAGTAAATCCTTAGTCTAGGATATGCAAGTATAGGAAATAAAACAAAAAAGGAAACAAAATAAAAACAGCTATCAAAGTAATGTGTTTCCTTTATTAGTGTTGATATCTTTTTATGATATTGCCTTCCAAGAAAGGCATCTGTATCATTACTCTCCCCCTCATCCTAGAGCTTGTCCACAAGCTCAAATTTTGGATAAGCTTCCTGGAAGTTTTCAATGTGCTCCCAAGTGGCATCTTCTTGAGCACCTCCTTCCCATTGGACTAACGGCTCCCTTGTGCCTTTGTTGAGCCTGCTGCAAAGAACAGCTTGAGGAGTTGTTAAAGCCTTGCTGGTGGAGGTCCTTTAAACTCCTTGAGGAGAGATATGTGGAACACATCATGTATGCGACTACTGGCTGGAAGTTCAAGCTTGTAAGCAACATGGCCTACTTTAGCTATGATTCGAAAAGGCCCAAAGTATTTCGGAAGAAGTTTATGATATTTCTGATGTGCTATTGTTAATTGGCGGTATGGTTGAAGTCGTAGCCATACCCATTCCCCAGTTTCAAAGCTCAACTCTCTATGCTGAGAATCATACGCGATCTTCATCTGTTGTTAAGCTTGTAAGAGCTTCTCGCGAGCAACTTTGAGTATTGTATCTCTCTCTTGAAGGACTTGATCCACTGCTTCAACTCTTGTAGAGCCGCTAGCATAAGAAAGACGCCGAGGAGTCTCCCTGCCATAAACGAGTTGAAAAGGGGTAGTGCCAAGGGTAGTATGGTAAGAGGTGTTGTAGCAATATTCAACCCAAGGAATCCAATCAACCCATTGTTTTGGGTGATCACCCTTGAGACACCGTAAGTACATTTCAATAGTACGATTCACGACCTTTGTTTGGCCATCAGATTGAGGATGGTAAGCTGAAGAGAAAGCCAATTTAGAACTACTTAGGTGAAATAATTCCTTCCAAAACATACTAAGGAAAGCCTTGTCCCTATCCGAGATTATGGATTCAAGTAAGCCATGAAATTTAAGCACTTCTGTAAAGAAATTAGTAGCGACAAATATAGCTATGAATGGATGAGCTAAGGGAAGAAAATGGGCATACTTAGAAAGCCGATCAACCACCACCATGAGAATTGATTTGCCCCGAATCTTAGGTAACCCTTTCACAAAATCCATTGAAATATCAGACCACATTTGTTGTGGCACTGGAAGAAATTGAAGTAAGCTTGCCAATTGCAAGATTTGCCATTTATGGTGCTGGCATACCAAGCAATTCTGGATAAATTCAAATACAGCACGCTTAATACCTTTCCAATAAAAATCTTGACGAAGACGGTGTATGGTCTTCTGCCCCCCTTCATGAGTCGTGTCATGGATAGTTGAAATAATGGTTGATACAAGTGGAGATGTAGACAAAATATATACCTTCCCCTTAAAAAAAATGAGCCCATTTCTTACATCCCAATCTAACCCCAACTCTCCTCATTTAACTTCTTGTTGCAGCAGTAGTAATTCTTGGGATGTTGCAATTTCTCACTTAACTACCTCGAATATTTCGACTTGAGGAAAGGAGACAACCATGAGGTATACGAAGTCTTCATCTCGTCTAGATAAGGCATAGGCAGCCTTGTTCATTTTCCTAGCTTTAAATTCCACTCAAAAATCAAACCCCATCAATTTGCTTATCCAATGTTGTTGTGGGGATGTGGTGAGATGCTGTTCTAGCAAGTATTGAAGGCTAAAATGATCTGTATGAATGATGAAGGGCCTACCCCATAAGTATGGGTGTCAATGTGACATTGCTTTAGCTAATCCTATCAATTCTCGTTCATATGCAGCCAATTTAAGGTGCTGATAAGCAATTTTACGGCTGAAAAAGGCAATTGGGTGATTGTTCTGTTGTAAGACAACTCCAATCTCGCTGCCAGAAGCATCGCATTCTACCACAAACTCTTCCTCAAAATGGGGTAATTGCAAAATAGGGGCAGCTAGGAGGGATGTTTTTAATTTATTGAAAGCATCATCAGTTTCTTTACTCCATTGAAAAGCATTTTTCTTCAAGAGACTAGTTAAAGGTGCTACCATTTGCCCTTAATCTTTGATGAATTTTTTGTAGTATCCTGTCAGTTCGAGAAAACCCTGTAAAGCCTTGGTAGATTCTGGAGTTGGCCACTCAATGATGGCCTTAATTTTTGTTTCATCTACTTCTACACCAGCACTATAAATGATATGCCCTAGATAGGTTATCTGTGACTCACCATAGGAACACTTGGGCTTCTTTAAAAATAATATATTAGTGCGCAAAAGGTCAAAAACTATTCTCACATGTTGCATGTGCTCCACCCATGTTTTACTATAAACTAATATGTCATCAAAGAAAACCAAGACAAACTTACGCAAATGAGGTCGAAAGACTTCATTCATCAAGCTCTGAAAAGTTGAAGGAGCATTTGTAAGCCTAAAAGGCATGACCAAAAATTCAAAGTGCCCATGGTGTGTTCTAAAAGCTGTTTTCTCCACATCTATTGGTGCCATTCTGACTTGGTGGTAGCCGGATCGTAGATCTAACTTTGTAAAATCTTGCGCCCCATGCAGTTCATACAACAATTCATCCACCACTGGTATCGGGAATTTATCCTTAACTGTGCGTGCATTGAGCTCTCGATAATCAACACAGAAACGCCGTGAACCATCATGCTTCTTGACTAACAGTACAGGGTAAGAAAATGAGGATCTACTCGGTCGAATGGTCCCTTGCTGTAGCATCTGCGCACAGTCTTTCAATTCCATCTTTTTGGAGATGTGGGTATCTATGAGGTCTAACCACCACCAGTCCTGTGCCAGGCAAAAGAGGTATACGATGATCACACTCACGGTTAGGAGGTAAACTTGAAGGTTCTATAAACAAATTTGTAAACTCCGCTAATAGGTTTTGCAAGATAACAGCGGTTGGATTGTGTGTTTGCATCAAATTAAGCCGTAGGTCTATCTTTGGGGTTTGGCCTTGCCACAAGACCTTCTTCCCACCTAAAACGAACTTCATAGTCAATGAACTAAAGTCCCACAAGATAGGTCCAAGAGTGCACAACCATTTAACCCCTAAAACCACATCAAATCCTTTTAGCGGAATAGTATAAAAATCAGTATGCAAGGTATCCTTTCCAACTTAAAGTGGAATCGACTTGCAGATGCCCATACTAGGTATACGTTCCCCATTCTCCACATATACGTTCCCCATTCGCCACATATACGTTCAGCCCGAGTCTTTTCCATACCTCTAGTCCTAAGCTTGAAATTAGACCTTCACGTAGGAAGTTGTGTGCGCTTCTAGAGTCCACTAATATTGATACAACGACTCTCGACACTTTTGCCAATAATTGCATGGTAGGAGAATTCCGTGTTCCACCGATTGCATTTAAAGAAATCTCCAGATCACCTGCCTTGTCTTCATTTGAATCACTATTGATATTAGGAACCTCAATCCAAAATAACTTTTTACATTTGTGTCCCAATATATAAGATTCATCACAGTTATAGCAGTCCTTTGGCTCTCCTCTCAGCCATTTCTACTCGCGTTAATCTCTTGATAAACATTGTGGAAGAAGCCACTCTATTGTTGCTCTGCATTGGTTTTGTTGTTTGTGTTCCGCCCTTGATGAAACTCTTATTATTGGGAATAACCGATTCCTTATTGCTGGACTTGTGCATAGACCAGTTGATGTTGGTCCTTGCGATTCAAGATCCCTAGGAAACTACGTGTTTATGCTCTAAGGTTCTAGCCATATTTATGGCAATTCCGAGATTACCCAGCTATTGCAATTCAATATCAATTCTTAGTTCTTCCTTTAATCCCGCTGTAAAAAGATCCACTTATTGTCGTGGTCTTAGTCCGGATGTTCTAGCCAATAATGTCTAGAATTGGCGTTGATACTCTTCAACAGATCCGATCTGTTTGAAGTTGGCTAGTTCTCCTAAAAGATTATTACTCATCGGTGGTCCAAACCTCACATGACAATGCTCCTTAAACCATTCACAGGTCATATTAATCTCTTCTTGTTCAACTTGATCAAACCAAAGTTATGCCTCACCTAAGAGATGGAATGCGGCTAAAGCGTACTTTATCATCTTCACCTGTCTTTTGATTGACAAAGAACTTCTTGCATCGTTTTACTTGGTGAAGATAAAATGTCCTATCAACATTTGCATTTACTAGTGGTGATTTCTTTCTATGATATTACCTTCCAAGAAAGGCATCTGTATCAGATTTATTTAGCATGGCCCTTGGACTTTTTCCACAACCGAACAACTTGGACATAAATTGCAGCCTCTACCTGTGGTTTATGTTGTGTTGAAATTGTTAGTCACATGTTGAATACAAAGCTACCATTGTGTAAAAGGGGCTTGCTATCCTACATCATTATGCTTAACTACCTTTATTATATCTTGATGTTGGTCTGAGATAAGACATATTGTCTCTTGATCACAGCAACAGCCAATAACACATCTCTTCAACAACATTAGAAGCCATGACCATAAAGTAAATGATTCTTTATTCACCAATGCAAATGTTGAAAGGACATTTTACATGCAATTCTGTGAAGGCAAACTACTGGTATGCTACTTGGGGGTCCCACTCATCTCCTCAAAGCTCAAGAAAGAGGATTGTGAGGTTCTTGTAGAGACAACCTTGGCACTTATCAACTCTTGGACAGATACTTATCATACGTAGGTAGACTACAATTGGTAAAATCAATCCTATTCTCTATGCAAGTCCACTGCTGCTTAGTGTTTCTCTTTCCTAAGTTTGTTGTTACAAGAATAGATCAGCTACTTCGGAATTTCCTTTTGAGTGTTAACCTAAACGCCTTCACAAAGGCTAAGGTTCGATGAATAGACGTTTGCAAACCTCTAAAATGTGAGGGCTTAGGGATCACAAATCTCTACCATTGGAACAAGGCCATCCAACTTAAGCATATATGGTGGCTGTGCAAGGAAGGGTCGAAGAGCCTATGGTCGGAATGGGTACATTGCACCTTACTAAAGGTCATCTAAAGGACCCGCCATTTGCTCATGGCTCTAGAAGAAACTATTAAAACTTAGGAGCTCTATAAGAGCTTGCTTCCAATGGGAGCCTAATAATGGTTTAGAGATCTCACTCTGAGCCGATTATTGGCTTCCTATAGGACCTTCTTGAAACAATATATAGCGCTTGGGCTATGGGTAGGATAGGATTCCTACCTACTACAAAGCTTTGCTCCATCATGAATGAGAATGAATGGTGTATCCTAGATGACCCGTTTTGGACAAATATCCACATCCCTTCCTCCATGTAACCTAATGCTTCCATCCCGAACCAACTTCACTAGATACACTATGTTAGGAGAGTATACTATCAAAAGTGACTATGGTTTTCTTAATCTGCCAAGTCCCATCATGCTGTGGCATAAAGTAGTTTGGAACAACACATCTTTTACCCAGACACTCCTATGTCCTATTGTTAGCTTGACTAGGCAAACTTTTCACCCTTCACAAAATGATTAATTGGGGGCTTGTAATATTTATAACTTGCTTCCTTTGTAGTTAGAGCTCGGAAAATCATGCTCACTTATTCTTCGACTATAGCTACACTTCATAGATCTGGAGCTTAGTATGTGACTACTTGCAATGTTTAGCATCATTCTGTAGCTGGCAAGGGTCCACAAATTTCTTAGTGGCAACAGCTGATTTCTTCGATCTGACTTTCAAAATTTGGAGAGTAGCACTAGCTGCATCAATCTACTGCATATAGCGATTACGCAACAAAGTGAGACTAGGTGATGCTCTCCTTGGTGTGGGCACCATTGCTAACTAGATTAGAGCTTGTACCACCCTACTGTAATCTAGGGTTGTACCTTACTCAATTGTACTTTATTTATGCTTTCAGCACCTTGATGATTGTACTACCATTGGATCAATAAATTTCATTTATCAAAAAAAAAAAAAAAAAAAGTGTGTGGGCCTTCGACAATTGTATTCACAAAATTTATGGCATGTATAGAGTCGCCATCCACATCCCTTACCCCCCTTTGTACAAACAATAGTCCACCCCTTCTATTTGATTGATTAACATGATATTTGTGGTAATGCTTGATGTGGTGTAACTTCACTTGACATCCCTTTCTTCAAATCATAATGAAAATTCAGATTTTTTGAAGATATAGCATTCTCTTCAAATGTTATGTAGCTATCATCACTATCCCTTTTTGTTAAAGAATAAAATTGGATCCTCAAAGGATAGGGCAGCTAGCTCAAACATAGGAGAGCTAAGCATCATAGTGTCCCTTGGAATAGTTTTTGGTGACACTAGAGGTAGAGGATTATCGGATTTATCGGTTTCAAAATTGCTAGAGTGGCCACCAATAGGTAAATTCATATCTTGAGGGTAAGTTTGTTCAAATGTAGTGGGATCATTTATGGTTGTTGCACTTGTGAGGGAGGAGGCATGAATCTCATTCAATGCATTTTCCTTGTGTCTGGCTCTTGAACTTAATAAACAACTCTTTTCTTTATCAAATTCAACAAGACCCTCTATATCATCGTCAGTGATAGGTATCAAAGAATACTGCAGTTGTAATAGTTGCACATACTTATGCAATAATTCCGCATCTACCTTCACTTTGATTTTTTTGATTGGCTTGCTATCATAATATACCCTGTTTTGATCATACAAGATATTCTCATGGATGGATTTCACAAATCTTATAGAACCCTCCATTTCTACCACTGACAGCAACACCAGCAAAAATATAAGACAAACAAACTCAATACGCTTTTGAACTACTATACCTTATTTTTATGCACAATAATGATTCTAAACCCTTACACTATTTCGTCTAAATAATAACATACTCATTCTAAATAATAATATAATTTCACCTATTTTCTCCTATTAAGAATCAAATATTTCTTATTACAAAATATCAATGTTGAGTACGGATCAACTATTTTTCTTTGTAATTGTTATTTATTGTAATGTAGTGTGAATTAAGACAAAATTTCTCTTCAATATTTTACAAGTTTATATGTACAACCTAGGCTATAAATAAGGAAAGAAAATACTTTTACAAAGGAAAGGAAATAATACAATTTATTTATAATATTTACATTCCTATTTCATAACATTCCCCCTCAAGCTAGAGTATTGATGTTAATTATGCCCATCTTTCTATACAAATAATCAACTTGAGGTCCATTTAGTGCCTTTGTAAAGGGATCTCCTAGATATTCTTTAGTTTTCACATATCTTCTAGAGATCAATCTTCTCACGATTAAAGTGATACTCAATCTTAATGTGATTAGTTTTGCTCATGAAACATAGGATTTGATGCAATATGAAGAATAGCTTGATTATCACACAACTTTACTAGCATTGAAACTTGAAGCCCAACTTCAGTTAATAACTGATATATCCATAATACTTAAGTAGATTGAGTTATAGCTCTATATTATGATTTTCCACTAGATCTAGACTCAATATTTTGTTTCTTGCTCTTCCATGAAACCGGATTTCCACCAAAGAAAATGCTATAGCCAGTATTGGATTTCCAATCAATTTTAGATCTTGTCCAATCTACATTTGAAAAACACTATATGAGAGTAACCGTGATTCTTATACAGTATACTTTGTTTAACTTTCCAATGTAGCATAGTGATGAATTGTTGGGAAAGATAGAAATTGACTCACAATACTTATAGAATATGCAATATTAGGACGAGTTATTGTAAGATAGTTTAAGTTTCCCACCAATCTCCTAAATTTCTTGTTTTTGTTAACAAGTTAAGCACATATTTCCGTTGAGATAAGAAAATACCTTTCTTGCTTCTCATCACCTTAACTCCCATAAAATACTTTAATGACCCCAAATCTTTAATGTAGAATCGACTTTGAAGAAAGGTCTTCAAAGAAGACATTTCTATGTTATCACTTTCAATAATAATGATATTATCTACATACATAACAAGAAGGATAATGCCAGATGGAGAAAGTTTATAAAACACTAAATGATCATATTTACTCTTGGTTATTCTAAACCTTTCAACTACCTTACTAAATTTATTAAACCAAGCTTGAGAACTCTGCTTCAAATCATATATTGATTTTCGAAGATGACAAACTTTCCCATTCTCCCCCGAGTAACAAACACAGGTGGTTGCTCCATATAGACTTTTTCTTATAGATTACCATGTAAGAAGGTAAACTTTATATCTAGCTGGTGCAATGGCAAATCATTAATAGTTGCCCTAGACATGAATAAACAAACAGACGTTAATTTAGCCATAGGTGAGAAGGTATTAGAATAATCTACATCATAGGTCTAAGCATAGTCCTTGCAACAATACGGGCATTAAGTTGAGCAATAGATGCGTAAGGATTGACTTTAACTGCAAACATTAATTTATGTTTGATAACCTTTTTACGTTTAGGTAACCTAACCAAATCCCAAGTATCATTAGCATCTAAAGCATTCATCTCTTTTATCATTGCTATACACTAGCCGAAATAAGATAAGGTTTTGTGAACAGTTTTAGGAAGGGATATAGTATTAAGGGAGGCAACAAATGAACATGAAGAAGATGATAAGTGATTATATGAGACAAATGAGGTCAAGATTATTGTTTATTGAATTAGATACTAAAGAAGAGACTAGTGTTGCAGATGTGACAGGACACAATTTCTTCAAGGTATAGAGAGGGATGTCCCAATCGGCATTGAGCTTCAAAAGGATTTAAGACACTTGAGCAAGCAATAGGTTAGGAAATATTTGCTTGAGTATTTAGAATAGAGAGACTTGTCATACATTCTTTACCAATAATCTTCTTTGTCGAAAGATCATGAAATAGACAATAATCAAGAAAAAATGAGACATAATAGTTTAGGGCATGTGTAATCTTACTTACAATAATTAAGTTAAAGGAGAAATCTAGCAGACCTAAGGCAGATGATAGAGAAAGTAATGGAGTAGGTTGAACATTACTAGATCTAAGAACTGATGATGTAGAACCATAAACTAAAGTGACTAGGGAAGAAGAGAAGTGTGGTTTACAAGTGGTGAAAAGATAGGTTTCTTGTTATAAGATCAATAGCACTCAAGTTAATGACCCATTGTGACCTAGAGGAAACTAGGCACTTATTTAGATTAATTGAGCCTGCAATTGTAGTGATAGGGTGAGTTGAAGTTTTCAATGTCTCTTGGTACCAAAGGAATTTAGCAAATTTATCTGCAGATACATTAAATCTCCATTTAGAGGATGGAGTTGGTGGAGTAGAAGTGGTTACAATAGGGGTTGAGTGAGACTTTTGAGTTTTGGTGAGTAATTTTTGACAAGTGCACCTGGTGTAGCCACGCTCATGACTGTAATAGTATTCAACTTCTTCAAAATCTTGATTTCGACTATTTCCTTGGTTATAATTCTGAAGATAGACTTTATAATTCCTGATCTGTTATTGCGATTGACAAGAGCACTAGAGGCTGGAGCAAAAGAAGCGATAGAGGTACTTGCTTCTATGTGAAGAACTTTAGTGAATACTGCATATAGGGAAGAAATGCCAGTACTAGACAGAATATGTGATTTAGCAATCTCAAATCGAGGATTGAATCTCCCTAAGAAACTCATAATTGCCATGAGATTTAGCAATCTTAAATCGAGGATTAAGTCTTACTAAGAAACTCATACTTGCTATTTTCTTCTGTTGTGATTATTGCACTTGAATATTAGTATCAAATGGTAACAAAACATTTAATTCCTTATGTATCTTTTAAAATTTCATAAAGTATGCTTGAATGATTGATCATTTTGCTCAAAACGGTAAGATTCCTTACACACCTTATACATATGAGAGAGATTTTTTTCCCCCCAAAATATAGAAATTCTAAATATTTTATTAACTTTTTGACATACAATGATTAATCAGATGAGCCACCTCAGTATCAATACAATATTTAATTTGAAGAAATAATTTGGCATTATCTTTCAACCATTCCCTAGAGTATCATTAGTTGGACTGATGATCATCTTTAGAAATACTTTGTAAGCATATTGTAACAGTCTTACACCAGTTTAGATAATTCGGACCAGTTAATTTATGTTTTGTGATCCTAGACATCACTGTAATGACATCAACCATCACTATAATCTTTTGTTTCACTCATGGATGCCTAAATAAAATTCCAATAGTCTCAAAAAGAGAAAACCCTAAAACTGATCCTAGAAAACTAGAACCGTGCAAACACGCAAATCAAGAAGGAACCACAAGATAGAACAGTAGAATGACTTACAAAAGAAGAAGAGAAGTGGTCGATAACATGATAAAAGGAGGTTGGAGGATGAGCGGGCTTGTCACGTGCTTACACGTGCCGACAAGATGAAAAAAGTGTGAACTTTTGGAGGCACGTGAGGCTCACGTGCTAAACTGATTGGCATTGGATTTCAGCAACATGCTTGCAATGAGGTGCCCTAACCTCTCCTAGGGGCGGTGAGAAAAAATAATCATCTTATAGGGGTGAATCACACACATCAAACCAAGATTAGCGCTGTTCACTAGGCAACCGATGAGGAAAAAAAAAAAAAGAAATTTGGACTCTCTTATATCATGTAATGTAGTGTGAATTGAGACATTTTCTCTTCATTATTGATTCAATTATATAAGTTTATATACACAATCTAGACTATAAATAAGAAAATAAAATACTTTTATAAATGAAAGGAAATAATATAATTTATTTCTAATATTTACATTCCTATTTTGTAACATTCATCAAAGCAAATATCAAACAAATAAACTTGTAGAAGCATATTAGTTTAGCATACTATAGCATATAGTGGAATTGGAGCACATTATTTAAATTACCTCTACTAATTGCTAGGCCATCGAAGTAGAAATGACACTAGTAGTAAAATTGAAACTTGAACTGAAAAAAAAAAGAAAAGGAAGGGTAAATAGAGAAAGAAAATAAGGTTTTAGTGATATGCCTAGAATTAACTTGGCAAATGGGAAAAATATTATGCTTTACCTGCTTAACGTATACTAGAGACGTGAGCCAAGCTCATGGATTTTAGATTTTGACCTGAAATAAATAAATAAATAAAACTGTTCCAATGCATGGGTTTCTAAGAGTGTGAGAATGGTGTGGTTGCTGTTTTTAAGAGAGTGTGTGATTGTGCAAACTAAGGAGGAAGACAATGTTTGGGGGTTTTAAACTCGACTAAATTGTAGGTACAACATGTGATTTCTTTATGCCCAAAATGACTTGTTTCATTAAGTTGTGGGTGTGCTGGATATGAAGGGAAATTGTTGGTCAAGAATGCTATTTATAAATCACATAACCTACTTGTGATTTCTATATGATTTAACCGATTGTTGGGCCCCAAGCAAAATGGCAGCTAAAAGTTGGGTTTTTGCCATGGTATTTGGTAAAATACTTTAGCTGGACCCCTATTTTAAAAAATAGTTTTGCCAGAAAGGGCTAACTTACCTATTTCTCCAAATACTGAGATACACATTAAAAATTCTTCATACGTGTTTTTTATGTTGTTGCTGTTGCTGTGCTCTTGTTGTCGTTGTTGTTGTTGTTGTTCTTGTTTTGCCTACCATACAATAATGGTAATGTTGTTTATCTGCATGAGATGTCAGTCTCAGTAAATCCTGCCATTCATTACTTGATTAACCATATGTATCTGCTGGGTCATGTCAGTGCTATAATTTCAAGTAGTCTGTAATTCTTGTTCCAGCAGATAATGCTTTTGGTTTCTTATGGTATGTATAATTAGGCAGCCTTACCAATCAGAATACCATGGAATTAGTATAGGCTGTAAAACAATTCTCAAAAACTGATATGGCTAAGATCATTTTTCGTAGTGCTGGCGCAAAAATGTGTTTGAGACGCATTTTTGTTGAGTGGACCTAGTCTGAAATTCCTATAAAAAAACATCTTATGGTGAAATGTCTCTTCAAAATGTCTTCTCATAGAGATGTAATAGATGAGAATGAATAAAAATCAAACCCAAGACAAAGTACAAGTTTTCTATTTTTTCCTCCATATTAGAATAAAAGAGAACTTTAAGTACTCTAAAAGGTATAGTACTTGCTCTCAATGTTGCCTATTCCCTTGTAATGCAATTTGTAACTCTGACTTTGCAATAGTGAATTCATCTTGGCCTCACCGCCTTCATGGCCACCATCTGCACCAATATATCTACAATCTCGGTAATCTAAAGATGTATACATGCCTCTATGCAGTGTCTAATGTTTAGTGGTTTATGTTTATTGCATATTATCAAACTCTACCTTTGATATTGTTCTACTGAGGCCACTTCTTCTAGTGAGCAAGGAGTTGTGGCAACTATATTCGGTAGGGGCATAACAAAAGAAGTGGACTCTGCCAATGGTCAAATGTTTAGTAGTGGTTTATTTGCCGATAGTAGGCTTAGATCTCGACGAGTCATTGGAGATCAAGGTTGTGTTGAAGAATGCTATGGGGTGGGCTCTCTCTTGTGCTTGTGCCATGCTTATGCCCTTGCTATCAATATGTACTTGTCTTAGCCTTTGTTCTCATCATTATGGAAGCAACACTGCTGGACTAGATGGCACATGGAAGTAGGTGGCCTCATATGGGCTATAGGGTATAGAGTTAAGTCACCACGTTCTCTCAATTGCTCACATCCCAACACTACTTTTGCAACAACTAGCATTTGTGCAAGCATTCATGAATATAAACAAGTGGATGCGGCGTTATTGGGCTAGATGGCGTTTGAGCAATGAAAGTAGATGGCCCCATGATGACTATAAGATACAAGATCACACCATCTAGTCCCTCAATCATTTCCATCCCTTTATGAAGCGGCAATACAAATATTGTGTGAATGTGAGGAGGCCTATCTACATGCATAGAACACCCTTTTTAAGTGAATCTAAACAAAACTAAGCTATAATATGGCTTTGTAAACCATACTTATAAAATTCCCTACATAGCCTCAGCCTATTGACTATAGCACCTATTGAAGAATCAAAACGACGGACCATAGTTAGGGTCGAACACATAAGCCTGATGCCTTGGCTAGCTCTATGTAGACTAGCTAGTTGTGAAGCTCTTGCCATATTTTCAATGTAGGTAGTGTAATGTAATAGATATTAAGAGAGTTTTACTCTATATTGTGATTCAATAGTATACAAGTTTATATATACATAACCTAAACTATAAATGAGAAAAGGGAATAATTTTACAAAAAAAAAAAAATAATACAAATTATCTACATCCCTATTTCATAATACTCTCCCTTAAGCTAGAGCCTAGATGTTGATCATGTCTAGCTTGCTACAAAAATAATTAACTCGAGGTCCATGTAGAGTCTTTGTAAAGAGATTTCCTAATTGCTTTCTAGTTTTCACATATTTTGTAGAAATCAAATTCTGCTATACCTTCCCTTGAATAAGGTGACAATCAATCTCAATGTGTTTAGTTCACTCATGAAACACAAGATTAGATGCAATATGAAGTGCAACTTGGTTATCAAACAACTTTGTTGGCATTGAAACCATAAGCCCAACCTTAGTAAGTAATTGATATATCCATAACACTTCCCAAGTAGATTGAGCCATAGCTTTATATTCTGATTCTGCGCTTGATTTGGACACAATATCTTGCTTCTTACTCTTCTATGAAATCAGATTTTCATCAAAGAAGACGCAATAGTTAGTAATGGATTTCCTATTAGTTTTAGATCCTGCCCAATTAACATTTGAAACACTCTATACCAGAGTGACCATGATTCTTGCACACTATATCTCATTCAGGAATACTCTTCAAATAATACAAAATATGTTTCAATGCAACCCAGTGATGAATTGTTGGGGAAGACATAAATTAACTCACAACACTAACATAATATGTAATATCAGGACGAGTTACTATAAAATAGTTCAACTTTCCCACTAATCTTTTATACCTCCTAGGATCATTAAATAAATCTTTATCTTTGGTGAGTTGTAAATTAGGTGGCAATGGAGTACTACATGGTTTTGCACCTAACTTTCCTATCTCTATTAACAAGTCAAGCACATATTTCCATTGAGATAGGAAAATACCTTTCTTGCTCCTCATCACCTCATCTCCCAAAAAATACTTCAAAGACTCCAAATCCTTAGTGTAGAACTAGCTTTGAAGAAAGGCTTTCAAAGAAGATATTTCTACATCATTACTTCCAGTAATAATGATATCATCCACATACACAACAAGAAGGATAATGCCGGACAAAGAGAGTCTTTATAATACCAAATAATCATATTTTCTTTTGGTCATTCCAAACCCTTTAACTACCTTACTAAATTTGCTAAACCAAGCTTGAGAACTTTACTTCAAACCATATAGTGATTTCCGAAAATGACAAACTTTCTCATTCTCCCCCTGAGTAACAAGACCAAGTAGTTGCTCTATATAGACTTCTTTCTATAGATCATCATGTAAGAAGGCATTCTTTATATCTAGTTGATACAATGTCCAATCATTAGTAGCTGCCATAAACATGAACAAATGAATAGATGTTAATTTAGCTACAAAAGAGAAGGTATCAGAATAATCTACACCATAGGTTTGGGCATAGCCCTTAGCAACGAGATGGGCTTTAAGTTGGAGCAATAGATCCATGAGGATTGATTTTAACTGCAAACATCCATTTACATCTGATAGTCTTTTGTCCTGTAAGTAAACTAACCAAATCTCAAGTACCATTAGCATCTAAGGCATTCATCTCCTCTTCATTGTTGTATGCCACCTAGGATGAGATAAGGTCGCATGAATAGTTTTATGAATGGATATAGTGTCAAGAGAGACAATAAACAAACATGAAGGAGATGATAAGTGATCATATGACACAAATGATGAAATAGGGTAAGTGCATTGTCATTTACCTTTGCAAAGAGCAATTGGGAGATCAAGATCATTATCTATTGGATCCAATGCCGAAGAAGAGACTGGAGCTGGGCATGTGATAGGAGGATTTTGACATTTGGTATACACATGATAAATTGGTGGAAGAGACAATGGTGCAGTAGATTCAACATTCGGTGACTGATGGGTAATTAGGAAGTGTTTTGTGGATATACTTCTACCTTGAAGTGTTTCAGAACATGTGCTTGAAATAATATTATTTTAGCTGTCTCAAGAAGATGCCTTTTTTTTTGAAGAGTTTTAGCTGTCTCAAGAAGCGTGCTGTGGATATAACTTCCTTTGTTATAATTTGAAGAGAGGATTTTAAAATTCTTGGTTTGTTGTTGCGACTAATTGGAGCACTAGAGGCTAGAGTAAAAGAGACGACAAAGTATTTGCTTCTGTTTGAAGAACTTTAGTGAAAACCTCATGTAGGGAAGAAATATCAGTACTAGACAGAATATGAGACTTAGCAATCTTAAATTGAGGACTAAATCCCGCTAAAAAACTCATAATTGCTATCTTTTCTCATTGTGATCATTGTACTTTAATATTAGTACTAAACGGCAACAAAACATTAATTTTCATATATCTTCTTAAATTTCATAAAATATGCTTAAAGAAATTAATTATTCTGCTCAGGACGATAGAATTCCCTACACACTTCATACATATGAGAGAGATTTCTCTTTCCCAAATATAGAAACTTTAAATATTCTATTAACTCTTTTACATACTCACAATGATTAATCAAACTAATTACTTCAGTACCAATGCAATTTCTGATCTACAGAAATAATTTAGCATCATCTTTCAACCATTCCTTATGAGTACCATCAATTGGAGGATCATTAGTAAGACGATCATCTTTAGAAATACTCTTCAAGTATATTCTAACAATCTTATACCAATCTAAATAATTCGGACCATTTGATTTATGCTATGTGATTCAAGACATCACTGGAACAACATCAGCCATCATTACTCTCTTTTGCTCATCGCCCATGTATGTCCAAGTCAAATTCAAGTAGTTGCAAAAGAAGAGAAACCACTACAAAGCCAGAACTGTACACAAAACCCTAAAGCTGATCCAACAAAGGCAGAATCTTGCAAAACATGCAAACTGAGGAAGACTTACAAGATGAAATAACTGAACGACTTACAAAAGGAGAAGAGAAGTGGCCTATGATACCATAGAAGGTGGTTGGAGGATGGAATGGCTTGTCACGTGCCTCCATGTGTTGACAAGATGAAATTGTAGTGTGAACTTCTAGTGGCGCATGAGACTCATGCATTGATAGAAGCAAAGTTGGATTTCAATGATGCACTCGTAATGAGATGGCATTGCTCCTTGAGTATTTCCAACCCTAATTCATATTGCCGCCACCATGCTTCGCCGTAGCTCTAAAGGAAGACTTGCATGCATAGCACCTCATCTAGCACCTCGTAGCATCTCCTCCTAGGGGAGGTGAGAAAATAATTACCCTATGAACCACACATGCTAGATCTTCTAGGTTGTTCACTAGGCAATCGATGAATGCTAGAGGGAAAAGAAAAAAAAGATTAAAAAAAATTCCTGGGATTTTGCTTTGATACCTTGTAATGTAATAGAAATTAAGAGAGTTTTATTCTATATTATGATCCAATAGTATACAAGTTTATATATATATAACCTAGACTATAAATGAGAAAAAGGGAATATTTTACAAAAAAGGAAAGAAGTAATACAAATTATCTACATCACTATTCCATAACAGGTAGCATGCAGAGGTTGTAATCATGTAGTTTCTACTCCCTGCTGGGTTGATTACTCCAAAATTGGTGCTTCATCTTATGTGAAGGCAAATTAATGCCACATAGTGGGCTAAACTTTGCAATGACATTGGGGTATCTCAACTATGATATCATTAAAGTAAGGTCTTGCCATATAAATTACATGTTAAATGATAATTATTAGCATGTATGTTGGGTTAAACTTCTATAAAATAAAAATCCAGCTGGCATACCTAATTTGAAATCAGATGGTTGAGAGCAGCTTGCAAGTGAGAGCACATGCATCCTTAGAGATAGGTCACATTGAAGCCTGCCCTTGAATGACATGCTAGTGGTTAGGTTGGCAATTTGGTTCCTCATTTGACAACCTGGACACAATAATAAATGGGTTTATATAAGCAAAACTTGATATAATTAACACACGAGTTAGACCCGTTTGTAAACATACCTAGGGTCAGGTCTTGCAGCTATACTAGTTTACAAGCCTGTATGAGAAACAAGTCCCACAGATGTATTCAGGTCTAACCTGCAAACCCATTTAAGATTAGGATATCTAATATATGCAATTTAATTTTATACTCTAACTAGTTTCTTTATTTAGTAGGTTGGGATTTTTAGATATGAATCTGTTTAGTCTGGAAGATGTGGAGAAATATAGATCATGCCCATATCTAGAGGAGGATAAGCTAAAACTCGATCTCATGCGCATTAACAAAGAAGGTATTGTACATATGCCAGTATAACCTCACCAAACATGGTGGCTATGACATCTAGCAGCCTCAAAATCTTCCAAATCAGGTGGACAAGGCTCTATGGTGTACCCATAAGCACTTCCTGCTACCTTCTCTCTCTTTTCCCAGTTACAACACTACTAACATAGAACATGTCAGTTTCTTGTGGTGCTTCTCTTTTGTATATTGGTCTATTGCACCTCATTTTGTATATTTTTTATTTAATGAAAATATCTAACATTACATCAAAAAAAAAAAAAAAACATAGAACATTTCAAGCAGAGAATCAGTGGAAACCCCATTTTCATGTATAGAATAGATATAAGTACATAATTAGAGATATTGTATCAATATAGATATTAAGTGGATTCATCTTTCAATTATGATTATGTCACGCTGATGATAAAAGGAAATCAAGTATTAAAAAAAAAAAGATCGTAATGAGACTATCTTCAAGCTTGGTTAATAGTTATATTTTAGCTGCAAGGCTCTTGTCTTCTGCTTCAAAAATGTTTCGTTTTAAATATATTCGGAAAGATAGCATAAGCTTTCCTAAGAATCTTATTCTAAATTTTCACTTTTTACTGTTTTAGTTTATCTTTAAGCTTAAATAATTTGATTGGCGCTGGTAATAAATTTTTGGTCACTCTATTTTCTGGAATATCATAGGTTAAAGACTGGAAAGTATTGGTTGGACCCCTGATTGGCAAAATGTTCCAGGAGCCATCAAATACAGTTATCGTCAGGTTTCTTAGTTACATAAATGAACACTTGGCAGATATGGGGGATATAGTCCTCTATCAGATTCTTCTACACATGCAGGAACAAGGAGAGTAAGTCAACTCTTGATAACCTATTTGCATTACTATGCTGCATACCCTTTGGGCTGCTGAAAATTTGTGTTCTATTTTTTGATGTACCTAACGATGTGCAAATTCATTACTGCAAAAGCTGTGGTTTTTTGAGCAACTTCTTGAAATCTATGAGGAATTATATGTCCACATTACAGGTTTATTTTTTCTCTAAAATGTGGAACAAAGAAGTGTAGGTTCATCTTTGGCTTTGCTTACTTTGACATACTAAGCTTGTCAAGAGTTTTCATTACAGATCTCTCCAAAAATTTAGTTGTAATGCATATGGAAAAATGTGCTTAATTGGTTACAGGCAAGAGTACCTTGGAATTTTTCTGTTTTTGGGTGACAATGAAAATGGTTATCCAGTCTTGTCAATATATTCGGTGACTAGTGATATGCTTTCTTAATTTTCTTTGGCAGGGTAGATCAAGACCTGCTTGCTAAGTGGATAAGAACTTCCATGGATGATGAATCTGCAAGGATGGGAAAAACTCTATTTGAGCGACTTTGCCCATTACTTCTTATAAGGCTTCTTCCTATGAGAATTTTTGATGACCTCAATTCATCTCTGATGTATGGCCAACGTATATATCAAAGCATTAGTCATGGTATACCACATTTCTTTTATAAGTTGCTCATCTTTGTCCATTGCGATGTTTATAAACATGGCATTTCTGTTTTCATGAGAAATCATGTAATTTCTGTGGAATAGGTGCATTTCATACCAGAATCTAAATATGAAGCCTATGCTTGTTTAATGATATTTTTAGCGGAATATGCAATAAAAATGTTCTTTACAAAGCTTTCTCTGCATTCTGCAGTTCCTTCTCATTAATGATGTCATTTTTTTTTTTTTTGGGTGGGCCAAGTAGTGATAAGTTCTATTGCTTTTATAAAATCTCAATTTCCAGCTTACAGCAATTCGCTTACATCTACAGTTTAAGCAATTTCAAACTTTGAGAAAGTCTGCATGAATTGCTGGAATAATTGTCATAAGCCATTTATCAATTTGTTATGTGAGGCAAACTAGAATAACAAAGTATTAGAGTCATAATAAGTTTGGGATTCCCATGTGCCTAGATTCAAACATTTCTTAAGACCCAAGCATTATCAGAAGTTCTAAACTATGAGGGAATGATAGTATTGTAAAACTCATGGATGATCATGTAACAACCAAGATTTTGCTTGTTTGCTTTGGCATAACACACCTGATGGTTTGTCCCTAGTGCAACTTCTTTTCAGTAGATTATCCATCCTTAGATTGCTCTCTATTGAACATGTTTAACCTTAGTGTTTTAATAAACCCTAAGTCATTACAACAAAAGGTGTTTCAAAATTTAAAGGTTCAATCATACTATTTGAGGGATATTACAACCTTCGCAATTATAACATTAATCTTCGTCAATTTTGTTGCACATTTCCATAGTTAGACTAAATAGGGAGGACTCCAGAGGTGCCTTCTAATATGAGTCAAGGGAGTGGGATAAGGCCGTTTGACCAGGTCTACTCTAGGAAGAGACGTGGGGGAAGGAATCGAGGGAACAAGGAGACCACGACCGAGGAAACGGCAAGAAGCCTGGACGTGGGTGACAAGCCTTTCGGGAGCTAAACGTGGGGCTAAGGAACATGGTCAAGTGGGCGAGTAGGACAAGAAAGATAGGAACGAGAGTAGCTAGTGGATTGAGGCTAAGTACTATGTAACCACCTTGTCGTATGTATTTAAGGAAATCAATCAATGAAGAAAGGCATTGAAAATTCAGCAAAAACAACCCTATTATGAGATCTTGGATTCTCTCCAACGAGCCCACCTCTTTAGTAATCATAGGTAAATTAGGAAGGAAATCTAACAAGCAAGCACTAGAGCACCCCTTGGAGTCATCTAGGCCTAGAACACGATCACACATGCTTGCTGCTAACAACTTGGTATTAGAGTCGGCCACCATGGACGACTAGAAGAAGGTCCAACAGTAGCTAGAAGCGTTGCTAGCCATGCACCAAGTTGTTCGAGAGCGCCTAGAGCGAATGAAGGAGAGATAAGATCACTTAGCCACCTAGCTAGAAAGCTTGACGCAAGGAGGAACCCCGCTGAAGCCCTCAGCCCCCATGGTTGAAGAGATTGGGGAGGTGTTAGCGGAGAGCAGCAAGGGAGAAAGAAGCATGCCGACAACACGTTTGGCCAAATGGGAATTCCCATGCTATGACAGGGAATGGAGACCCTCTTAGCTGGTTTAATAGGTGATTACAATTTTTCGAGCACCAACGCATGGCAGAGGAGGAAATGGTGAAGCTGGCAACCTTTCACCTGGAAGGGGATGGCTAGCTATGGTTCCTCAAACTAAAAAGGGAACAACCCCGGCTGAGTTAGGCAAACTTCAGGGACCTATGTGATATGCGCTTTGGGCCCCTGATCCGTAGCAGTAAGGTAGGTGAGCTAGCCAAATACTGCCAGGTGGGCTTCGTAGAGCACTACCAGCGACAGTTTGAGCAATTGTCTACCCAGGTGCTAGACTTAGCGCCCAAGCACAAGATCGCAATCTTCATTAGCGGCCTTAAGGAAGCCATCGCGGTGGAAGTAGAGCTGCACCACCCTACAAGCCTCTCACAAGCGATGAGCCTTGCTCGGCTGTATGAAAAAAGGGGAGTGACATTGAAGGAAGAGACCAAGTTCAAGAGACGATCACCTACCACACTGAACAAACCCCCTTACACCAAGGGATTGAGCAGGGTAGAGCTAGAAGAAAGGAAGAGCAAGGGATTATGCTTCAATTGCGCCCAAGCACGAGATTGCAATCTTCATTAGTGGCCTTAAGGAAGTCATCGCGGTGGAAGTAGAGCTGCACCACCCTACAAGCGATCTCGTGCTGGACTTAGCGCCCAAGCACAAGATCGCAATCTTCATTAGCGGCCTTTAGGAAGCCATCGCGGTGGAAGTAGAGCTGCACCACCCTACAAGCCTCTCACAAGCGATGAGCCTTGCTCGACTGTATGAAAAAAGGGGAGTGACACTGAAGGAAGAGACCGAGTTCAATAGACGATCACCTACCACACTGAACAAACCCCCTTACACCAAGGGATTGAGTAGGGCAGAGCTAGAAGAAAGGAGGAGCAAGGGATTATGCTTCAATTGCGCCCAAACACGAGATCACAATCTTCATTAGCGGCCTTAAGGAAGCCATCGCGGTGGAAGTAGAGATGCACCACCCTACAAGCCTCTCACAAGCAATCTCATGCTGGACTTAGCGCCCAAGCACGAGATCACAATCTTCATTAGCGGCCTTAAGGAAGCCATCGCGGTGGAAGTAGAGTTGCACCACCCTACAGGCCTCTCACAAGCGATGAGCTTTGCTCGGCTGTATGAAAAAAGGGGAGTGACACTGAAGGAAGAGATCGAGTTCAAGAGACGATCACCTACCACACTGAACAAACCCCCTTACACCAAGGGATTGAGCAGGGTAGAGCTAGAAGAAAGGAAGAGCAAGGGATTATGCTTCAATTGCGACGAGCCCTTTACAGTGGGGCATCAGTGCAAAAAGCTATTTTGGTTGGAGTGGGAAATGGAGGAAGAGCGAGGAGGAGGCGAAGAGGAGGCACCAATGGAAGGATAGTTGGAAATCTCATTACACACCATGGCCGGGTTGTCCCAAGCACAAACCATGAAAGTGAGAGGGAGGATCGAGGGGCAGCCGATCATTGTGTTGATCGACTTGGGCAGCACCCACAACTTCGTAAGTGCTGACCTAGTGTCTCAACTTGGCCGGCCTCTATTGTCACGAGAGAGGTTGAAGGTTATAGTGGCCAATGGAGCCAAGGTGGGGAGTGACGGGGTATGCAGGCGAGTATCCTTGCAGCTAGGCAGCTAGACATTCACAACAGACCTATACTCCCTGCCTTTATGTGGGGTGGATGTTGTGCTGGGAGTCAATTGGCTTCAGTCCCTAAGCCCCATTTTGTGGGACTTCGCGGTGATGAAAATGAGTTTCCTCTAGGGATGAGAGCGAGTGCAATTGCAGGGAGAGACCCAGGAAAGGGAGGCACCCCGAATTGCAGCAATCACAAAGGAGAGGAAGGAAGACAATGAGTTATAGCAGTTGTTGTCGGAATTTGGGGATATCTTCCTCGGTGCTTTTGGTTCACAAGGGAGACAACACTTGGTGGTTTTGTGTAGATTATAGGGCCCTTAACGAGAAAACCATTAAGGACAAGTTCCCCATCTCGATTATTAAAGAGCTCCTTGAAGAGCTAGGAGGGGCGTGCTACTTCTCCAAGTTGGACTTGAGCTCGGGTGATCACCAGGTGTAGATGAGGTCCGAAGACGTGGAGAAGACCGCCTTCCTCACCCACCAAGGACACTTCAAGTTCCTAGTCATGCCATTTGGCCTCACTAATGCCCCTTCCACTTTCCAAGCTCTCATGAACGAAGTATTCAAAGGCCAGTTGAGAAAGTTCATCCTTGTGTTCTTCGATGACATCCTTGTCTATAGCCGATCATGGGTGGAACATCTTTAGCATCTCAGCCGAGCTTTCTCCTTGCTCGGCCAGCATCACTTGCGGTTAAAGCCCTCGAAATGTATGTTTGGCCAGCAGTAGGTGGCCTATCTGGGATACCTCATCTCGCAAGGAGTGGTGGCCGACCCCCAGAAAATAGAAGCCATGCTCTCGTGGCTGAGACCCACAACCATCATTGCATTGATGGGATTCCTGGGGCTTACGGGTTACTACCGGCAGTTTGTGCAAAACTATGGCGTCATTGCGGCCCCCTTAACCCGCATGTTGAGATGCAATGGATTCCAATGGAGCCTTGAGTCGGAGCAGGCTTTCCTTGCCTTGTGCAAGGCCATGACACAAGCGCCTGTCCTCGCACTCCCTGACTTTGAGCAGCCTTTTGTAGTGGAATGCGATGCATCCAATCACGGCCTAGGGGTTGTCCTCCAACAAAATGGCAAGCCAATCGCCTTCTTTAGCCTACCCTTTGCCTAAAGATACCTCTAGCTGGTAGCCGACGAGAAGGAGCTTATAGGCTTGGTTAAGGTAGTGCGACATTAGAGGGCCTATCTATAGGGAAGACGATTCAAGGTATGCACCAACAATTATAGTCTTAAGTTCTTGCTAGATCAACGAGTCTCCACCTCCACTCAACTGCATTGGCTCAGCAAGCTCATGGGATTCGACTTTGAAGTCGAATACAAGGTTGGTCGCTAGAACAAAATGGCTGACGCACTATCTAAGAAGGAGGAAGTGACGGCGTCAGCATTCGCCATATCCATGCCCCAATCGTAGCTGATCGAATGGGTGCAATAGGTTGTGCAGTCCTCACTCGAGATGAGTAAGCTGGCCTCGAGGGTGCAAGCATGGGAGATGGGGCTGGAATGGGCATTCGAGTGGGGGCTGATCCGCTTAATAAACAAGATCTTCCTAGATTCCTCCTTCGAGCTCTATTCCACCATTGCCCCACGACCAATGCCACAAAGGATACCATCGCACCCTTCATCGTATCACCAAGGACTTCTACTGGAAGGGAATGTGCTAGCAGATCAAGGAGCTAGTCAAGACTTGTCTCTAGTGCCAATGACACAAGCTAGAGCATCTACAACCGGCAAGACTCCTTTAGACGCTCCCTATCCTGAGTCAAGTTTGGGTTGACATCTCCATTTATTTCATAGATGGCCTTCCAAAATCCCACGACAAGACAATTCTTATGGTGGTAGTGGATAGATTCTCTAAGTATGGCCACTTTGTAGCTATGAGCCACCCTTACTCCGCTCTAACCGTGGCCAAGCTTTTCTTCGACAACATCATTCGGCTCCATGGACTACCGGAGTCTATCATAAGCGACCGTGATCCCACCTTCACCAGCACTTTTTGGAAGGAGCTATTTCGAATGCATGGCACCAAGCTTTCCTTCTCCTTAGCTTACCAGCCCCAAAGTGATGGCCAAACCGAAGTGGTTAATCGGACCTTGGTGATGTATTTGAGGTGCTTTACAGGAGCTCAACTACAAAAGGGGGCGGAGTGGGTAGCATGGGCCGAGTACTGTTACAACATGGGCTACCACTCTTCCCTCAAGACCACCCCTTTCCAAGTGGTCTATGGACGGAGTCCTCCCCGGTTGCTGTCATACACAATTGACACAACCAAGATGGAGGCAGTGGAGAGAGCACTTCAAGATCATGATGAGGTCCTGGCCGAACTCAAACTCCAGCTAGAACGTGCACAACAGAAGATGAAGACCAGCTAAGACGCTAAACATTGGAACATTAGTTTCAAAGAAGGTGACTTGGTATGGCTTAAGCTCCAACCTTACCGACAATCCACCCTACGTCGAAGATCCCACCAGAAATTGGCACCTAAGTTCTACATCAAGGAGCGAATAGGATTTGTCACCTACTGTCTTTGCTTGCCACCTAAAGTGAAGATCCACCCAATCTTTCACATTTCCCTCCTCAAACCCTTCCATGGCACACCTCCAGCGCAACTGAAGCTCCCTTGGATTAGCCAAGGTTTGTTGACACCTGCACCTCAAGCTGCCTTGGAAGTACGATATGAAGAACAACTCACTGAGGTCCTCATCCATTGGAAAGGCTACTCACCAGCAGAAGCTACATGGGAAGAAGTCATCATGATCTGCCAGCGGTATCCATCCTTTGCGCACGAGGTCATGCGCCTTGTCGAAGGGGGAGTGATGATACTAGTCGAGGGAGTGGGATAAGGCTGTTTGACTAGGTCTACTCTAGGAAGAGACCTGGGGGAAGGAACCAAGGGAACAAGGAGACCACGACCGAGGAAATGGCAAGAAGCTTGGACGTGGGTGACAAGCCTTCCAGGAGCTGAATGTGGGGCTAAGGATCATGGTCAAGTGGGCGAGTGGGACAGGATAGATAGGAATGAGAGTAGGTGGTAGATTGAGGCTAAGTACTATGTAACTGCCTTGCTGTATGTATTTAAGGAAATCAATCAATGAAGGAAGGCATTGAAAATTCAGCAAAAATAACCCTATTACAAGATCTTGGGTTCTCTCCAACAAGCCCGCCCCTTCGGTAATCATAGGTCAACTAGGAAGGAAATCTAACAAGCAAAAACTAGAGCACCCCCCAGAGTCATCTAGGCCTAGAACACGATCACACATGCTTGCTGCCAACACCTTCACAGGTTCAATAGGTGGTGCCCAACTATGTACCACTTTGCCTTGAATGGGTTGAAGAGGTAGTATCCAGAAAGAGGCACTTGGCTTCCCCATTGGCTGATGAACTGCTTTGACACTATTTATAACAATCAGGATTCTGCTTTGACACTTTGGCGTTAATGCTCGTTACAGTTTTGTTATTATAGCTCCTTTAAAGATCACTTATCATAAATAGGAGTACTCTCCACTAAGCATGTTTAACCTAGGATTTGATAAACTCTAGGTCTTGAAGAATTTTAAGAGATTATTTATTCATGATACAAAAGGTTTAGTTTGCAAGGTATAAATAAGAAAAACAAAGCAAACAGAAAAGGTAAATCATTGAAAGATATGATTTAAGACTGTCCTAAACCGTTCTCCAACATAAATGGAAAGTGAAAATGAAAATAGGGAAAAAAAATCCCAATAAATCTGGGATGAGAAGGATCCAGAAGAAATAAAAAATACATAAATAAATAACCAATTCTTTCCTTTACTTACTATCAAGCTAAAGAATAGATATCTATCATTCCTAACTTACTTAAAATTTCTGAGAAATGAGGCTTGGATAATGACTTTGTGAGGATGTCAGCTTCTTAACACCTACTAAAAACATTTTGCAATCAAATTCTTCCATCTTCAATCTTTGACTCTATGAAATGTTTGGCTAATCTGACATGCTTCATCCTCTTGTGTTGAACCGAATTCCTGATAACACTTATGGTAGATTTACTATCACTATATATAAGGTTTTCATCAGTTTTCAATTTTAGATCTTCTAACAATCACTGTAACCAAATCATCTCACAAACTCCTTTTGCAATAGCTTTGTATTCTGCCTTAGCACTACAGCGAGCAGCTAGTGATTGTTTTTAACTTCTCCAAGTAACTAGATTACCCCCATAATTTAGTATAGTAGCCTCGCTATTGGATTTATCTGCATTTCCATAGGCTTCAATATTTCGACACTAGGTCTATTGGATAAGAAGAGCTTTACCTTGTATCATTCAACTCTACAATCTGAGTTGCGTTTTATAGTGAACACCCACTTTCTTCCTACAACTTGCATCCTATTGGCAAATCTACAATCTCCCATGTATTATTTTGATATAAGGCTCTCGTCTCCAGGATCTATATTGTGATAACGGCTTATTGTAAGTCACATAATTTGAAATGGGATACTTAGCAGTTAAAGAAAAGGATGAAAGGTTTTTTTTTTTTTCATTGATAATTACAAAGAATATAGCTCGTTTTTATAAGCAAAAATAAGAGAGGAAATCTAATCTTCTAACAAAGGAAAAAAATTCTAGGAGATAACTTAGGAAATAAAAATACATAAAGGAAAGAATAAATTTCAAATATTATCACAATTATTGCACAATTTATTGCTCGAGGATCTTGCCATAGTATGCCGTAGTACTATGATTCTACCATGATATTCATAATACTTCTAATTTTCTTCACTCCTCCTCAAGCTAGTGAGTGGATATCTTCCATTCCTAACTTGCTAGTAATATGTTGAAACCTTGTTGTTGACAATTAGTAAAACATTTGTTAACTATGCATTCAAAGACACATATGCTGTGTTGATCAATTTGCTATCAAGTTTCTCTTTTATGAAGTGTCTATCTATGTGCTTTGTTCGATCATGCTGTATTGAATTTCGCACAATGCTAAGTTTACATGGAGATTCCACCAGGATTTGAGGGACAAATGAAAAAAGATAACAAGTCAACAATTAGCATTCTTCACCTCAAGTTGCTTTAGTTCTCAATGAAAGTTAGCTGTAGGGGAGAGAAGGGTTCTCTCAGTATTCATCTTGGCTACAAGAGCAAAAGTCTCATGATAATAAATTTCGTATATTTGAGTGTTTCCTTTCAAGGTTGTCAAAATCGTAATTTTACGTAGAATCATTAAGGGGTCCATAGAATCGAAATGTAGAAACGTAAGTTTTTACAACCTATGTAAAATAACTTCAAATATTGTAAATTTACTTAAAATAGTCATTAAAAAATATAATGGATAATAAAAATAAGGAAATTCAGCATTTAGTTTGGTTATAAATTACAAATTTGCAATAAAAGTCATAATATAGATAATCGAGCATAAGTTGTATAATATAGATATTTTATTTCTAAAATGATAAATCATGTATAAAGCGAGTTTCACTTAATTGTATATATAAAAGCTAAAAGATAATAGATAAAATTTAAAAATCAATTGTGACTTTAAGAAATTATTAATAAATAAAAGTTGATAACGAAGATATACCATTAGAAATGAGTAATATAAAAAAAATGACAAATAACTATTAACCAAAAGTAAATAATAAAAAAGGTACTATAACGAGAAAAACCTTCAAAATTATATAGTACTAGGTAAATTTTTGTATCATTCGTGATTATTAATTCAAAATATATTTACTTAATAATATATATTTAAAAGTATTATAATTATGAGATATTGAAAAGATAGAAATATAAATACATTTATACCTTTCCTATAAAATTAAAAATCTAAAAAAGTCTTATAAAGTTAAAGTTATCTACCCTTTATTTTATTTATTATTACAAAAATATTAAACTGTTCCAGCATAGGCTGCATTTGTGATGGAGATTTGTGCTGTGCAAGATCCTGGTTTGGATTATATTTTGGAGAGGTTTCAGGTTGATCTGGCAGTTGTGTTTGCTTGAATTTAGTGTATAATTATGTTTGGGAGTGCACAGGTTGTTTGGGTTTGGATTTTGATTGTGTTTTAGGTTTTATGAGGTGGTTAGGTTGTTCAAATTTGGGATCAGCAATGTCTTGTGTTTGGGATTGCACATACTGATTGGGTTTGAAGTCTGGAAGATTCCCCTGAAGATGAAAGTCTTCAACAGAGTAGTAGGCTTCATTTTCATAAGGTCAATAACAAAGAATTTTTTACTTGGAGGATGATAACACTTGTAGTCTTTTTGTGTATTTGAATACACCAAGAAGATACATTTTACTGACCTTGGTTCAAGTTTGGAGCAGTGATTTTTGTGAATATGCACAGATTGTGTATCCAAAAACTTTCAATGGAAGAGTGTTGGTTGTCACAATGGAAGGAAAGAATTTAGAAAGCACTTCGATAGGACTCCTTAGAGGGAGTACATGAGATGTAGTCCTATTGATGAGACATTATGATGGAATAGGATAGAGTGAATTGTATTAAGTAAATGAAGGTTTTTCCTTTCTGCCACTCCATTTGGTTATGAAGTGTCAATTTAGGAGGTCTCATGAGTAATGCCATTTTCTTCAAAGAAATGTTCTAATGGGGTTGACATGTTCACGTTCATTATTGGTTTGAGACTGTTTGATGGAAGTCCCACGTTGTGTATGAACTTGGTTATAAAAATTTTGTAAAATAGAGGGAACTTCAGCCTTTTTATTTTTATTATCATTTATTTTATTTTATTTTATTTTTTAGGAGAAGGAATGACCAAGTGACTTAAATATAGTCATCTATAAAAATTATAAACCATTTTGCACTATTTACATTAGGTGTCTTTAAACGTCCCCAAATATCGGAATGAAGAAGTTTGAAAGCAAAACTAATTTTATTGATGATTCAGGAAATGGTTGTATATAATGTTTTGCGAGAGTGCAATCATTGCATTGAAAATCCGAAAGAGAAATCCTTTGAAACAATGAAGGAAACATTACTTTAAAGTAGCTGAAACCAGGATGACCCAAACGCCTATGGTGAGTCCAAATTTTTTGTACTTTAGAGGTAGGATTCTTTATGAGTTGAGCCCGAGCATTAGTAGTGACTAAATTATTTATCCTATATCTTGGATCTTAGCAACTCTAATTGTCTTCCCTGAAGTCAGAACCTGAAAAACACAATGAGTGTTAAAGAAAATAATGGTATAGTATTATCCAAAAATAATGGTATAGTTTAAATCTTTTGCTAACTGGTAAATTGATAGAAGGTTGGTTGAAAGCTTTGGAATGCGTAGGGCATTTTTGAGTTTGAAATCAGGATTGATACAAACATCATCATAGCCTTTAACAGGAATTGCAGATCCATTTGCTACTGCAATTTAATGATTATCTGGGTTTGAAATATAAGATTGAAAGAGAGTGGAGTAATTGGGCATATGATCAGTTACACAGAATCAACAATGCAAGCATTAGAGTTGACTTCTAGTAACATTAAAGGATGAAGAGATAAAATACCTACCGGTACTAGAGGTTTTGGAAAGAGACTCAAGTAAACCTTTCAATTGACAAAGTTCTTCCGTACTAAACTCAAGTTCTGGTTCTGTAACTCTGAGTGTTCCTGCATTTAGATGCAACTGAAGCAACCTGAGCCTCTTCCTTAGATGATGTTTTAGTCACTTCCCTGGTTGTGGCATTTGCTCTCCCACTCTTGAAATTTTTGAAGCCTCTAGTCTTGTTTAGAGTATGTGCACCACAACTCATCTTTGTCAGAATATTGATCTTGAGAAGACTTTGACCCCTGCTTAGATTTCCTTGCAGCCATAGCGGAGCCTGATCATTCCATTTTGGCCTCCATCATAACCATTCTACTGCTTTCTTCTTTCCTTGCTATGGCAAAAACTTTAGATGTGAGAGAAGCTTGTTATGCTTAACACCTGCACTCTAATTGGATCAAATTCTGAGTTATGACCTGCAAGAAAATCGATAACTCTAGTTTCTTCAATGTAAGTCATGAGAGTTTGTGTCTTGAGGACATTCCATCTATAGATCTTGATAATGATCTACTTCAAGCCATAATCCCTTCAGCTCGTTGTAGTATTCTATAATAGTATTACTCCCTTGCTTACAAGCTACCAACCAAATTCATATATTGCAGCATTATTCTTTCTTTTTGAATAGCTTTCTTTTAAAGTCTCTAATAGAACACGAATGCAAGAATGTAGTTCACACATGAGAAGAACATAGACAAACACAAAAGAAAATAGTTCACTAGGGAAACTTACCTAAGCTTCATGCTTAGAACAAATCAGATATACAAAATGCGGCCAAAATATCTAGCTGCCCACCGATATCCTTCCTGCTCCTTATTTATACCTTCCTTTAGATAATAGAAGCTTCTGGAAATCGTAGCCTAACAAAATAGGCCACTGACTATGCCACATCAGCATACTTTATTACTGTAACTGACTGAAATAGGACAGGCATGCCACATCTGGATCGTCATTATTCCACTCCCCCACTATTTCACTTATAAAATACTACCACTTATTTATTTACAACCCAAAACGTACCCAAATTCCTACTGGAGCCTGGCATATACATCAAGAAACATGATCAATAGACCTTCTCATACACACGTGTAATAAACATCTTAACTCTATCAGTCTCCTAAATATCACGAGTAGAAGGGAGAAACATGCAATTCTTTGCAGTAAAAGGGATCATGAATGTCCACAACCATGAAATTATCATTGAATCCTCAACATCCCAAGTGGAGAATTGGGGGTCATCTTGATTGGATCCGAAGCCATCAAGATGGCTGAAATTGTTTTTCCCTTTAATATAAGGTTAAACCACTTGAGACTGATAAATAATTGGTTCTGTCTGATTGATAATGTGGCACCATGATTTGAAGGTCACCTCTAGTTCCCCTGTAGTCATCCACATCTCAATATCCACATGTCCTTGTTCAACACACTCGCTATGATCATAAGACATTACATGAGGCATATGGTCTGATGAAGCTTGATGATCTAATGTTTTGCCAGAGTCGTGAACATAATCACCTGTTTGACAAAAGTCCTTGAACAATTGTTGAATTGATGTCATTTGACCTTCAGGCATCTTGTGATGATTTTCCAAGGTTTGAACTGTATGATTCAAGACAGATATAGTACTGTCCATTTTCTGTTGATTGTGATACATGGAAACGATCTGAAACTGCAACTCCAACATGCTTCCTTGCACTTCATCCAAACTCTTCTCCAACGTTTTGACATGAGAATCCATGTGAATCATAGCCACAGATGGTGCCAATTGGTAAAAGTTTCGAAGTAATTTTCAATAGAAATCTAGTAATCTAGGGCTAAAAACCAGTGACGATAAGATGAGAGAGGAAATGTACCTGAGTTGATGCTCAGAAGAACAGCTTGAGTCTAGCTTTGATTTCAGATATTTTTCCCACTAAGTTTCCTCCAGCTAACTCTCCTGTTATTTATAGCCTTTACTCCTTGTGGCTACTTTGGAAGATTCCAGAATCTTTTCTTATTCTCCAATTTATTAACCACTTATTACTTTCATACTAACTGCTTATTATTTACAAGACATGTGGATAGTTCCACATGTCAGAAATAACTAGTCCATAGCTGCTACTAAAGAACAAGACTGGAATCAACCCTATCACCCCAATCCTTCCTCTTATAGACATACAATATGGCAGGCTTAACTACTGGTGTTGTATCACTAACGAAGAGGGATTGCTGTTGGTTTTGTTGGGCTATGGTGGATTCAATGGATTTATTTTGAATTTGGTTTACTGTAGTAGACATTTTGGATAACAATGGCAACGGAGACAAAGAACAATGAAGGCTAGAAGTTTAGCAGTGATAAGATTACTGTAGATCTAAGTTGGAGCAAAAAGTATGGATCCCAAGAAAGTATTGCTTTGATACCCTGAAAAAAAGGATGAAAGAAAGGTTTTTTCATTGATAATTACAAAGAATACATTGAACACCTAATCCTCTAACAATGGAAAAAAAACCCTAAGAGATTAGGAAATAAAAAATAAATAAAAGGAAAGAATAATTTACAAATATTATCGTAATTATTGTCACAATTTATTGCCCCAGGATCCTACCATAATATTCATGATATTCATGATTTCCTTCAACAGCTTTCAAGTTGGATGATTGGCTAGGTTGAGGAATAATAAATGTGTGTCTTGCTTGGATAGATTAAAGGTTATCATAAGTTGATCTTTGGATTCAATCTCTACTTTCGATGGTGAAACATTAGACAAACTTGGATCATTGAGTGGGACTGGATTATCCTGAAGAAATAGCAGGTGATCACTGACTCAAGGGAGAACTGAGTGGAGAGGATGGAGTTGACAGCTGCTGACCTAAAGAAGAATTGAGTGGAGAGGAGCTGGAAGAAAATGAACTGGTGTAACCTAGAAGTGATAAGTAGCTAGACTGATTCAAACTTGACTAACCTGGAGGGAAACTTCCAATAGAAAAAAGGCAATAAGAATTGTTCAGGCACACACTTCTCTTCTTTTCTATCACTCCCCCTTAAGTGTAGCACTGTAATAAGGATGATATTCTAAGAAAATGACATTAGTTGTAGCAAAAACTCATTTAGAAGGGGTGATAGTATTTGTAACCCTTTTGTAGAGAAAAATACCCAATAAACATACATTTAATTGCCTTAAACTCAAGTTTATGTTGATGTGGTGAATTGTTTTGACTGAACCTAGTAGATGCAAAAACTCTTGGAGGCAATGTATTTGATAATTGACCCTGAAGATAATAATCAAGTAGAATGCTTAATGGCATTAGATATTGCAAAACTTTGGAAGAAACATGGTTGATAAGGTAAGCAACCACTAAAATAGCTCCCCCCCACAATGAATTAGGAGTCAAACTGGCTAACATCAGATGTAGTTTCAAGTAAATGTCAATTTTTTCTTTTTGGTACCCTATTTTGCTGAGTATAAGGGCATAAACTTTGATGAACAGTACCATTATCAGGTAAATAATTGCCAAATTCATTTGAAAAATATTCTCTTCCATTGTTCATCTGTAGAATTTGAATATTTGACTAGAAGACATTAGATACAAACTTGTGAAATTGCTTAAAAGCTTGGAGAAGTTCAGATTTTTCTTTAAGCGAATAAACCCAGCAGACCCTAGAGTGATCATCAATGAATGAGTGAACCATTTATGTCTCGTATCAGTAGGTACACGAGATGCTCCCTAAACGTCATTGTGAATTAAATAAAAGGGTGTTGATGATTTGTATGACTAAGGATGATATGAATTTTTAGAGAATTAAATGATGGTGCAGTGCTCACATGTGAAATGGTCGACTTCTTTATTCAGAAAAAGATTTAGATACATCTAACTCATATAGGAGAAATTTAGATGATCCAAATGCTTATGCCACAGCATCGCATTAGACTTGCTTGTGGCAGACACCAAAGGCTTAAACCCTGTCTTATTATCCAACTTAAGACTCTCTTCTGGAGAGGTAGTAGAGGTAATTACATTCTTCAGCAATGCCGATTGTTCTCCCTGAACCCTGGTCTTGCAAAACACAATGAGTTGGAAAAAATATTACCTTACAGTGAAGGTCTTTTGATAATTTACTTACAGATAGTAAATTATAGCTCAATTTAGGATCATAAAGAGTATCATCCAGCTTTAGATTAGCTATCTGTACAAGAATTTTCCCTCTAGCCATAGCATATTCACCATTAGCGAACCAAAATTTATTAGAGTTGCTACAAGCCTTGTTTATCAAAATAATGGAGAGAGTTATGCATGTGATCTGAAGCACTGGTATTGATTATCCAACATCCTTTTCCTGCATTGTAATGGATAAAAAAGTACCTCCTCTTGCAATTGTGACCGAAGGAGTGGACTCACGTTCCTTATTGCTTGAGGAGAGTTAAGCATTGTTAAACTGTTGCTATAACAAAGCAATCTATTCTGACGTCTAGTTTAGACCTTGTTGTCCCTTCACTAATGGCTTGGTGTCAAAAACTTGAGTCACCTTTGAACCCATCTGTCCCTTCTGGCTCTTAGATTTTAAGTTCTCAGGTTTCCTATGCAGCTTCTAACAAGTCTTACATGTGTGACTAGGCCTATGACAATGATCACACCATGGCTTGTCACATTTGATTGGGAATCTCCTTTAGTCATCAGTGCTGACCTTGGACTCTAATCAGATGTGCGAGCTGTCAACATGACACAATGGCAACTTTCTTCTCTCTTAACTCCAGCAAAGGCCTCCTTAAGGCTCGGTAAGGATTCTTTCCAATCAATCGTCCCCTTACTTCATCCAAATCCGGGTTCGGTTCATGCAAAAAATCAAATACATGATCTTTTTCTAGCATCTTTTGAAATTTATTCCCATCTTCAACAGACTTTCAATCTACCTAAAAAAGATCCATCTCCTTCTAAATATTTAGTCTCAGTCATATTACCTTGAATAGTGGATCATAACTTTGGTCTAAGTTCAAAATATTAAGATGAATTCTCTAGATCCGAGTTTATTTCTTGAACATTATCTCAAATCTCTTTGGCTGTCTCACAAAAAGGTATGTTCTACCTATCTTGGGCTCCATGGAATTAATTAACCAAGCCGTTACAGGAGAATTTTTTGCCACTCATGTCCCATATTCATCTGCTACTTTGTCTGGTTCCACGATGACGCTTGTTAAATATCCAAGCTTTCCATGTTGACTGATCACTAGCCTTCCATGTTCTCTGATAACTTGTTAAATACCCTAAACCTTTCTCCAACATAAAAGGAAAGAAAAAATGAAAAAAAAACAAAAAATCTGAATAGATCTGGGACTGAGAATTATCCAGAAGGAAAAAAATAAAAATAAAAATAAAAAGCCAATTCTTTCCTACAGGTTTGTAACACCAAAGGATGCTTGATATTTGGAGTTCTATCACATGCTGTTTGAGGGGTAACATAGATCTTGTGTAGAACAAGGTATTGTAGGATAAGTAAAATTATGCACTTCCATGGCATTTGGGTGCATCAAGTCCTTAATACCAATATCTTTATTATGACTAGTTTCACAGTTATCTAATCTGAAAGTTTAATCATATAGATATGGTGCGAGTTATATTTATCAATCGACTTAACACTCCGTCTCACTTGTGCGTTAAGACTTTGATTGAAGTCCATTAAATGAATGGTTTAATTAAATGGAATGAAATGACTGAGGGATTTGAATTCAGGTTCACTTGCTCTAGTGCCATATTATAACGAGCAATCTTAATTTTATTTACTCATCTTCTTACTATTGATGGGATTCGATTGTGTGCATGATGTGCTTGGGCAGCATGAGCAATCTCTAATGTTGGATGTGACATCTTATGGAAGCTTGGATAATAATATATGGAGTTGTTTTGTATTGTATGTTCAGACAAATACACTGATCCTAAAATCAAACTAAAATTATATAAAAGATTGTGATGGTTGAAGATTAAAGGAAATCTGATATGATGCATGGGTTCCAAATAATCTGTGTTAGCTACAATCTATAAAGACTAATAAGAAAAAGTAAATATAGAGAGAAACTTTTTTTCTAGGTTTGCAATTAGGTCTGTAAATACAACCAGAACACCTATTTGATAGCACCATACTCAGGTCATTAAGGATATATTAGTAAATAATAAAAATAATTAAATTAAACAAATAAAAGATGCAATATTCTTGTTTAGGGAGACTTTGTTTAAACGTAGAGACAAAGTTCCCCAGTAGCTAAAACTTCTTTGGCAAATAGGGACTTCGTTTGAATGCCCAAGCCTCTTCTTCTTGTTCTTGCTCCGTCTCTTGTTCCTTGGAATTTGTTTTGGGACCTGTTGCCTATCAGTGCATTCACAATCTCTCTATGTAAAAAGGTTGGAGTGTGACATTGAAATTTTCAACAAAGTGAAAGCTGCTAAAGAAAATTATATGGGGTTATCTTATACACCAATAAGTTGCTTTTAAAAGTCAGAAGATGTGATTGCTTCAGCCCTTGTATCTGCATTCTTACTAGGTTTCATGCCTTGCTTTAGGTTTTTGTAATCCAATGAGAAAAGATAGCCAGCATTCTCATTAAATATCGTGCCCGAGCCATATTTAACATGATATACCAAAAAGAAGCATGGTGTTTAAATGCATTGTACCATGATCATTTACCTTTCTTGTTATATAATATGCATATTTGAGGATTTGAGCTGTATTATGTGCAGAAAAGAGGTGCATTGCTTTTGTCATTAATCCTTGCAAGAATTTACAAGGTTCTTTATTCATCTTTTCATTTTTCACTTGAACTGTGGCAATTCCAGACAAAATAGCAATGGATATCAGTAAAGATGAATGTGTTGCTGCTCTCCTCTTGAAAAGGTTGTTCCCTGATCAAGTTATAGTTATGTATGAATTCTGTAATAATAACTAATATCTGCAGCTGGATGGTCATTTCAATTTGCAGGGCACTTTCCAAGTGTGAATTTGAAGATGTAAAAAAACTTGCAGCTGAACTTTGTGGGCGTATACATCCCGAGGTAATGGAAACTTTGCATAATTCTTAAGATAATGCCCATTATTTTAGTACAGCTGGGAAGAGGGATTCCTTTGTTGCTTTCATAATCGAATAGGCCCATCTTTCCTTCAAGTAGTGGACGCTTTCTAAAAACCTTGAAAATTGCTATTATATACAACTGCATAGCCCTTATTGTTTGAAAACCCGTCATTTTGAGGTTGTCATTTGAAGTTTCAAAAGGAGACTACTTTTGCTTGCATCTCAATTTGACCAGTCTTGTCAATTCTATATTCTTATATAGCTTCTGTCTTAACTTGCTTGACTCTTCATGCTATGGATTCGTTAATCTGGAACTGCTGTTCATGTCGTGGTGCTGTTTCTTGGCATGAGTTAACATCCCATGGGATGAAAATTAGCAACTATCTTTGGTTTTTAGTTCTTAGTGTGTCAAAATTGGAATATATAGCACTACCCAACAGATTATGGCATATCCTACCTATCAAACAGGGCTGTTAGTCTGAGGAGTAAGAGCTGTACATTATTGTAAGGTTCCTGCCACTAATATCCAACTTTTATTTTTAATCCTGCAGGTGCTTTTACCAACCATCTGCATGCAATTAGAACATGCTGTAGCTCATCGGGATGTGCCTAACATAAAGGCTGGCTTGTTTTCTATTTGCACATCCATTTTGGTAATTTTTTTCTTCAGATTGGAACAAATATAATAATGATGTGTAGTCATCCTTTGTTTCCTATTATGTTGTCAAATTTCAATAGTTAACCCTTTGTGATTCAGTTAGAGATTGGTGGTTCTGTGTATTCTTTTGGTCTCACATGAACTTTTTATATCTAGGTTAGGGGTAGAGATACAACTTCGCATCCTGTTATGCTCAAGATAGTAAAATTACTGGAAGTAATTTTGCTGTGGCCTTCTCTTGATGGAGATGATGGTGCATTGCAACGCAGACTTCTAGTTTTCATTTCTTCTTCTTATTATACCATTCTGATATTTTTGAAATTTGACTTGCTTTAGTTTCGAAGGCACAGCACGGGTGTATTGATTGTCTTGCTCTAATGATTTGTGCTGAACTACAGTCTCCAGCATCAGTGGAGGGTTCCCCTGCAAAGAAAATTACTATTGGTGGGTCAGGAGTTGATTCTACCTTTTCCTACTCTTTTAAGTGTTTTCGCTTTTTGGCATCAACTCAGTTGCTTGAATGCAGGGAGAGCAAGCTCAGATTCTATTGTTAACTGTGTGATTCAACAACTAATTACCTGTGATGAGGATACCTCACCTTCTGATACAAGAGCCAAAGGCATTGTGGAGGCACTTGGCCCTCTCCCATTCCGCTTGTGCATGGCTAATGTTCTGATCAGTGCTTGCCAGAAGATAATGGATTCTGGCAAAATATCTTTTGCTCAAAAAGTGATCCCGGCTCTTATTGGTACTGTCGAGGTATTCACTTCATTGTCATGATTGAAAAACTAGTTTTAAATCGACGTGTTTGGATGGTGTTGGCTTCTCTTTGTAGGTGTAGTCTTATATCAAAACTTTCCCTAGCACTTCTTTTTAACTGTATACGGTTATTTTAGGTCAAAGTGGATCCGGAAATCAAAGTTGCATGCCTCCAGGTTCTGTTCTCTGCAGTTTACCATCTAAAAACTGCTGTGCTACCTTACTCGTTTGATCTTCTTAAGCTCTCTTTAAGATTTCTTAAAGAGAGGACAGAGAAGGTATTAGAATTTCTCACCCCTGCATTTTCTTTCAGCATTCATTTTTATTTTCAGTAGTAACCTTTAGATCTCCTCCATAAGTTTTTAACGGATGACTCGACTATGGCTCAAATATGAGTGGTAGAAATTTTGCCATGGCTCAAGCCTTTCAGTTTACCCCGGAAAATGTGGTACTTGGTGCCATTTCAATGCGTGTCTTGTATTTGTTTTGTTGTCTGCATGCCTGCATCTTCTTCAGGTGGTAATCATTTATGGTTTCATTTAATTCCGATTGAATTGTATCTTGTTTTTATTTATTTATTCATTCATTTTGTTAATGCCAGGAAAGGATGGCTGGTGCAAAGCTATTATCATCTCTTATGGCCAGTGAAGATCCGATCTTAATGTCGATATCGGGTGGGCTACTTGAAGCAAAATCTCATCTTATAAATGTACTAAACACGGACCCGTCACCAGATATAAGACGAGTATGCAAAGAGCTCTTGATGTGTTTCACGACTTCCTAACTGGCTTTTACTTAGATTTTCTTGTTTGATTAAATTTAAAACAATTTAGTCGCATCAACTTCATTTTTAATGGGAGGGGTTGATGCAGCAAATTCAATTGACAGTAGTTTAATGGGTTTCGAAAACTGGGGTAGAAAGTTCTTGTCAATTCTGCCATGAAAAGTGGCTACGTTTGTTCATCAACTCACCTTTTATTTTATTTTGTTTTTTTGGTGTAAATAATTAACGTGATCTAATCCCAGCTTTTGAGTACATTAAGAACCTTCGAAAGCGAGAGCTACATGTTCGTTACATTTTATATATATTTTAACTATCATGAAGAGGTTAAATTGAAAATAGAATCCCCAATACTGGCCTCGTGTTCTTTGTACCGTTGAAATTATGTACTTACTTCAAATCTGTAATTGCCTTTTGAATGTACAATTAACAGAAAAGCATTGTGATGGCCAAAGGGTATCACTAAAATAAAGATGATAATAATGAAAGTTTTTGAGATTATATATACACAATATAATAGATAATAGATTGTGCCTTTCGAGGAAATGTCAATGCAAATAAATCTTGAAAATGTATGGTAACAAAAAAGAAAGCAATGGTAGACTTGATAAAAGACCAATAATTAAAGTTAATATTAAAGTGGTACTATAAAAATAAATTAATACTAAAAAGGCATTGTAATAGAAAATGATTTTAAAATTATATATTATAATAAATGTATATTTGTTTCATCTATGAATTAAGGGTATTTTAAAATAATAGCACTATGATTTATGAAGGGAATCAATGATTTCATGTGTTTTCAAACATGGAAATTAACTTGTCATTTTGTTTCAATTTCACTTCTTTCCATTTTATGTAATTTTTACGTACCAAATGTGATATAAGGTAATGTATTAGTAGTTTATTGTAAAATGCATTTAGCACAATTACCATATATTTAGTGCACTATCATATTGGATGATGTCCCTATTATTGAACATGTATTGACGGTAAGCAAGGGCATAGCAATGCAACTTATCTTAAAGAATTGGATGCTTAATCTAATATGCCTGTGGTGATACAGGTGAGATAAGTCTATAAATATGGAACACTTAGATCATTAGAATGATCATAAATAGAAGATTTTGAAGTAGAGAAAAAAGCAATTAGAATTAAAAATTAGGCCATGAAAATTAGAATATAGTTAAGCACATTTTGAAGCTAATTAGAGTCAAAATTCTAAGAGGTTGATTGGAAACAACACTGGATCTAGAAATTTCAAAAATTAGTTGGAAACAATGCTAGTCAAATTCTAAATGAGTCAAAAGCAAGGGTAGTTGGAAATAGAAATTCAAAACCCATATGTGAAAGTTGGAAGTTAATAGTTCATAAGCTATTTCTGAAGGTATGATTTCATAATTCAAAATAGTTTAATATCGGATGCCACTTTCAAAGCTTATAGATGATTGAAATGACCTCGTTTAGCATGTGCCTAAGTGTCAAGTAGTGTTAAAGAATTTTAGTCTATTTAGGAAAGTTAATATTCTAATTCCTTTTCCATTTTATGTTCTTTTCTTATTGTGTTTAGAATAACTATTTGCCTTATTTCCTTTTCTATTTTATTTTATTTTATTTCCATGTTAGCTTATGAAAGTTTAGAATTGGTAGGTATGAAGTGGATTTGATATCATGTTATCTTTATTCCATTTCCTTTCTTATTTCTAGGGTTTTGAATTTATAAATACCTATTGTCAACTATTATTCGTATGTACAATTTATCTTCTCTCTCATATTTAGATATACACGTTTCACACCATGTCAATTGGTATTAGAATAGGATGGCAATTAGTGGTGGGAATGGTAACAGCTTTTCTGATAGTGATTAGGAGGCTAGGGTCCCTCTCCAAGGGAATGATGCATTACAATGTTTGGAGCAATGTTTGAAACAATAGAAAAGTCTTAGATTCTCTCATTTCAAGGAACATCTTGAGGAGATTGTAGATTGTCATGATGCTCTGGGAATCGATACTTGTAGGAGGCAAAATGGCAATAGAAGGTTAAGGGTAGATATGGCCTATGGAACCCCTATTGATAGAATTGCACTTGCTCGTAGGCAACACCGCTACAATGATGAAGATGAAAGGCAAACTCTTCTACTCAGGTAGTTGGTGTCATTACCCAAGTAAGAGGATTAAACTCAAAGTAACTAATTATTTAGAACTAGGTCTACTATCAATAGCAAGGTGCTCAGACTCATCATAGGTAGTAGAAATGAGAATATCATTGGAAGAAAAGTAGTGAAGAGATTGAAACCCCCCGTAAAAAGCATCCTAATCCTTATACATCGGGATGTATCAATGCTACAATAGGTAAAGTAGAGGTAACTGAACGTTATAGAGTAACTTTTTTTGTGAAAAAAAAAAATACTATGATGAGGTTGATTGTGATGTAGTTGATATGGATATATGCCCAATATTGCTCAAATGGTTGTGGCAATATGATGTTCATGCCTAACATCTGAGTTAGGATAATACATATTGGATAAAGAAGAATAGAGTTAAGTATATTCCAATGCCTCAAGCTTGATCCATCTAATAAAGGCACATGTTTGAAAATCAATTCTAAAGTTAATTCAAAAGCTAAGGAGACACAAGTAGTACATGAACTAGTGTTTAGATGAATGAAGTTGAATTATAAGTGGAGAAGTACCTTGAAAAAAATGCAACCTTCATTGCAAGAATGCAAGTAAGGTTCAAAAGATATTTAGGAACACTTTCTTTTAGATAAGGTTAAGGTTGATAAAGTTTCTAATTCTATAGGTGAAGAAAGTCGGAGTGTAATTGTTGATGATGAAGGGATTGAAGAAAAAGTAGAGGATATTCATGAGGGTAAGGGAGAGATTGGAGTTTAGGGATCTCATCAATGGTTATTGAAGAGGGTAAAATTTTAAAGAAGGTAAAGGTTGAAAAAAAGGCTATTAAGGAACCTACGTGTAATGTTAAGGATAATTTTGTTTAGGAAATAGAGGTAAAGAACATAATGATTGTGGAGGATACAAATATGAATCAGAACAAAAAAATTTATGTTATTAAGCTTTTAGAAGAAAAAATTCTGTAGGTTTCAACCATGCATTTTATAGGATGTTTTCATTGCATTGTGTCCTTGTCATTGTTCCATAAACAAACAATTGGCACAAGCTTAATTGATAGAATTCTTGATAAATGGAAAGAGTGTATGAGGAAGATGGGGATTCATGAAGATGTTGAGGAAAGTCATGAGAGAAGGGATACTTCTGTTGGATCTAAGTAAACAAGCCATCAAGGTCATGATGAGCTAAGTTTATATATTGAGAAGACTATGTTGCCAACTTGGGAAGACATGAATAAAGAAGTTGTTGAGTTAGAATCGATCTTCTTTCTAGGTTGGACAATTGCTAAACATTGGCTTCAAGGATCCATTATTGAGTGAATATTTTCTTTGAGGAGATGATTTATGTATTATGGATGCATTTATGAGGACATTACTTATGAGAGGGGTTCATTTCAAGAAATTTGCAATATATGAGAAGAGAAGTTGTACTAATGGCATATATTAGAAGTCTCTTTGTTAGACTGACATGATAGGAGTGATTGTAGAGATGCTTGTTGTTTGGATATTACAAGTTATATGCAAGCTCCTATGCTACAGTTGGGGATATATGATTTTGTTCCTTTACTAGAGTCATGTATTGTTGATAAGCATTATCATTTTGTTGTGACTAAGAAGACGTGGAATGTTAATGGATTATTATTTTTTTTTTTATTTTTTTTTTTTGGATGGTGAATATCTATGGAGTGAGATGAAACATGTTCTAGGTAGTAGTGTACACGAGTTGGTTATGGATAAAAGTTGTTTATTACTTTATGGGCATTATTGAAGATTGGAATTTTATGGGGTCTTATAGGCATGTATTATTCTAGCTTCTAAGCAAAATGAATTTTTCCTTAATGGTAGGGAATTATTGTTAAGCATTATTCCATTATAAGGGTTTGTTGTTCAGTTTAGTTTTGGGGAAGCCTATAGAAAACTTTAGGAACCAAGTTACAATTTAGTACAACTTACCATCCCCAAACTAATGGTCAATTAAAGAGGACTATTTAGACTTTGGAAGACATGTTTCGAGCCTGTGTGATTGAGTTTAAAGGGAGTTGGGATGCTCACTTGCCATTAGTAGAATTTTCATGCAACAATAGCTACCACTCTATAATCAAGATGCCTTCATATTGAACCTTATATGGCTAGAAATGTTGATCACCATTATTTTAGGATGATGTGGAAAAACTTGCAATAGGGCTAGATTTGATACAAGAGGCTATGAACAAAGTGGCCATTATTTAGAATAAGATGAAGGAGGCCTAAAATTGATAGAAGAGTTAGGTAGATAAGAAATGACGGACTTTGGAGTTTGAGGTAAGGGATCATGTATATTTGAAGATAAGCCCAATTAAGAGTATGCATAGGTCTAGAACATAAGGAAAACTAAACCCTCGTTATATTGGGCCATTTGAAATATTAGAAAGGATTGCAGATTTAGCTTACTGAATGGCATTACCTCTAATTATGATGGAAATTCATAATGTATTTCACATGTCAATCTTACGCAAACACATTCCAAACCTTGATTAAATTACTACATTAGAAGTAGTGGTCTTAAAGGAAAACCTAACATATGAAAAACATTTGGTTTAAATCTTAGACTAAAAGACTCAAAAGTTGAGGAACAAGAAGATGAAATACATCAAGGTCTTATGGCAGAATCATGAAAAGAAAGAGGCCACTTGGGAAGTAGAGGATGAGGCGAAGAGAAGATATTTGCACTTGTTTGTGAATTTAGGTATGTTTTTAAGTTTTGAGGACAAAACTTATTTTATCATTGGGAGGATGTAAACCTTGAAAATTTTCAAGATCAAAAGCTAACTCTAGTGGAAATGTTAGGAAATATGTTAGAAAACAAACATGAAGTGTGACTTTAAACCTAAAATTTGCTCTAGAGTAATTGATATGATTAGTGTACCAAAGCCTAAAAAATCGAAATCCTAGACGAATCGCAACCCTATACCACATTAAGATTCATAAACCCTAACCATAGTTTAATCAAAACCTTAACTTGGAATCGCAAAACCTTAAGCTCTCATTGAGAATTATCGAAATCAACCCCAAGCCCTTAAAACCTAAACTTCAACTTAACCAAACCTGAAACTCTAAAAGCGATAATTTACCCTAAGATTAATATAAAGATCATATAATCTAATAAGAATTAGCCCTACTAATTAATTAAATTAATAAAGCACCTTCAATTGGCACGAAACAAGGAGAGTAAATTAGCCAATTCACACCCCTAATTAACTTAAAAATATAACATTTGTACCTTTGAAAAATAACCTAATTAAGTCCTAATTAACTCCCATTGATTAATTAATGGACAAAGCAATTAAAAGCATGAAAATCCCCTATTAACCACTGGTCACATCTAATGGTGGGGGGATTAACAACACAACTAATCCAAGGGTCCTTAGGCCTTCAAGTACATCTAGTTGTGTAGTTTTAAGGCTTAGACAAAGCCTTAATTCTAATGTAAAAGGAAATTTCAAAAAATATCAAGTGATTTAACCTAAAACATTCCCTTAACCAATAAACAAACACATTAACCAACGCACCTTATTACCAAATGTGTCTAAATCACCACTTAAGCAATCTAAATCCCTTCATTTTACCCCCATTTGTACGTGAAACTTAGTTTCCTCACTCTTTTGACTTCCTCCCCAAAACATTTAACCAAAACACTCTCAAAGATGGCTAAGAAATCACCACCCAACTAGCCACACCAAACCACCTTCTACGCTACCACCTATAAGAGGAAAACATCATTTAAACAACCACCATATTTTCCTAAACCCCAACAACCTTCCATGCCACTTAAGAGAACAATTAAGGAGCCTAAAAGTAGAAGAAATCAAGTGACAACACCAAGATTAAGGAGATCAAGGGCATGGAGATAGCAAGTGCACTTTGAAAACCAACAAGACAACTAGAATTTGCTCATTCTTTTTCTTATGATGTAACTATGTATACGTAGAGTAGAATAGCTAGAAACTTACTGATTTTGTAACTCATAGCCATGTATTTTAGTTGTGTTAAACAAGAAATTCAAGAAATGATGTAAACTTGAGCTAGAATAGGGGACAATGTGGTGTAACTCCCTTGTAACAAGCTTGAATGTGAAAGTTGTAATGTAAGTGCACTGAATGACACTTTATACTTAATTCTTATTCTGGTCACCACCTTTAAGGAGTGTAAGAAGCAAATATTTTTAACCTACTAGGATAATCCCAACATTTAAGACCTTTAGGTGATGATTAACACATATTGGAGATGAATAAAGATGGATAAATAGATGACTAGGTTTTCTATAAGGAGATTGGTGCCAAGAAAGATTTTCACTTATGTTTTTCGAAATTTTCAGAATATAAGTTTGGTAGAATATCATTAGGAAATTTTGGAAAATGAAACCCATTGATTAAGGACAAAGGATAAGACTTATGAGTGAGGAGTAAGTGAAATCGAAAACCTAGTGATTAACATTGCATCTTTGATAAAAAAAAAAAAAAACCAAAGGTGCACAACAAACAAGTAACTCATACATGCCTAAATAAAAGCTTAAACAAGTCCATAGGTTAGTTAGAGTCGACTTCCCCTTGAACCCTGGACTTAATTAGAAGAAAAGGTCTCAAAATGAGCCCAAACATGGTGCATCCAAAACCGACTAGAATAAAACTTGAGTTTTTGAAATCTAAATGACCAAAATGACTTTAAAAATAGAAAGTACACATGAAAACCTTTGAAATGACTGCAAATAAATCGTATTTTTTATATTTGCTAAAATTTTTAAATTTTTTTACCTTTCCTTTTAATCAGGCTATTAAATCTTTTTGTAGGCATATTGATGTCCTCATCATCATCGTTGTCCTAATTAGAGTTAGACTCTTCAGCAACTATTTTCTTTACTTTGAATGGGATTGCTTTTGTGTTCTATTAGATTCTTCAGTTATGTTCAGATGAGACTTATATGCCATTGGTTTCTCCCTCAATTGGTTAAGTGTGAGCTTGTTTAGATCTTACGCTTCTTCTATGGTAGTCTTTTTGGCATCCCATGACTTTGGTAAGATTTGCAATACTTTCCTAACAAGATTAGGATCTTCTATTTTCTTTTCAAGAGATGTTAGTTTATTAGTTATAGTAGTAAAACAATTGAAAGTATCTTTAATTTTCTCATTAGATTTAATTTAAAAAAAATCATATCTTTACAGTAAAGCATTAATTTTTGTTTCCTTAGTAGTATTCATTCCTTCATATGTTTCATATAGTGTATCTCATATTTCTTTAACTATGTTGCATGAAGAAATCAAGTAAAATTTAGATAGTGGTATAGTAGTGATAGCATATTCTTAGTCTTATTATTTTGCTCGAAGAGCTTTAGTTTGGCCTTAGTGAACTCATCATCATTTGTTCTTATCACTTGATTATCTCCAACTTTGATCACTTGCCATGAAGCATAGTCATTAACCTTAATATAAGTGAACATGTGCATTTTTCAATATAATTAATTTGTGCCATCAAAGTATAGAGCTCAATTGATTGCAATGTTATTTTCAGCCATGATAAAGTGGATCACTCAATTCAATAAAAGAGACCTAAAGAGTAACACAGAGAGGGGGGATGGGTGGGGAAATTTTTAACTTTCTTTAATAAAAAGTAGATCACATCCCTAATTAGTTGTTTATAAATTATGGCTTTGAATAATTAAATGCACGAAAATAAAAGAGCAGAGTAAGAGAAGTTTGTGCAAGGATTTATAATGGTTCTACCTCGAGTGTCAATCCTCACTTCTAGCTCCAAGTTAGGGACCCAATATTCCACACCCGTATGTTCCACTATATCCAATAAAAAAATAAAATTACAAATAGTGACCACAATTCAATTTGTCAAACTTCATGCTATTACTTAGCTATCTCTAAACTCAAGCCTATTTGTAATCTAACTCTCACAGTGTATCAAAATCAATGAGGAATAAAGATAATAAAATTCTCACTAAGTTCGGTACATAATAAAATGAAATGTAACAAAAATTTGCATAGAGAATGCTAAGTATTTTTTTTTCTGCATGTCTTCTTGTTCTTAGACGTTGAGGTTATTTAACTTTAGATCATGCAAGGATTAGAAGAGGATAAGCTAGACGTTGGAGATAAGATTTGTTCTAGATATTTTTCATTTGCTAGAGATCATAATCTTTAGATATATCTAAAAAATGGAACATTGATGTTTATGTTGTTGTGGATCATATCTTTGATGCATATCTCAAATTAAAAAATGTTCCAAAGTCTGTGGATAATATTTTAAAAAACTGTTGATATTATCTTTATGAGAATTGCTTCTAATATGCTTTAATTTGAATCAATCTCATATCCTTTAGAAATAGAAGTGTATCTTGTTTGTTATCCTTTTTGAATATTTTTTGCTCCTCAAATGCGACTTTAGATTTTGAAAAATATAAATCTTCATCAAATAAACTTTGCTTTGTTAGATCTGGACTGACTTTAGTTTTAATCTTTAAACTAAATATAATTTCAAATCCCTTAGATATATTAACCAACTTTGAGAAACATTTTGAATGCATACCCAAATACATTCAAATTTGGAATTAGGTGTTCAAGTTGATTAGAACTTCAAGGATAAACTCACTCCACAACATGATATTCGTTTCTGAAGTTTCTTATCATACAACAAGTCTACTCTTTGAGTAAAAACTTAAGAGAAAAAACTTCTCTTGTAAGAGTGTAAACTAAATTACTTGTATACCATTCAAATGCACACTTGATAACTTGTGAGTAATCTCGTAGCTTTTTGTTATCATCAAAACTATTATTAAGAGAACTTAACAATCATGATGATGAGGATGCCACATTTTATACCAAGCAAGGACAGTATTTGAGCATGGTATTAATGAGAGCCTTGAGCATGATCCCATCCAATGAGGAGGAGTAAAGGGAGAACTTGTTTTATATTGGATGCAAGGTGAAGGGACATTTGTGTGTGGCGATTATAGATGAAGGAAATTACACCAATGTAACTGTGTTGTCCTTGGTCATCTAGCTCAAGTTACTAACCATCAAGCATTCCGCACTCTACAAATTACTTTTGGCTATGAGAAGAGAGCCTTGCATGTTACTTAGTAAGTACGTGTCCTAATAGCCATCGGGGATAGCTACTAAGATGAGTACCAAGATCAGTTCCTTTGTGATGTAGTGCCCATGTGTGCTTCTTATATACTACTTGTTTAATCCTAAATGTTTGATCAATAAGTACTCCATGATGGGTACCACAATACGTCTACATTCTAAAAGGATGGCAAAAGGGGTGTCTTGCATCCAATGACGCTTAAAGAGGTATAGGAAACTTAGGCTTAAGTCACATGAGCTTAGAGAAAGACTTTATTCATGAGTAGAAGTGAATAGGAGCAAAGCTTAAGCTTAGTCGAGCCCCCATACTCTTGATTGAATAATTATTGGAAGTTGCCAATGTTGATAGGCTTCTAGAAGAAATGAAGAGTTTGTTGTAGGAATTCTAGGACTTATTTCTTAAGGAGTTGCCAAGTGGTTTACCTTCCTTGAGAGGAATTGAACATAGCAATAATTGATAGCTTAAAGCATCTTTATCGAACCAACCAACATATTGCATGAACTTGGAGGATGCCAAAGAGCTCAAACGCCAAGTAAACAAGCTAATTGCTAAGTGGTATGTTAGAGAGAGCATGGGCCCTTATATTATGCTAGCATTGTTGGTGCCAAAGAAAGATGGAACATGCAGAATGTGTATTGATAGCTAAACTATTAACCAAATTACCATTAAATACTAATATCCAATCCTAAGACTTAATGACATGTTAAACGAGTTGCATGGAGCTTAAATCTTCTCTAAGATTGGTCTAAAGAACGGATGCCATCAAATTTAGATTAGGTTAGACAATGAATGGAAGACTACCTTCAAGAAATGCCACAGACTGTATGAGTGGATTGTCATACCATTTGAGCTTACTAATGCATCGGTTAAGTTTATGAGACTTAGGAATCATGTGCTATGGGATCTAGGTAAATGTGTAGTGGTCTATTTCAATGATATCTTAGTCTATAGTAGAGACTTATTTGACCACATTGATCATGCCATAGCCATAATTGAGCTGTTGAGAGTTGAAAGTTTATTTAGCAATTTGAAGAAGTGCATGTTTTGTCAAATTGAGATGATATTCTTAGGATTCATTATATCAAAAGAAGGAATCAAAGTGTACAATGAAAAGGTCAAGGCTATGGTTTGTTGGCCAACCACATAGAGCGTGGTCAAGGTTCAAAGTTTTCACGGGCTAGCATTATTCTATAGGCATTTCATTCGAAATTGTAGCATTATTGTAGTCCTATTGACTGTACTAATCAAGAAGGGAGAAGAATTCTAGTATACGAAGCAAGCTTAGAAAAGTTTTTAAGAGATAAAAGAAAAACTTACCATTGACTCACTTCTTACTCTACTTAATTTTAAGAAAGTGTCTGGATTAGAGTGTGATGCATTAAGAATTGGAATAGGAGTGGTGCTATTGCAAGAACAATGACTCATTGCCTACTTCAGTGAAAAGCTTAGTAGCTCCATGCTCAACTACTCAACATATGATAAGGAGTTCTACTTTGTGCGAGCACTCATTGTTTGGTAGCACTATTTACTATCTCTAGAGTTTGTGATCTACACCGACCATGAGTCACTTAGGTACTTATGAGGTTAGCAAAATGTCATGATGGCAAGCCAAATGGGTTAAGTTCTTAGAAACAATTTCTTGTGTGAATAAGTGTAAGGCTAGGAATTCACATGTAGTAGCTAATGTCGTGTTAAGAAGGCATGTATTGGTCATTACAATATAAGCCAAGGCCTTAGGCTTTAGAATGATGACTAAGCAATATGAACAAGATGACAATTTTAGGCCTATTGTGGCGAAATGCAAAGTTAGTGTAGCTATTGATGGATATTTTATGGACAAGGGTTATTTGCACAAGAAAGGATAATTGTGTGTATTGACTAGTTTGATAAGGGAGCTACTGGTTAGGGAAGCTCATGTAGAAGAATTGGCAGGTCATTTTGAAGATATGCTGCTTCCAAGAGGGCAAATGGGAAGAAAGAACCTTATGGGGGAATATATGCTAATACCCATTTCAGACTAACCTTAGACCAACATGAGTATGGACTACATCTTAGGCCTAACTTGGAAAGCTCAGAGACTCAATACTATTATGGTGCTTGTGGATTGGTTTAACAAGATGGCTCACTTCACCCTTTGCCACAAGTCTGACAATGCATTATTTGTCACCAACATTTTTGTGCAAGAGTCATACAGTTGCATGGAGTCCCCAATAGTATCATCTCGGATTGGGAACTAAAGTTCATGAGCTTCTTTTAGAGGATGTTGCAGAAGAGATTAGGCATAAAGTTGACATTCAACATGTCTTGCCACCCTTAAATTGATGGTTAGATTGAAGTTATCAACATAATCCTAGGTAACCTCCTTTGTGTCACTATTGGTGACAATCTTACCAATTGGGACATATGTTTACCTATTGCTGAGTTTACCTACAATAAGTTGACACATTGTTCTACTATAAGTCTCCATTCAAGGTCATTTGTGGTTGCAACCCAACTTTTCCCATGTGCATGTTATGTGTCTCAACTTGAAAGGAGGAAAGCTCTAGTGCTATTAATCGAGCTCGAGAAATTGAGTGGCTACATCAAAAGGTATTTAAGCAACTTGCTAAAATTGTAGCCAAGCAACAGGAGCTCGAAAACAAAGGAAGAAAGATCATGAAGTTTAACCTCAGGAACTTGGTTTAGGTTTACTTTAGTAAGGAAAGGTTTCCTAGTCATAGAGTGAGCAAGACGTATGTTAGAATAGACAAACCCTTCAAATTCCTTAGGAAGATTAATAACAACGCTTATGAACTAGAACTGCCTAAGGGATAGAGAGTGCCTCCAATCTTTAATGTTAGCAACCTAACTTTGTAGGTGTTAGAGGAGGACCTTCAAGAAGACCCCCTTGATTTGAGGGAAAATTTTTAGCACCTTTGAAGGGATGATAGGAATCCAACCATTGGTCCTATTACTAAGGCTGAGGTATGAAGGCTTTAGAATTTAACACATAGGCTACTCATTAACCAACCAGTCGAGGGCAAAGCCATCTTCCTTCATGTGTTTAACTTCTACCATTCATTAAGCAATATTTGTTCTTAGCCTGCGTAAAATGCATGTTCTACATTAGTTCTACACTGTATAATGCATTTACTTTCAAATTTCATTTATGTGTAATTTAGTTAGTGTAACTTTAACCTTAATTAATTGCTTTCTATTCTACTTTCTCTTTTCCTCGTATACACTCTATGAAAACCTAACCTACCTTATAAGGTTCATGACTCTATAGGGTTAGGTTTCAATAATATGAGTAAAAACCTTATAGTGTTTATAGGGTTTTGGAAAATGTTAAATTCTTTAGGGGTAGGTTAGAGTTTTATAAAACCCATCTCGAACCTGCCTTGGTTGTATCCTTAATACACATAGTTATAAGTGCGTCCATTTTGTCTAATCCAAATTTTTTTGTTACAATCTTGTGCATACTAACTCTCAAATTAGATATCAAAATCTTAGATATAGATAAGTTAAGTCAAAACATTTATAGATTTGTAATTCAATTAAGTAACCAATTCAATATACATGTTTTCATCTATTGGTTTAATTAGTCATTGAGATTAAGCATAGTGTAAGTAGCGTTCCTTAGCTACTATTGTTTTTCCTTTTTATGTTACATTTCATCATCAAAATCATCATTTAGTTATATGTTTAAATTTGGTCACTTTAGTTTTATAAGGATTTTTTTATTACGGTAATTGAAGACCAGATTTGCTATCTAATTTTTACTATCGGTTAGCGTACTCGCATTGTTTGAGTCTTATAATGGATATGCATGACTCTTCGGGATTTGAAAGTCTACATCTAGCTATATGACCAATAATTTTATTATTTTAAAATCTGAATTTCATCTAAAAAATTTAAATAATTTCTTAGACATTTTGTCTCATACACATATATGGCAAGTGTTTAGAGTTTTCGAGTGATTGTTACTCAGTTTTCTTCACTATAGTCACCTAGAAGTTGTCTAAACATACAGGATTCTAAATTTTCTCTTATAAACAAGTTCTTTAAATATAATTCCAGAACTAATCATTAGAGTTTTCAAGGTGTTTTTCAAAATATTAGTGTTCGCAATATATTGAAACACCACATTTGATATCTTAACTACCAGAGATTTCTCTTTATTGTCCAAAACTAACATGCATGGCTCAAATCACATAAGAATAGTAGAGGTAACCTAGAGATTTGTATAGGCTAAGGTCCTAATTAAAAGAATCAACCACAATCTACGCATCTAGTGTAGGATTTATATGGAGATGATCAAGAAATTGAGGTGGAATAATGTACGAATTGATCTAGACATGAGAGGGGGTTTAGCTTTACTTACATGGACCATCAATGGTGAAGATTCTGAAGTTTTCTCCATTGCATGTGAAGACACACCATGGGTTTGGATTTTAGTGGATTGCTTGTAAGATTTAGTTAAATTAAAGTGAAGTTCTTACCTTGATGTTTAAAGGAATGGAAATCAATTACCTTACTTTTTCTTCTACTAGATGCAATGGGGATGTGAATGGAGTTGGTATAGTTCTTTCGATTTTCATGGAGTGATTGAAGTAGGTTTTGAAACTTCTTAGTTTAGAGGGTGGAAAGGCAGATGGAGTTGGTTGTGAGGGTTAGAGGCTATTGGCCATAGAGGAAGAGAGAGGAGGAAAATGAAGCTGATAGTGTTGGTTTATCTCTCTTCTTTAGATGGGGTTTATATTTGGATGGTTTTGTTGATGGTTTTGGTCTTGAAAATGTCATCCCCACAAAGTTTGAAATAAGATTAAATTGATATTTAGAAATTGGGTTGTATAGAAGATATATAAGATATATATATATAGTACACATGCTTAATTTTCAAAATATAGCATTAAACAATTTAAATGAGGATTCAAAACGCTATATGAACTACATTTGTAAGAAACAAGAAACTTTGAATATTCAAAAGATAGTCAAATCAAACCTATATTATCAAATATCAATTGTACAAGTGTTAAGAACTTAATTAAAAATAAAATAAAAATAGAACACTTCCTAAGCTATTTTAGTGGCATGGAAAATTAGGTCTTCCACACTTGATTTTTTCAACTCCCACTTAAATGGATTAGGTTTGATTAAATTTGATTCTAACAAAAGGTATTCCAAATTCCCTTAACTAGGTAATTAGACTTAGAAGGCACCTAATTCATTACATATCTTGATAATTTATTGGCTCAAAAGATTTAATAGTAAGGAAAGTAAAGAGGAATGTGTGGAAACTCCAAGTCGTGTGAGAAATAGGAATAGGAAGAATAAAAACATTATTTTCAACTCTAATTTAGATGACCTAGAATTCTCCACAAGGATCCATCATGGTTAACATCTCAAGGCCATTATTGTCCTCAAATGAAGTTGTTAGATTCTAAGTGTAATGCCTCGAAACCCGGGTTGCACTACTGCCTGCCATGTGTCTTTATCACATAAGAACACATTAAAGCTCTGAATCAACTTTAATACACTTTAATCTGTAATTTCTATATAAAAGTATTTCATATATCCTCAAAATTCAAATAATACTTAAATCATATTGAACATCTAACGTAGTAGAAGTCTTTGAACAAATATTGTCTATTACAGTTAAATAACATAATATCCCAAATCTTAATCACCATAATAATAATGGTAATCTTCATCTTCCTCTCTGTGTGGCTCACCTAAACCCAAGTCATCTTCTAGGTTCTCATCTCCCTTAACACCAGCATCTAAAAATAAGTTCCCCAAAGGGTAAGCTAATGCCCAGTACGTATAACACAAACACACACGCATGAACAACATGAACAAGTGTCACACATGTTATGTAATACTTAAACATAAACAACCATTTCATATGACAATTTATGTCCACAAGCAGTAACATGGTACTCATGACTCCCTTAACACACTGGAGCATGCTTTTGTGATGGGAACTGCTACTATGGGCCCCATACCCATGATCCCTTAATCCTTAAACTTGGTGATAAGAACTGCCACTATGGGCCCTACACCCATGTATACTTAAACCTTAAACTTGGTGATGGGAACTACCACTATGGGCCCTATTCCCATGTCCACTTAATCCTTAAACTTGGTGATGAGAACTACCACTACAGGCCCCACGCTTATGTACACTTAAACTTGGTGATGAGAACTACCATTACGGGCTCCATACCTATGTACACATAACCACTTAATCAACATTTAGCCCAGATCATTTCCAAGCATGACTCTATTAGGGATAACGTCACACTAGGATCATTGGGGTGCTCCTTAAGGATCCGCCACTACGAGCTCCTAGGCCGAGCCAAGCACATATAGCATAGAACTCAAACACTTAAGCTAAATCGTTCAACTTAATCAATTTCAACACATATACTAGCTTAAGCAAACACAGAACAACACACAAGTAACACGTATCATGAATCCTAGCCTTAAGCACTTCCCGGTCTTGGACTTAATCTAATTGGAACTCTGTATACATCAACAAGTTCTTCTTAGTATTCAATCTAAGATCAATACTATTCTTAATTTTCTTATTCCTATTCATTTCATTTCTCTAAGGAATTACTAGCTATCTAGGTTGCGTGGAAATTAATTTAATTTGAAGTTAAATAAATATGTAATTACTTTATACTTTATTTAACACGGCCATGTTGGGGACTATGTTGCTCAAAACGGCAAGAGCATGATCGTGTTAGGGGTCATGTATCTTTTGGTGTAAAACTTGCTTTCAACACGATCCAAACACGATCGTGTTAAGAGGCCATGTTACCCTTGACTCAACACTGTCAAAATACAACTGTGTTAAGAGATCGTGTATCTCTCGGTGCAACTTTCACACTCAACATGGTCTAAACACAATCGTATTGGGAGGCCGTGTTACCCTTAACTCAACACGGTTAAAACATGACCGTGTTAGGAGGCTGTGTATATCTCGGTGTACCTGTTGAATTCAACACGGTCAAAACACGACCGTGTTGGTAAGCTGTGTTACCCTTAGTAATTTCCATGAACTCCTAATCCTTCATTCCGATTTCTCCTAAACTTAATCCTCTCTATTCCGAAGCTTAATTACATCTCCAAAACATGTAATTATAAATAAATTACACAGATTAGATTACTTACGTAAAAAATTCCACGATCGTATCCTTGAGTCGTTGATTCTTCATTCTCATATTGTCCCTACTCAAATCTTGAGTCCTGATGTGCACATGATACCTATGAGGTCTAATTCCAATAACATAATTTAAAATTTGTATAAAGATCTTGACTTGTTCAAATAACTGCTTGACTTCTCTTTAGTTACCTTAGGTTTTCTTGTAGGGTTCTTTTGCCTTCTATCTCTCTATATGGTTGTAAGTTGTCCAAGCGTAAAAAAGGAGAAACCATAGGTTATTATATTTTTATAGCCCGACCAAGACCTTTCTTCTTCTAACTCCTATGTCGCTTCCCTTTCTGTTTCGTTTGTCCATTACACTTTAACATAAGGGATTTTTTTTTGTCTTAGTACCCATTCTTTAGTGTCTAGAATCCTGATTAACCTTTCCAAAGTTGTCAGATTTAGCTATACATTCAGTGGTTCCAAAGCCACTATCTGATCTGGGTTGAATATATACTTCCTTAGCATAGATACATAGAATACATCATGTACCCCGACCAAATTTGGTGGAAGAGCAAACTTGTAAGCCATTGTGCCTATTTTCTCCAAGATCTCAAATGGGCCTATATACCTTAGGTTTAACTTTCCCGTCAACCTGAATTTGATCACTTCCTTTGTTGGAGAAATCCTAAATAATACCTTATCTCCCACTTGAAATTCCAAAGGGTGTCTTCTCTTATCTACATAGCTCTTTTATTGTGATTGGGTTGTCTGTATTCTTTGCTTAATTAGTTTTACTTTGTCTACCACTTCTTATACTAACTCCGCCCCCATCATCCGTCTTTCTCTCACTTCATCCCAATGTAGCGGGGATCTGCACCTTCTCCTATAAAGAGCTACATATGGTGCCATCTGGATGGTTGCTTGGTAATTGTTATTATAGGCAAACTCCACCAGAGGTATATGCTCATTTTAGTTTCCTTGAAAATCTAATGCACATGCTTTGAGTAAATCTTTTAATATTTGTATGGTCCTTTCAGACTAACCATCCGTTTGTGGGTGGAATGTTGTACTAAATTGAAGTTTGGTGCCCAATGCTTTGGGTAGGCTATTCCAGAATCTACTCACAAGCCTTGTATCTCTATCAGAAGTAATTGTCATTGGCACCCCATGCAGTCTGACTATCTCTTGATGTATACTTGAGCCAGTTTCTCTAATTTGTATCCTACTCTGATAGGTATAAAATGAGTAGACTTAATCAATCTATCCACTATAACCCAAATTGCATCATGCTTCTCCCTGGTGTTTGAGAGGGTTGTAACAAAGTCCATTGTCACATGCTCCCATTTCCACTCTGGTACTGGAATAGGCTGTAATTCTCCAGCTGGTCTTTGATGTTCTATTCTAATCTGCTAGCATGTAAGGCATCTGGCTACATATTCTGCTATTTCTCTCTTCATGTTTCTCCTCTAGTAACAGCTCTTCATGTCCTTATACATTTTGGTACTTCTAGGATATATTATGTAGGCAAAGTGATGCACCTCTTTCATTATCTCTCTCTTCAATGCTGCATCCCTCAACACACATAGTCTCGTTTTGTACCTCAAGGTCCCTTCTATATCTAAGTTGAATTTTGGTGCCTTACCTTGTTCCAATCTACTCTTGATCTCTTGAATATCTTTATCTTCCATCTAACTTGATTTAATTCTATCCATTATGGTTGGTTGAATCCTTAAGGTAGCCATTTTTGCTCCCACTTCTTGTGTTAAGACTTCTAGCTCTAATTTGCACATGTCTTCCAATAACTCTTTCTATGAAGTGATGAGAGTGGCTACATTGCCCTATTTCTTTCTGCTAAGGGCATCTGCCACCACATTGTCTTTTCTTGGATGGTATTGTATTTCCCATATTGTAGTCTTTGATTAACTCTGACCATCTCCTTTGTCTCATGTTCAACTCTTTCTGTGTAAATATGTACATTAGGCTTCTATGGTCAATGAAGATTTTGCACCTTTCTCCACATAAGTAATGTCTCCATAGTTTCGAAGCTAGCAGTACAGTTGCCAATTCTAAGCCATGAGTTGGGTAGTTCTTTTTATACAGCTTTAATTGTTGAGATGCATATGCTATTACTTGATCACCCTGCATCAATACATACCCCAACCCTTGAATTGAGGCATCACTATACATTGTAAACTCTTCTTTACTCTTGGGCAAAGTCAAAACTGGCGCTGACACCAATTTCTCTTTGAGCATCTGAAAACTGGCTTCACATTTGTCATCCCATTCAAATTTCATATTCTTCTTTGTTAATTTGGTGAGAGGAGTTGCTATCTTGGAAAACCTTTCTACAAATCTCCTGCAGTAACATGATAGACCTAAGAAGCTTCTTACCGTTGTAACTATTTTCAATCTGTGCCTGTCTACTATTGCTCTCACCTTTTCTGGGTACTCTGATATCCCTTCCCTATTAACCACATGACTTAAGAAGACTACTTGTTCCAGCTAAAATTCACATTTACTGAATTTGGCATATAACTTCTCATCTTGTAATCTACCTAATACCAGTTTCAATTGTTCTTCATGCTCTTCTGTGCTTTTAGAGTATATTAGGATATTTTCTATAAAGACGATTGCAAACTTATCTAGAAAATCTCTATAATCTATACAAAGCGTCATGCTTCCATCTTTCTTCTTCACAAATAGGGTTGATACACCCCAAGGAGAGACATCGGGTCTTATAAAATCGTTATCTTATAGCTCCTATAATTGCTTCCTTAATTCTTCCAACTCTATTGGTGCCATCCTATAGATTGGTTTTGATATGGGTACTGTACCTTGTATCAAGTTGATGTTGAATTCTATTTCCCTGGCTAGAGGTAGATTAGGAAGATCTTTTGGAAACATATCAAGAAATTCCTTCACTATCAGTACTTTTTCCATCCTAACTTCTTCATTGGCTTCAATAGATATGGTTGCGAGTACACTTTTTCCCCATATCCCATAGGTAAGCAATCTAGTGGGTCTTTGCAATTCTAACTTGTATTCAAAATATCCATCCCTAGGTATATTAAACTATACCACCATATTGTGACAGTCAATGGTGGCATGATATTTTGATAGCTACTTAACACTCAAAATAATGTCAAACTCTATCATCTCTAATACCATGAGGTCTACTAGCATTACCTTATCATGTATTTTTATTCTTACTCCTCTGCATATCCTACTTATTCTTCCTCTTACTCTTAAAGGAGTACTAATAGCCAAGTAGTCATTCAGATTTCATCATCCAAAGCACATGCACAGATAAAATTTTCAGACACATAGGATATAGATGCACCAGTATCGAATAACACATATACATTGCAGGAGTGTACCAGAAGCATACTTGCAATGTTATCCACATCTAGGATATCCTGGTGGTGCTACTGATGAATGGTAAACACCCTAGTAGGAACTCTTTATCTAGGACCTTTTGCCTGTAGTCTACCTTTGATCGTTGCCAATCGTAGTTTTAATAAATTGAATTCTTGTTCTTAATCCTACTACGGAGCAATAGGCAAGTGCACTTATCGTAGCGTAATATAGCGAGTAAGCACAAGGTCGTCCCTCAGAGATACACCAACTACTAGTACTAACTCTGTTCCTATTATCTAACCGCCGCTTAATAATGCTGGTTGAAACTTAATTACTCTAATCTTAAAACTAATAACTCACTAACAACAATGGTTCTGAAGATTTATCAATTAACAAAAGCAACCTAGATCTTATTCTACTCCATCTCTATCATGTAATTCATTAGATTTCTAAAGATTGTTGTAATTGACTTCTTATACTGTCGAATTCTCTAGTCAAGTTAACTACTTTCTCAAGTATATTAACCTATCTAATCCTAGGTTTATCAAATAGGATCTCTCCTTAGTTAATAGCAACCTAGAATTGCATAAAGCACATGAATTCGCATCGAAATAATCGATGTAAATAGAAGACTCTTGTTTCCTATCTCTAGAAGAACAATTAAATCTCATTAATTGCATTAGATCTAATCATATGAGCAATTTCTCAATTAACTAATATGATATCATGCATAAATTCATATTCCGGATCTATGAATCTAAGAAACAATTGAAGAGCATGCAATTAATCATAAGAAAGTCAACAACTTCGCATTAATGACCAAATCTTCATCACATGACAGAGAAGTTTCAAATAAAATCTAGATCTAGGGTCTACTCCTCCATAAATTGGACAAAAGAAATGCAATTACTAGAAGAATAGATAAAATTCATGGTCACAACCCTTAAAGATAGAATCTTCTTCTTCGTAGGTCTTCAATCTCCCTTGGAATTGACAGAATCTTCTTTCCCTTGCCGTTATGAGAGTGAGAGAAAATGAAAAATTCGTAACCTCCATTTCTAAGGCAAACTGACGGTCTATTTATACATGTACCCCGATTGGATATATATACGAGCGGATACACAAGTAGTGTATCTCGTTCGTGTATCTTATGCTTGCTTCCAAGTGTCCTTATGTGAATATACACGAGCAAGTACAAGGGAGTGTACATTGGTCGTGTATTTGAAACATCATCGAACAGAAGCAAAACTTAGATACACAAGCAAAGTACATGGGCATCTACTTTTCTCGAGTACTTTCCAGAAATCCGCTTCAGTATACACAAGTAAAATAGCAAAGTGCATGGGCGTGTATCTCGCTTGTGTACTTTCCAGAATTCTTTCTCTTCACATGTAATGTATCCAATTCCTTCCAAACTTGCTCAGACTCTTCAAAACTCCTTCCCTTAGCTCCAAAATACTCTAGAGGATCCTGAAATTAACATTCATTCCATTAAGCATCTTTTTCTTCAACAAATCATCTAAAAATTCAACAATAAAGCACAATTTCATTACTCTAGATAAGGGTATTTTGCGACTTATCAAACTTCCCTACACTTAAATCTTTGCTTGTCCTCAAGCAAATTAAAACATTAATCAAACTTCCCATTAATCATGATTATCGTTACCAAATAATACTACTCAGACATTAGCATTTATGAATTTTAATCTTTAAAGCTCAATGCAATCCCTCAATCTAATGAGTGTGCTTCTCACCTTATCATGAAAGTATTGTAACAAAGATACGTTAGTCAAATTTCTAGGATTAATCAGAGTAAACCAAGCTTTACCCTCATCATTTAACAATGGCCTTCATGATCAAAATTAGACACACGATCAATTAGAACAAAAGGAAACATGATACATTTTAACCACCATTAAAAATTCTATAATCTTCTCAATTATCTCTCTAAGTAAAACAATCAATAATGAAAGTACATTGCATTTATGTTTCCCCTGGATTCCTCCTCTTTTTTAGTTGATCTCTTCAAAGATTTTATTTTTTGTAATAGTTCACTATTTTCATCCCTTTTTTTTTTGGGTTCAACTGTTTAGGATCTTGCAACCCATGTAACGAGTTTTCAGCCGATAATCCTAGGCTCGTCACCCAAGTTAACGAACGTTATCCCCTCAATTGAAGGCGTTCCTATGGGCTTAATTACTCGAGTTATAGGACCCTCTCAACTTTTGCCTTTATGGTATTTCATTTTGTTACGGTAATTTCCTCGGTCAGTCGATCCCAGGCCAGACGACCTTACGTGACCAGGTTTTAAAGGAACCCCATCGAACCTCTATTACTTTAACTTATTATTTTGACTAGTTAGTAGCAGAGTCAAACTTCGCTCTTCTGAGGGACCAAAGCCTGCCCATATTAACCAATCCTTTATTTTTCAAGTATAACATGCTTTCATTAAATTATTACTTTAAAGAGATCTTCTAATAAGGATCACCAAGAGAATCATTTCATTTGCCCTTTCATGAAAGATTAAATGGCTCTCAAGATCTTTGAGTTTCACAGCGATTTTATCCCATAACTTTGACTAAGTATCAATGTTCCAAAGAAGACAAAGGTGACATGCACAACACTCTTTTAGAGGAATTCATTCACTAAATGCTAAAATACTACGTAATTTGCAATCATGATTTCAAAATTCGATTATCAAGCAAAAAGAAAAAAAATAGGGAAAATTTTTGAATGACTCATACAATTCAGCGTAACCCTTATCAAATTTCTTTAGTATCCCCTTCCCCACACTTAGATTGAGACATTGTCCCCAATGTCTTTATCATTCAAGAATACAATGGTCTCAAAATACGTTAGGGTCGTCAATTACACAAAGAAAATGATAGGACTTGCATTGGGTTTCCTAAATAAAGAGGAAGATAGCACAGTTGAGATACACAACCAAAGTACACGATTGTGTACCTGATTGTGTATCTACCCATCTCATACATGCACAAATTACCATAGGAACGCTCAAAATCAGGTCTTGTGGCTTTAGTATATTATCAATCTACCTTCTTCAAGGCCAAAAATGTAACTACAACACACCCAAAGCATCCTTAAACGATAAAGTTCGAATCTTGATTCTAAGAAGCTAGGTGTGATAGTTTAGTGATCATAAAAAAAAAATGGCCTCATAACTTGGTTTCTAAGAAGAAGATCGGGAAAGAAACACAACAACATTATTCAAGAAACCTACAAAATCAAAGTCCCAAATATTCATGTTCAAACCCTAATTGTTGATTCACTTGTTTGGTAGGCACTCATGACATCAATCATACATGCATTCACATGAGTTCAAAATGTCTACCGATCTATCAACAATCGACTTCCAAACTGCGAAATCACTCATCATACCATCATCATAGATGCAAGCATGTATGGTAGTCGTAAAAGAAAACCGAGCAACAACCGTATTGCAATAAGTATTGAAAAAGAAGAAGAGAAAACTTACTTACCTTGAGTCCTTGAAACGGAAGAAATTTATGGTGTGGAAAGAACAAACACGGTATGGAGGAGTAGAGTGGGAGTGAGTGGGTCAAATACACGAATGGAGAATGGGTCGTGTAAATGGCAGAATGAAGTGAGGAGTCCTTTTATAGTACAAGCAGAAAAAATAGATACACGACCAAGTACACGGTCGTGTACTTTGGATTCCTTTCTGTGGGTTAGATACATGAGCGTGTACCTTGTTCGTGTATCATGGAAGAGCAATCTGTGGGTCAGACACATGATCAGGTACACGAGCGTGTACCTTGTTCGTGTATCATGGGAGAGCATTCTGTGGGTCAGATACACGACCAGGTACACGAGCGTGTACCTTGTTCGTGTATTGTCGGAGAGCATTCTGTGGGTCAGTTACACGACCAGGTACACGAGCGTGTACCTTGTTCGTGTATCGAATTGTGCCTTCTGTGGGTCAGATACACGACCAAGTACATGAGCGTGTACCTTATTCGTGTATCTCTGATATGTACACAATGAGCATATTTTGAAGTGCACGGGAGGGCACACCATGACGTATTCCCCTTTTGTATTGCAAAGTCAATTTAGACACCCTCTGGCATGTGTGAGAAACTGGATACACCACTAGTGTACTCGGTTGTGCAAATCAAAGTATATACTTGTCATCACTTCATCTTGCATTCCCTTGAAAAGGTCTCCCATCCTGAATTTCCCCATACTTAGAGCTTAAAAGAAGCTCTATTAAGGTGACTTTCATAGAATCCAAACTTGGTTAGCCCCTCTGTAGCTTGCTGTCTTGCAAAAGTTACTCTAAAACAACGGATGAAAAAAGAAAAAAAAAAACTTACCTAAGCAACATGGGTTGCCTCCCAAGAAGTGCTGTTGTTTAACATCGTTAGCTCGACGTAATGAACCGGTGGAGCTCAAATGGAGATGAGAATGAGGTTCAGCTCCTCCTTTTCTTCCAAAACTGTTTTGTCCCTAAAGTAATGCTTAAGCCTTTGGCCATTCACCTTGAAAATGCTTTTCTTGGAGATTTTATAACCCAAAACAATACCTTCTTTTGCCATAAAATGACACTTCTCCAAATTTAAGACCAGGTTAGTATCTTCACAACGTTGCAACACTAACTCAAGATGGTGTAGACACTCATCAAAAGAATTCCCCAAAACAAAAAAAATCATCCATGTATACTTCCATCTTGTCTCTTACCATACCCTCAAAAATAGCCATCATGCATCGCTGAAAGGTGGCTGGAGCGTTGCATAATCCGAAAGGCATGCATCGATAAGCGAAGGTCCCAAAAGGGCATGTGAATGTCTTCTTTTCCTGGTCTTCGAGTACAATAGGAATCTGAAAATATCCTGACATCCCATCGAGGAAACAATAATATGTATGACCAGCTAACCTTTCAAGAATTTGGTCCACAAATGGAAGAGGAAAATGATCCTTTCGAGTTGCATCATTTAGCTTGCGGTAATCTATACAAACTCTCCATCCAGTGACAGTTCTCATTGGGATGAGTTCATTTTTTTCATTCGGTACCACTGTCATACCGCCTTTCTTCGGAACTACTTGAATGGGGCTCACCCATGAGCTATCAGAAATCGGGTAGATCATTCCTGCATCAAGCAATTTGATGACTTCCTTTTTTACAACATCTCTCATATTTGGATTAAGTCGGCGCTGCGGTTGTACCACTAGCTTGACACAATCTTCCATCAGAATTTTGTGTTTATAAAACGATGGGCTAATCCCCTTTATATCTACAATTTTCCATGTAATTGCTTTCTTGTGTTACCCCAGGACAGGCAATAACCTTTCCTGCTAATCTCGATCCAGATTTGATGCAATTATGACTGGAAGTTTAGAATCTTCTTCCAAAAATGCATATTGAAGGTAGTCTGGCAAATGTTTCAATTCTAGCTTAGGTGGTTCCTCAATTGAAGGTTTCAATCTCTGAATGGTGGATCTACTCATATCTTCAAAGCTTCTTTCTTCTCTCAACTCAGGATTGTTATTGAGCTGATTGACAACTGCTCTAATCGCCATATTTTCAGGTTGCTCTTTCTCCCTATTCATCAAACACAATTCCAATGCATCACCAATCAACAGGTCTTGTAATGAATCCGAAACTGCAAAGTCAAGGTAGTCGATTGCATAGCATGTATCATCATGGTGCAGGCTTTGTCTAAGGACGTCAGGCATTTTCACTATGACCTCTTCATTTCCCATTCTCAACACTAACTTCCCATCCCCAACATCAATTATAGCTCTAGCAGTAGCCAAAAATGGCCTCCCCAATATAAGAGGGACCTCCACATCTGCTTCCATGTCAAGGATGACGAAATCCGCCGGGAAGATGAAGTCCTGCACCTTCACTAATACATCTTCAACTACTCCTCTTAGGAATTTGACTGATCAATCGGCTAAATGAAGACTCATTTTGGTCGATTTCGGCTCTCCAATACCCAATTTCTGGAACATCTTGTATGGCATCAAATTAATGCTGGCTCCCAAATCAGCCAATGCCCGTTCTTCAGATAAATTCCCTATTAGGCAAGGGATGGTAAAGCTCCCAGGATCTCTTAACTTCTTTGGGAGTTTGTTCTGAATTACCGCAAAGCATTCTCCTCCTAAAGTTACAGTGGAGAACTCTTCAAGCTTCCTTTTGTTCGATAGCAACTCTTTCAAAAATTTTGCATATCATGGCATTTGTGATAATGCCTCAACCAGTGGAAGGTTGATATGCAATTGCTTGAATATCTCTAAAAATCTGCCATAGTGCTCATCTGTTCTGTCCTTCTTGAGTCGTGCTGGGTAAGGAACATTGGGCTTGTATTTTGGGATTAATGGAGGTGATGATTTCTCTTTAGGTGATTTTTCTGAATGCTTTCCCCCTTCTTTGAGAACTACTTGTTCTTTTGCTGGTTCAGTCATCCGACTCTCTTCTTCTTGAACCTTTGGTTGTAGTTCCTTACCACTTCGTAATGTGACAGCCTTAACATGTTCTCTAGGGTTGGTTTTTGTGTTTCCCGGTCGTGAACCTTGAGATCTCTCTGACAGAAGCTTAGCTATCTGACCGACCTGGTTTTCAAGATTGTGTATTGATGCCTCATGATTCCTCAGAGCCGAGTCTTGATTTTTCAGAATCAAATCGAAGGACTTCTGAATTCTTGATGAATTTTGTGAGGAGATCTTTAAGTGGCGGTTTGGAACTCTGGACCAGTGGCCTCTGATAACCTAGTGGAGGATTTGGATTGCCCTTCTGAATATTACTGTTGTTAGTCCAAGAAAAATTTGGGTGATTTCTCCATCCTGGGTTATAAGTATTGCTGTATGGATTGTTCTGGGGGCGAATTGGGTTTCCCAAATAATCCACTTGCTCTGTTTGCCCTTCCTCACCACCTGAGGGTTCCACAATAGTTAGCTGATGTTATGAGACAGCCAACCCGTCGATCTTTCTAGATAAAGCCTCAACTTTGGACATGATAGAAGTAGCTACATCCACTTCAAGAATGCCTACCACCTTCTTTTCTCTGCCCCTACCATGTGACCATTCATAATTATTCGCGGCCATGTCTTCAAAAAGAGTCAAACTTTCTTCAGGAGTTTTATGGTTCAAGGTGCCACCAGCTGCGGCATCTATTGTTTGTCTCGTTTAATAGTTCAACCCATTATAAAATATCTGAACTTGAAGCCACTCTAGGATCCCATGGTGTGGGCATTTCAGCATTGAGTCCTTGAATCTCTCCCAGGTTTCATACAACGTCTCCATGTCATACTGATGATAAGATTGAATCTCAGCTCGAAGTTTAGCGGTCTTTGAAGGAGGGAAGAATTTGTCCATAAACTTCTTAATCAGACCTTGCCATGTAGTAATGGAGTTACTCGGTAAAGAATTCAACCACTGCTTAGCCTTACCTTTCAAAGAGAATGGGAAGAACCTGAGGCGGATCGCATCATCACTAACTCCATTAAATTTGAAGGTATCGCATATCTCCAGAAAGAGTTGGATGCGCATTTGGATCTTCATCCTGTAAACCATCAAATTGAGTATATTGCTGCACCATCTGAATCACGGTAGGCTTAAGTTCAAAATTATTTACCTCCACTCGAGGACGGACTATGCTAGAGCTAACGCCTATCAAGTTTGGCCTGGCAAAATCAAAATTGGTTCTAGGTGGCTCATTAACTCGGCCATCCCTATTATTAACCAATTGATGATTCGGGGGATCCACAACAACATTTCCTTGATTCAGCTCTTGAGCACGATTATTGACTTGGTCAGCCATTTCTTCCTTCAGTGATTCTCCTTGAATACCAAATGATGTTGACTCAGTCGAGTGTTGCTTTTCTAATAACGACGAATAATTTTCTCTGGCTCAGGATTAAAAAAGCAAGTTCCTTGGAGTGACTTCTGGTCATGCACTGTAAATGTAATACAAATCAATTATGAGCTCCAAATTCTTAGGAAGAAAAGGGAAAAAAGATAAGAAAGAAATAAATTGGTTAAATTAATAAGTAAAATTTTTTTCTAATATTGGCGTATCCCCAGCAACGGCGCCAAAAACTTGATCGTTGCCAATCGTAGTTTTAATAAATTGAATTCTTGTTCTTAATCCTACTACGGAGCAATAGGCAAGTGCACTTATCGTAGCGTAATATAGCGAGTAAGCATAAGGTCGTCCCTCAGAGATACACCAACTACTAGTACTAACTCTGTTCCTATTATCTAACCGCCGCTTAATAATGCTGGTTGAAACTTAATTACTCTAATCTTAAAACTAATAACTCACTAACAACAATGGTTCTGAAGATTTATCAATTAACAAAAGCAACCTAGATCTTATTCTACTCCTTCTCTATCATGTAATTCATTAGATTTCTAAAGATTGTTGTAATTGACTTCTTATACTGTCGAATTCTCTAGTCAAGTTAACTACTTTCTCAAGTATATTAACCTATCTAATCCTAGGTTTATCAAATAGGATCTCTCCTTAGTTAATAGCAACCTAGAATTACATAAAGCACATGAATTCGCATCAAAATAATCGATGTAAACAGAAGACTCTTGTTTCCTATCTCTAGAAGAACAATTAAATCTCATTAATTGCATTAGATTTAATAATATGAGCAATTTCTCAATTAAATAATATGATATCATGCATAAATTCATATTCCGGATCTATGAATCTAAGAAACAATTGAAGAGCATGCAATTAATCATAAGAAAGTCAACAACTTCGCATTAATGACCAAATCTTCATCACATAACAGAGAAGTTTCAAATAAAATCTAGATCTAGGGTCTACTCCTCCATAAATTGGACAAAAGAAATGCAATTACTAGAAGAATAGATAAAATTCATGGTCACAACCCTTAAAGATAGAATCTTCTTCTTCGTGGGTCTTCAATCTCCCTTGGAATTGACAGAATCTTCTTTCCCTTATCGTTATGAGAGTGAGAGAAAATGAAAAATTCGTAACCTCCGTTTCTAAGGCAAACTGACGGTCTATTTATACATGTACCCCGATTAGATATATACACGAGCGGATACACAAGTAGTGTATCTCGTTCGTGTATCTCATGCTTGCTTCCAAGTGTCCTTATGTGAATATACATGAGCAAGTACAAGGGAGTGTACATTGGTCGTGTATTTGAAACATCATCGAACAGAAGCAAAACTTAGATACACAAGCAAAGTACATGGGCATGTACTTTGCTCGTGTACTTTCCAGAAATCTGCTTCAGTATACACAAGTAAAACAGCAAAGTGCATGGGCGTGTATCTCACTTGTGTACTTTCCAGAATTCTTTCTCTTCACATGTAATGTATCCAATTCCTTCCAAACTTGCTCCGACTCTTCAAAACTCCTTCCCTTAGCTCCAAAATACTCTAGAGGATCCTGAAATTAACATTCATTCCATTAAGCATCCTTTTCTTCAACAAATCATCTAAAAATTCAACAATAAAGCAAAATTTCATTACTCTAGATAAGGGTATTTTGCGATTTATCAACCTTCCTATCCTCTCACTAGAGGTTTAGCTGCCTGTTGAATTGGTCCTACCTGATTTCTGATTTGTCCCTAAGGATAGTTGATTGCCTTGTGTCCCCTCTAGGTGTACACATGATAGAAGATTAGGGAACTGACCTTTCAGTGCAATGTCTGCTAATGTGCCCTATCTTCCTATAAGAGAAACATGCCCCATCTAGCCATCTGCACTCTCTTAACTCATGAGGTCCATAACATCTAGCACATTTAGCATTTGTGCCTGTTATAGTGAGTGCCAAAGGCATTTGCTTGATCTGGAGAGGAGGGGTTATAGCTTTAGGTGTTTTACTTTGCAGCAAGCGATGTCTTTTCCCCTTGTCTTGCCCCATTCCACTAGAGGCAGATCTTTTTCCCAAAGCTATTGTTGCTTTGTGGCTTCTCTATTCTTCTATAATTTTCTTATTCTACTTAAGGTACTTCGCTTTGTCTACCACTTCAACATATGTATTTAGCTGAAAGGCCCCTACTACAAGTTGTAGGTCCAATTCTAATCTTCTCAGGAACCTTCTGGCTCGGGACCTATCATCATTGCGTACATTTTCGAGAAGGAACTAAATGAGGTGATTCAACTTTGCCTCATACTCTTTAACTGTTCGGTTCCCCTTGTTCGCAGTTGTAATAATCATTATCCATTCTATCTCTAGAGCTGCTCGGGAAATATCTCTAATAAAATAACTCCTTAAATACCGCCCAATTAATGCACTCCCTTGCAAGTCTAGGGACTAAAGCCCACCATTTTGCTACAATCCCTTTAGCATGAATGTAGCATAATTCACCTTCCTATCTTTTGGTATTTGGAAGGTAGCAAAAGTCTTCTTAATTTCTAGTACCTAATCCTCAGCCTCAATTAGGTCATCCACTTTGGGGTTAAATTCCTTAGGCACTCTTATGAACCTATCAAAGCTGATGGGTTCATTAGCATTCTTGTGTTGTGGGACATTAGGGGCTTGATGTTGTTGTGCCAGTAGTCCCACTACGTGGTTCACAGTATGCAGTAACTGTACTGTCTCTTTAGCCATTTGACCTCTTTCCCCTTGTGGCTGTGGGTTTTGAGTTTCCTCCTCATTGGGGTTATCACGCTTAGCACCCCTTCCAGTTCTTGATTCGGTAATTCTTCTTGGAGGCATTCTGTTTAAGAAGAGACAACCGTTTACTTATGTTATTATCGGTCATGGTCGGTTTCATAGTGTGTAAGTATATACACCTACACTACTACACTGGGGGTCTATTCATATATAAAGCTTAATAGTTAGAGGAATACAAGTAAAATAATAATACAGGAAAATAATTACATAATTAAGCAAACGTCTTATATTTTACCCAGCCTCTTTATGTCTCACTGTCTTATGGATCTAATGCTTAATCCTTCAAAAGATCATATCTTAAGCTCTATTGTTTAAAAACTTATGTCTATTGATCATCGCTTAGTGCTAAGGATCATTACCTAAGCTCTTTAGGATCAATAATCTATGCTCTATAGATCAAAACTTAAGTCATAAAGATTATCAACCTATTCTCTATAGATTCAAACTTAAGTCTTTAAAGATCATAAACCTAAAGCTCTGATACCACCTAAGCTATAACACCCCGAAACCCGGCCACACTACTGCTAGCCATGTGTCCTTATCTCACAAGAACACATTAAGACTCTGAATCAACTTTGATACACTTTAACTTGTAATTCCTATATAAAAGCATTTCATATATCCTCAAAATTCAAATAATACTTAAACCATATCGAACATCTAACACAGCGAAAGTCTTTCAACATATACAGTCTATTATAGTTAAATAACATAATCTCCTAAATCTTAATCACCATAATAATAATGGTAATCTTCATCTTCTTGAAAAGCTAAGATCCAATTCCAATTAACAATCCTATTTGAAGATTCAATTAAGTAATTATTCAACAAGATAGGTGTGAACCCTAATTTCATGTAACAATAATAAAATGCAACTCCCAAATCCTTATTAGATATGATGCACAAGCAGAACTAGGAACAATTTGCAGTTGTTGATGCAACACACAACAATTTCACTCGCCATAATCCCTAAATTTAGAATTGATAAGAATATGTATGGAATAGAAGATGACTCCCTTTCCACGTGAATAGCAGCCGAAATATATCTCTCAAAAGTGTCTTTTTTGTTGTCTTTTACAAGTATTTATACTTGTCCTAAATATGGAAAAATAACATAAGGAAACATAGCTACACATGGCGCCGGTTCTTTGATGCCCTCCTTGGTCAACAAAACATAACACAAGGCCGGTTTCTTTGATTCATTTAGGTTTACCATGGACTGTGAATCATCCACAAACCAAGCACTAGTGTGTTTACTCATTATCCTATAATATCGACAAGTGTACCTGATTAAATACAAAACAATTATATAAAGTAAATGGAGACACTATGTGAATGTTTTCGGGTTCCATTTGTTCAAAAAGAATTCTCGATGTTAAGTTCTGTAGTCCTCTGGCTCCCACTCTTGTTATGGGTCCCATTGATGCATTAGTTTGATTTCCATCATCTCCTTAGGTCTGTGGAAGATTTGCCCTCAAATCTGATGGGTCTTCATGTGTATCATCTGATATATATGGTGATAGATCTATAACATTAAATGTAGTAGAGTCGTCGTATTCTACTGGTAATTCTATCTTGTATGCATTGTTGTTGATATGCTTTAGAACTTGGAAAGGTCCATTTGCTCTAAGTGAAAGCTTTTGTGACTTCTTGTGAGGAAACTTGTCTTTGTTGAGATTAATCTAAACTAGAGCACTTGGATTATAAATTTTGGTTTTCCTGTTTTTGTTGCCTTGAAGTTTCTGCTTTTCCTGAGTTTTTTGAAGGTGTTCAGATGCCTTATGATGAAGTTTCTGAATCTCCTTTGCTTATTTTACTCCACTCAAGCTTTCTTCCTTTGTTGCCGGATTAACTATTAAATCCAATGGAAGAGTAGGATTATAGCCAATACATGACTTCAAAGGGAGACTTACTGGTTGAACTATAAGTTGACCTATTGTAAGTAAACTCAACAATAGGAAGACACAAGTCCCAATCAGTAAGATTTTTACTAACTGTAGCACTTAGTAAAGCACCAAGAGTACGATTGACAACCTTCGTTTGGCCATCCGTTTGGGGATGACATTTGGTACTAAGTCTTTTTCCATAGTGTCTTCCAAAAAAAAGCTAAGAAACTTAGTGTCTTTGTCAAACACTATGCTGTGTGGAACACCATGTAGTTTTACAATTTCCTGCACAAAAAGGTTAGCTATGAAAAGAGTCATCTATTTTGTGGCAAGGCACAAAATGTGACATTTTGCTGAAGCGATCAATGACAACCATAATGGAATCTTTTCCTCTCCATGTCCTAGGTAGACCCAAAATGAAATCCATACTAATGTCAATCTAGGGTTGTGTAGGTAGTGGCAAAGGCATATATTCACCCTAAACTCCCTTCTTCCCTTTTGCTCTCTTATAAAGACCACACCTCTCTAATACTTTGTGGACATCCTTCATCGTACCCCTCCAGTAAAAGTGCTCTTTCAATAACTCTAAAGTCTTCTTTTCACCAAAATGACTAGATAACTCTCCAGCATGAGCTTCCCTCACTAACAACTCTCTAACAGAACCACAAGGTATACACAATTTTCTTGACTTATACAGAAAGCCACCTATCATATAATACCCATCAACTATCTTTCCTCCAGAACATCTCTCAACAATTAATTTTAGGAATTCATCATGAGCATACTGTTCCTTCATTAATTCAAACCCAAGCGGTTTTGATTGTAAAGAGGTGATAAGTACATACTTGCGTGACAAGGCTTCAGCTATAACGTTCGTGCTTCCCTTCTTGTACTTAATCACATAGGCAAAAGTCTTTAAAAACTCCACCTATTTGGCTTGGCGTTTTGACAAATGTTGTTGGCCTCTGAAGTGTTTCGGTGACTTCTGATCTTTATAAATAATGAACTCCTTGGGAACAAGATAATGTTGCCACATCATCAATGCCCTTATTAAAGAATAGAACTCCTTATCATATACTAAGTAGTTTAGAGGTGCACCAATCAATTTTTCACTGAAATAAGCAATGGGCTTTTTGTCCTGCATCAACACAACACTAATGATTACCCCTGATGCATCACACTCCAATTAAAAAATTATGTTAAAAACAGGTAAAACTAACATTGGAGCACTAGTTAGCTTTGTTTTCACCTCCTTAAAACTCTTTTGGGCTCGTTCTCCCCAAACAAAAGGAACATTCTTCTTTGTCAATTCAATTAATAGATTGACAATGCTACTAAAATTCTTGACAAAATGTCTATAAAATGAAGCCAGTCCATGAAAACTCCTTACCTCAGCAGCTGATTTTGGTATTGGCCAATCCCTCATAGCCCTCACCTTTTCTTCATCTACTCTGCTAGAACTAGTTATGATAAATCCAAGAAGTGTTACCTCAATTTGATAGAAAGAACACTTCTTGAGATTTGCATACAACTGTTGTTCCCTCAGTACTGAAAACACTGCTTATAAATGCTTAACATGATTTTCCAGGTTTCTACTGTAAATCAAAATCTCATCAAAATAAAAAATAACAAAATTTCCCAGAAATTCTTTCATTACATGATTCATCAGCCTTATAAAAGTACTAAGGGCATTGGTTAATCCAAATAGCATGACCATCCACTCATATAACCCATGGCATGTTTTAAAAGTTGTCTTCCACTCATCTCCTCCCCTCATTCGAATTTGGTGATATCCGATTTTAAGATCTACCTTAGAGAATACCTATGCACTATGAAGCTCCTCTAACATATCATCAAGTCTAGGAATGTGATACTTGTATTTGATGGTAATTTTGTAGATGGTTCTGCTATCAATGCACATTCTCCATGTGCTATCCTTTTTGGGAACAAGAAGTGTAGGAACAGCGCAAGGACTGATACTCTCCCTAATAAGGCCCGGTGCTATCAATTCATCCACTTGACGCTTTAATTTTTTAGCCTCTGCAGGATTCATGCGAAATGTTAGTCTATTTGGCAAAACTAACTCAGGGTGAAAATCAATGTCATGTTCAATGCCTCTCAAAGGTGGAAATCCTTTAAGTAATTCATCTGGCAATAGATCTTTGTACTCATCCAATACTTGGTTTACTATAGGGGGTAACTGGTCATGACCATCCACCTCTAATGCATATCTCATCTGTAACACATACATTGGCTACTCATTCTCTATGGCCTCCTCTAGTTCATACTACCCTACTAATAATGTCTTCTTTTTCCTAGCCTTATAAATTTGTCTCTATGCCTCTTGTACCTTAGTAAGTAACATAGGATTCAACACTATTCGCCTACCTTCCTACTGGAACACGTAAGTGTTCCTATAGCCATTATGTAACACCTTCCTATCACATAATCAAGGTCTGCTAAGCAGTATATGTGACGCACACATTGGAAGAATGTTACAAATAAGTTCATCATGGTACTCCCCTATGCTGAATGGGACCTTAACCCTCTAAGTAACATGCAAACTACCTTGTTCACTCAACCAATGTAGTTTGTAAGGCTTAGGATGTGGGGTAGTAACTAATTTTAATTTAGTCACTAACGAAGTAGCCACTACATTAGTACAGCTATCTCCATCAATGATAATAGCACAAAGATTACCTTGGACTCTGCATGAAATGTGAAATAGGTTTTCCCTCTGCTCATCCTCATTAATAGAAAAGGTAGTCATCACCTTGCGTAATACATTGATGGATAGATAATGATCATTCCCTTTATCCTCATGTACCTCAGCATCTGCATCACCATAATATTCATCTAACACAGCCGACAAATCTGTGTTATCGTACATGTCTCCTTCTTCTTCCTCACTCTCAACCTCCATAGCAGTCATAACTCTTCTATTTGGACATTGTGCAGCCATATGTCCAAAACCTAGGCATTTAAAACATTTAACTTGGCGATTCTTCCCTCCTGATGTTCTAGTTACTGCTTGTTTGTTCTCATACCCAGCAACTATTTTTCCTTTCTTAGATGATTCTTTCTCCCCTCTAATGTTTGACACTATTGTATTCTTTTCTATACTTTTGCCATATCCCCCTCTGTTAGCCTATTTACCCTTAGACCCATATAGTTTAGTAGAAGATCCATACCTGTTGCTCGCTGCTCGATACGGATTAGATCGCCTCTGTCTCTCAACTTTCAGAGCTAACTGAATGGCCTCATCAATGGTGTCATACCTCTGTAGCTCTACAATACATGAAATCTCATATTTCAACCTAGATACAAATCTCACCATGGTCTATTCAGGAGGTTCGACTGCCCTATATCGGATCATCAATGTCTCAAACTCCTAGACCTATCATCCATGGTTTTGCCTCCTTATCTCAATGTTTAGAGACACATGAATAACTCCTGTCTATAGTACTCCAATATAAACCTCTTCCTCATCACCCATTTCATTTCCTGCCAAGTACGAGTCTTAGCATCACCATCTCTCCTTCTACTGGCTACAAGGTTTTTCTACCATAAGGCAGCACATCCTGTAAAATCAACTGCTGCTATTAAAGTCAAATGAGTTAAAAATTAGAAGATATAACTTGACTTTCACAAAATATGAATATTATTGATTCTTTGAAAGACTTGGAATTAGAAAATAAAGATATCATTAATAATAGTTATACATTGATGTTAACATTGACAATGAAGATGGTAATGGTAATAGTTATGGTGAAGAGAAAGTTGACAATAATTTTTCACTTTTAATGATGAAAAGAGTTGATTTTCTTTCTTTTTTTTTTCTTTTTAGCCTTATATTTTATTATTATAATTTATATCATAATACATTTCATATCAATATTGTTATTCATATTATAGTTTTATGCATTAGCATAATAAATTATACTAATTTATTTGTACTATAAGTATATCAATTTTATTATTAGTTGTGATTAAAATCTAAATTAAATTTATTTATTTTCATATATTTTAGTTTTCTTATGACAATAGTAAATATATTTATAATTTGATCTTGATCCTTAATAATTTGATTTTACAAGTATAATTACAACTCTAGAGCTCAAAAGAAATATCTCAACAAAAACACTCTTACTTTAGACTTTTCTTTAAAAGATATGAAAATTTACAACAAGAGAGCAAAATAATTCATCGAACTAAGAAAAAAGCTTTTTCTTTCTCAATCATCTAAGAAAAAAACTGGCCAAAAGATGCATTTATAAGCTCCCATGAAGAAATGGCTATTAGACTCTCTTTCTTTTTCAACTGCAATTTCTAGCCTTTGTGCAACGACTATTTTTCCATTATAAGCTCAGATAGGTCCACAAGCTGCTGAGTTCACAGGACCCTACTATAGAATAAATGGTCGTGGCAACACATACTCCGAAGCTTTTGCCACGTGATTTTGTGCTCATTTGTCCCTGCTCAATTTTGGGTGTTTGCTCTTAAGCTTGTACCACATGCTCCTGAGCTTTTCTTGACAGATTTGTGCATATTATAGAATTAAGCTTGATTAACTCCCAAGTTCAACACTATATATATTTATATTCGACATATAATTTTAGCACGAATATTTTAGAATTTTTCTAACATCCATTCTTCTATGTCGAAACAAGAACTCTTGATATAATCCTTTCAAGTTTTCTACAAATTTTAGTATGGTAATTAAGAACATGACATTACTACTATTATTTTTTAATCACTTATTCACCTAGTTGTATCATAGAAGGGATATGCTTATCCTTATCAGACTTCAGACATGATGTGTAAAACTCTTTAAGGAAATCATTACGCATGTCTAAAACTCTTTTTATGGATAATTTCCCATGAAGGAAAACCCCTCATCGGAACCAGATGACTAATGTGCTTGCAAAGCATTTAATTATATTGAACTTTAATTTAAGACTTAGTGTATGACATGATGACATTTAATTTAATACTTGGTGTATCACGTCTAAATCCAATCTTGAGTCGAGTCCTAAACTGAACCCAGTCCCATACACCTGGTTCTCGAACTATAATTGGATTAATCAAGTCCACGAGTCCATAGTGGTTCAAGTTGCCAAACTCATGGACCCGACAGATTAATTAGGGTTGATGAAAAAAAAATAAAGAATAAATAAATACAAATAAAATTGAATAATTAAAATAATATTAAATTTTTTAACTAATTCCATTTGAAATTAGACAAATTAAATTCAGATTTACAATATTTAATATGTACAAAAAAATAAACATACTATAAAATATGTTTAGTTAGATATTTATAAACTTTATAAAGAGGAGATTTCCATTCTTTAGTAATATAAAACTAAAATTAATTTTTATGTTTTGATTTTCTATTATAAACTTTTTTTTTTCTTCACATTACTAAGATAATAACATTATTTGGATACAATTTTATATAAATAAATACAAAATCCTTTTGAAAACCATTAGAAGTTTGGGGTTTAAGTCTTTTTTATTTATAAATTTTTAGAATATTTTTTTAATTTGTTATTTTGAAGACAAAAATTTTAAAAATTAATTAAACTTTTTTTCCTAGACCCATAAACCACTGGTTTCTAGGAACCAGGCCCGAGAGTCATAGTTTTGTGACCGGTTGGCCTATTTGGAATCGAAACCCACCCATTATGGGTCGGGTTAAAGTCATGAGTGGGTCTAATCCCATCACGGCATGTTTAACATACATATGTAATTGGGGCTGTTTTCCCCAATAATTTCCGACTTCCTCAAAGTGATCGAAATCTTAACACAAATCTATACGATTATAATGAAATATATTATGTTTACAGTTAATTGTTAGCAGTCTTTTTGTTTCATTTATATGGATGATATGATGATCTTGTGAAATAATATAATAATTGTACAGAATATTAAAACGATGAAGTTCGTAATAATTACAAAAATAATTTAAAGTACTAAAGTTGAGAAATTTTTTTTTTTAAGGTATGAAAGGCCCTAGTCCTAACTAAGTCAAAGTGAGTTTTACACGTGTTCCATTTGCATGTAAGTTGTCCCACACATGCTCGTAAAACACTCGTCTTCAGAAAGACTTCATCGTCGTCATCATCATCCTCCATTTTCCCAACGAAGAGATTTTTATTTAGAAAACTCCGAACGAGTGTCTTATCCCATTTGATAAAGCATTCTTTTATTTATAGAAATACAGGGCTGAGATGAAGCAAATGATGATTTTTCATTAACGTCCGTCACCTTCATACATCATACTGCTAAATGAGTAGAAGGTCTTAATTATTCTAGAAGGGAAAAAAAAAAAAATGTTAAGCACACAATAAACAGATTGACCTTATACTATTTATTGGCAACCCTACATGCATGAAAATATACATATTTAAATTATTAACTGAAATTAACATAAATAAAAATAAACTAAAGATTTACTGTGCAACCAGGAGATCCAAGCAAAGGAACTTGACCACCGTAAATACCTTTCTTCAACCCCAACAGAACATCACATTTGACGTACACACCATAATGAACCGTCCTGATTGCACCAGCCTTCCACCTCAACCTCCCCAACACCACAATCCTCAGCCCCACCACCCCATATGCCTCATCCACCGCTAATCCACTCCCAACCTCCGCTGACACCGGCACTGCCCCTCCGCCTATCACAGGGGACAGCGCCACCGTGCTTCGCTTTTCCTGGTAAAGCGGAGGCAGGGGCACCGGTGCTGTTATCGCTTGGTTGTGATACGACACATATGCTGTGAGCCTGTCGTAGTAAATTGAGACCCTCTTGTTAGGGTTTCTAGCCACTATGGTGAACTGCATGGTGGTGGATATGAGTGGAGGGGAGGTGGTATTGAGGTCATAGATGGCAGCGCCTACTACTGCGAACCGCGGCTTTTGGGGGCGATAAACCAGCCAAACCACTAGCACGGTGACGCCTGCTAATAGAAGGAAGATGGCTATGCAAGCGCATATTGGACGCATGAGGCTTCCTGATCCGTCTGCATCATCAAAGTGCGTGTGAGGCTGAGTGTAAGAGGAAACGCCTTTGCAATCAGCCATTTTGGGGTGGGATTGATGCTGTTCTACTGGTTTTTGTTCTTCTTCCCTGAGCAGAGGTTGCGTGAGTATTAAATGTATCCTGCGTGGAAAGAGAGAGAGAGAGAGAGAGAGAGAGAGAGGGAGGTAGTCGTATCAATCTAAAGCGAGAGGAAAGTGGATGAAGGGAGAAGAATATGTAACCAATGGAACCTAAAAAGGGGAAAAAGGGAAATTGGAACTTGAAGCCAAAAGCCGTGCGGCGTTTTTATCAACTTGCATGGAATAAGGATGTCTTATTTTTTTCATTAATCCCTCATCTCTCAAAATTTTAAATTGATTTTATTGCATTTTCTCCATGCCTTGTTTAAATAATTGCTTTCTAATACTTAGTATGGTGAAGAAATTGTTTTATAAGGGGAAAGTTACCTTATTATCTTGTACTAATAAAAATGAAAAGGAGATTAGAGGAAAGAAGTCGATGTCTCTCCGGTATTTCAAAAGGAAAGGAATAAAGGAAAGCTGAGAATAAAGGGGTTTAAGCCACTAAATTTTGGGATAGAATATGTATTTCAACAATTGATACACAATATGTTGCTTTTTCTTGATTCTCCATTGCTTGATATGCTTTAAATTGTACCATTATTCAATTTCTATCAATGGTGTGTGGAGGAAGCATTAAGCTTTCCCATCAGATCCGAATCCTAGAAAAAAGATAAGTAAAAACGTTGATGAAGCCAACTATAAAGTAAAGAAGATCGATACTAAACCACCTTAATAGAAAAACCCAATCTTCGATGATATTTTGGGATTTTAATATCCCACATTGGCCTCATTGTTTAGATGCTATTAATAGCGTTGTTGACGTGGTTCTATGTAAAAATTAGAGAAAAACAGTCCAAGTCAAAGAAACGGGAAAAATTAAGGGAAAAAAAAAAGACAAAAGAAAAAACTTTCAAAAACATCAAGATTAGAGTTGAAAGTGTGTGTATTTATTTCCAAATACAACCGGCCATCGTCCCAGGGTCATTCCCGAATTATAGACAAACCAAGAGATTAACAATGGCAAGGATTTTCTGAAACTAGACCATTATATGAGCGTTATGGTCTGTGGCTCATCCAAAAAGGCAAACAAAGTCTGGGCCATTCGATCTCATATTTCATCGAACTCTATCAAGCAGTGATACCTCCTGCGAAGCTTTTCTACCGAAATTTACCTCGGATATTTACATGTCAATTTTTGACATTACATGGCAAGTCAACTGATATCACATGGAAAGGCATGGTACCGTCGATGTCATTCCGTGGGAAGGGTCGGAATTATCCGCGGTCACTCTATCAGTTTTCAACTTTATTTGAACAGTCTCAAATTGTTCAAAGAAAGTGTATGCGCTTGTTCACGGATCTAAGTCACAAAACTCCCTTTCTAAAACCTCCTTAAGCCTCAGTTATCGACAATTCTCCTCTCTCTCACCCTCCTGGATTTTTCTTGCTTTTGTTTGGAGCTTCGTGTTCTTATTGTTCTCTTGTTTTGTGTTTTAATGATGCACTAGTTGTTATTACGTGCGTAACTTTTCCAATTACACTTCACTATAACATTAGTCAATTTATGTAACAAAAAGTTCGACCAAAATAAAGTAGATACTTTGTCCGAATACATATAATCAATAAAAAAATTTAAAATGTTTGTAAAGGTGATTATTTTAGTAATTAGGCTTTTAACTCAATTTACTGTCATAAACTAATTCAAGAGCTAACAAGAGTGTCCAATAAATCAAACCTAATCAAGGATTTTTTAAGAAGATTTGGCTTAATAGGTTTGAAACAGAAATCACTAAATTGATTTTTCTACTTGTGACTTTACTCAGCCATCTTGTATGTTAAAAGTAAATTGGGAAAAGTCCCCCATCCTAAAGAAAATCAAATATTAGAACAAGTGTTTCAATCAGCAAACATCAAAGATTCTAGCTAGGGTAAGGGTTTAGAAACCTAGTAACTACAACTCAACCTAGACTTGCCTTGGATTGTAGCCCAATGAGTGCATGCATTTGTTTCTCTTGAAATAAAATGAAAGAAAAAGATAGAAAAAAAAAAAACTACACAAAGCTTTAATATCATTTTAAAACTCCACTTATTCTCTATGAAGAGATTGAAGAAGAGTTGATCATTCTACCATCTACATGGAGTTTGATACAACTGTAACAGTAATTTAACTCCATCCTCTTATTTGAGTTGTCTTCAGACCTTCATGTATTGCTAATGTGATGGGAATCTACCCAGCGATCTTGATGGACAGGGAACTTGATTTAGATGATGATCCAAATCACTTGCTTGCAAGGTTGTCAAAATTTAGGCTTGGATAAGAAAACACGAAGAAAAATGTTTTTGGAAGGAATAGGGAAGAGCATGGCCGTGTATCAAGGAAACACGCCCACAGAAGCACACACAGTTTAACACACGGTTGAAGGCACGGCCGTGTGTTAAGCTTGGAAAATACTCAGAAGTACACACAGTTGAACACATGGTTGAAGGCACGACCGTGTGTTAAGCTTGGAAAATACTCAGAAGTACACACAGTTGAACACACGGTTGAAGGCACGACCGTGTGTTAAGCTTGAAAAACACACAGAACAGAACTACACACGGTTCCTGGCTCGCTTCTCCTCTCTCATCGCTTTTCACTGTCTCTCTTCAACGTACAGGAACAGCAGCAGCAGCAAGCCGGAAATTGCAAAAGATGTGCTAGGTTGCTGATTGGGTTGGGCTGGGTTGCGATTGGGATAATTGTGTGGAATCGGTAAAAACGTGCAGAATCGCGATTTTGAACGATTTTACTGTTCAAAATCGCAATTTTACTCCGATTTTGATCCTTTCCGATTTTGTATGCGAGTTAACTGGGATTGTATATATAAACTCGTAAAAACGTAGAATCGTACGAGTTGAAACGCGATTTTGACAACCTTGCTTTCTTGTATACATTTTTTTTTTGTCTAATAAAAGTTTGAATAATAATATAGTAGGTACAACGATCATTCTTCATGGGATGCCACATGAACATCATTGTTAGTTAAATTAGGGACATCATTGGATTCATATCCAATGGCCCGCCGTGATCAACATTGACTTGATGAATCGGCTCTTTGAAGATTATTATATTTTGTACTTGTAATCTATTTCTTTGAACCATTTATTTTGTAAGCTTTTGGGACATTTTATTTGGTTGTATTTTGTGTTTTAGGACCGGCTACCATTTAGTAGCATGGTTATAAATTTTTTTGTCATCTTCACCCTAAAGAGAGCAAGTATAAATATTTTCTTAAGTAGGGTTTAGAGGAGGAGATGATACATTTACCATTGTTGCAAAAATTTTGTGAGAGATTAGGGTTCTGCCTAAGATTTCATAAGGACTCTTATCAATTTCATCAATTGGAATTGTGGCGAGTTGCAACCTAGTGAATTGTGAGTAATATCAATTCCTAAGTTGATTTTCCTTTTCATAACTAGTGTGTCATATCTAGTGTTGATTAGGATTGGATCTTGATTCTGATTTTTTACGTCAATTGTAGGTTCAATTGCATCCTTATATTGTTATCAATTTAGTGGAATTGTATCCTAGATATTGTCTTGTAATTACCATTTCATCTTTTCGTGGAAATTACTTATTGTAAGGAGTTTATCTTTGATAATTGTGTTAGGTGCTTAATTCAATTGAGCACATCATCATTTTGGTGTTGAGTCCCGTTGATTAGCAATTCAGAGTACAAACTATTTTAGGTTCACACTTAATTGAAGGTTAATCCCGATTTGAGTAGCACTTGTTTGAATTGTGTGATTGCATATGCTTTAATTCAATTTAAGGCATATCATAATTTGGTATAAGAGCTTATGGTTGTGAGAAGGGATTGTTTGATTTTGATTTTAGAAATTTTAGGGTTCTTGATTTAGCATCTTGATCCGAAATTGGAAAGTGAAAATTGAGTTGTTTGATGTTGTTGATTGAAGTTACATAATTGTCTTGATTGAAGAGTTGAACTTGTTGCTTATTGAAGTGAATTTTGAGGTCTTGTTGAAGCTCCATTTAGTTGTTAATTTCCGTGAAAAGAAGAGGAGTAGTAGCATATCTTGTGATTCAAATTTCAGAACTTGAAGTTACTTCATTTATAAAGAAGTGGAGGTGTATTTTGCTTGTATTGTTTTCAAACATAAGGGGGTTAATGTACAATTTTTCAAATTTGAATTGTGTGGATTATATAGAAACTATTTGATTTTCAAAACACACATTAAGTGATGGAAGTAATTGTGTGTTCATTTAAAATTTGAAAGTGGCTTCTTACCATTTGTGGAAAGATTGCAATTAGTGAACTCATTTGAATTTTGAAATTGAGCTGCCTTTTGTTATAAGTTGCGGTTTGGAAAATTGTATAGAAGTGGAGAAATGCATCGTGAGTAGAAGGTGTGTGTGTGTGGTGTTATGTTTTGTGTATTGATAGGAATCAAAATCCGACAAGACCTATCATTAGGGCAAGAGCCAAAGGATTTCAAATCTTGGCGATGAAGGCCCATTTTGAGCACATCGACTTCGGAATTATTTGTTTACTAATCTCTTTTCTCTTTTTCATGTATTGTATATTCCAATAGGAATACTTATCATGCTTTACAGGGTGATAGACAAACTCACTCAGACTTAGTTTGTGGGTTATCCTTGGACCGACTTAAACTGGCGATGAGCTAGGCCGACGAATCCTATAGAAGAGCAACATGATGAAGACTATTTTTATTTATAATTATTTCTTTGCACTATTTATGTTGTAATCTTTCTTTTGGGACACTTTCATTTGCTTGTAATTATCTTTTAGGACCGGCCACCTTAAAGTAGGGTTTGAGGGGGCATATTTTGCAAAATAGAACTTCACTTTTACGTGAGAAGGTTAGGGTTTATTCCTAATTCAATCGCTCTTATTAATTTCAAATCCCAATTTGAGGTTGTGGTGAGTGGCTTCAAGGTTAATTTGTGATTAATATCAAATTTACTTTGTTGTAATTTCCTTTCCTCTCTAGTAAGTAATATCTAGGGTTGAATTGGATGTTTTATTGAGCGAATTTGATTGCATTTGTAATCAAATTCTTGTTGCTTAATTGATTGGTTTTAGCCTTAGTTTTAACCTTCAATTTAGCATCATTTTGAACTATGGAACATTTTGTTGGGGAAAGTGGATCACGGAATTGGAACTTGTTGTTCTTGTGTGTAATTCACGTGGAATTACTTGTGATTATTGTTTATTGGAGAAAATTATCATTGTTGGATTGTTAATTGCAACTTTGAGCATTCGAATTTCATTAAATCTCCATTAGGGTTCACACAATCTTTGATTCCATTGAACTGGTTTGAGCTTGTGAATTGAAGTTGTTTCTTTGATTCATTTGCATGTGCTTAATCTTGGTTTTAGGCACATCATCTTTTAGTATTAAAGCTATATCATATTTAGATTTAAGATTGAACACATCCTAGTTGAAGAATTGCTTACATTCATTGGAAATTAACGCCATTGTTCATGTGATTAAGACTAGTTTGATTGACATTGTTTGTTTGTCTTTCAAATTGGTTTTTGTATGTGCTTAATCTTGGTTTTAGGCACATCATGTATTTAGTGAAGGGTGTATGTGTGTGTGGCATTGTATTGTATGTGTTGCGTAAAGGAGTGTTGTAGGTGGCATGAGTGGTGGTGGAGAATTTTTGCACTATGAGCAAGGGAAAGAGTGGCTGTGTAAAATTGTCCATTTGTGTGTGTGTTGAGGTACTGCACATTGTGAATTAAAGTAGTGTGAAATCATGGCAAGAAAAGGAAAGTTTGAGTAGTAGAATTTGAATTCAAACACTTGTGGTTGAATTTAATTCTTAACTACTTGGAAGTGATTGTATGTACTTTATTTATTTAACTTTACTTGAAGTACCAAGAATTATTTCATTGTGTTTTTAAGTTCTTGCAACGTGGATTTCATTGTATTAGTGTGGTTGTTAAACGTATTCTTGTGAATTGGTTTTGTTGAAGGAGTGTGTTGTAAAATTGTGAAAGTGTACTTCATCAAATCACAATCATGTCAAATGACAGTGTAAATGGGGGAATTGGCAATGAGGCCAATAGCTATGTTGGTGGAGGTCAGGGCCATCAAACTGCAGATAGAAGGACTTTGGAAAAACAACTCCAAGATCTTACTACTATTGTTGCTACATTAGCAACAAGGATTGATAGGATGACATTGCCACAACCACCAGTGGTAAATTCTTAGACACCACCTCAGGTAAATCCACGGAACATCTAGAGAGAAGGAGTAGTGGGAGGAGGAAACTTGGGTAGAAGGATAAAGGGAGATCATCACCCTTATAGGGAAGAGAGGGATGACAATTTTGGGGTTAATCCTTACCTAAATAGGGATTTCAGGCCACTCAAGGGATTAAAATATGTGAAGTTGCAGATGCCTTCCTTTGATGGTAGGGTTCAGTTGATGATTATCTAGACTGGGAAGATAAGGTTGAGGGTCTCTTTAAGTGCTATGAAATTGATGACAATACTCGAGTTCGACTTGCTGCCGTTGAGTTCATAAGGTATGCCGCCTTGTGGTGGAAGAATCTAGTGATCAACAAGCGTAAGGATGGTGAGGCTGAAATTTAGACATAGAGGGATATGAAGAAGGTTTTGAGGAAGAGGTTTATTCCTAAACACTGCAAATAGGAACTGTTTATACGTCTTCAGACCTTGAGGCAGGGAAGCAAAACAGTCAATGACTACGTACAGGAGTTTGAAACCTTAATGATTAAAAGTAGGTCAGTTGAGCCTCCAGAGCAAACCCTAGCACACTTTGTATCAGGGCTAAAATATGAGATCGCGTGTGTAGTTGAGCTACAAAGGTATAGTACACTTGATAAGGCTATACAACTAGCCTTGAAAGTGGAGAGGTGGAGGTGATCTAACTCATTCAGGATTACAAATAGCAGGCCTATGGGAGCTGATAGCCAATCAAGTGGACCAAAGGTAGTAGGTGAGTCAGTGAGGGCAGTGGATAGAGCTACCCCTAGCACAGATAGGGAGAACATGACCTCTAGAAAAGGTAAAGAGGTAATAGTACTAGATGTTAGGCAGACTGTACCAAGGACCACTAGTGGAAAATTATGACAAATTAAATGTTTTAAATGCATGGGACTTAGGCATATGGCAGCACAATGTCCTAATAAGAGAGTCATAACAGTTATGGAAGGTGTTGGTGAGGAGGATGAGGATGAGAAGGAACTGATCGAGCCTACAGACCTGTCTACAGCTTTGTAGGAATATTATGATGATCAAACTGTTGAAACACATGAGGAGGGAACAGGTGAACAGTATTTACCAATTAATGTGTTGCATAAGGTTTTGAATTTATCTCCTAATACTAGGGACAAACAGAGGGAGAACATATTCCACACTTCTTGTAGGATCAAAGGCAATCTTTATGTACTCATCATAGATAGTGGTAGTTGCACAAATGTTATATCTACTGCACTAGTAGACAAATTACAATTATCTACTAGTTTACATCCTAGCCCTTATAACTTGCATTGGTTGGATAATTGGGGTAGTATGCATGTTACACAAAGGGCAAAGGTGACAATGAGTGTTGGGAAGAAATATCATGATGTGATCCTCATGTGTGCGTTTCATTTACTATTGGGTAGACCCTGGATGTTTGATTGAAAGGTGTTGCATGATGGCTTTAGAAACACCTACATGTTTTGAAAGGGAGGGTCTTGAATAGTATTGGTACCAATGTCTCCATCTAAGGTGCACAAATTCCAAGAGCAGGTCAGGACTACTTCTATTTCATCTAATAATCGGGAAAACAAGGCAACAAAGGCATCTGGGTTCAGTCTAAGAAGTGACCCTCTAGATTTGAGGGCAAATCTTTCAAAGGCTCGAGGAGATGATGGGAATCTACCTAGTGATCTTGATGGATAGGGAACTTAATTTGGATGATGATCCAAATCACTTGCTTGCATACATGTTTTTTTTTTTTTATCTAATAAAAGTTTGAATAATAATCTAGTAGGTACAACGATCATTCTTCACAGGATGCCATATGAACTTCACTGTTGGTCAAATTAGGGACATCACCGGATTCATATCCAATGGCCCGCTGTGATCAACATTGACTCGACCAATCGGTTCTTTGAAGATTATTATCTTTTATACTTGTAATTTATTTTTTTGAACCATTTATTTTGTAAGCTTTGGAACATTTTATTTGGTTGTATTTTGTGTTTTAGGACCGGCCATCCTTTAGTGGCATAGTTGTAATTTTTTTTCATCTTAACCATAAAGGGAGCAAGTATAAATACTTGCTTAAGTAGGGTTTAGAGGAGGAGAGGATACACTTACCATTGCTGTAAAATTTTCGTGAGAGATTAGGGTTTTTCTTAATTTTTCATAAGGACTCTTATGAATTTTATCCATTAGAATTGTGGTGAGTTGCAACCTAGTGAATTGTGAGTAATATCAATTCCTAAGTTGATTTTCCTTTTCATAACTAGTGTGTCATATCTAGTGTTGATTAGGATTAGTTCTTGGTTCTGATTTTTTATGTCAATTGTAGGTTCAATTCCATCCTTATATTGTTATCAATTTAGTGGAATTGTATCTTAGATATTGTCTTGTAATTACTATTTCATCTTTGCGTGGAAATTACTTGTTGTAAGGAGTTTATCTTTGATAATTGTGTTAGGTGCTTAATTCAATTGAGCACATCATCATTTTAGTGTTAAGTCTCATTGATTAGCAATTCAGAGTACAAACTATTTTAGGGTTCACGCCCAATTGAAGGTTAATCCCGATTTGAGGAACACGTGTTTGAATTGTGTGATTGCATATGCTTTAATTCAATTTACGGCATATCATAGTGTCTTTGCTAGTCCACTGTTTATACCTTCCAAGAATGTAGCTTGCAACAACTGACCTAAGCTATCTCTATAAATTAGTCCTACACTTGTTGTATTACCATTTAAAGAAGTTGCCCCATCATAATTTATTTTAATAACCTCATGTTTTGGTGGAGACCACTTATTATTAACTTGCTGTGTACAAAGTGCATGGTGCTTTTATTGTTTAATCATCCCTCCTTTTTCTTGAAACTCTCTTTGAATTAAAGCTACAACTTTCATTGAATTTGGAGATGTGTGATTAAAAAGGCATCCATTCCTATGCTTCCAAGTATGCTAAAGGATTGTTGCTATTGATGTCAACGAGTCATAGATTTCAAAATTGGACAAATTTTTCTATTACATAAGCTTTTCAATGAGCTTGTCAATTTTGGATGTGTCGAATTCTTCTATAAATATACAATAGCATGCAAACCAAATAGGTTGGACCCAATCACAATGGAAGGACAAATGCTAAACCAATTCAACTTCTTCATAATGAAAACAAGTTGGAGAGTCTTTTACTTTCCTACAAAATAAATGAAAATTTGTTATGAATGAATTCATACACTATCTTTGTTGTGCTAAATTTCTAGTAAGTGGTTGATATCACTTGCAAAAGGAGAAAAAAGAGGTTATGGGGATGCAAGATGGTGCTACAATGTGGCCCCTTTAGTACCTAAGTCAACACAATGGTATTTGGAAAGCAAAAATGTGTAAGGTTTGAATTCTTTACTATGCGTTCTCATTCCTTATAAACTTGTTGAAGAGATGAAATATAACCAAGGTATGTCTTTTTTTATCAGTGGTTGAATTGATCATCAAAAGAAGAATTAGGCAAAAAATTAGAATACACTCTTGTTCCCCTACCTAAGATTTTGCAGCTTATTGTACAAATCTCTATAGTAATAAGTGGGAATAAATCACTTCCTCATCACCCTCTTCATCTCTTCCCAAGTCTCTATTAGTAGCTCTCTATTCCTCCTCCTACTCGATAATAATTGGTCCCATTAAACTATAGCATAGTCAGAAAATTCTATGGCATCCAATTTCACTTTCTTGACTTTAGAGTAGTTATGATAGTCAAAAACCAGTTCCACCTTTTTCTCCCACTCAAGATATACATCAGGATCATTATTCCCTTGGAAGGAAGTTTTTTTCATTTTTATATTTCCTAGGTTGCTATCTTCTCCATTCCTAGCTCATCTACTTCTCCCTACATTCCTCCTACGACCTATAAAAGAATCCTAATCAGATTCAACTACAAACCCTTCTCTACCCCACTCATCTTCCTCTATATGCACTACCCTTTTAGGCATTTTATCCCTCCTACGTCTAGGCAAAGCAATCCAGGACTACTCAAAATTCTACTCCATTTGCTCCTGAAATTGATGCATCTCTGCTCTAAACATCCTCCTCATCTCAATAGTTAAAGTCTCCATGATCAATTTCGTGTCAATACTCCCCATCACACTATTAGGAGAATTTCTATTAGACATATTTTCTACAACAAAAACAAAGATGATAATACAAAAGTACAGATCCTCATTGAATCACTCCCTCACGTGTTTTCTACTCAATCAATGAATCGCTTTAATCACTTGTATTTTATGGCTCGCAAGTTTCAATTGGCTTTTATGCACTCTAATGGTCTCACCACTCTTGCCTTTTACCACTCACAATCTCTTCCTCAGTTCTTTTAGAACTAATCAACAAATTAGAGTTTATTTCCCACTGGTTCAATAGATTCATTGTTATTGGAATCAATAACTCAACAAGTCACGGTAATTTCCCCAGAAATTTAAATAGACATAAATATGATTTTTGAGCCTTCAACAAAACAATTGCCTAGAATAAAAAAAAAAAAAATTATACGAATTTTCCTCTCTTTTTTTTTTATACATTCAAACAAGAATTCAATTGTGGATCAATGAATGTATATAGTAACTACTATAACAAGTCTAATAAGATCAACAAATACACAAAGATTTGAACTTTTTTTTTTTTTTAATTCAAACCCTAGATCTAGAAATTGGATTCAAGATAGGCAAATCCTAACCAACCTAATTACTCTGATACCAAATGATGCGAACTCCATCAACTTATGCGAAAACTTGAAATCTAATTGAATCGAACAATTGACGATCGATCATGAATTAAGGGAAAACCGCAACCCGTTGCTCATAGTGAAGCAAGAGCCTTGGTATGATGTATATGCCACAATTGGGATGGAAGACCGATTGATAAATAAAGGTATGAATGCTACGAAACAATTCCGATAAGTTCAAGTTCTTCAAGAACAGAAGAAGAGTGTTTATAATTCAATAATGTCAAAAAGTCCTTTACAATGAGTGTTTGATGACTATTTATAGTCTCACCAAAAAGAGTAAACAAAAAGCCATAAAAAAAAACCCCAATGTGACTAAGGAAAACATTATACGCCGACGGCTTAAAATATAATAAAGCCAACCTAAAATTGATGCAAAGCCAGCTCCAAAGCCAACAGCTTTGATTTAAATTCCAACTGGCTTAAATGGAATTGTAAGTTGGCCACTTAGGTCGACAGCTTACTAGCTGACCTATCATGTAATTTACGCCAATTCACTTAGGCTAGTGGCCTTCTACTCAAAACTGAACATTTAGGCCGACGGTCTTCAATAATCTTGAAGCTATTGGCCTTTAATTCCATCCCCGACTTCCATCTTTGTGATCCGAACTTCGAATAGGCCCATGCTCTTTGTTCCTAACTCCTTATCTTATCCTTGATCATCCTTGGACCAATCCTCCTATTGTGATCTTCATCATGCCTTCTTGTGAAACATTTATGAGGACGTGTGGTCAAAGCAAAGAAAGGTAACCAATCAAGCTATTGCGTTGTTAATGATTGTTTTGCCATTCATTTATAAAGCTACCACAAAAGTCAAAAGATCTAAGGAGCTTTACCATTCATTGTACCATTGGGAACTCTTATGTTGAAAGGGCCTTACATAATCTTGGGGCAAGATTATTACCTTCTTCCATGTCTAGCATAATGAAGTCTATTACGAAAGTAAATATATCAACTCTCGACCACCTCCAAAACACCCCTCTATGCTAGTTTTTAGGCAAAAACAACACCACTAATCAATTCTCCACCCCCAAAAACCTACGAAAACACTCCTTAGCCACCCTCAACGACCGCCAAATTGTTGTTGATGAGGAACCCTGCCACTGCGACCCAATCTGACCCGACTCATAACCCAATATGGACCTACAACCCTACCCATATATACCTAGCAATTTGATTAGTGATATTATTATTTTATTATTTTCATTTTCTTTATCTTTGGTTTTAATGTATGTTTATTTTATTTTATTTTATTAGATTTTTTTTTAGACTTGTCTATAGTTAGAAAAAATAATAATAAAGTACCATCAAGTTGTCATGGTGTATACCATCACCCGATGGCGAAACAAAATAAAAATCTAAGTTTTTAACTAAAATAAAAATGTAAACAATATTAAAAAAATACAAAAAAATAAAATAAAAACCTTTAGTTTAAGCCAAGGTATTATAAAAAATAATAATAATAAAGTAAATAAATTTTTAGTATAAGCTAGGATTAAAAACAATAATATATATATAAATAGTAATAAAAAATAAAAAATAATAATAATGATAATAGAAAATAAAAAAATTCAGAAGAATCAAAATAAATAAATAAAATTTTTCATATTAGATAAAATTTTAGAAAATAATAAAAATACAAAAATAAAGTTTTTTAGTATAATTTTTTTAATTTAAATAAAAATAAAAATAAAAATACTTTATATTAAAATTAGCATTTTGGATTTTATCATTTAGAGTTTTTTTTAATAAAATTTAATATGAGGTTTTCCTAAACTTAGATTATTTTAGATTTTTCAAAAACAATCATTCAATAATCTAGGTCATCTAGGTATTTTCTTAATAAAAAATTAATATGATTAAATAACATAAACCCGATGCTTTTTATTAAATAAAATTAACTAACAAATTAAAAAAAAAATCTAAAAGAAAAAGCGAACTATAGACGATTTGATCTTAGCTAGTAGGTACGTAGGCACTTTCGAGGCAATCATAATAAAGTAAAAACTTTAGGTTAGGGAAAATAACCTTAATAAATTAAAAACTTTAGGTGAGAAAAAATTAAATAAAATTAAGAAAAAAAAACTTTCGAAAAATAATAAAATAAAAAATTTATAATTAAATAAGATAAAGATTTCATAAAAATAAATAAGATAAAAACTTAAAGAAAATAAAGACTTTAAGTTATTAGCTTGATAAAATAAAAACTTTAGATTACTTTAGAAAAGCTAGTGTAATAAACTTCAGACTTTTTCAGCATAAATTCTAAATCTTATAAAAATATAAAAACATAAAAATAATAATAATAAATAGCATAGTAGTAGATAAATAAAAAGTTAAAAATATAAAGGCCTTTTAGTAGCGATTTTTGAAAATTCTATTTGGTAACCGTTTAAGTTTTAATGGGTTAGCCCCTAAATTCGGTATCTCTAGTTCATATTTTTCTAAAATATTGTTTAGAAAAATTTGTAGACCAGTAGCTAATTGAGGTCAATCCACCCAATTAACCTTAACTTTATTTTCCAACTTAAGTTGGTGGCGACTCCATTTAAAAATTAATTTTCCTTAATTTAATAGAGTAATCTATATTGAATGGGTAAGATTTAGTATAGATTAAAATTGAGGAAAATAACCAAAAACTAGACTCAATAGGATGGTGACTCCTTTGGGGACATCTTTTCAAAAGTGGGCTAGCCATGTAGCAATTTTCTCCAATATGTCTAAAAGGCCTTTAATTACTTGTACACGTCTTTCTTATTTTATTATATACCTTTATTAAGTATTTTTGTAAATAATGATACTAACTAGGTTTTGAGTGATGTAGAAAGAAAAAAAAAAAGGAAAAAGGGGAAATAGGGCCTAATGGGCCACTATGAAATTTCTTTTTTAGGCATGTCTAGAAATAGCCGGACTTGGGTCATTTTAGGATGGAACACCATTGTGTACCTGTCAGGTTGTAGTGGTGTATACTACCACTTGATGGTGATTAGGCGATTCCACTCTAGCTTTGATGTAACCCTTGATTACAAAGTTGGAGGACCTCTAAAACTTATCCTCATTCCCTTACGTGTACATTTTATTTATTTCTCTATCTATTCCTATTTTATATTTTATTTTGTTTATTTTTTTGCAAATGAAAAGTAATGTGGCACTGCAAGTGTAAAGCTATAACCTTATTAATTTTCAAAAATCATAGTCTTTGTAATCTCTTTTCCTTGTATTTTTTCAGTTTTGTAAAATTTTGGTTTTTCTTATTTTCTTGTTGTAATTTATAGCAAAATGGAGAACTAAACCAAAAACCAATCAAGGTATGTAAATGAAATCCACATGGACCAGTATGCCTATCCTGCAAAAACTTTGCATAGATGGTTTAACACGTTCAGTTAAGAACATTAGGATTGCATTATGCAAAAGAATGGTCCAATAATTTCTCTAATGAAAGTACAACTCAAGTGGGATTTAATCAGAGCTATGGCCTATTTTTGGGATTCTAAGTCATCGCCGTTCGATTTTGGGCCTTATAAATTGGCACCTACCCTAAAGGAGTGTACCTAATTACTTAGGGCCCTTCCCATGGAGAATGGAATAATGACCCCAAACTTGGAAGCCTAACCCATGAATGTATTATATCACTTGTTAGGAGTCAGGAAAAGTAATTGAAGCACTAACTGAATGCAAAGACAAGTGTATCCGGTTTTCCACATTAAGTAGTTGGTATGTATACTCATTAACGTATCTCGATAGGCAGGATATTTTTAATGGAAGATATGATGAATGGCAAAGGAACCACATTAATGCATTTATACTGGCAACATTTGCAACCATTCTTTTCCCATAAAGGCAATCCAATGTCCATTTCAAGGTGGCTAAATTGGTCTCTCAATTTTTAGCAAGTAAGTCCTACATTCCAATAATATTAGCAAAACAAATCCTTGCCCTAAATTTTGTGAAGTGACAAGGTCATGGCATGTTTAAGGGAGGGCCTACCTTGTTAATAGTATGGTTTGTCAGTCACATCAAAGCATTTGGATCAAATTTGATGAGGGGGTCATTGGCTCCACAAGCAAACATAGTGGATAACTTTGCTATGTAGGTTAAGTTTCCTAGTGACACATCTACTCGACAATGGTGTAGGCTACTCAAGATGATTAAGTGAAGAGACATTGCATAGACAGCTAGGTAGAATCATTGCATTAAAGCCATACTCGGATGTGAGGAGTATCCGGGTGTACCTTTAATTGGTATGGGTTGTACGCATGGTTGTCAAAATGGTGATTTTATGTAGAATTGCCAAGGGGTCTGTAGAATCGGAATGTAAAAACGGAACGTAAAAATGTAAGCTTTTACAACCTTTATAAAATAACCTTTAAATATTAAAAATTTACTTACAGTAGTCATTAAAAAATATAATGGATAATATAAATTAAAAATTTCAGCATATAATTGGGTCATAAATCACAATAAAAGTCATAATATAGATAATCAACCATAAAAATAATCAACTAAAAGTCTCAATAAAAGTTATGAAATCATAAATCATATTACAAAATAAGAACTAAAATAAATCATCACAATTTCCACCATCTCTCTCATCCATATCATCATCATCATTTGCATCTTCATCAATGTCAACATCATCATGAGGTGTACTACTACCAATGATTTCCATATCCTCTAATTCCAAATTTTTTGAAGTTCCTATTTGCATTTCAGCTTCAACATTGTCAATATCATGAAGGTCCAAATCATTTGGGATTAGGGACTTACTGATAGGACTCTCTAAATTGACATAAGCACCAATTTTGTCCTCCTCATCATCATCTTTATCTTCACCCCTTAGACTTGGAAAGATATGCAACACACCTTGACCAGTTGACCTTCATTCTCATTTGATGAGTCAAACACATTTTCTTCTTCGACTATCCATTCATCATTAGATGAGAGATCTTCAACAGTGAAAGTAGAAGTGTCAATGTCAGCAATGCATCTTTCTTTCCTATTTCTTAATTTTAAGTTATGCATTACAAAGACTAAATCATTCATCTTTTGTTGATGCAGCCTATTCCTCTTTTTAGTATGGACCTGAAAATGAAAAAGGTTATACATAACTTTATAAGATTCATAATCTTAATAAGTAATAATATATAAAATTAAATAAAAGAACTATTTGTATTGTACCATTTCAAATGCACTCCAATTCCGCACACAACTTGAAGAACTACAAGTCAAACTTAAAACAAGAATAGCAAACTTTTGTAGTTCTAGGCATTCATCTCCATATGAATCCCACCATTTAGCTGGAGGTTTTTTGTTTCTTGCTAACCTTGCAGCTTCAATGCCAAATAGTCCCTTAGCATCCTTAAATCTTTTAACTTGGATTGAGATCAGATAAGAAAACACAAAGAAAAATGCTTTTTGAAAGGAACAGGGAAGAGCACGATCGGGTAATTAAAATGCACGGCCGTGTGTCAAGGAAACACGCCCACAAAAGCACACAAGGTTGAACACACGATTGAAGGCATAGCCGTGTGTTGAGCTTGGAAAATCCACAAAAGCACACATGGTTGAGTACACGGTTGAAGGCACGGCCGTGTATTAAGCTTGGAAAATCCATAGAAGCATATACGGTTGAGTACACGGTTGAAGGCACGGCCTTGAAAGCCATCAACCCATTCAAATACCCATTCACAATCACAACTCACAAGCATAAAAATTCACATGATACACTACATTACAACTGTAGAAGTACAAGTATTGCTAGTTAGTAGTCATACAAGTCATACCTAACACAAAAGTCACGTCTATGAAGATGGATCTCCACTCGGTGGCTTGCTGCAAGAAGGATCGCTACTTGGTGGTGCTCACTATTTCCAATTTCGTTCAATACACAATCGCAACAACACGAAGGAGAAGGATCGCTGGCTTGCTGCTCGGCGCTCTTTGTTCTGATAGTATCAGCTTAGCTCAGTGTGGAAGTGGAACTATGGATCTCGACTCGCCTCTCCTATTTTCACTGTCTCTCTTCTCCTCTCTCCACTGAACTTTGAAGAACTTCAACGTACAGGCTACAACAGCAAGCCGGAAATTGCAAAGGACACACTGAGTCGCCGGTTGGGCTGGGCTAGGCTTGGATCGGATCCGAATGGCTTAAGCCCGCAATTGGAAATATTTGTGGAATCGATTGAAACGGATATAATCACGATTTTGAACGATTTTACTGTTCAAAATCACGATTTTATTACGATTTTGCTTCTCTCTGATTTTGCGTACGAGTTAACTGGGAATATATATACAAACTCGTAAAATCGTTGAATCGTACAAGTTAAAATGCGATTTTGACAACAATGGTTGTACAGGTTATTTCCTAGCTTAAGTTGTTAGAGAATTAAGCCCTTTGCAAGACATTACCTACATAGGGTCATTAGAAAAAGTACCCCTCAACTATCAAGATGCTAACATACTACTAGTAACCAAGATTACCTACCTTAACAATATCAAGGAGTTATGGGAGCATAGGGAGGTGAAGAAAATAGCAAACCTAGGTGAGCTAGAAGGGAGGATCGGGGCCCATAGGGCTACTCGAGAGTTCATCCATGATTTTATGATGAATATTGGTCGAGCAGAATATGAGTCTCCCGATGTATTCAAGCATGAGCCAAAATTGCAGAATCCGAAACTAGAAGTGGAGGGGTAAAGAGCCATAATACGGGTAAAGGTAGAGGTCCTCTACTAAAAATGGAAGAAGGCTGTAGATTACTAGAAGAAGAAGCATAGGCAGTCCCAATGAGTTATCCAGTACTTAAGAGACTAGTTAAAGGAAAAAGATGAATGGATCCAGTAACTGACGGAAGAGGTGGAACCAATTCGACCAACCCAACATAGGAGAAAAACATAGTATAGTTAGGTTTTAAATAAATAGTAAATAGTAAAAAAAAGTTTACTAATTTACTTTCTTTTATTTCAGATAAATTTTTACGATTGTTTAGGTTATGTATTGATTTGAACATTAATAAGTTATTGCAATTTTACAAGTCAAATTATGTGCCACATTACTATTTACTTGTGATTTGCTACAGTATTTATCCATCATTGCCATGCATTGTATTTATATGAGTCCTGATGCAAAATAAAAAATAAGTAAACAAAATAATAATAAATAAAAATAACAATAATAAATGAACCTAACAAATTTAAGTCATGTTACAGATCTCAAAGATAGCTCCTAAGCAAGTAGGCCTTCTTAGAAGCTCGATTATCACTTGCTCAAGAGTTAGAATGGCTGAAAACACCAATAATAGCAACCCTAATTAGAGCATTATGACTCTCAAATAGACTATGTTGCAACTAATCGAACAGATGTAGACTCTAATAGACACCATCAACCGAATCCATGTAGACAAAGCAGTCTAAGCAAATCAGATCGAACCTTAGTAGACTTTCAATTCAAACCCTAGGGATGAGTTAGGGAATGATGGTGGTGAAAGTTTAAGGAAGGAGTTTGAGGAAAAGCAACAAGATATAGAGAAGCTACTCTAAAAGTTTCATGAGAAGATAAGGGTTTTTGAGGGGACTAATGGATTTAAGCAAACTGATCTAGTTAATATGCCCATTTATGAAGATGAGTGATGAGATCCGTGATGGGAGCCAAGCCAGAAGATGGAATGTAGATCCTCTTGAAGTGCCACTTGGACCGATCACAAGAAATTGAGCGAAACGATTCAAGGAAGAACTTAACGGGTTGATAAAGGATGTCCATGAAGCCGGAAAGGATTGGAGCAATCATGAAGTTGGAAAGGATTGGAACAACCATGGGAATGCCTTTGCTCTTGTACAAGTCATAAAGGATACAGGTTGATGAGGGCGTATCTTTTCAAGGAACGGCCGTGTAGGAGTCTGAAGGTTACACAAAATCACACACGGTCATATACACGGATAAAAGGCACGGTCGTGTATGGAGTCAAGAAAATCCACAGAAAGATACACGTCTAGAAGTACATGGTCGTGTATATCTCCAACGCCAGCTCAAGGTCGCCGGCCTTCAGGTCCTTGTTTTGTTATTTTTATGCAACTTATTGAAGTGATGTCATTTTGGGGCTTTATTGTTACGAATTGTAAACCCTAATATAAAGCTCCTAGGGTTTAGAACAGATGGAATATAGAATATGCAACATTGAAGTTTGAGAAAACACTTTTGAGAGAATTCCTCTCTTGGTTCTTTAAAGAACTTATCATATTTTATTTCCGTGGCATTCATCCCGACTTATCAATCGGTCTTTCATCCCGATTGTGGCGTCTTCATATTATACCAAGGTTCTTGTCTCGCTTATAGACAACGGGTTGCGGTTTCCACTTGAGTGCGTTTGGCTTCTTAGGTAGCGAATTCCGAACGTATTGGTATTGGGTTTCGTCACACGTTGGCGTGGTTCGTATCAGTTAGGAATCCGAGCAAACCGATTTAGTATCAGTTTGGTATCAAATCTTAGGTTTGTTAAACATCAGTTTAGTTTAAGGAAGGTAACATCAAAACCCTAACTCCAATCTTCATATCAATTGTTCGTATTCAATTTCATAGTGTTAATTGTCTATTGAAAGTGTAATACCTACTATTTAATTTTGTTACAAAAACAAAAAGGAGAATCACGACAAAAAAAAAAGGAACATGATCAAGAGCAACAAACAAAGACAACAAAAAAAATCGAAAAGAAAAAGAGGAAAATTTCGAGCCCTAAAGTTGTTTTGAATTCTACGGAAGGGAATTGATGCAGTTTAGGTTAGTTCCAAGAGAATTGAGAAGAGGAATTGGTGAATTGATATCATTATTGCTTGTGAGAATACACGAGTGACTGTGTGATATCATCATTTGAGCAAAACACGTAAGGGAGTGTATCGTGAGGTTTAATCATATATATATTTGTGTTAGTATTAATCTTTTTTTGCAGGAACTATGTCGAGGCAACATTCTCCTGAAGGTGAGAGGGGAAGTTTGATGCTAGGTTAGTGATTGAGGCATTGAGGGGTGAGATGAAGAGAATGTTTCAGGAGGGAATGGAACAAATTCATGAGACGGTAGAGTAAAGACTAAAGCAATCTAAAAACTTCTTCCAAGGGCGTAAGAGGGAGAGTCGTTCTAAGAGAGTACAAAGGGGTGGAGATGAAATGTCGGATGATGAGTTTGATGAGCCTTCTGTTGGAAGTTATAGAGGTTATAGTGGTAGGAATAGAGGAACTAGGGATTGGGAAGATAGAGGAGATAGGAATAGAGAGGATAATCAATTGAGTAGTATAAAGATGAAGATTCCTCCTTTCCAAGGGAAGAATGATCCCGAAGCATACTTAGAGTGGGAGAAGAAGGTGGAGATGGTGTTTGATTGTCACAACTATAGTGGGAGAAAGAAAGTGAAACTTGCTGACATCAAATTTTCGGATTATGCATATAGTGGTGAGTAGGGTCGAATCCACAGGGATTGGTAAAGATATTTCTATTTAATGAGAATAAAGAGGAAAAGAAAAATGGGGGGTTTTGTTTGTGAATCAAAATAAAGTAAGACAAGGTAAGAAAATCGGATATTAATAAAAGCCTAGCCAAAGGAATCAAGATAGTTTAATTCTAGGAATTGATCATCGATGCAAGTGTTTTCTATTCTTAGTTCTAGATAAACTGGTTATGGTTATTAACAAGCTCTAACAACCTATCTCTCCTTATTTCCTCGATAACCTCAGACAAGCGCTTTGAATTATTTCTCTTATTGATTAGACAACCCTAGACAAGCGCTTAGGATTTAATCTATCAATAGCATTAAAATCTAGAGAGACCACCAATTCATGCCAATAGATTATAAGATAACCTATTTAAACATGATCATACACCTCCATAACATGAATTCGATCATCTATTCTTATAACCAAACATGTTATCGTGTCACTAAGACTAGAACAATCAAACAATTACGGATTTGACGTGCTAGTTGACAATATATTAACTTGCTAATTGAGTAGAAGAGCTCTATTCATACCAATCAACAAAGATAATAATGGCAAAACGATAAGAAGATATATGAATACCCAAAAACAAAGAACAGAATAAATACAAGTCAATTAGACCACACAATTCGTGGAGAATTAAACATCTATGACCCTTTGGCTAGAAAAGTAACTTAGTCACTCATGTTCATAAGAAAAACGAAAATAAAAAGTAAAAACATAATGAAACCCGGATGTCTGCTCTACCTCCTTCCTTCCTTCTTGTTTCCAAGATGATTCCAAGTTCCAGATTGCCTCTAACCCTTTAGGGTTGGTTCTATTTATATTGTTAGAGGGATGGCATGTGATCTTTTGCTAGCAAGATACGAAAATATCTTTCCTTTTCCAAGTAGATTTTGAGAAGTGAAGATTCGTTCGCCTGGAACGCCCTACCACACGGCCGTGGGTCAAACCGTGCCATCCTCTGTGCATATTTCACGTATCACCTTCTGTGTCCAGTGTGTACCACGGCTCCACCCACGGTTAGATGTCCAACCGTGTCTTCCTCTGTAAATAATCAACAAATCTTCATCCTTGTCCAGTGTGCACCACGGTATACAACACGGCTAAATCCTAGGCCGTGCCTTCCTCTGTGAATAATCAACAAGTCTTCATCTTTGTCCAGTGTGCACCACGGTCTACAACACAGCTAGATCCTAGGCTGTGCCTTCCTCTGTGAAGGTTCCACAATTCTTCTCCTTAGCACGTCTAGCTTCCACCACGGCTCCAAGCACGATTTCTCCCACGGCTTCCACCACGGCCGTGCCCTAGGCCGTGTCTCTCCTTCTCTTCATGCAGTGTATAGCACGTTTTACAACATGGCCAGACTTCAAACCGTGCCTCCTTCTAGACAGATTCATGTCCAAGTGCTTTCCTCCGGCGGTGTAATTCCTTGTCTTGATCCATGTTGTAGATGACTTCTCTAATTTACTTGAATTAGCATCCTCAACTCCATTTAACCTGATTTATCACCATAATAGAATTAAGTACCATTTTCTTAGGAATTCTATAAAATCAATAGTAAACTAACACCATTTAAGCTATAAAGATTAAGTATAAAATGGCTCTATCAAATTCCCCCACACTTAGACTCTTGCTTGTCCTCAAGCAATTGCATCAAATCAATTGAGAAATCTGTCATAGATTATACAAACTTTCTTTTCATCATTCCAAGCATCTATTCATTTGTAATTCATGACTTGTAGTTTTAATGTCTACTACTTCAACCAAACTGGTTTCCTGTGATCAAATTACCATGGACAAAATTTAATAGCTAATCTAAACAAAACAAACTTTAATCCTCATGTTTAACCAAAGAATTTTTATTTCCAAAAGTAAATACTTAATCCACTAAGGAAAAACACCCAATTAAGCTTCATTAGATATTAGCAAACATATAATCCTTGAAGCATAAAGTAAAAGCATATGGTATCAACTCTTTGCTAGATGTTCTCCCATTTTATTAGAAGTCTTGTTTTATTCAATGAATGTTTACATTCATGTTCTTTTGATTTATTCAAGCATCTATTTTTGACGGGTTTTTGCCCGCTTCTTTTCATGAACTTTTGCCTTTTTCTCCCTTATCGTTATAGTGAGTTCATTGAGTCGGCACATCCCGAGCTCGTCACTCAAGTGACTGGGTTTTGAGATACCCCTACGGACTCTTCCTCACTCTAACATTCAAGTTTGAATACTCTTAACTCAATTAGTTGAATCATTGGAGTAATGGCTATGCTTGATTTTTTATTTTTTTTAGGTGTTATGATTACTTTACAAACAACTTGAAAGAGTATATGGTAACTAATATACCCTAGAAGTAAACTTGTTTATTTTTCACTTAAGGACTCGACTTACTCTTAGACTTCCAATTATAAAGCTAAATACAAGGTAAATTTGTTTCTTAAAGATTTCACTACTTAATTTTTACCAAGTATTCTAATCACAGCAATGGGTGAGTAAAGCATTTGAATAAGTCAATTTCACATTTTTGTAGATGCTTATTACAACATTTAGTACAATCTCCAGATTTCATGATAATTTTGAAAACATTCGGCTTAAAATTGCTTAAGGACAAACATTCAAAGTATGGATCAATTCTCTATTCACTATATTTTATTATCCTCTCCCCCACAGTTAGCTTAAACAGTGTCCTCACTGTTTCTAATTCAACACAATTGAAGAGGAATTAACAACTCAAGGAACATTAGAGAATAAGAGAAAAGGAAATACTGGTACTTCCCTAGTATTGGAGTGTTCCCTTGAAGCTCTGGAAAGTGTCATTTACTGATATGTATCCTTGCTGCAGCTAATCCGGAGAGTTCAAAGCTATACTAAAATCAAAACAAAACTAAACTAAAGCAAGACAAAACTAAAGCAAAACAAAACTAAAAGAATTTTTTTTTTTTTTTTTTTGGCATGGGTTGCCTCCCATGAAGCGCCTTTCTTTAACGTCTTTGGCTAGACATTCTAGGCCAGATGTTTGGGTAAGGATTTTGATTCCAGCTTTGGTGCCTATGGTGATGGGTTAATATCATCCGCAACAAAAATAGGAGAGATATCGCTAGGGTGTTTCATGGCATCATAAATGTTAAATTTAATCACTTCACCATCAAATTCCATAGTGAGGGTACCATCATTTACATCAATTTTCGTTTTGGATGTCTTAAGAAATGGTTGCCCTAATAATATCATTGATGAATCATGAGAATCATTATCTTCCATATCAAGCACATAAAAATCAACAGGAAAGACCAACCCATTGACTTGAACTAAAACATCCTCTAGAACTCCCTCAGGATAAACATTGGACCTGTCAGCAAGTTGAACAATAACACCCGTTCCCTTCAAAGGACCAACATTTAAACGTTGATAAACAGACAAAGGCATGACATTGATAGAAGCTCCTAGATCACACATGGCTTTAGCGATTCCAAGATTACCTATTTTGCAAGGAATGGTAAACATACCTGGATCCTTACATTTAAGAGGAAGCTTCTTCTGAATAATGGCTGAAACATTTTCACTTACACTAATCTTTTCATTGCCTTTCAGCTTCCTTTTGTTAGTGCACAAGTCCTTGAGAAATCTAGCATAGCGCGGTATTTGCTTAATTGCAACAAGCAAAGGAATATTTACCTCGACTTTGCGAAAAGTTTCCAGAATCTCTTTTTCCTCCTCTTCATTCTTGGATTTCGCCAATCTGGAGGGGAAAGGAGGTGGTATCAATGTGACCTTTGATGGCTCGACTAGGGACCTTCTAATCTGGTTGTCCTGCTGGCTCGAAGTCGAAATCTCTTTCTTGGTCTCTTCCTCAAGATTAGATAGGTGTCCTTTTTTATCTGACCCCTGCAATTCTGTTCCACTTCTCAAGGTAATTGCATTAATGCTTTGCTTTGGGTTTGTGATGGTTTGAGAAGGTAACTTACCTTGAGTTTCTAACCTATTAATAGTAGAAGCAAGTTGGCTTACCTGATTCTCCAAGTTTTGAATGCTTTGCTTTGTTTCCTCCTAAAATTGTTTGGTATTAACAGCGAGAGATTTAACAATATCCTCAAGAGACATACCTGAAGTGGAAGGAGCTTGGGGCACTTAGTGTGATGGCTTAGGCTGGGATTGTTGGAAATGTTGAGGGTTATTGCCATATCGGAAGTTAGGATGATCCCTCCATCCAGGATTGTAAGTATTCGAATAGGGGTCATATTTCCTATGTGGTTGTCCTGGGAATCCTCCTACAGCATTGGCGTGTTCATGATTGTCTTCTTGTAATGTGGGGCACATGTCGGTAGGGTGATTAGGAGAAGCACAAATCCCACAAGCCTTCACCTGTTGTGTTTTTCCAAGAGCTAGCTGTTGCACAAGGGAGGTTAGATTAGAAATTTGATGTTCAAGGTTAGACACACTTACCTCATTTACCTTCCTTGAAGATGTATCATGCCTATACCCAAATTGTTGTGAATTGGCAGCCATGATGGAGATCAATTCCTTAGCTTGACCAGGGGTTTTGTTTACTATGGCGCCTCTACTTGCAGCATCCATCATCTTCCTTTCCATCGGAAGCAAGCCATCATAGAAGTATTGGATGAGAAGTTGCTCAGATATTCCATGTTGTGGGCAGCTGGCACACAATTGCTTGAACCTTTCCCAATACTCATGAAGAGTCTCGGTGTCCCTCTGTTTTATACTACAAATTTCTCTTCTTATACCAGCGGCTCTGGATGCGGGGAAGAATTTGTCCAAGAAGAGTCTCACCATATCTGTCCAAGTGGTAATAGAACCTGGAGGCAAATAAAACAACCAATCTTTAGCTTTAGTACTTAAAGAAAATGGAAAAGCACATAACTTAATTTGATCGTCGGTGATTCCATGCGGCCTCATGCTAGAACACACTATATGAAACTCTTTCAAATGCTTATGAGGATCTTCATTCTCAAGACCATGAAAGGTGGGTAGCAGATGTATCAACCCAGATTTCAACTCGAATTCCATAGCTAGTTCGGGGTAGTGAATACAAAGTGGTTGTTGATTCACATCCGGTACAGCTAATTCTCGCAGTGTTCTCTCGGGACTTGCCATATCGTCTTCTTTTTCTGAATCAAGGGATGAATCAGACAAATCCGATGCTAAGTTTAGTCTAGTGGATGATCTAGCTTCTCGTTGCAGCCTCTTAAGAGTCTTCTCAATCTCCGGATTATAATTAAATGCACCTGTCTGAGAAGAACGAGTCATACAAGAATAGAAATAAATTTGACACCAATCCCCGGCAACGGCGCCAAAATTTGATGGGTGTCGAATCCAGCAAAAATAAAACTTACTCCTAGATATATGATTTGCATATAGTGGTGAGTAGGGTCGAATCCACAGGGATTGGTAAAGATATTTCTATTCAATGTGAATAAAGAGGAAAAGAAAAATGGGGGGTTTTGTTTGTGAATCAAAATAAAGTAAGACAAGGTAAGAATATCTGATATTAATAAAAGCCTAGCCAAAGGAATCAAGATAGTTTAATTCTAGGAATTGATCATCAATGCAAGTGTTTTCTATTCTTAGTTCTAGATAAATTGGTTATGGTTATTAACAAGCTCTAACAACCTATCTCTCCTTATTTCCTCGATAACCTTAGACAAGCACTTTGAATTATTTCTCTTATTGATTAGACAACCCTAGACAAGTGCTTAGGATTTAATCTATCAATAGCATTAAAATCTAGAGAGACCACTAATTCATGCTAGTAGATTATAAGATAACCTATTTAAACATGATCATACACCTCCATAACATGAATTCGATCATCTATTCTTATAACCAAACATGTTATCGTGTCACTAAGACTAGAACAATCAAACAATTACGGATTTGACGTGCTAGTTGACAATATATTAACTTGCTAATTGAGTAGAAGAGCTCTATTCATACCAATCAACAAAGATAATAATGGCAAAACGATAAGAAGATATATGAATACCCAAAAACAAAGAATAGAATAAATACAAGTCAATTAGACCACACAATTCGTGGAGAATTAAACATCTATGACCCTTTGGCTATAAAAGTAACTTAGCCACTCATGTTCATAAGAAAAACGAAAATAAAAAGTAAAAACATGATGAAACCCGGATGCTTGCTCTGCCTCCTTCCTTCCTTCTTGTTTCCAAGATGATTCCAAGTTCCAGATTGCCTCTAACCCTCTAGGTTGGTTCTATTTATATTGTTAGAGGGATGGCATGTGATCTTTTGCTAGCAAGATACGAAAATATTTTTCCTTTTCCAAGTAGATTTCGAGAAGTGAAGATTCGTTCGCCTGAAACGCCCTACCACACAGCCGTGGGTCAAACCGTGCCATCCTCTGTGCATATTTCGCGTATCACCTTCCGTGTCCAGTGTATACCACGGCTCCACCCACGGCTAGATGTCCAACCGTATCTTCCTCTATGAATAATCAACAAATCTTCATCCTTGTCCAGTGTGCACCACGGTATACAACACGGCTAGATCCTAAGCCGTGCCTTCCTCTGTGAATAATCAACAAGTCTTCATCCTTGTCCAGTGTGCACCACGGTCTACAACACGGCTAGATCCTAGGTTGTGCCTTCCTCTATGAAAGTTCCACAATTCTTCTCCTTGGCACGTCTAGCTTCCACCACGGCTCCAAGCACAATTTCTCCCACGGCTTCCACCACGGTCGTGCCCTAGGCCGTGTCTCTCCTTCTCTTCATGCAGTGTATAGCACGTTTTACAACACGGCCAGACTTCAAACCGTGCCTCCTTCTAGACAGATTCATGTCCAAGTGCTTTCCTCCGGCAATGTAATTCCTTATCTTGATCCATGTTGTAGATGACTTCTCTAATTTACTTGAATTAGCATCCTTGACTCCATTTAACTTGATTTATCACCATAATAGAATTAAGTACCATTTCCTTAGGAATTCTATAAAATCAATAGTAAACTAACACCATTTAAGCTATAAAGATTAAGTATAAAATGGCTCTATCAATTAACTAATGTTGAATAGAAGAAGGAATGACGAACCACCTATTGAGTCTTAGGAAGAGATGAAGAGGGTGATGAAGAAGCGGTTTGTGCCTGCGTATTACTATCGCGAATTGCACAACAAATTGTAAACTCTTAAGCAAGGAAGCCGAAGTGTGGATGAGTATTTCAAGGAGATGGAAGTAACGATGATCAGGGCGAATGTAGAGGAGGATAGAGAGGCTACCATGGCTAGGTTTCTTGCTGGATTGAATAGAGAAATCCAAAATGTCGTAGAATTGCAGCATTATGTAGAATTAGAAGATATGGTTCATATGGCTATAAAGGTTGAGAACCAACATAGGAGGAAAGGTAGTAGTACTGCACGGTTTCAACAGGGTACTGGTTCATCCACCTGGAAGACTAATCAATGGAAGAAGGAAGAAAAGCCTTTACCCACTAAACCAAAAGGAGAGCAGAGGCAAGCGGGTTCTACTCCCGGTAACCAAGGTAAACCTGATTCTTCTACTCCTAGAAATCATGACATTAGATGTTTTAAATGCTAAGGTAGAGGCCATATTGCTAGTCAATGTCCAAATAGGTGTGTTATGATTTTGCGTGATGATGGTGAGTACGAAACTGAGGGGGGTAGTGAAGAGGATGATATGCCTCCATTAGAGGACGCTAGTGATGATGGGGAGCCTACAATAAGGAGGTTAGTGGCAGTAGTGAAGCGAGCTTTGAATGTGCAGGTGAAGGAAGAAGAGGAGGTGCAAAGAGAGAATATCTTTCATACTAGATGTTATTTAGGTGATCATATTTGCAGTTTGATCATTGATGGAGGAAGTTGCACTAATGTGGTGAGTAATTTTATTATTGAGAGGCTGGGACTCAAGACTACTAAACACCCTAGTCCATATAACTTGCAATGGCTGAATGATAGTGGTGAGACTAAGGTGAGTAAGCAAGCTTTGATTGCTTTTCACATTGGTAGGTATGAGGATGAGGTGTTATGTGATGTAGTGCCAATGCAGGCGTGTTATGTGTTGTTGGGGAAGCCATGGCAATTTGATAGGAAGGTCGTTCATGATGGCTTTTCTAACAAGTATATGCTTGTTCACCAGAGGAAAAGCTTTAATCTTAAACCTTTAACACCTAAACAGGTGTATGAGGATCAGTTGCAGCTACAACAGTCTTTTACATAACATAGGGTGAGTGAAAAATAGAGGGAGAGTGAGAGAGAAAAAGACAGTGAGAAAGAAAAGGAATACAAAAGTCAATCTCAAAAGGAAAAAGAGAGGAAGGCTGGAAAGAGTGTGAGAGACCAAGTTGAAGGGGAATCAACTTTAGTGGTGAGTGAAAAGGAGAGTGCAGCCTTGAAAAAGAAGAGTTGTGTGGCAAGAGCGAGCATAGTGAGGAAAGAGTTAGTGATGAAGCAACTTATGTTGTTGCTGGTTTTTAAGAAAACATGTTTGAATACTAACGAACTATCTAACTCTTTGCCTAGTGTGGTTGTGTCTATTGTACAAGACTTTGAAGATTTCTTCCCTAAGGAGATTCCAAAGGGATTACCACCTATTCGTGGTATTGAGCACTAGATTGACCTTGTACCCGGAGCATCGATTCCAAACAAGCCAGCTTATAGGAGCAATCCGGAGGAGACAAAGGAACTCCAAAGGCAGGTCGATGAATTAATGGAGAAGGGGTACGTGAGAGAAAGCATGAGTCCATGTGTAGTGCATGTGATTTTGGTGCCTAAGAAGGATGAGTCATGGAGAATGTGTGTTGACTGCCGCGCCATCAACAACATCACGGTAAAGTATCGTCATCCCATTCCTCGCTTAGATGACATGTTAGATGAGTTACATGGGTCTAGTGTCTTTTCCAAAATTGATCTGAAAAGCGAATATCACCAAATTAGAATGAATGAAGATGATGCTTGCCATATTACTAATTTGCTCTTTAGAGAAGTTGTGAGATTACATGGTATGCCTAGAACAATTGTATCGGATAGAGATGCTAAGTTCTTGAGCTACTTCTGGAAGACCTTGTGGGCTAAGTTAGGAACTAAGTTATTGTTCTCTACTACTTGTCATCCACAGACTGATAGTCAAATTGAGGTAGTAAATCGAACCTTATCTACTTTGTTGAGGGCTGTCATTAAAAAGAACATTAAAAGTTGGGAGGATTGTTTGCCGCATGTTGAATTTGCCTATAATCGTACAATGCATTCTGCTACGAAGTTTACTCCTTTTGAAATTGTGTATGGATTTAATCCACTAACTCCTTTGGATTTATCACCTTTGCCTATTTCTAAGTATGTTAATCTAGATGGCAAGAAGAAAACAGAATTTGTTAAACAAATCCATGAGAAGGCAAGGCTAAACATTAAGCGAAGAACAGAGCAGTATGTGAAACAAGCCAACAAGGGTCATTGATAAGTTGTTTTTGAACCTGGAGACTGGGTTTGGGTTCACATGCACAAAGAGCAGTTTCCTGTGCAGCGTTGATCTAATACTTCCTAAAGGCGATGGACCATTTCAAATTCTTGAGCGCATCAATGATAATGCATACAAGATAGATTTACCAAGTGAGTATCTAGTAAGTTCTACGTTTAATGTTACCGATCTAAGTCCATTTGATGCAGGTGATGATTTGAGGACAAATCCTTTTCAAGAGGAGGGGAATGATGAGATCCATGATGGGAGCTAAGCTAGAAGATGGAATGTGGATCCTCTTGAAGTGCCACCTGGACCGATCACAAGAAATCGAGTGAAACAATTCAAGGAAGCACTTAATGGGTTGATAAAGGATGTCCACGAAGACGGAAAGGATTGGAGCAATCATGAAGTTGGAAAGGATTGGAACAACCATGGGAATGCCCTTGCTCTTGTACAAGTCATAAAGGATACGGGTTGATGAGGGCGTGTCTTTTCAAGGCACGACTGTGTAGGAGTCTGAAGGTTACACAGAATCATATACGGTCATATACACGGCTAAAAGGCACGGCCGTGTATGGTGTCAAGAAAATCCACAGAAAGATACACGTCTAGAAGTATACGGTCGTGTATATCTCCAACGCCAGCCTTCATGTCCTTATTTTGTTATTTTTATGCAACTTATTGAAGTGATTTCGTTTTGGGGCTTTATTATTACGAATTGTAAACCCTAATATAAAGCTCCTAGGGTTTAGAACAGATGGAATATAGAATATACAACATTGAAGTTTGAGAAAACACTTTTGAGAGAATTCCTCTCTTGGTTCTTTAAAGAACTAATCTAGAACTTATCGGATTTTATTTCCATAGCGTTCATCCCGACTTATCAATCGGTCTTTCATCCCGATTGTGGCGTCTTCATATTGTACTAAGGTTCTTATCTCGCTTATAGACAATGGGTCGCGGTTTCCACTTGAGTGTATTTGGCATCTTAGGTAGCGAATTCCGAACATATTGGTATTGGGTTTCGTCACACGTTGGTGTGGTTCGTATCAGTTAGGAATCCGAGCAAACCGATTTCGTATCAATGACGAATTCCCCTATAAGTTCAAGATCCCGGATTTTGAAAAGTATGATGGTACAGGCTGCCCAAAACTCCATGCTAGACTCTATATCAAAAAGATGGCTAAATATACCAAGTATAAGCGACTGATGGTGCAAACTTTTCAGGATAGTTTAATTAGGCTGACCCTAGCATGGTATGCCCAGTTGGATCTGAATGAGATAAATACATAGGATAAATTGGCAAAGGCCTTCCTTAACTAATATAAGTTTAATGTTGAATCAGCTCCATCTGTTTGGGACTTGAATAACATGAGGAAGAAGAGTAATGAGTCATTTAAAGAATATGCACAATGGTAGAAGGGTGTAGCTGCCAGAATAACTACCCCCTACTAGAGAAGGATCTTACTTAAATTTTCGTCGACACCTTAGGCAAACCTTACTACCAGCATTTAGTAGGTGATAGGAATAAAAATCCGACAAGACCTATCATTAGGGCAAGAACTGAAGGATTTCAAATCTTGGCGTTGAGGGCCCATTTTGAGCAGATCGACCCCGGAATTATTTATATACTAACCTCTTTTATCTTATTCATGTATTTTATATTCCAACAGGAATACTTATCATGCTTTATAGGGCAATGGACAAATTCACTTAAACTCAGCCTGTGGGTTATCCATGGACCGACCTGAACCAGCGATGAGTTGGGTCGATGGATCCTATAGAAGATCGGTATCATGAAGAGCATTTCTTTTATGTATTTTTCATTTTATGAACTATTTTAGTTGTATTTTGGTTTTGGGACACTTTTATTTCTTTGTAACTTTCATTTAGGGTTAGCCACCTTAAAAGTGCCAAACTTGTAATTTTGAGCACTTTTTAACCCTAGGAGTAGCAAGTATAAATACTTGCTTAAGAGAGGGTTTGAGGGGAGATCATTTTTGCAGAATATACACCTCTTTTCACGTGTGAATTAGGGTTCATACCTTGGTTCCAACTCTTATCAATTTCAATTTCAAGACTTGAAATTGTGGCAAATGCAACAATTGGAATTTGTGAGTCATATCAATTCCTACTTGTTGTGTTTTCTTTTTCTTCTCTAGTGTGTAATATCTAGGGTTGGATTAGAACATTCTTGGTCAGATTTACTTGTTATTATCCACGAATTCTTGTGATTAATTGAAGGAATTATCAAGTTGATTCAATTCATCTTTAAGGATTTCCTTGTTATCGTGATTTTCACCATTGGAAAAGGGATTGTTTTGTCACGGTTTTCTTTTATCAAATTGAGGCTTCATTTTCGTGGATTATATGAAATTAGAGGTTTTTAGAAGCCATTTCCATTGTGGTATTCAGATTATATCATTAGTTGTTTGAATTTCATCATTTCATCATTAGGTTTCATTTGAAAAGTGCCATTTTTGGATCCGATTTTGCCTAGACTTGAGATATCTTTTCTTAAGTCTTTTGGATGTGCTTTTAAGTGTGTTTAGGCACATCATCTTTTTGGTATCAGAGCTCTTGTTGAGAGAAGGGAATTGGTTGTATTCAATTTCATGTCAACAATTAGGGTTGATCAAGTGGAAAAAAAAAACGCAATTGTGTAGTTGTTGTTGTTGTTGTTGTTTGAGATTGCAAAATTACTTTGGATTGGAATTTGATTTGCTGATTGTTGGAGTTGATTTAGGAAGGTTATTATATCACTTTGTGGACGCTAATTCACGTGGAAGAGCAGAAGTACAAAGTGAAGTTACTTTAGCAAATTGTTTGAAATTGTGAAACTTACCAAATTGTTGGCGTGAAGTAGCTTGTAGCGTGTGGAGTTGTGAAGTTTGTTGTTTGAATTCCATTGTGTAATTCTGAATTTGTGAAGTTAAATTTGCAGATTACATTAATTTTGGTTAGTAAGGAATTATTTGAATTTAAATCATATGCAATTAAGTTGTGGGAGTTAATGATTGCTATTTGAATTTGAATTCGTTGTTACCAATTGAGGAAGGCTTGCAATAAGTGAAGTTATTTGAATTTCAAATTGAAAGTTGCTGCCTATAGTGGGATTCGGAATTCATTTTGGGAAAGCTACTTATTAATCTTTTGTCTTCATTATTTTCCATGGAAGTTAAAGACTACTTGTAATCAATATTCACCTTGTTGTTGCCGTGGAAGTGATACATCTTAATTGTTGTTGTTGTTTGTGTTGTTACCGTGGAGTTATTGGTGGAGTGAGTGCACCGTGATTGAAGGTGTGTGTGGTGGTGTAAATTTGTGGGTTTATGTGGATTAAAGGTGCTGCACATCAAGATCAATTGTAGGTGTGAAACCGTCGCAATAAAGGAAAATTGAAGTAGTAGAATTTGAATTCAAAAACAAACATTAAAGTGTGAAAGTAATTGAACTTTTGAATTTAATTTCTTAACTACTTAGAAGTATTTATTTGTGCTTCACTTATTCTAATATACTTAAAGTGATAAAAAGTATTTATTGCATTGGTGACTTGTTGCACTGTGGGTGTATAAGTGTGTGTGTTGTTATCCAAACTTGTTATTGTGACGTGGTGAAGTGAAGGGAGTGTGCTACAAATTATTTGAGATTACATTTGTACTTTAGATAAATCGCATCCACAAACATGTCATATGATAGTGTAAATGGGTACATTGGCAATGAGGCTAATAGCCAAGTGGGTAGTAGACTAAGTCGTCGAAATACAAATGGAAGAACTCTAGATGAACAACTTCGGGACCTTTCCACACTTGTTACTACATTAGCAACAAGGATTGATAGGATGACATTGCCACCACCACCTGTGGTAAACCTTCAGGTGCCACCTAGAGTAAAGGGAGATTATCATGCTCTTAGGGAAGATAGAGATGATAATTTTGGGCTTAAACCATATCCGGACAGGGAATTTAGACCACCTCGAGGCCCAGAGTGTGCGAAGCTACAGATGCCTTCATTTGATGGTAGGGGTTCCACAGATGATTACCTAAACTGGGAGGACTAAATTGTGCAGACTCAAGTATGCCAACCTTCAAAGGTTCTTAAGGGCTCTAGTGACACGAGCCAACCCTTCGAGCATAAAATTTGTCAGACACCGATGTGCCAACCTTCAGAGGTTTTAGAGGGTAATAAGCAGTTGGGCCAACCATTAGAAGACCATGAGGATCAGCAGCATACAGATGAGTTAGAAAAAGAGGAAATAGTTTCAGTGGAACAGGTTGATACAGGGGTAACTTTAGTGGATAATGGGTCTTTATTTGTGTTTCATAAGAGATACATCCTGGAAATGGAGGAGAGAAGACAATCACCACCTGTAGTATTTCAGATATTGGGATTCTGTAGAGATATTTCTTCAGGTGACTTGCTAGGAGGAAACAAAGTCTCTACTGCATTTGATCTACTAGATTTGAGGACAAATCTTTTTAAAGCCCAAGGAGATGATAGGAATAAAAATCCGACAAGACCTATCATTAGGGCAAGAATTGAAGGATTTCAAATCTTGGCGTTAAGGGCCCATTTTGAGCAGATCGACCCCGGAATTATTTATATACTAACCTCTTTTATCTTATTCATGTATTTTATATTCCAACAGGAATACTTATCATGCTTTATAGGGCAATGGACAAATTCACTTAAACTCAGCCTGTGGGTTATCCATGGACCGACCTGAACCGGCGATGAGTTAGGCCGATGGATCCTATAGAAGATCGGTATCATGAAGAGCATTTCTTTTATGTATTTTTCGTTTTATGAACTATTTTAGTTGTATTTTGGTTTTGGGACACTTTTATTTCTTTGTAACTTTCATTTAGGGTTAGCCACCTTAAAAGTGCCAAACTTGTAATTTTGAGCACTTTTTAACCCTAGGAGTAGCAAGTATAAATACTTGCTTAAGAGAGGGTTTGAGGGGAGATCATTTTTGCAGAATATACACCTCTTTTCACGTGTGAATTAGGGTTCATACCTTGGTTCCAACTCTTATCAATTTCAATTCCAAGACTTGAAATTGTGGCGAGTGCAACAATTGGAATTTGTGAGTCATATTAATTCCTACTTGTTGTGTTTTCTTTTTCTTCTCTAGTGTGTAATATCTAGGGTTGGATTAGAACATTCTTGGTCAGATTTACTTGTTGTTATCTATGAATTCTTGTGATTAATTGAAGGAATTATCAAGTTGATTCAATTCATCTTTAAGGATTTCCTTGTTAACGTGATTTTCACCATTGGAAAAGGGATTGTTTTGTCATGGTTTTCTTTTATCAAATTGAGGCTTCATTTTCGTGGATTATATGAAATTAGAGTTTTGTTAGAAGCCATTTCCATTGTGGTATTCAGATTATATTATTAGTTGTTTGAATTTCATCATTTCATCATTAGGTTTCATTTGAAAAGTGCCATTTTTGGATCCGATTTTGCCTAGACTTAAGATATCTTTTCTTAAGTCTTTTGGATGTGCTTTTAAGTGTGTTTAGGCACATCAGTAGGGCATGCTGCCATAAGCTTTGCCGAGATAATAGAGGCCAGATACTATATCAAGAATGAAATCTCTTCAGGAAAGCTCCCCATTCTGGAAGAGGTAGAAAAGAATGTCACACACCCGAGGTTAGTTAGTAAAGGTAGGGAAACAACTATCTGTATGGTAGCTATAGGGAATCATGTTAGGCTAATGCCACAAGTAACCATCCAGACGAATTAAAATACCCTCAAGCGAGATCTAGACCGGCACTAGCAGAGAAGGAAGTTCGCTAAAATCCCTATCCCTTTAAGCCAGGTTCTTCACCGTCTCTAAGATGAGAATCTGTTGAATTTTGAGGTACCTCTTGATAACTACAAACCTAAAGATTATAACCCTAACCTTTATTTTGAGTATCATTTGGGGCAAGAGGCGCACTCTACAGATAACTTTTGGAGATTAAGGAACAAGATACAAGACCTCATAGATGCTAAATTGGTTTAGTTAGACTTTGTAGATGCTCCAACACCCAATATCAATAACAATCCCTTACTAAGCCATAGGGCCTCTATCATTGTGATCATTGCTGAAGAATGTGGGCTCATGATAGATCTAGATGAGATCCCCATCACATTAGAACAGATAGCATGGAACTTGAAGCAAAAAGGTCACTTACAGGATATAAGAAATCTCAAAGATTGCACCAGAACCAAACCCACAATTCACCAATTACTCAAGGAAGGGAAAGTGAAGAAAGAAGAGATTTAGGCCATATTGAACCCTAAGCCAAAGAAGAATTGTACATAGAAGAAGTTGAGAAGGAGGTATCTAGCTGGAGAACCCACCGTCAACATATTGGGAAAGCCATTTAGGACATTTAAATACCTAGTAGACTATTCATTTATGCCAAGAGTCTATGCAGATGTACCACCTACAAGCTGAGCCTGGAATTCGAAGAAGAGGATAACCTTAGAAGTCAGGAAGATAAATCTAAGCAAATAGTAAGAATGGTAGGAGTCGACCCCAATTCCTTCACCTTTGAATGCCCTAAGTAGGAGCAAGAGACAATCACCATTCAACTAAGAATATGTGTTCAATGTTCTAGCGTTGCTAGAGAATTATAGGGCTGCACCACTGAATTAACAAGCTATAAATAAGACCACAAAGGTACCCCCAATGATAAGAGGATTGACCTACTCAAAAAGAGTATATGATTTGGTTGAGGAGATCAAGAGGAAGGTTGCTATGGAGCTATCCTCTAAGGAGGTCCTAGGGCCTAATGATAAAGGGTAATTAAGGGATCAAAATCCCCTCAAGAGGATCATAAAGGCTAGTGAATACAAGATCATAGACTAACTAGCTAAGGTCCCTACTCAAATCTCTTTGATGGGCCTTCTTTTATCCTCTGATTTGCATCATGAAGCACTTATGAAATTACTTCACGAAGTCAAGGTTCTTGAAGGTATTTCAGTTGAGAAATTGGGTTTAGTAATCAATTCTATCTTTGATGTAGATTAAATAGCCTTCTCGCTAGAAGAGTTAGGAGAAGAAGGTAACCAACACACTAAGTCGTTATTCACTATAGTTAAATGCAAACATAAGGTGGTGGCTCGAGTACTGATTGATAACGGCTCGTCTTTAAATGTGTGTCCATTATCCATGTTGAACCTACCAGGGATAGACGCATCAGAATTGAAGCCGAGCTCGATCACTGTGCGAGCTTTCGATGGGTCTAAGAGGGGGATACTAGGGGAAGTTGAATTGCATATTGAAATCAGTTCACAAGGGTTCACATTTCCCTTTCAGGTGCTAGACATACAGAGGTCTTTAAATTTGCTACTAAGGAGACCTTGGATACACTCAGTTGGAGCTGTACCATCTAGCCTATACCAGAAGGTCAAGTTTGTGTCTAACGACCAAGTTGTGACAATGTTGGGGGAATAAGACTATGCCATATACAGAGAGACTACCATTCCATATATTAGGAGTGAAGAGATAGAAGAATCGAGATTGAAAATTTTTTATGGTGTATGTGTAGCCACAGAAGAAGAGTCACACTGATAGGAATCAGATTCCCACAGGACCAATCACCAGAGCCCGAGCTAAAGGTTTACAAAATCTAGCTATGAGGATCTTCCATGAACAACTAAACCCTAAGGATGTTAATTTAGTATCTACTTTTGTATCACATAATTGTTGTGCATTCTAACAGGTACATTTATCAATTCTACAGGATAGTGAATAAAACATGCTAAGGATCAAATTGGGGACATTCTTGGGCTCACATCCAATGGTCCACAATGCATCCACTTAACTTGAAGAATCGACCATTTGAAGACCATCTTTTGCACTTATATTTTTCATTATTGAACCGGCCAATTTTGTTCATTTTTTTTTTAGACTTATAATTTGTTTGTAGAACCAACCACTTAATGGCATATGTGTAATTTTTTTTAACATTTTACCCTAATTGAAGCAAGTATAAATTCTTGCTAACCAAGGTTTGTATGGAGCTTTTGACATTTTGAACAAAAACATCTTGTTGCCATGAAAGAGAGTGAGTCCTCTTGCTAATACACACTCTTATCAATTTCTAGGAAATTATTGCGAGTGAGGCTTAGAATTTCTTGTGAGTAGTATCAAGAACTTCTAAGTTGCTTCCTTTTTATTACTCGTGTGTAATATCTAGTGCTAATAGGTTGTTTTCCATCATTTGTTGTTCATGCCAATTAGGGTTCATATTGCTCCAATTTTAATAGATTGGAATTGCATGTTATATGTAATTTGATTGGTATCGAAGTCCTTTGTGTTACTTTCCAATTGATTCACACAATTTGGGTTTATGTTATACTAGGCATCACACCATTTGTAAGTCCAATTGTGCATTTGAGATTGATTGATCATTTAGAATTGTGTTCATGTGCTTGGATTCACTTTTAAGCACATCTTCTTTTGGTATTAGAGCACGGTTTTGAGAAAAGAATTTTGTGTTTGTTGATTTAGGGATTTAGGGTTCTTATTCTTCCATTTCATACTTGAAGTTATTTGAAGACGAATTGAAGTAATTGTGTGTGATTATGCCATGACATACTTGTTGTTTGCGAAATTGGAAGTGGCATTTCAAATTTAGTCCTTTGTGATCATCATCGTGCCGTAAGCTCCTTGTGTGTGGAAGAAGGGGAAGTTATTTGAATTTGAATTCCATAATTGGAATTCCATAATTTGTAGTTGTAAAGTGTGTCGTGCGTTTTCCTTTTGCATTCAGAAGTGGAAGTGTACAATTTCCATATTTGAATTTGTGTGGAAAATAAGAAATCATTTGAATTCAAACACATCCATTAAGTTTGAAGAAGTTATTGAGTGGTATTGATTGCATTTCATTTGAATTTGAAATTAACTCTTACCATTTGTGGAGAAGGTTGCATTAAAGGTGTAACATTTTGAATTGCTTGCCGTGTGGAGTTAATGTCCATATTTCCTTCCATTTGTCTTTTGTTGCCATGATCTTTGAAGGGAGTTGTGTGTGGCAGTGCAAGTGTGTATTGAGTTGAAGGGTTGCAACGTGTGGTGTTGTGTGTGTTGAGGTAAGGAGGTGTTGCACTTGAAGTGTTGTTATTTGAAGTGAGTGCATCGTGTTTGTGTTATGTGTATGGCGGTGTGAGTGTGTTGTGGAGTTATGTAAGGAAGGTGTTGCACGTAGTGTATGGGCTTGTGTATGTGAAAGTTATTAAGTATTGATACTTAAACACTTACTTAGTTAAATTCAATAACTTACTACTTTGATGTGTTTAATTATTGCTTCAACTTTATTGTTGCTATAATTGAAGTTTAGGGAAGTGTTTGTAGCATTGGTTGCTTAATTGTACCGTAGGTTTATAAGAGTGTGTTGCCATGGTATGTGTGGTGTAGTGTATTATTTGGTTTGTTGAAGTAGTGAGTAACCATGTCAAGTGACTTGTTTTTTATCTACTAATGTACTACATCGGGCTTTGACCTCTTTTACAACTAATGATGATGAGCAGAGGGAAATTTTGTTTCATACTTCTTGTAGGGTGTAAGGTAACTTGTGTGTCATTATTGTTGATGGCGGTAGATATACTAATGTTGTGGCTGCCTCATTAGTATCGAAATTGAAACTTGTAACTACCCTGCAAATTACATTGGCTAAGTGATTGGGGAAGTTTACATATGACCTAAAGAGCTAAGGTACCTTTTAGTATGGGGGGTAAATACTATGATGAGATTAAATATGATATTCTTCCTATGTGTGCATCCCATATATTGCTTGCCAGGCTATGGTTGTATGACAGAAGGGTCTTACATGAGGGTTTCAGGAATACATATGTATTCCAGAAAGAGGGTAAACGTATCATCCTGAAGCTAATGTCACCTTCAAAGGTTTAAAAGGTTCAGCAACAGATCAGTAGACCCTCATAGATTAAAGCTGGACCAATACAGGCTAATAAATCTGGAGGGAATAATGTCTTATTGATAGGAAAGAGTTAGTTAGAAGAGGTTATATCAAATGAAGGCCCAGTATACTTACTATAGTTGAGATATGCCCTAGGGATGGAAGGAAATCAGCATCTACACTCTGTAGTATCTCAGATATTGGATCAGTACAGTGACCTTTTTATTGATGATTTGTCAGAAGGTTTACCACCTTTGAGAGGTATAGAGCACACCATCGACTTCTTGCCTGGGTCAATTTTACCAAATCGACCTACATATCTCATGAATCCCGAGGAGGCTAAAGAATTAAAATGTCAAGTGGATAAGCTAGTCAAATGGGGTTTTGTCAGGGAGAGTCTCAATTCTTTTGCTATTCCAGCCCTTCTTGTTCCTAAAAAAGATGGTACTTAGAGAATGTGCATTGATATCCGAGCCATAAACAAAATTACTGATGGAGCCATTTTATACTCAATCTTTATAGTATGAATTGTGTTAATTTATTATTGATTTTATAGAAATCATAAGGAAATGGTACTTAATTCTATTATGGTGATAAATAAGGTTAAATGGAGTCAAGGGTGCTAATTCAAGTAAATTAGAGAAGTCATCTACAACTTGGATCAAAGACAAGGATTTACACCACCGGAGGAAAGTACATGGGCGTGTAGTTGAAGTACACGGCCTTGTACTTGGTTTTGAATCAATAGGAAAATACACAGTTGAAGTACACGGCCGTGTATCTATCTTGAAGGAGGCACGGTTTGAGATACGGCCATGGTGCAAATCGTGCTATACACTACACAAGAAGGTGGAAATGTAGACTATCAATAGAGAGAGACACGGCTCGTGATCTGGCCGTGGTGGAAACCGTGGTTGAAGCCATAGTGGAAGTTGAAATGGAAGACGTGCCAAGGATGAGAAATTGTGGAACATCAACCAGAGGATGGCACGACTTGAGATCTGGCCGTGGTAGAAGTCGTGGCACACACTGATCACGGATGAAGAATTGTAGATTACCCACAGAGGAAGGCACGGCTTGACCCACGGCCATGGTGTTGGGCATGCCAGGCGGACGATTATTCACTTCTTGAGATTTACTTGAAAAAGGAAAGATATTTTCGTATCTTGCTAGCAAAAAATCCTCTGCCATTCCCTTAACAATATAAATAGAACCAACCCTAGGAGAGTTTGGAATCATCTGGGAGATCTTGGAGACAAGAAGGAAGGAAGGAGGCAGAGCAAGGAAACCGGGAACAGCATCATGTTTCCACTTTTAATTTTCGTTTTGATGATGAACATGTGTAGCTAAGCAACTTTTCTAGCCAAAGGGTCATTGAAGTTTAATTCTTCATGAATTGTGAGATCTAACTGATTTTTCTTTATTCTATTCTTTGTTTTTAGATATTCATATATCTTCTGGAAGTTTTGTCAATATTATCTTTGTTGATTGGTATGAATTAGAGCTCTTCTACTCAATTAGCAAGTTAATATATTGTCAACTAGCACATCAAATCCGTAATTGTTTGATAGTTCTAGTCTCGGTGACACAATAACATGTTTGGTTATAAAATAGATGATCGAATTCATGTTATGGAGATGTATGATCTTGTTTAAATAGGTTATCTTATAATCTACCGGCATGAATTGGTGGTCTCTCTAGTTTTTAATGCTATTGATAGATTAAATCCTAAGAGCTTGTTTAAGGTTGTCTAATCGATAAGAGAAATAATCAAAGAGCTTGTCTTGATTATCGAGGAAGTAAGGAGAGATAGGTTGTTAGAGCTTGTTAATAACCATAACCAGTTTATCTTGAAATAAGAATAGAAAACATTTGCATCGATGATCAATTCCTAGAATTAAACTATCTTGATTCCTTTTGCTAGGCTTTTATCAATATTCGATTTTATTATCTTGTTTCAATATTATTTTGATTCACAAACAAAACCCCCCATTTTTCTTTTCCTCTTTATTCTCTTTGAATAGAAATATATTTAACCAATCCCTATGGATTCGACCCTACTCACCACTATATGCAAATCATATAATTGTCTAGGAGTAGGTTTTTATTTTTGTTGGATTCGACACCTATCAAATTTTGGCCCCGTTGCCGGGGATTGGTGTCAAATTTATTTCTATTCTTATATGACTCGTTCTTCTCATACAAGTGCATTCACTTATAATCCAGAGATTGAGAAGACTCTTAAGAGGCTGCGAAGAGAAACTAGATCATCCCCTGGACTGAACTTGGCATCGGATTTGTCTGATTCATCCATTGATTGTGAAAAAGAAGACGATATGGCAAATCCTGAGAGAACATTACGAGAATTGGCTGCACCAGATGTGAATCAACAACCACTTTATATTCACTATCCCGAACTAGCTGTTGAATTCGAGTTGAAATCTGGGTTGTTACATCTGCTACCCACCTTTCATGGCCTTGAGAATGAAGATCCTCATAAACATTTGAAAGAGTTTCATATAGTGTGTTCTAGTATGAGGCCACAAGGAATAACCGACGATCAATTCAAGTTACGTGCTTTTCCATTTTCTTTAAGTACTAAAGCTAAAGATTGGTTGTTTTATTTGCCTCTAGGTTCTATAACCACTTGGAAAGATATGGTGAGACTCTTCTTGGACAAATGTTTCCCCGCATCTAAAGCCGCTGGTATAAGAAGAGAAATTTGTGGTATCAAGTAGAGGGACACCGAGACTCTTCATGAGTATTGGGAGAGGTTCAAGCAACTTTGTGCAAGCTGTCCACAACATGAGATATCTTAACAACTTCTCATCCAATATTTCTATGAAGACCTACTTCCGATGGAAAGGAAGATGATGGATGCTGCAAGTGGAGGCGCCATAGTAAACAAAACCCCTGGTCAAGCTAGGGAATTGATCTCCATTATGGCTGCTAATTCACAACAATTTGGGTATAGGCATGATACGTCTTCAAGGAAGATAGCTCTTGGAAATACACACTAGGTGAAGGCTTGTGGAATTTGTGCTGCTCCTAATCATCCTACCGACATGTGCCCCACATTGCAAGATGACAATCATGAATATGCCAATGCTGTAGGAGGATTCCCAGGACAGCCACAAAGGAAATATGATCCCTACTCGAATACTTATAATCCTGGATGGAGGGATCATCCTAACTTCCGATATGGCAATAACCCACAACATTTCCAACAATTCCAGCCTAAGCCATCAAACCAAGTACCCCAAGCTCCTTCCACTTCAGGTATGTCTCTTGAGGAAATTGTTAAATCTCTTGCTGTTAATACAAAATAATTTCAGGAGGAAACAAAGCAGAGCATTCAAAACTTGGAGAATCAGGTAAGCCAACTTGCTTCTGCTATAAACAGGTTAGAAACTCAAGGTAAGTTACCCTCTCAAACTATCACAAATCTGAAGCAAAGAGTTAATGCAATTACCTTGAGAAGTGGAACAGAATTGCAGGGTTCAAATAAGAAAGGACACCCATCTAATCTTGAGGAAGAGACTAAGAAAGAGATTTCGACTCCGAGCCAGCAGGACAACCAGATTAGAAGGTCTCTAGTTGAGCTACCAAAGGTCATGTTGACACCACCTCCTTTCCCTTCCAAATTAGCAAAACCCAAGCATGAAGCAGAAGAAAAAGAGATTCGGGAAACTTTTCGCAAAGTTGAGGTAAATATTCCTTTGCTTGATGCAATTAAGCAAATACTGCGCTATGCTAAATTTCTCAAAGAATTGTGCACTAACAAAAAGAAGCTGAAAGGTAATGAAAAGATTAGTGTGAGTGAAAATGTTTCAGCTATTATTCAGAAGAATCTTCCTCCTAAATGTAAGAATCCAGGTATATTTACCATTCCTTGCAAAATAGGTAATCTTGAAATTGCTAAAGCCATGTGTGATCTAGGAGCTTCGATCAATGTCATGCCTTTATCTGTTTATGAACGTTTGAATGTTGGTCCCTTGAAGGAAACAGGTGTTATTGTTCAACTTGCTGACAAGTCCAATGTTTATCCTGAGGGAGTTCTAGAGGATGTTTTAGTTCAAGTTAATGGGTTGGTTTTTCCTGCTAATTTTTATGTGCTTGACATGGAAGATAATGATTCTTATAATTCATCACTAATATTATTAGGGCGACCATTCCTTAAGACATCCAAGACGAAAATTGATGTAAATGATGGTACCCTCACTATGGAATTTGATGGTGAAGTGATTAAATTAAACATTTATGATGCCATGAAACATCCTAGCGATATCTCTCCTATTTTTGTTGCGGATGTTCTTGACCCACCACCACAAGCACCAAAGCTGGAATCAAAACTCTTACCCAAACATCTAGCCAGGAACGTCTAGCCAAAGACGTTAAAGAAAGGCGCTTCATGGGAGGCAACCCATATCAAAAATATATATATATATATATATATATCAATTTTTAGTTTTGTTTTGTTTTAGTTTTGTTTTGATTTTTGCTTTTGGATCAGCTGCAACAAGGATACATGTCATCAGATGACACTCACTAAGGCTTAAGGGGAGAACTCCAATTACTCTACACTTCATACCAGGAAAGTACCAGTATTCCTTTTCTCTTATCCTCTAATGTTCCTTGTGTTGTTAATTCCTCTTTAATTGTGCTGAATTAGGAACAGTGAGGACACTGTTCAAACTAAGTGTGGGGGAGTGGATAATAAAATATAGAGAATAGAGAATTGACTCATACTTTAAATGTTTCTCCTTAAGCAATGTTAAGCCAAATTTTTCAAAATTATCATGAAATCTGGAGATTGTACTAAATGTTGTAATAAGCATCTACAAAATGTGAAATTGACTTGTTTAAGTGCTTTACTCACCTACTATTGTGATTAGAATACTTGGTTAAAATTAAGTAGTGAAATCTTTAAGAAACAAATTTACCTTGTATTTAGCTTTAGAATTGGAATTCTAAGAGTAAGTCAAGTCCCTAAGTGAAAAATAAACAAGTTTACTTCTAGGTTATATTAGCTACTGTATACTCTTTGAAGTTATTTGTTATAACACTTAGTGAAAAAAAAAAAAGAATCAAGCATAGCCATTACTGCAATGATTCAAGTAATTGAGTTAAGAGTATTCAAACTTGAATGTTAGAGTGAGGAAGAGTCTGTAGGGGTATCTCAAAACCCGGTCACTTGAGTGACGAGCTCAAGATGTTGCCGACTCAATGAACTCACTATAATGATAAGGGCGAAAAAGCAGAAAGTTCATGAAAAAGAAGCGGGCAAAAACCCATCAAAATAAATGCTTGATTAAATCATAAGAACATGAATGTAAAGATTCATTTAATGAAACAAGACTTATAACAAAAAGGGAGAAAATTTAGGGAAAGAGTTGATACCATATGCTTTTACTTTATGCTGCAAGGATTATATGTTTGCTAATATCCAATGAAGTTTAATTGGGTGTTTTTCCTTATTGGATTAAGTATTTACTTTTGGAATAAAAATTCTTTTGCTAAACATGAGGAGTAAAGGTTATTTTGTTTAGATTAGCTATTAAATTTTGTCCATGGTAATTTGATCACAGGAAACCAGTTTGGTTGAAGTAGTAGACATTAAAATTACAAGTCATGAATTATAAATGAATAGATGCTTGAAATGATGAAAAGAAATTTTTGTATAATCTATGACGGATTTCTCCATTGATTTGATTCAATTGCTTGAGGACAAGCAAGAGTTTAAGTGTGGGGGAATTTGATAGAGCCATTTTATACTCAATCTTTATAGTATGAATTGTGTTAATTTATTATTGATTTTATAGACATCATAAGGAAATGGTACTTAATTCTATTATGGTGATAAATCAGGTTAAATGGAGTCAAGGGTGCTAATTCAAGTAAATTAGAGAAGTCATCTACAACTTGGATCAAAGACAAGGATTTACACCGCCGGAGGAAAGTACATGGGCGTGTAGTTGAAGTACACGGCCATGTACTTGGTTTTGAATCAACAAGAAAATACATGGTTGAAGTACACGGCCGTGTATCTGTCTAGAAGGAGGCACGGTTTGAGATACGGCCATGGTGCAAACCGTGTTATACACTGCACAAGAAGGTGGAAATGTGGACTATCAATAGAGAGAGACACGGCTCGTGATCTAGTCGTAGTGGAAACCGTGGTTGAAACCGTAGTGGAAGTTGAAATGGAAGAAGTGCCAAGGATGAGAAATTGTGGAACATCAACTAGAGGATGGCACGGCTTGAGATCTGGCCGTGGTAGAAGCCGTGGCACACATTGATCATGGATGAAGAATTGTAGATTAGCCACAGAAGAAGGCACGGCTTGACCCACGGCCGTGGTGTTGGGCGTACCAGGCGGACGATTATTCACTTCTCGAGATTTACTTGAAAAAGGAAAGATATTTTCGTATCTTGCTAGCAAAAGATCCTCTGCCATTCCCTTAACAATATAAATAGAACCAACCCTAGGAGAGTTCAGAATCATCTGGGAGATCTTGGAGATAAGAAGGAAGGAAGGAGGCAGAGCAAGGAAACCGGGAACAGCATCATGTTTCCACTTTTAATTTTCGTTTTGATGATGAACATGTGTAGCTAAGCAACTTTTCTAGCCAAAGGGTCATTGAAGTTTAATTCTTCATGAATTGTGAGATCTAACTGATTTTTCTTTATTCTATTCTTTGTTTTTAGATATTCATATATCTTCTAGAAGTTTTTTCAATATTATCTTTGTTGGTTGGTATGAATTAGAGCTCTTCTACTCAATTAGCAAGTTAATATATTGCCAACTAGCACGTCAAATCCGTAATTATTTGATAGTTCTAGTCTTAGTGACACAATAACATGTTTGGTTATAAAATAGATGATCGAATTCATGTTATGGAGATGTATGATCATGTTTAAATAGGTTATCTTATAATCTACCGGCATGAATTGGTGGTCTCTCTAGTTTTTAATGCTATTGATAGATTAAATCCTAAGAGCTTGTTTAAGGTTGTCTAATCGATAAGAGAAATAATCAAAGAGCTTGTGTTGATTATCGAGGAAGTAAGGAGAGATAGGTTGTTAGAGCTTGTTAATAACCATAACCAGTTTATCTTGAAATAAGAATAGAAAACATTTGCATCGATGATCAATTCTTAGAATTAAACTATCTTGATTCCTTTGGCTAGGCTTTTATCAATATTCGATTTTATTATCTTGTTTCAATATTATTTTGATTCACAAACAAAACCCCCCATTTTTCTTTTCCTCTTTATTCTCTTTAAATAGAAATATATTTAACCAATCCCTGTGAATTCGACCCTACTCACCACTATATGCAAATCATATAATCGTCTAAGAGTAGGTTTTTATTTTTGTTTGATTCGACACCCATCAATTACCATCAAATATAGGTATCCTATTCCTAGACTTGATAATATGCTGGATGAATTGTATGGTGCACAGGGGTTCTCTAAGGTAGATCTTAAAAGTAGATATCATCAAATTCAGATGAGAGAAGGAGACGAGTGGAAGATCGCTTTTAAAACACACCATGGACTGTATGAATGGATGGTTATGCCATTTGGTTTGAGTAATGCTACTAGTACATTTATGAAATTAATGAATCATGTAATGAAGGAGTTTCTAGGTAAATTTGTTATTGTTTATTTTGATGATATTCTGATATATAGCAAAAGCCTAGAAAATCATGTGGTGCATCTTCAGGTAGTATTTTCAATTTTGAGGGTGCAGCAGTTGTTTGCAAATCTCTAAAAATGTTCCTTCTACCAAATTGAGGTAACATTTTTAGGTTTTATTGTATCGGGTTCTGGTGTCAGGGTTGTTGAGGAGAAAGTGAGGGCTATTAGAGAATGGTCAACACCAAAATCAGTCGTGGAGGTAAAGAGTTTCCATGGACTAGCATCATTTTGTAGGCGCTTTATCCATAATTTTAGTAGTATTGTCAGTCCACTAACAGAATTGACTAAGAAAAATGTTCCTTTCATTTGGGGTAAGAAAGCCTAAAAGAGTTTTAAAGAGGTAAAGGAAAAAAACTTACTTGTGCTACAGTATTAGCTTTACCTTATTTCGATAAGGTTTTTGAACTACAATGTGATGCTTTTGGGATAGGGATTGGTACTGTATTGATGCAGGATAAAAGGCCTATTGCTTAATTTAGTGAAAAGTTGAGTAGTGCAACTTTGAACTATTCCATATATGATAAGGAATTCTATTCCTTAGTGAGGGCTTTGATGATGTGGCAGCATTATCTCCTTCTAAGAGAATTCATCATCTACACAAATCATGAGTCACTGAAGCATTTTAGGGGTCAGCAAAACCTATCTAAATGCCAAGCCAAATGGGTAAAGTTTCTAGAGAGTTTTCCGTATGTGATAAAGTACAAAAAGGGTAACCAGAATATGGTAGCTAACGCTTTGTCACGTAGGTATGTACTTATCACTTCTCTTCAATCGAAACTGCTTGGTTTTGAATTACTGAAGGAACAGTATATGCATGATAATGATTTTAGAACAATTATCGAGAAATGTTCTAAAGGAAAGATGTTTGAGGGGTATTACATGATTGAGGGGTTTTTGTATAAAGCTAGGAAATTGTGTATACCTTATGGGTTTGTAAGGGAATTGTTGGTGAGGGAAGCACATGCAAGAGGATTGTCTAGTCATTTTGGTGAGAAGAGAACCCTAACCATGTTAAAAGAAAATTTTTATTGGAAGGGTATGATAAGGGATGTTCATAGGATGCTAGAAAGGTATGGAGTTTGCAAAAGGGTAAAAGGAAAGAAAGGCTTTCAGGGTGAATATATGCCTTTGCCTATACCTACCAAACCCTAGACTAATATCAGTATAGATTTTGTGTTGGGTCTGCCCAAGATGCAAAGGGGAAAGGATTCTATCATGGTGGTTATTGATAGATTCAACAAAATGCCCCATTTTGTGCCTTGTCACAAAACAAATGATGTCCTTTTTATTGCTAATCTTTTCGTGCAGAAAATTGTTAAATTGCATGGTGTTCTATATAGTATAGTGTCTAACAGAGAAACTAAGTTTCTTAACTACTTCTGGAAGACACTGTAGAGAAGACTTGGTACTAAACTTATGTATAGTACCTCATGCCATCTACAGACCGACAGTCAGACTGAGGTTATTAACTGTACTCTTAGCACATTACTAAGAGCAACGGTTGGCAAGAATCTTACTGATTGGTACTTGTGTTTTCCTATTGGTACTTGTGTCTTCCTATTGTCAAGTTCTCTTATAATAGGTCTACTCATAGTTCAACCAGTAAGTTTCCCTTTGAAGTTGTGTATGGCTATAATCCTACTATTCCATTGGATCTTATAACAGGACCAGCAACAAAGGAAGAGAGCCTAAGTGGAGTGGAGAGAGCTAAGGAGATTCAGCAACTTCATGAGAAGATAGCTGAACATCTTCAGAAGACTCAAGAGCAACAAAAACTTTAGGGAAACAGGCATAGGAAAAACAACATTTATAATCCAGGTGACTTAGTCTGGATTAATCTTAGCAAAGACAGGTTTCCACATAAGAAGTCGTAGAAGCTATCACCTAAATCAGATGAACCTTTCAGAGTTGTCAAGCGCATCAACAACAATGCCTACAAAATAGAGGTACCAAAGGAGTATGGTGTATCGGCTACTGTTAATGTTGCAGATTTATCACCATATTTACCAGATGAAATTCATGAAGACCTATCAGATTTGAGGGCAAATCTTCCTAAGGCCCGAGGAGATGATAGGAATCAGATTCCCATAGGACCAATCACTAAAGCTCGAGCTAAAGTCGGACAGGACCAATGTAGTGCTCATCCAAAAGATAATTTCCCATTGCCACACACTGATGTCTTAGTAGATAACATTGCTAGGAACTACCTTTTCTCTTTTATGGATGGTTTTTTGAGATACAATTAGATTACGATGTCAGAAGAGGATAAAACTAAAACAACATTCATCACTACATAGGGAACATCTTGCTATAAAGTTATGTCTTTTGGTCTGAAGAATGCAGGGGCGACTTATCAACGAGCCATGGTAATACTATTCCATGACATGATACATAAAGAGGTGGAGGTATACATCGATGATATGATTGCTAAGTCTCACAAAGAGGAAGATCACGTGAAAGTCCTCGGGAAGTTGTTTGACAAACTTAGAAAATTCCAATTAAAGCTAAGTCCTGAGAAGTGCACGTTTGGAGTAACTTCAAGGAAGCTCCTAGGATTTGTTATTAGCCAAAGGGGGATCAAAGTAGACCTAGAAAAGGTAAAAACAATTGTTGAAATGCCAGCCTCACAAACCTTTAAAGAAGTAAGGGGTCTGTTGGGAAGGTTGAACTATATAGCTAGGTTCATATCTCAGCTTACTGATAAGTCTCATCCTTTGTTCAAGCTCTTAAAAAAGAATGCCATGATAAAATGGGATGCAAATTGTGAAAAAGCCTTTTTTTCTGAAATCAAGAGGTATTCAACAAATCCTCTAGTCCTAACAGTTTGAACCCCTGGGAAGCCTTTATTCTTGTATTTGACCATACTCCCCAAATCCATGGGTTATGTACTGGGGCAAAAAGATGAGACAGAAGGAAAGGAGCACCTTATATGTTATCTAAGCAAAAAGTTCATTGAAGGGGAATAGAGATACTTAGAAGTTGAAAAGACTTGCTATGCTTTGGTATAGGTAATGCACCATCTTCGGCAATATGCCCTGTATTATTCCATCAAGTTATTGCTCAAACATGATCCACTACGATATCTAGTAGAAAAACCAACTTTGATGGGAAGAATCTCTAAGTGGTAGATGTTGCTTTCAGAGTTCGATATCACTTATGTAAATTAGAACTCAGTAAAAGAACAAGCTTCAACAGACTAGAAGGCAGAATATCTAAGGAAATATATGTTGGAAATCTCATAAGTTAAATTTCTAAATGAAGGAATTATGGTCACTATCGACCAGAGATCAGAAAGTCGGTAGTGGAAGTTGTATTTTGATGGAGCTGTGAATGTTTTCGGATGAGGAATAAGTGCAGTCTTGATATCTCTTGAAGGTAACCATTTTCTTGTAGCAGTGAAGTTAACATTCCCGTATACTAACAATATAGCAGAATATAAAGCTTATATCATGGGGATTAAGACGACATTAGAAATGGGTATCTAAAAATTGGAAGTATATGGAGACTCGTCCTTAATTATTCTCCAGATCTTGGGAGAGTACAAAACCAAAGATAGCAAATTAATACCGTACCACCAGCATCTTAGCGAATTGGTAGACAGGTTCGAAAAAATTTCTTTCACGTATTTGCTTAGAACTCAAAATCAATTCATTGATGCTTTGAAAACATTGGCATCCATGATTCAAATCTCAGACAGTATGGAAATTCAACCTCTAAAGATCGAAATTGAGGAGAAACCAGCTTTTTACCTAGCAGTTGAATTTAGTCAAGATCGAAAGCCCTAGTACCATGATATCAAGGCATTCCTTCAAAATGGAACTTATCCAAAGGAGGCGAATAAGAAAGACCGAAAGGCATTAAGAAGGTTAGCAGCACATTTTTTACTCAGCGATTCTACATTATACAAGAAATCCATCTATATTACCCTATTAAGGTGTGTTGACGAGGAGGAAGTGGATACCCTGATGCGAGAAATACACGAGGGAGTCTGTAAGCTGCACATGAATGGATATATGCTAGCCTGCAAAATCATGAGGATAGGTTATTTTTGGATGACTATGGAAATGGACTACATTAAACATGTGGGCATTGTCACTTATGCCAAGTCTATGCTAATAAAATCAACGCTTTACCTCAAGAATTACATATACTGTTGACCCCATGGCCATTTTCCATGTGAGACATTGATATGATTGGTCTAATAACTCCAAAAGCTTTAAACAGGCATAGGTTCATTTTGGTGGCCATTGACTATTTTACCAAATGGGTTAAAGCGTCTTCATATGCTAAGGTGACCAAAGGAGTGGTCATCAAGTTCTTCAAAAGAGACATAATTGTTAAGTATGAAGCACTTGAATCCATCATTACTGATCAAGTAACTAACTTAAACAATAAATTTGTCATAGAGACATACCAACAATTTAAAATCAATCATAGAAATTCAACTGCATATCGTCCTTAGATGAACGGAGCGATTGAGGCTGCTAATAAAAATATTAGGAGAATTATTGAAAAAATGGCAATCACTTACACCGATTGGCATGAGACGTTACCATTCGCCCTTATGAAATACAGAACTTCAATAAGAACCTCGACTAAAGCCACTCCTTATTCACTAGTATATGGAACTGAGGTCGTATTACTAATAGAACTGGAAATCCTATCCTTTAGGGTACTCACAAAAACACAATTTGATAAAGCGGAATAGGTGAAGAAAAGGGTTGATCAGCTAAATCTAATTGATGAAAAGAGACTCATAGCATTATGCCATGGTCAGTGCTACCAACAGAAGATGGCTAGAGCGTTCAATAAGAAGGTACGACTAAGAAGCTTCAAGGAGGGATATTTAGTGTTGAAGAAGGTGTTGCCAAATGTACAAGATCTTAGAGGAAAATTCACTCCAAATTATGAAGGACCCTATGTTGTGAAGAAAGTCTTAACGGGGAGGTATTAGTGCCAACTAATATGGGTGGCCCACACTTAAAAGGCCCTATTAACTTAAATGCAGTGAAATTATATTACTCATGAGTAATCAATGAAATCATTTGCCAAACTCAATGAGATCATCAACGATACTAATCTCTCTATGACGAAATTTTTTATTGTTTACTAGCAAAATTGATATCCTCTGTCGTTGTTAACATTAGATTGGTCACTAACCAACCCTTGCCTATACACTTCATTGACAAGTTCCCTTTTCCAGATTCTCTACACTGCATTATAAACACAAACCAAGCTAATACCCATAAACTAAAGTTGGATAGTTAATAAATGGTTAAATGCTTCATTATGACTTAATCCTCTTCTAAGGAAATTTTATTACTAGAAAAAGGACTAACATAATTTCAAGAGTCGATATGCCTCGAAGGCGCAAGCGAAGATTTGATTCCACCACATACATAAAAGACATAACCATGAAGATTGGTTATGAACATTCTACTAGGGTGTTCTAGCTCAGCGAGCGAGTGATTAACAGGCGACAAGTAAGGAGCTACCGCCAGGATGAAATCAATGAGATTAGTAAGTTCCATTCATTGGTAAAGTAATTTTTACTAGATATCATTTTCCAACATACTTTTGAAACCCCAAAAGATTGACATAAAGAGCAATTATTAATTAAGTTTAGCCTTGTTAACGACTAACAAAACTTGTAAGCCTACCTTCATCAATAGGCAGCAAAACTTTCAAGTCCCTTCACATCAGTAGATGGCAAACCCAATAAGTCTAATCTCGTTAGCAACTAGCAAGCAACTTTAGGTCTAAGCTTGTCAATAACTAGCACCCTCATAAGTCCACTCTCGCTAGTAGATCTCAATATATTTAAGTCTAGTCTCGTTAATAGCTAGCAAGCCTTTCAAGTCCATTCTCGTTAGTAGATGGCAAAACTTTAAGTCTAGTCTTGTTAGTAGCTAGCAATACATTTAAGTCCATCCTCGTCAATAGGTGGCAAGCCTTAAAGTCCATTCTCGTTAGTAGATAGCACCATTTAAGTCCATTCTTATTAGTAAACGACACCACACTTAAGACCATCCTCGTCAGTAGGAGGTAAATATTGAAGTCCTATCTCATCAGTAGTAAGCGTATCATTCTAGAATAAGGGCAAAAATTGTGTCTTTTTAGTCTTTGTAGTAAAGCTCTATTCGAACTTCACTACAAAGTTTAAAAAATATATATAAATAAATAAATAAATAATGAAAAAATAAAAAATAATAGCAATAATAAAAAGTCTGGTTTACAAAATATATATATAATAAAGACAATAATAAAAAAAAAGGGGGTGAGGGGGGGAGAGAGAAAAGAAAAAGAAAAAAAATGAATAAAAATGAAAGTAAATGAAAAACTTTTAAAAATGATAAAAAAATAACAAATAACAAAAATCAATAAAAAATGTGAAGATTTTCACTAAAAATAAGCGAAAATGAGACTATAAATTAAGTTCGGAAACCTCAAATCAATAAAAATTAATTAGGACTGTTAGCTTATAGGTAAATTAGTTGTAATAATAAATCAAGAAATGGGCTGGCTCGGTTGGTCTGAACATGTACCTGGTGCACGTAGGCAAAGGTAGGTCATTGGTTCAAATCCCACTCGAGGCACTTTGTGCCATTTTTCTTCCTTTCCCTCTAGGTGGACATGTGGTAGCCTTTGATTGGCTTGATACGATCATGTGCCTAGCACGTAATCATCTTCAACCTCTAGTCAAGAACGTCAGGGAAGGATAAAAGCAAATCTGGTCGTTCCAAGCCCTTTTTTTAGTATAAATCCAACAATGTTTATCTAAAAAATGATAAACATCATCATATTAACACTTATTTGAATAAGAAATTAGATTGAATCAAATCAAGGGGGCATTTTATGTTGGGGTTCAAAAATCTTATTCAGTGCAATCCAACCTCCTCTAAGCTCATCCATGGACCCATATAAATGGACCAAGATACTACAACTTAGAGGACCTTCAAAAGCATTAAAAAGCATGCACCCACAAGCTCACACAACCACTTTCTCTCTCTAGGAATACCCATACCGCCGACTACCACCTTCTCTCTAGGATAGCTCCACCTATACACAACCTTAAACCACCATTTAGGCACTAGTAGATTCCTTAGGTCGCGTAGAAGAGGAACAAACCCATATTTTGGTCTAATTTTTCCTATATCAACAAGATAAAAAAAACCACCACAACTACCACTCTTGGGCACCTTTGAAACACCCCTTTAGGCTAGTTTTTAGGCAAAAACAACACCACCAATTGATTCCCTATCCCCCAAAAACCTAAGAAAACACTCCTTAGCCACCCTCAATGACCGTCGGATTGTCGCCGACAAGGAACCCTACCACTACGACCCAATTCGACCCGCGACCTGATTTAACCCAACATGCGATCCAACTCGATCCCAACCCGTGACTTAACCTGCGTATACCCAGCAATCCAATTGGTGATATTATTATTTTATTATTTTCATTTTCTTTATATGTGGTTTTAATGTATGTCTATTTTATTTTATTTTATTTTATTAGATTTTTTAGACTTTTTTATAGTCAAAAAAATAATAATAAAGTACCCATCGAGTTGTTATAGTGTATACCACTGCCTATTAAAAAAATAAAAATCTAAGGAATTTTTTAAATAAAATAAAAATGTAAATAATATTAATAAAATAAAAAAAAATAAAAACCTTTAATTTAAGCCAAGGTATTATAAAAAATAATAATAAAATAAAGTAAATAAATTTTTAGTATAAGCTAGGATTAAATATATATATATATAAATAATAAAAAATATAAAAAATAAAATAGAAAAATAAAAATAATAAATAGAAAAATCAAAAAAATCAAAATAAATAAATACAATTTTTAGTATTAGATAAATTTTTTATTAAATAATAAAAATATAGAAATAATTTTTTTATAATGTTTTTTAAATTTAAATAAAAATTAATAAAAATAAAATAGTAATAAAAATGAAAATACTTTATATTAAAATCGAGCATTTTAAGATTTTATCACTTAGAGTTTTTTTAAAATAAAAATTTAATATGAGGTTTTCCCAAACTTAGGTAATTTTAGATTTTTCAGAAACAATGATTCAATAATCTAAGCCATCTAGGTATTTTCTTAGTAAAAAATTAATATGATTAAATAACGTAAACTTGGTACTTTTTATTAAATAAAATTAACCAAATAATTAAAAAATTTTACAAAAGAAAAAGCAAACTATGGATAGTTTGATAATAAAATTAACCAACTACTTTATAGCAAGTAGGCAGGCACCTTCGAGGCAACCATAATAAAGTAAAAACTTTAGGTTAGGGAAAATAACTTTAATAAACTAAAAATTTTATGTTAGGAAAAATTAAATAAAATTAAGAAAAATAAAAAAATAGAAAAAATAATAAAATTAAAAATTTTGAATTAAATAAGATAAAGATTTCATAAAAATAAAAAAAGATAAAAAAACTTAAAGAAAATAAAAATTTTAGAAAAAAAAAATGAAGACTTCAAGTTATTAGCTTGATAAAATAAAAACTTTAGATTACTTTAGAAAAGCTAGTATAATAAACTTCAGACTTTAGGTTTTCTTTCAACATAAATTCTAAATCTTATAAAAGTATAAAAACATAAAAATGATAATAATAAATAGCATAGTAGTAGATAAATAAAAAGTGAAAATATAAAGGCCTTTTAGTATATATTCTTGAAAATTCTATATAATAACCGTTTATGTTTTAATAGGTTAGCCCCTAAATCCAGTATCTCTAGTTTACATTTTTCTAAAATATTTTTTAGAAAAATTCATAGACTGGTAGTTAGTTAAGGTTAATTAGGTTAATCCACCCAATTAACCTTAACTTTATTTTCCAACTTAGGTTAGTGGCGACTCCTTTTAAAAAATAATTTTTCTTAGTTTAGTTGGGTAATTTATATTGAATGGCTAAGATTTAATATAGATTAAAATTGAGGAAAATGACCAAAAACTAGACTCGACAACCAGCATCTAAGATCAAGCAGAAAACTAAGCATGTAATGGGAATATGATCCAAACCACAACACTACGAAGAACTTGGAGTCAAGGAAGGAAAGCTTGTCCAGTCAATCTGAAGGGCTCTTGTTATTAAACTCAAGCAACTTCCTGCATATCTAAAGTATATGTTCCTAAGAGAAAATGACACTTTACCTATAATAGTAGCTACAGATCTCTCATCGGACAAAGAGGTGAAATTGATGCAAGTGCTAAAAGAACATAAGGAAGCTATTAAGTCGACAATAGCTAACATCCAAAGACTACCTCCTTTAGTGTGTGCACATAGAATATTATTGGAATAGGAGTGTAAACAGATAGCTCAACCTCAAAGATGACTCAATCCAACATTTTAAGAAGTATTGAAGAAAGAAATTCTAAATCTCCTTAATGCAGGCATTATTTACTGGATATCTAATAGTAAGTAGGTGAGTCTAATCCACATAATGATAAAATGCTCGAAAGGTTGGCTGGTCATGAGCATTATTGTTTCCTAGACGAATATTTGGGATAAAATCAAATCCCAAGACCAAGAAAAGGACCACTATCACCTATCTATATGGTATGTTTGCTTTTTTATGCATGCCCTTTAGTTTATGCAATGCCTTAGCAACTTTTTAGAGATGCATGATGGCAATATTTTCATATAAGATTGAAAAGTGCATTAAATTTTTCATGGATGATGTTTAGAGACTCATTTAAGAGGTGCTTAGAGACTTTTTCACTTATATTGAAAAGGTGTAAAGATACTCATCTAACCCTACATTAGGAAAAATGCCATTTCATGGTGAAAGATGGCATTATATTAGGGCACAAAATCTCAAATAGGGGCATTGAAGTGGAGCAAGCAAAGGTGGAAGTTATTGCTAACATACCTCTTCTAATAAATGTGAAAGGAGTGAAAAGCTTCTTAGGATATGCAAAGTTCTACTAAGTTTCATTCAAGGTTTTTCAAAACCCTCTAGGCCACTATGTGCTCTATTAGAAAAGGACATACCATTCAATTTTGATGAGGCCTATATAGAAGCTTTTGAAAAGTTGAAATCCAAATTGGCAATAGCTCCTCTGATTGTGACTCCTGAATAGAATTTACCACTTAAGTTGATGTATGATACAAGCGACATGGTAATTAGAGCAATACTAGGATAAAGAAGAGGATGACATTTCCAAGCAATATATTATGCCAACAAGATGTTCAATAATGCAAATGTTGACGGTAGTATATGCATACGACAAGCTCCAATCCTGTCTAATTGAATCTAAGGCGATAGTTTACATGGATCATTCGGCACTAAAATACTTGTTAACCAAAATAGACGCAAAACCAAGGCTAATAAGATAGATTCTCTTGTTACAAGAGTTCAATTTGGAAATCAAGGATAAGAAGGGAATTGAGAATCTAGTGGCCACTCTCTTTCATGAATTATCAACAAAAATGATGAACCACCTATCAATGAGTTTTTTCTAGATGAACATCTTTTCTTAGTTTCAAGGACAAATGTGCCTTGGTATGCTAATATTATGAACTACTTAGTTAGTGGGATTTTTCCTTATAGGATGTCAAAGGATTAGAAGAGGAAGCTCTTATTAAATGTAATAACCTATTTTTAGGATGAACTTTACTTATTCAAGAGTTGTGCCGAATAGGTAATTTGGAGATGTGCGCTCGAATGTAAAGCACCAAACATATTGGCTTATTGTTACAACTGTGAAACTAGAGGTCATTTTAAAGACATGATGAAAGCTACAAAGGTCTGGCTGTCCCTATTCAAAGACTACCAAGCCTTTGTGAAGAGCTATCAACAGTGTTAGAAGAGAAGAAATGTGACTAAAAGGTTTGATATGCCTCAACAAGGGATTTTAGTGGTAGAGATATTCGATGAATGGGGCATTGATTTCATGGGACCTTTTCCTCCATCTTACCCAAGTAGGTGCATCCATGTTGTTATGTCAATAAATGGGTTGAAGCAATAACTTTGTCTATAAATGATTCAAGAGGTGTACTCAAATTCTTAAAAGAAAACATTCTAACTAGATAAGGAGCACTAAAACATTCTAAGTAAAATTTTCAACATTGTATCTAATCTTATCTTATGGAAAATGACCACCCATCATTTCTATCCTTGTCTAACTAATTTTCCACAAGAATAACTTGACCAAATTATGAGAAAATGACACCTACAACCATGCAAAAATTTCCACAAGAATCTTGGAATTTCCCACACCTTTGTCTTATGTTATCTTTTGAAAATGACTCCTCATCATGCCTTATATTGACTTATCCTAATGTGCCTAAAACTATGATCTAATCAAGTGATTCTAATTCCTAGGCAACAATCAACAATAATCGAATCTAACAATCCAATTAACAAATGATAAAGAATAAGAACATAATAAAATCCCTAAACCCTTACCGGATATGATCCACTAGCAAAAGATTACTCCTAGTACAGATTTGTTAATATGACGCACAACAATCCAATACCGTCAATTGCCACAATCCCACGGATTGATAAGAGTAAGTTGAAGAATAAACTTCACAATAGATTCTCTCAAATGTCCAAAAGTCCCTCAATCCTTACAATACAACATATATATAGCAGAGGAAAACAAAATGTGAAAAGTAAAAAATTTTCCTCCAACTCACCTACATAAGCCGTCGGCTTTGGAATAAAGGCCGTCGGTGATAGGAATCAAATTCCTACAAGACCTATCACAAAGGCAAGAGCCAAGGGATTACGAAATTTAGCGATGAGCGTCCTCTTTGAACAATCAAACCCCGAGAATATTTGTTTAGTATCTTCTTTTCTATTACATATTTGTTATGCATTCCAATAGGTGCATTTGTAGATTTTTACAAGATGGTGGATAAATTCGCTAAAGCTTAGTTTATGGGTTATTCATGGACCTACATAAATTAAATAAGAACCAATCCACAACATGTTCAATTGAAGTGAAGAACCGGCTACTTGAAAATCATTTTTACTTGTAATTTGTCGCTTTTAGAACTGGCCACTTAAGTGGCTAATTTGTAATTTTGTTTTTTTTGTTTTTACCCTAATTGGAGCAAGTATAAATACTTACTAACTAGGGTTTTTAGGGAGCTTTTTGAACATTTTTAAATGAAACACTTTCTTTACCGTGAGGGTTCCCTTGCTTGCAAATAATCCCTTATCAATTTCACAAGTGAAATTGTGGCGAGATCAACTTGATTAGATTGTGAGTAATATTAATCTTCAATTGAAGTTCACGCAAACTCTACTCCAAAACCTTTGCTCTGATACCAAAAAAGATGAGATGCCTTACTAATTGAATAGCAAATACATCAACAAATGGCGTAAACAACAAATTACGATCTATAATAGGCATGATCACTAATTCACCAAGGATTCCTAATTCACGAGAATTTCAAAAGGCTTAATGCTAAATTAAAATATGGAACAACACAATTTTATAATTATTAATGGATATCAATAGCAATGAACTAGAATTCCACTCAAAATTGAAATGATTCAAATATGAATTGGAAGAATCCTAATTCACGTGGATAACAACAAGTCACCAACAAATTGCGCTTAGATATGACTCACTAAATACAATTTGAAAACAACAAGATGAAGATTAATATTACTCACAATCTATGAGTCATCATTAGTGACAAGGATTCTCATTTTTGCAATAGGCAATTTGACAACTTGCTTGCAAGGTATGGTGTGAGAGATAAGGTGGCAACACCTGATCATCCCCAAACAAGTGGCCAAGTGGGGTTGTCTAATTGTAAGTTAGAGTGAATTTTGGAAGACTATCAACACATCATGAAAGGATTTGTTGCTAAAGCTCAATGATGTGTTATCGACATATTGAATTACTTATAAAACTCTAATTAGAATCTCCCTATATTGCATGGTGTTTAGAAAAAGCATGCCATCTACCTATAGAATTGGATCTCAAGGTTTCTAAACTTTGATCATGAAACAACAGTAAACCAGAGCTTACTTTAATTGAATGAACTTAAAGAATTTCCGACAAAAGGCATTTGAAAATGCAAGAATCTTGAAGGAGAAAACCAAGATAAAAAGATCTTGTGTTGGGAATTTAAGGTAGGTCAAAACTTTTGCTATACAAATCCTTATTGGAGTTTTTTCCCAAGAAAATTGAAATCAAGATGGAGCGGCCTATATGAAATTGCAAATATGTTCACAGATGGAATTGTAGAAATTGAGGGAAATGCAGGTGAACCTTTCAAAGTTAATAGATAACTCTTTAAACATTTCATTGAACAGGGAAAACATTCTTGCAAGTGGAGAACAACATCCATTGAAGGACCTAAGATAGGAGGTAGATGGAAGAAGAAGGAACAAAGTCTAGTTGAGGAACATTAATGCAAGGATTGGGTGGGAGGCAACCCACTACTTTTTACCCTTTATGAACATTTTCTTTCTAGGTTCTTAGTTAAACTGCTATTTTGAGCTTTTATTATTCATGAGTTTAGCAAGGACTTGATACTTTAAGAATCTTTTTTTCTTTTTGTAGTTATTTAGATGGATTGTAAATAGGAATAAGCTGGACCTACAATGGAATAAGTGCTTAAAGATGGTGATATAGCATAAATCCTAGGGCAGTCATGTTTCATCTCTCTCTTCTTTCTTTCTATTTTAGCAACAATGAGGACATTGTTGACATTGAAGTTGGGGGTAGATGAATGTACATGTTGAAGTTAGGTTGAATTGGAAATGTGCTAAGTGTTAAACTGCTAAACTTATGTGTTGTAGCCATCATATTATACATTTGTGTTAGTCATCACATTAATTTAGTAATTTTTTGCCAAAATCACCTAAATGTTTTTTCAAAAAAAATTTAGTTGTATATTGAAAAAGCAAGGATTATGTGGCAAAAAATTTTTACTATTAACATGAATTGAACTGGAAGTGTAGTGAACCATTTACATTAGCATGAACTTCAATTAGAAATTAGGGTTCTTGAATTTTACTTCTTGATTGGAAATGTTGAAGTGGAATTGAAGTAGTTAATTGTGATTTTATTGTGTTATACTTATTGTTGTTAAAGTGGAAGTGGAGATTTTGTAGTAATCCTTGTGATCCTCATCTTATCGTGAGAAGAAGGGGAAGTAGGAAGTGTATTTCATAGTGTGTGTTTCGGAATTGGAAGTACATTATTTGTAAAGGAAGAGAAGTGTAATTTCTTGAATGTTGTTTTAGAATTGAGGAGTGTAATTTACATTTCTAGGATTTTCTTTTGCGTAGAGGATTTGGAAACTATTTGAGTTCAAAAACAATCATTAAGTTTTAAGAGTTATTGTGTAGTATTGATTGAATACAATTTAAATATTTTGAATTGTTTCTTACCATTTGTGGAGAAGCTTCATTAAGAGTTACATTTGTGTTGTTGTTGCCGTGATTGGAAGAGGGGTGAAGTGTGTGTGTGTTGCATCGTGAGTGAGTGTGTGTGTGGTGTAGTGCATTTGTGTGGTGAAGGGTGCAACATGATGTATTTTTTGTATTGTGGTGAAGGGTTGCTGCACCGTGGTTGTAAGTGTGAGTATATACCGTGAGTGAAGGGTGTTGTAGTGGTTAAATTTGAATTTCAAAAGCAAACATTAAAGTGTGGAAGTTATTAAGTATTGATGCTTTGAACACTTTGCTTAATTAAACTCATTAACTTACTATTTAGAGAAGTGTTTATTATTGCTCTACTTATTGTTGCTGTGATTGAAGTGTAGAAGTGTGTGTGAAGTTTAATTAGAGTAGTGTTGTTGTTGTTAGCGTAAAAGGGTGATTGTGAATTCTACTACACTTGCTTTTGAATTGTCTTCGTACAACTCAATTCAACAACCATGTCTAATATTGTTGTAAATGAGGATAATAATTAGGAGGGAGGTGATTTGTATTTATCTGCTAATCCACTGCATCGAGCCTTGACTTCATTTCTAACCATTGATGATGAGTAAAGAGAAAACTTGTTGCATACTTCTTGTAGGGTACAAGGTAATTTATGTGTTATTATTATTGATGGTGGTAGTTGTACTAATGTTGTGGTTACATCATTAGTATCAAAATTGAAACTTGTAACTACCTTACATCCAAAACCTTATAAATTACATTGACAAAGTGAGTAGGGGAGTCTCCATGTTACCTAAAAGGCTAGGGTACCTTTCAGTATAGGGGATAAATATCATCATGAGATTGTATGTGATGTCCATCCCATGTGTGCGTCCCATATATTGCTTGGCAGGCCTTAGTTGTATAACAGGAAGGTTTTACATGATGGCTATAAAAATACTTATATGTTCCAGTAGGAGGGTAAACGTATAGTGTTGAACCCAATGTCAACATCAGAAGTCCAAGAGGTTCAGAGGCAGATCAGTAAACCTTCAGAGGACTAAGAGGTTTAGAGGCAGACCAATAAACCTTCAGAGGTCCAAGAAGTTTAGAGGCAGATGAGTAAATCTTCAGAGGACCAAGAGGTTTAAAGACATATAAGTAAAACTGGGAAGAAGAAGACCTCATTAGGGGAATAGTTTGAGTTAAGGAAGGCCATAGCAGATGATAGACCATCATATTTATTGGAGATGAGGTATATCCTAAAGATGGAGGGGCGAGAGCAACTACCTTCTATAATATCTTAGGTATTGGGTGACTACAGTGATATTTTTATAGATAACTTACCAAGAGGATATAGAGTCTCTGCTACATGTAATTTTACAAACCTATCACTCTATTTACCCAATGATGTTCATGAAGACCTATCAGATTAGAGGGCAAATCTCCTTGAGGCCCAAGGAGATGATAGGAATCAAATTCCTATAGGACCTATCACCAAGGCAAGAACCAAGGGATTACAAAATTTGTCAATGGAGGTCCTTTTTGAACAATCAAACCCTAAGAATATTTGTTTAGTATCTTCTTTTCTATTACATATTTGTTGTGCATTCCAATAGGTACATTTATCAATTTTTACAGGACGGTGAATATATTCGCTAAAGCTCAGTTTGTGGGTTATTCATGGACCTACATAAATCAAATAAGAACCAGTCCACAATATGTTCAATTGAAGTGAGGAACTGGACACTTGAAGATCATTTGTACTTGTAATTTTGTGTTATTTTTGCCTTAATTGGAGCAAGTATAAATACTTGCTAACTAGGGTTTTAAGGGAGCTTTTTGAACATTTTGAAATGAAACACTTTCTTTACCGTGAGGGTTCCCTTGCTTGCAAATAATCTTTTATCAATTTCACAAATGAAATTGTGGCGAGATCAACTTGATTAGATTGTGAGTAATATCAATCTTCATCTTGTTATTTTCAAATTGTACTTAGTGAGTCATATCTAGGTACAATTTGTTGGTGACTTGTTGTTATCCACGTGAATTAAGGTTCTTCCAATTCATAATTGAATCATTTCAATTTTGAGTGGAATTCTAGTTCATTACTATTGATATCCATTGATAATTATACAATTGTGTTGTTCCATATTTCAATTTAGCATCAAGCCTTTTGAAATTCTCATGAATTAGGAATCCTTGGTGAATTAGTGATCACACCTATTATAGATTATAATTTGTTATTCACTCCATTTGTTGATATGTTTGCTATTCATGTTAAGCCGCCAGCTTTGGTCATCAACGCCACCATCTTTGCCATTTAAGCCACCGACTTATGTAGCCAACTTAAGTAGATAAGCTGCTAGCCTTCAAAGTTGGTTTAAGAAGAAAAGTTTTTAGCCTTGATGGCCGACTTAAGTAGCTACGCCGCCAGCCTATCTCCCACACCATTAACCTCGAGGCCAGTTTAAGAGGCAAGTCGTTGGCCTTTATAGCCGACCTAAGGGTGTCCCTATGGTTCTTGTGCTTTGCGTTCCGCGTTTGAACAATGTTGTAAGAGTCATAATTTGATTCCCATCATATCCTCTTAAGCACATTCTCCACAAAGGAAATCATGAGAAAAGACTTAAGAAATACTTGCCCTTATCCCTTTAATTAAGCATGTGAAATAAACGACATGACAATGACTTAAAACCAGTTTATTTTCTTTAAAATTGGCGTTTAACTTCTTCTAGCATCTGTCTAATTCTTCTAGCTTAACATCATTATACCCAAAACGTATCTAATCTTGACCAAATCCATGGAAATTACACAAGAAGGATACTTCACTAACCGATTCAAGAATAAGAAGAATAGCCATGTGATTTTATCTATTTAAGCATTATTACCCTACATCATCCTATCTTATCTTATCCCCATCACATCCTATCATGTTTTATCCTAATCTTATCATGTTTGCCAAGGAAAATGACTTGAAAATGATGTCAAATAATCCAGCTACAAATTAGACAAATTGCCTCCAACAATCACGTGTACAATCCTTTACTTTCACCTATCAAATCTCCATTTATTTCACCTTATCTTATCTTACCCTAACCTATCCTAATTTACCTAAAATTATCTTGTCTAAACTAGGATAAAGACTTAGAAATAACATGGAAATAATTCAATCACATGGCCAACCAAAGCTTGTAAAAATTTCCCATGTGATATTATCTTTTGCAATCAATTACCCTACTTCATCTTAAGCCATCATTTCCTAACCTACTTTATCTTATCCTAAGGCATAATTGCTACCCTAAATCAGCTAATAATTTCCTCTACTTAAGCATGGAAAATAGGTCCTTCATTATGTGCAAAACAACAAAAAGAATTACTATAAAAAGGGAAAGGTAAGAACATGGCCAATGAGTAAAATTCCACTCCATTTCCTTTACCTTTTGCTCACATCAGCCTCAATCATTTCATTTCATTTTATTACCTAAAATTCCACTCAAATAGAGAAAAATCAAACCCTCATCTAGCCCCACACTCATCCATAAAACTGACAAAAAGTTCAAGCACCACTTCTATCAATAACTAAGGTAAGAAACTGCCTAGAAGTTTGGTGAGACTTCTAGTGAATTTCTAGAAGAAAATACTAACTCTGGCTATTTTCTATGTTTTATGGTCATTATCATAGATTCCTAAAGGGTTTCCAATCAAGAAAGGTAATCTCGATTCACCTTAGTTATCTTCATAATGTGGCCCTTAGATAGTATACCAATTATTCATATTTTCAAAAGTTGTAAGTTCAATCGATCATTCCACCTCAAGGCATCCTATTCTTGTAAGACCATTCCACTACTCTTTTTCTTAGAATATATATTGGGACATATTGATATATTCTATTATGACAAGATATCAAACCTTCAATAATTACTAAAGTTCAAAGAAAGGATGTTAAGGATATTTTTCCAAACCATTAGAACTTATGATTATTCATGACCATTGTGATTTACTTCAGACTTTATTGAACTTATTCTTGGACATATATTTTCCCTTATATGACATGATTAAAGAATAGAACTTACCATGACAAGGACCTAAGCATAGACCTTGATGATGGACCGAAACCTAAACAAAAGACTTAATACTAAAAACAACTTAAAAGACTAATATGATTTAAGGTTAAGATCAAGATATTATAATAGTAAATTCTATTAGTAGTTATTCTTATATGGATTTCTTTTATGTCAAATTATTTAGGTTTTTCAGAAAATTCCCAATCTCTACTTAAGAATTATTACCATCCTTAAGTCATGATCACATAGATAATCATTGATTGCTACTAATTGTCTGATGGAACGACTAATTGTCTTCTATGCTATTATCTATGTGATCACTTATTAATCGGTAAACTTAAATTCTTTGTCAAAATAACTAGATATACTTATCACATGTCTATGGCCCAACAAGTACATAGAGAGGAATGTAGAGTGTTCACCCTTTGCTAGATATGTTTGTAACATTTTATGTGGTTTTGAAATATTTTCATAAAGATTTCATCTAAAACCTGATATGTACTCTTAGAAACTACTATTTCTAAAACCTCAGTGTCACTAATGATAATTTTTATCAAAACTGATTTCATTGAGGGCAAAGTGGTTGGAACAGCTCTTGTTTATGGCCTATAAGGCATTATTAATATTTTGATTGTAAGTAGATGCCCCAGTGTGGGATCACCTAATTTGGCTATAGAGGCACTATTGAGTAATTAATTGATGGTAGATGGTCAACATAGAATTCACCTAAATTGGCCTTTGTGGCATTTTTGTTCTCAATGGTGGGTAAGCATCAAGTTTGTTTGGGGGATAATGCTCTCAAACAGACTCCTAGGTAAGGTGAGGTGCTCCATGTGAGTAAGTATGGATGTCAATCATAATATAGGTGATTCAAATCTATGTCTTTCATAGTTTCGAACTCCCATGGATGTGTTGCTTCCATTCATCATGCATGCATTCATTTCACATATAGATAGATTTCATTTTGTGCAAACTAATGCTTAACAACTTGCTTAAGCGATAGTGGTAATGGATGAACTCACTAAATTATGGTTTTGCTTTTGCTTACGCCCCCTCCACCACCCTCCCAACCCCCCCACCCCAATAGTTTATCTTATAGGGTGCTCTAAAGCTAGGAATGGGCTAGGTTGCAATGATGAGTGATCTAGACTCAAACTTAAAAGATAGATGTAGAATTAGAAAATAGATGAAAGTCTAGATGAGCACATAAGAATTCGTAAACTTATTTATTTTAGAAATTTATCATTTTCCAAACCTTTTTTCTAACCAATGTTCTTAAATGTTAAAATTACTTAGTTTTACTATCTGGTAGGGGACACCAATTCTCTACAATTCTAGTGAATTGTAATATATCGGTTTCCATAGTTATTTTTTTTATAATCCATTATATGTACTATTAATTATGGTGAGGAAAGAATATTTAGATAGAGTCTTTACTATAGAAAATATTCATTTAGTTAAAAGTTCAAAACATAATTTGTTAAGCATAAGTTAGCTATGTGATAAAGGTTTTAAGATAATTTTTGAAAAAGTTAAGTGCATAGCATTTGATAGAAATAGTTTAACAATGCTTTTTGAAAGAATTAGAAAAGGAAATATTTACAAGATTAAATCTTTGGAAGTAGAGATAGAAAATTATTTCTTAACATTAAAAGAGGATGTTCATCTATGGCATCAAAATTTGGGATATGTTAATTTTAATCAGCTAGAAAGACTAGCCAAACATGATCCAATAAAAGGTTTACCTAAGATAAATATCAAAGAAGATATTTATTACTCATCTTGTTCCAAGAATAAATTGATTTCAATTCCCCATAAAAGTAAATATATAATTTCAACAACAAAAAATGGAAATTCTTCATAATTTTTTGTGCCATACACTCCTCATATTTTTTTGTGCCATACACTCCTCAACAGAATGGAGTTTTTATTCAAAAAAAAAAAAAAAAACCATTCAAGAAATAACTCATACTTCATTAAATTCTAGTAGTATAGCAAACTATTTTTTAGCAAAAATTACCTCAACGGTTTGTTATATCATAATAGATTTTATGTCAAGCCTTTCACAAACAAAATGTGTTATGAATGTTTCAAAAGAAGGAAGCCTATGGTTTCATATTTTCATGTTTTCGAAAGAAAATGTTATATAAAGAAGAATTGCTTTGATCTTGATAAGTTTGTACTAGGAGCTGATGAACCTATCTTTCGTAGTTATTCTTTAAATAGTAGAGTTTATAGAGTATACAATAAATTAACTAAGGTAGTAAAAGAATCAATTAATATTAAGTTAATAGAAGAAATAAAAGATGAAGAATCAAATAATGAGACTCTACCAATTCTTAATCAAGAGAAATTGTTTAAAAATCAAGTAAATGAAGGATAACATTGAGTTCAAATTCTAAGACTAAAGGGTCAACTAAATCCAGGACAAGTTCATCATTACCAATTAACAAAGGTTCATTAGAAGTTAAAGTAGAAGGAACTTCTGAAGTACTATCTAAATGTTTAAGGACTCAAGAAAATTATTCAAAAACTTGGAGATATAAATCATCTCATCTACCAAAATTAGTTATTAGTAATGTTGACTTAGGCATTAGAACAAGACCTAGCTTAAAGAATATCAAAAATCATTTTTCTTTGGTTTTTGAAATAGAACCTAATTCTATGGAGAAAGCACTTAAGGATAGCAACTAGATCAATCCAATACAAGAGTAATATAACCAACTTCAAAAAAAATAATGTGTAGAATCTAGTTTTGAGACCTAAAGATAAGTCTATAATAGGAATGAAATGAATATTTAAAAATAAGCTAGATAAAGATGGAAAAATAGTTTAGAATAAAGCTAGACTAGTTGCTAAAGGTTATTCACAAGAAAAAGACATAGACTATAATGAAACATATACACCTATAATTAGATTAAAAGCTATAAGATTGTTGCTTGCATATACTTATTATAAGAATTTTAATCTTTTTAAATAGATGTTAAAAGTGCATTTTTGAATGGATATATTAAAGAAGAAGTATGTGTTTTGCAACCCCCAGGATTTTGAAACCTTATAAAAGAGAATTATATATTTAAGTTACGAAACACTTTATATGGTTTAAAACAGACACCTAGAGCTTGGTATGAAAGGTTAAGTGAATTTCTAATTTAAAATGGTTTTTCTAGAGGAAAAGTAAATATAACCTTATTTCTAAAATACTTTGGTGAAGATATTATAATTGTCTAAATGTATGTTGATGATATTATATTCAAAGCTAATAATGAAAAATATTCTAGAGAATTTGCTTAGTTGATGCAAATAGAATTTGAAATGTCTATGATGGGAGAATTGAACTTCTTTCTTAGACTATAAATCCAAAAAACTACTGATGGTATCTTTATTCATCAAGAGAAATACACAAGGCAAATTTTGAAGAAATTTGGTTTTGAAAATATCATGACAGTAGCCACTCTTATGAGTTCTTCAACAAGGTTAAACATAAATTCAACCAGAAAAAAAGGTAAATGAAAAGTTACATAAAAGTTTGATTAGTTCTTTACTTTACTTAACTACATATAGACCTAATATTTTATTCCCAATATGCATTTGTACATGCTTTCAAAGTTCCCCAATTGAAACACACTTGGCTGTTGTAAAGAGAACTTTTAGGTATGTTGTTGCAACTGCAAAATTAGGTATCTAGTACTCTAAGAGTCAAAAATTTGACTTAATTGAATACTCGGATACTGATTATGTAGGACGCAAATTAAATCAAAAAAAAAATCGAATACATGTGAGACAAGTTGATATCTTGGCCTCTAAGAAACAAAATTCAGCTACTCTTTCAATAGCTAAGGCAAAGTATGTTGCAATTAGTAATTGTAGCACATAATTTTTGTGGTTAAAACAATAATTAATAGATTATGGTTTAAAATATACCTATTAAGTGTGATAATACAAGTACAATCAATTTAACTAAAAATCTAACCCAACATTTACAATCAAAATATATTGAAGTAAGATATCATTGTATTAGTGATCGTGTTTATAGTAGAAATATATCAATAGAATATGTACCTATGGATTTACAGCTTGTTGATATCTTTACTAACCTTTATATAAAATAAGATTTGAATATATAAGGAATAAAATTAGAATTTATAATCCCCTCTAATTGTTAAGTTTGATTTTATTACTATAAGAAAAGAAAAGTGGATAAATTTTTTTTAATAAGTTTGTAAAATGAAAGAAAATAAGGAGCTTAATAAGAAGATTCTAGTTTCCTAAAAGTTTCAATATAAGGATTAGTGTAAATATGTCTTAGGGATAAGCATTCTAAATCAACCTTATGAATGAGAGACCTTAAGAGTTTTACAAAGAAAAAGGCTAAGAGGGGAAACAAACAAAAGGCTAAAGAAGAGGCTGAGTGAGAAAGAAAAAGAAAGGTTAAGTTTGGATTGAAATACTTGAGACCACCTTCACCAAGATCAAAGGAATTAATATCTAATGACGAACCTCTCATAGAAGAAGAGAAATTTTGCAATGCTCTAATTAAATAGATGAGAGATCTTTTCAAAAAGAAACAAAGAGAAAAGAGATGGATGAATTAAATTATTAAAGATATGCTCTATTTTTTAAATACATTTTATGTTATTTCTAGATAATAGTTATTTAGTTTTATATTCTATTGTTAAACAATTTATATTATTTTATAGTTACCTATATACATTATATGTTCTTTGCTTATTTAGGTTTTTGCATATATGTATTTTGTTTTTATTTGTCAATATTGATGTTAATAAAAAATACTAATGAAAAAGGAGAACATAATGAAAAGAATGAAAGAATGGGAATAGAATGAAATACCAAACTCTTCTATGTTTCAAACTTTCACTTTTCCCAAATGATTTTCAAGGAACACTCCCTTCTTACTCTCGGCAAACTCAAGGAACACAAGCGACCACAAGTTTTCCAAGTCTACTTCAATCAATCAACAAATATAACACAACAACACCTAAATCAAGTACTTCTGTAAATACCTCATTTTTACCCTAATGATCAATAATAATCAATTTTTAATTTTTTTCCATTTTTACAATTTTTCTTCTAATTTAGCAAAAATAGGAAAAATATTCAAAAAATAAAATAAATAAGGAAAATACATCAATTTTGGAAAATAATTATAGAAATAGTAATAAAAGGGATTAAATAATTTTTATAAATTTTTGGAATTTCAAAAAATACAAAAATAATAAAAAATCGCATTGCATATATGCAAATTGCGAAAAAAAAAAAAACGAGTAAGTGGGCTAGCCCAGCTGGTCTGGACCACGGCCTCATGCGCGCAAGGGGAGGGCTCGGTCACAGGTTTGAAACGCAAGGGAGGCAGATTCTGCGTTTTGTAATTTTTTTTTCCTCGCTTGGGACACGTGTCAGCAACTGATTGGCTAGCACGAATGCACGCGCCGAGCGCGTGATCTTTTTCCTCCTTCATCCAAGATCGTCAGCGGCAGGGGAAAAAATCACATTTTGGCCTTTTTGATTAGATTTTTTGCACAAATCCAACAGATCTTTAACTAAAATAGGATAAACATCATCCAATTGGAATCAAATCGCAAAAAATTGGAGGATTTGCACAAATCAGAGGAGGGTTTTAATCGCAAATCCAATTCGTCTCAATTGAAGGAAATTCGAGCTTATCCAGCTCGATTCCTTGCGGCTATAAATAGAAGAGGAAGGGAGGAAGCAAAAGAACGGATCAGAAGGGAGAAAAAGAGAGAAAATCGAAGCTTCGCTAGAGTTCCCAAGTCGCGACCGTCGATCAAGCCTTGAACCGCCACCAGGAGGCATTTTTGGAGTAATCCACCACCACGGTTGAATTCCCTACCCCTGAAAACCTAAGAAACGACACCTCAACCTCTTCAAAAGACCGCTAGAACACCGTCAACGAACACCTCCAGCCGCCATGACCGATCGACCCAACCTAACCCGATCCGACCCGACTAACCCGACCCGCGCACCGACTCGGATCCAAGTAAGTCAGATTTTTTTATTTTTTATTTTTTATTTATTTAGTTATATTATTTATTTTCTCAAATTTATTTATTTATCTATTTTTTATTTATAATTCAAAAAATAGAAAAATATTAGAATTTAGATTAGTTTTTTTTTAGGATTTAATTTAGGGCAAATAATAGAAAATAATAATAAAAATAATAAAAAATAAAAAATAACAATAAAAATAAAAATTATAAAATATAAAATAATAAAAAAATGATAAAGATATATTAGAAAGATGATAAAATTTAGATTTTTAGTTTAGGGTAGATAAATAATATAACAGAAAATTTTTAATAGAAATTAGTAAAAGTTAATAAAAAATTAATAAAAATTAGAAAAAATTAATAAAAATTTATAATAGTAGAGGTAAGTTGGAAAATAGGGAAATAAATTTTATCACCTAGAAAAAAAAATTTTAATAAATCAAAAATTGGTTTTTTCCTTAAAATTATTATTTTTCAAAAAATCAAAATAATAATGCTTAGGCTTAGTTTTTTTTTTCAAAAAAAAATACTAAAAATGATAAGAACATAAACCAAAAGTAATTTCATAATTAAAAGTTACAAACACATTAAAGTTTTTCAGGAAAAGCGAACTACGGCCCGTTTGATCCTGAGTAATAGGTATGTAAGCACCCATTTGGGGCAACTCTAAAAAGAATGAAAAAATCATTTTCTTAGAATAAGTTACTTAAAAACACAATAAAAAGACAACAAAAATGAAATAAAAGACATTAGGAAAAGGTTTAGATTTCAAGAGAATAGGGTGGTAACTTTAAGGTTTTAATAGGTTAGCCTTCAAAGCCAGAAACTCTAGTTTTCCACTTCCTCTTTCATAAAAAACGAAAAGAGGAAATCACGCTGACTAGTCGTCTAAATTAGGATTAACCCACTCAATTAGTCCTAATTCGATCTTTCCCAACCACAGTTGGGTAGCGACTCTAAAATAAAATGAAATTCCTAACTCAAGTCGATGGTCTATATTAGATAAGCACAGGGTTTAGTATAGATCGGATTAGGAATGGAAAATCAAAAAGTAGACTCGACAACTTCAATTCCACCTCAACACTTCGGATCAAGAAGTAAAAATTCAAGAATCTTAATTTCAAATGAAGATCACGAAAATTCCCTTCCTCAAACCAATGCTCTGATACCAAAATATAATGTGCCCAAAATCCAAAGCACATGTACACAATCCAATTAGAGAATTCAATAATGCAAAATCCCTAAATTGGTGTGATGAAATGGAATTCCACTTAAGAAAATGACCAAGCAAAATGTGAACTAATAAGTATGCAAATGCTCAATGGTTAATCACGCGATTTACATTAGGAAGCAATTTCAAAATTGAATTGATCAAAATATGAAATTTTCATCCAAATCACGTGAACAAAGGTAACCACAAATTGCACCTAGATATGACTCACTAAATGCAATTTGCTAACAACAAAAGGAAGATTGATATTACTCACAATCTATACTTGTTGAATCTCGCCACAATTTCACAAGAAATTGATAAGAGATCTTTGATTTGTAAGGCTCTCCCTCATGGCTCAAAGTGTATATTTTTCTCAAAATGTCAAAAGCTTTGATAGAGCCATTTTATACTCAATCTTTATAGTATAAATATTATTAATTTATTATTGATTTTATAGAAATCATAAGGAAATGGTACTTAATTCTATTATGGTGATAAATCAAGTTAAATGAAGTCAAGGGTGCTAATTCAAGTAAATTAAAGAAGTCATCTACAAGTAGGATCAAAGACAAGACGAGGCACGGGTTGAGGCATGGCCATGGCGCAAACCGTGCTACACACTGCATGAGAAGGAGAGAGACACGGCTTGGGACACGGCCGTAGTGTAAGCCGTGGTTGAAGCCGTGGTGGAAACCGTGGTGGAAGCTAGACGTGCCAAGGAGAAGAAATTGTGGAACATTGGCAGAGGAAGACACGGCCTAGGATCTAGCCGTAGTTGGGGCCGTGGTACACATTGGACACGGATGAAGACTTGTAGATTATGCACAGAGGAAGGCACGGTTGGAAACCTAGCCGTGGTGTAGGTCGTGGTACACACTGGACACGGAAGATGATACGTGAATTATGCACAGAGGAAGGCACGGCTTTACCCATGGCCGTGTGGTAGGGCATGCCAAGCGGACGAATCTTCACTTCTTGAAATCTACTTGAAAAAGGAAAGATATCTTTGTATCTTGCTAGCAAAAGATCACATGTCATTCCTTTAACAATATAAATAGGACTAACCCTAGAGGGTTAGGGAGATCTTTAGAATCTTTTAGATCTTGAAGAACCTTGGAGACAATAAGGAAGAAAGGAGGTAGAGCAGGCAACCGGGTTCATCATGTTTTTACTCTTTATTTCCGTTTTTCTTATGAACATGTGTAGCTAAGCTACTTTTCTAGCCAAAGGGTCATAGATGTTTAATTCTCCACGAATTGTGAGATCTAATTGATTTGTATTTATTCTATTCTTTGCTTTTGGATATTCATATATCTTCTGATCGTTTTTTCATTATTATCTTTGTTGATTGGTATGAATAGAGCTCTTCTACTCAATTAGCAAGTTAATATATTGTCAACTAGCACGTCAAATCCGTAATTGTTTGATTGTTCTAGTCTCAGTCACACAATAACATGTTTGGTTATAAAATAGATGATCGAATTCATGTTATGGAGGTGTATGATCATGTTTAAATAGGTTATCTTATAATCTACTGGCATGAATTGGTGGTCTCTCTAGATTTTAATGCTATTGATAGATTAAATCCTAAGCGCTTGTCTAGGGTTGTCTAATCGATAAGAGAAATAATTCAAAGAGCTTGTCTTGATTATCGAGGAAGTAAGGAGAGATAGGTTGTTAGAGCTTGTTAATAACCATAACTAGTTTATCTAGGACTAAGAATAGAAAATATTTGCATCGATGATCAATTCCTAGAATTAAACTATCTTGATTCCTTTGGCTAGGCTTTTATCAATATTCGATTTTCTTATCTTGTTTTAACTTTATTTTGATTCACAAACAAAACCCCCCATTTTTCTTTTCCTCTTTATTCTCTTTGAGTAGAAATATATTTAACCAATCCCTGTGGATTCGACCCTACTCACCACTATATGCAAATCATATAATTGTCCAGGAGTAGGTTTTATTTTTGTTGGACTCGACACCCATCAAGCTTCATATAAACCCTAGTTAGCAAGTATTTATACTTGCTCCAATTAAGGTAAAAATGTTCAAAAAATTACACATATGCCACTAAGTGGCTGGTTCTACAACAAATTATAAGTCCCAAAAATGAACAAAAATGGTCTATTCAATAATGAAATATACAAGTACAAAAAATAGTCTTCAAATGGCTGGTTCTCCAAGTCAATTGAGCAATTTATGGGTCGTTGGATGTGACTCCAAAAATATCCTGCAAGTTGATCATCAGTGCATGTTATTTGGCCATCCTGTAAAGACTAATCAATGTACCTGTTATAGTGCAAAACCAAACATTATTAGGTAAAGAAAAATGAGCATATGTGGATGTCTTAGATCATATATCCAAATCAGGTTCCCCTACTGCTGGGACCATAGGGTAGATTCGCATCACTTAAATAACTAGTAAGGCCTTAGAGAAATTAAATGAATATGATTAAGGAAATTAAGAATGATATTGATTTTAGGTTGAATACACAGATTTCCAATTTAATTAATTCCAAGACCGAGAAGTGCTTAAGGCTAAGATTCAAAGTGCGTGTAACTTGCGTGTTGTTATGTACTTGCTTAAGTTAGTACATGTGTTGAACTTGGTTTAATTGATGAATTGATTTAAGTAATTAAGTTGTATGCTATATGTGCTTGGCTCAGCCTAAGGACCCATAGTGGTAGATCCCTAGGGAGCACCCCAATGATCCTTATGTGACATTGTCCCTAGTGGAATCGTGCTTGGAAATGAATTGGGTTGAATGTTGATTTATTGTTTAAATGGACATGGGTGTGGAGCCCGTAGTGGCAGTTCCCATCACTAAGTTTAAGTGGTTAAGTGTACATAGGTATGGAGCCCGTAGCGGCAGTTCCCATCACCAAGATTAAGATTTAAGTGTACATAGGTGTGGAGCCCATAGTAGCAATTCCCATCACCAAGTTTAAGGATTAAGGGATCATGGGTATGGGGCCCATAGTGGCAGTTCCCATCACCAAGTCATGCTCCAATGTGTTAAGCGTGTTAAGGGGGTCATGAGTACCCTGCTATTTACTTGTAGACATAAATTATATTATGAAATGGTTGTCAGTGCTTATGTTCTACATGATATGTGTGACACTTGTTTATATTTGTTCATGCGTATGTGTTTGTGTTATAGGTATTGGGCATTAGCTCACCCTTCAGGGAATCATTTTTAGATGTAGGTGTTGTGAGAAATGAGAACCTAGAAAATGACTTGGGTTTAGGTGAACCACATAGAGAGGAAGACAAAGAGTACCATTATTATTATGGTGATTAAGTTTTTAGGAAAATTATGATGCTTAACTGTAATAGACAGTATCTTTTAAATTTGTTATTTTTGGTGTTTAAAGACTTCCACTACGTTAGCTGTTGGATATGGTTTTTGAGATTATTTGAATTCTGGAGATATATGAAATGTTTTCATATAAGAGTTATAAGGGAAAATGTATCAGAGTTGTCTCAGAGACTTATCGTGTTCTTGTGAGATAAGGACACGTGGCGAGCAGTAGCATGGCTTGAGGTTTTGGGGCGTTACAACTTAGGTGGTATCAAAACTCTAGGTTTTATGATCTTTAGAGAGTTAAGTTTGAATCTATAGAGAATAGGTTCATAATCTTTATGAATTATGTTTTGATCTATAAAGCATAGGTTGTTAATCCTGGAGAGCTTAGGTAATGATCCTTAGCACTAAGTGAAGATCAATAGTCATAAGTTTTAAACAATAGAGTTTAAGATATGACCTTTAAAAGGATTAAGAACTGGATCTATAAGATAGTTAGACATGAAGAGAGTGGGTAAAACATGGGACGTTTACTTAATTATGTAATTATTTTCTTGTATTATTCTAACTACTAAGCTTCATATATGAATAGACCCCTTGTGTAGTGGTATAAGTGTATATACTTACACACTATGAAACTAACCCTGATTGATAGGAAGGTAAATTATGCTACATTCGTGCTAAAGGGAACTGCAACAAAATGGTGAGCTTCGATCCCTAAACTTGTAGGGGAATGCATGAATTGAGCGGTATTTAAGCAGCTGTTTTATCAAAGATATTTTCCCAACAACTCCAGAGACAGAATGGAGAACGATTACTACAACTATGAACAAGGGAACGGAACTATTGAAGAGTATGAGGCAAAGTTGAATTACCTTATTCAGTTCCTCCCCGAGAATGTATGCAATGATGATAAGTCCTAAGCCAGAAGGTTCCTGAGATGATTGGAATTGGATCTACAACTTACAGTAGGGGCCTTTCAACTAAATATATACAATGAAATGGTAGGTAAAGTGAAGTACCTCGAACAAAATAAGATCATAGAAGAACAGAGGAGCCGCAAAGCAGCAATAGCTTTGGGAAAAAGACCTACCTCTAATGGAATGGGGCAAGACAAGGGTAAAAGACATCACTTGCTACAAAGCAGAACACTTAGAGTTGTAGCCCGTCCTCTCTAGATCATGCAAGTGCCTTTGGCACTCACCGCAACAAGCACAAATGATAAATGTCCTAGATGTTACAAACCCCGTGAGTTAAAAGAGTGCAAATGGCCAGAGGGGGCATGTTTCTCTTGTGGGAAAATAGGGTAAATCAGCAGACATTGCACTAAAAGGTCAGTTCCCCTAATCTTTTGTCATTTGTGCAACCAGAGGGGACATAAGGTAGTCAACTGTCCTCAGGGACAAATCAGAAATCATGTAAGACTAGTTCAACAGGCAGCTAAACCTCTAGTGAGATGATAGGGAGGTAGACCACAGGTAGGAGGTCCTAGACAAAGAGTCCCTACTAGGGTGTTTGCCATTTAGCAACAACAACACCAAGATATCCTAAATGTGGACAACATTGCAGGTATGCTTCCAGTACACTCCTGCAATGCATATGTGTTATTCGATACCAGTGCGTCTATATCCTATATGTCTAGAAATTTTATCTGTACATGTACTTTGGATGTTAAAAATATGAATGATTGATTGGCTATTAGTACTCCTTTAGGAGTAGGAGGAAGAATAAGTAAGATATGCAAAGGAGTGAGAATAGAAATACATGGTAGGGTGTTGCCAGTAAACCTCCTGGTATTAGAGATGATAGAGTTTGACATTATTTTAGGTGTCAACTGGCTATCAAAATATCATGCCACCATTGACTGCCACAACATGGTGGTACAATTTAATATTCCTAGAGATGGATATTTTCAATACTGGCTAGAAGTGTAGAGACCCACTAGATTACCTACCTATAAGATGTGGGGAAAAAAGTACACTGGCAACCATATTTGTTAAAGCCAGTAAAGAAGTTAAGATGGAAAAAGTACAAATAGTGAGGGAATTTCTTGATATGTTCCCAAAAAATCTTCTCGGTTTACCCCCAATCAGGAAAACATGATTTCAACATCAACTTGGTATAGGGTACACTACCCATATCAAAACCAGTCTACAGGATGGCACCAGTGGAATTGGAAGAATTAAGGAAACAATCACATGAGTTACAAGATAAGGGTTTTATAAGACCTAGTGTCTCTCATTGGGGTGCACCAATCCTGTTTGTGAAAAAAGAAGGATGGAAGCATGAGGCTCTATATAGACCATAGGGAGTTAAACAAGGTTACCGTAAATAATAAATATCCTCTTCCTAGGATAGATGACCTATTTGATTAATTGCAGGGAGCTTAAGTGTTCTCCAAAGTAGACCTATGATTAAGCTATCATCAACTCAAAATTAGAGAAGAGGACATCCAGAAAAAAGCATTCAGGATTAGATATAGGCACTACGAGTTTCTGGTGATGCCTTTTAGACTAACAAATGCACCAGCTTCATGGATTTAATGAACAAAGTATTTAGGGATTTCCTAGATAAATTTGTAATCATCTTTATAGACAATATCCTAATATACTCTAAAAGTATTGAAGAGCATGAAGAACACTTGAGACTAGTATTGGGCAGGCTACAAAATGAGAAGTTGTATGTTAAATTTACTAAATGTGAATTCTTACTAGAACAAGTAGTCTTCTTGGGTCATGTAGTTAACAAGGATAGGATATCTGTGGACCCAAAAAAGGTGAGAGCAATAGTAGATTGGTACAGACTGAAGATAATTACAAAGGTAAGAAGCTTCTTAGGTCTAGCAAGCTGTTATAGGAGATTTATAAAAGGGTTTTCCAAAATAGCAACTCCTCTCACCAAATTGACAAAGAAAGGTGTGAAATTTGAATGGGATGACAGATGTGAAGTCAGTTTTCAGATACTCAAAGAGAAACCGATGTCGACGCCAGTTTTGACTTTGCCCAAGAGTGGAGAAGAGTATACAATGTATAGTGATGCCTCATATCAAGGGTTGGGGTGTGTATTGATGCAAAGTGGTCAGGTAATAGCATATGCATCTCGACAATTGAAGCCGTATGAAAAGAACTAACCAACTCACGACTTAGAATTAACGGCTGTAGTACTAGCTTTGAAGCTATAGAGACATTATTTATATGGAGAAAGGTGAAAAATCTTCACTAACTATAGAAGCTTGAAATACATATTCACGCAGAAAGAGCTGAACATGAGATAGAGGAGATAGTTAGAGTTAACTAAAGATTATGACCTAGAAATACAATACCATCCAAGAAAAGCCAATATGGTGGCAGATGCCCTTAGTAGAAAGAAACAGGGCAATGTAGCCACTCTCATCACTTTACAGAAAGAGTTATTAGAAGACATGTGCAAAATGGAGCTAGAAGTTTTGACAAAAGAAGTTGGAGCAAAAATGGCTACTTTAAGGATTCATCCAACCATAGTAGACAAAATTAAAATGAGTCAGATGGAAGATAAGGATATTTAAGAGATCAAGAGTAGAATGGGACAAGGCAAGGTACTAGAATTTAACTTAGATGCAAAAGGGACTTTAAGGTACAAAACAAGACTATGTGTGCCTAAGGATGTAGAATTGAAGAGAGAGATAATGAAAGAGGCACATCACTCTGCCTATATAATACATCCTGAAAGTACTAAAATGTACAAGGATGTGAAGAGCTGTTATTGGTAGAGAAATATGAAGAGAGAAATAGTAGAATATGTAGCTAAATGCCTTACATGCCAGTTGATCAAAATAGAACACTAGAGACCAGCTAGAGAATTACAACCTCTTCCAATACTAGAGTAGAAATGGGAGCATGTGACAATGGATTTTATTACAGCCTACCCGAATATCAGGGAGAAGCGGGATGTAGTTTAGGTCATAATGGGTAGATTGACCAAGTCTGCTCATTTCATACCTATTAGAGTAGGATATAAATTAGAGAAATTGTCTTAGATATACATATAGGAGATAGTCAGACTACACGGAGTGCTAATAACAATCACTTCTGATAGAGACACAAGATTCGTGAGCAAATTCTAGAGCAACCTACATAAGGCATTGGCAACTAAACTGCAATTCAGTACGGCATTCCACCCACAGACGAATGGTCGGTCTAAAAGGACTATATAAATACTGGAAGATTTGCTCAAGGCATGTACAATAGACTTTGGAAGGAATTGGAATGAGCATATACCTCTAGTGGAGTTTACCTATAATAACAATTACCAGGCAACCATTCAGATGGCACTATATGAAGCTCTTTATGGAAGAAGGCGCAGATCCCCACCACATTAGGATGAAGTGGGAGAAAGACAGATGATGGGGCTGAAGTTAGTACATGAAGCAGTTGACAAGGTGAAACTAATCAAGCAAAGAATATAGACGGCCCAGTCTATACAAAAGAGCTATGCAGACAAGAGAAGGTATCCTTTGGAATTCCAAGTGGGAGATAAGGTGTCATTAAGGATTTCTCTAACAAAGGGAGTGATCAGATTCGAGTTGAGGGGAAAGCTAAACCCAAGATATATAGACCCATTTGAGATCTTGGAGAGAATAGGCATAGTGGCTTACAGATTAACCCTTCCACCAAATTTGGTTGGGGTATATGATGTCTTCCACATGTCCAAGTTAAGGAAGTACGTACCCAACCCAAATCAAATAGTGGCTTTGGAACCACTAAATGTGCAGCCAAATCTGACATCTTTAAAAAGGCCAATTAGGATTCTGGACAATAAGGAACAGGTGTTAAGACAAAAAAAAATCCTTTATGTTAAAGTGCAATGAACAAACCAAATGGAAAGGGAAGCGACATGGCAACTGGAAGTAGAAATAAGGAAGAAGTATCTAGAACTCTTCTAGAATCAGGTACTTTCGAAGACGAAAGTTTTTATAAGGGGGGAGAATGTAATACATGAATTTTTAATTAATTATTTATTTATGTAATATAGGTATTATCATAAAGAGATAAGAACGAGAATGGAATTTTATAAAATTTTGAGGGGCAATTTGGTCATATCACATAGAGAATATAAAAGCCATAGAGTTAACCTAGAGACTCTTCTGATCATTTTACACAATAAAACCTTAAAAGAAAAGGAGAGATGCTCTTGACAGGAACCCTAGAGACAAGAGGAAAAAGGAGTGAATCAATTCTAAGAACTCGAGGTAAGGATTCTATGAGAATTTCAAATTAAGATTAATGGAATTCGGAATTCATGCGTATCACCTATTCATACAGAACACAAAGTTTAAGCAAGGATGATAAGAGAACGAGAATCAATTACTCGAGATTTGTAATTTGTGGAAATTGAAGTAAGTAATCTAATCCATGTAATTTTTTTATAATTACATGTTTTAGCAACTTAATTGAGCTTAAGAATATCTAAGATTGAGTTTTTGAGAAATTAGAGTAAGAGAAATAAGGTTCGTAGAGGTTACCGATGGTAGCATGGCCTACTAACACAGTCGTGTTTCGACCATATTGAAATGAAAAGGTGCACCAAGAGATACACGGCCTCCTAACACGGTCGTGTTTCAACCGTATTGAAATGGAAAGGTGCACCAAGAGATACATGGCCACCTAACACAGTCATGTTTCGACCATGCTTAGCTAAGGGTAACATGGCCTCCTAACACGATCATGTTTAGACGGTATTGAAACTAAGTTTTTCACTGAGAGATACACGACCCCTAATACGGTTGTGCACCAACTGTTGTTGAGTAACACAGTCCCTAACATGACCGTGTTGAATGAAGTATAACATAATGATATATTCATTTAACTTCAATTTAAACTAATTTCCATGCAACCTAGATAACTAATAGGGCCTTAGAGAAATTAAATGAATAGGATTAAAGAAATTAAGAATGATATTGATTTTAGATTGAATACTAAGAAGAGCATGTTAATGTGTATAGATTTCCAATTTGATTAAGTCTAAGATTGGGAAGTACTTAAGGCTAAGATTTAAGGTACGTATAACTTACGTGTTGTTGTGTGCTTATTTAAGTTAGTACATGTGTTGAACTTGATTTAATTAATGCATTAGTTTAAGTGATTAAGTTGTATGTTGTATGTGCTTGGCTCGACCTAGGGGCCTTAGTGGCAGATCCTTAAAGAGCACCCTAATGATCCTTGTGTGATGTTGTCCTTAGTGGAGTCGTGTTTGGAAATGATCTGGGTTGAATGTTGATTTAGTGTTTAAGTGGACATGGGTGTAGGGCTCATAGTGGTAGTTCCCATTACCAAGTTTAAGTGGTTAAGTGTACATGGGTGTAGGGCCCGTAGTGGCAGTTCCCATCACTAGGTTTAAATGCTTAAGTATACATGGATGTGGGGCCCGTTGTGGTAGTTCCCATCACCAAGTTTAGGGATTAAGAGATCATGGGTGTGGGGCCCCGTAGTGGCAGTTCCTACCATCAAGTCATGGTCCAATGTGTTAAGCATGTTAAGGGGGTCATGAGTACCTTATTGTTTGCTTGTGGACATAAATTATATTATGAAATGGTTATCTGTGTTTAAGTTATGCATGATTTTTGTAACACTTGTTTATGTTTGTTCATGTGTATGTCTTTGTGTTATACATATTGGGCATTAGCTCACCTCTCGAGGAATCATTTTTAGATGTAGGTGTTGTGGGAGATGCGAACTTAGAAGATAACTTGGGTTTAGGTAAACCACACAGAGAAAAAGATGAAGAGTACCATTATTATTATGGTCATTAAGTTTTTAGGAAAATTATTATGCTTAATTGATGCTTAATTGTAATAGACAGTATCTTTTAAAATTGTTATTTTTGGTGTTTAAAGTTTCCACTGCATTAGATGTTGAATATGGTTTTTGATATTATTTGAATTCTGAAGATATATGAAATGTTTTCATATAAGAGTTATAGGGTAAAATGTATCAGAGTTGTCTCAAAGCCTTAACATGTTCTTGTGAGATAAGGATACGTAGCGGGTAATAGCGCAGCTTGAGGTTTCGAGGCATTACAATAAATGTTTGGTTTCAAAAAGAAAATAATGAAAGAAGTCAAAATTACACAGTCGAAATGCTCACTCTAATGAACAATGATAGAATGAGAAGATTCCAAAGAAAAGAAAAAAGAAGATAAACGCCGAAATGAAAATTTTCCAGAGGAATATAGTTTTATCAAGATAAAAAGCAAATAAAGGAAATAATTAATATATTTGGGTAATATATTTGACCAGTTCCACTAAAGTTAGATTATATATCATTGATAACATTTTATAAGTCAAAAGATAGCTATACATGAAAAGCTAATTATTGACTTAAAAGCAAAAAGGATGGATTTTGAAGCAATTATAGATAAAATTATCAACATTAAATTCAAATAATTATTCAAGATCTAATAGCAAAAGAAATTTGAATGAAGAAATTAAAGACAAAATAATAAAGATGGTTGAAATCAAGGAGTAAATCAAGATTTGAACATTAAAATATCATCTATAAATACAAAGAAAGATAATGATATAAATGTACAACAAAACAACAAAACAACAATATATAAGAGCATAATACAAAAAATTCTAAATGTTATTTTTATGTTTTAGCTAATATTGTGAATGATCAATACTTGTCAAATCCTCAAAAGTTGAAAACTTCTTTTCGAAGTTGATTGTTTTTATTTTTCCCTACAGTTTTTGTTGTTTAGCTTGTGCTTAAAGTTAAGTGATACAGAGCAAAAGAAATGATTGGAAGCTATATTAGAGTGTTTGTAAAGTGACTAACTATTATAACACTCATTGATATTCTTCTTCGATATAGTGGAATGAATCAATAAAAATAACCAAGATCCCAACAATGGAAGTTGAAAGAGTGAACTAATCCACAAGGTAAAATCATTATATATCGCTACCTAATCTTCATAACCTTACTCTTTTGTATTTTTTCAATCTATTTATTCATTATAATATTACAAATTCTGCTACAAATTCAATTTAATTTGATTCAATATCCACTAATAAATAATGAAAAGAAAATTTTATTCAAGAAAAAATTTTGCATACGCAATCAATTCATCCTCCTCTTGATTACTAACTAAGACTAACAATTGTACTATACTTTTCTTCTAATATAATGTTGTCCTATATGTCACAATCCTAAGCTCTTGCTAGCATAGTAAGACTATGCGGCATTTACTGTTCTGCCTTTATAGTAGTAAGCAAGCCTACTCATTGTTGGTCTAGATTAGCTTGCACGCAAGAACAACAGGAAAGGCAACAATAAGAAAAGGGACACAAGCAAGAATGAAAATGAATAACTACACAGTTTTATTAATATCAAATATACAAGGGACTAGTGTGTGCACAAGAGAATAGTGTGTAAGCAGGTTCCTTAGCCATGAGTAGCTAAATGGTGAGCAAAAGCTTATATCTACAAGAGTACTCACACCCTAGTAAAGAGCTTTACAAGTGTTTTTAGCTCTTGTAGGAGGAAACATTAAAACCATTAAAATGGCAACACGCCTAAAAATAGAAACTACCATTCTAAGTAAGATACAAGAGAACCCAACCCCACTATATAGTATGTACATAGTGTTACAAAGGATGTGATCTTAACACCGTCCCCCACTTCAATCTATTAATGTCCTCATTAATGTATGTTGGAGCTTTAACCCGTTGATAAAGGCCTTCTAACTAGTGTTGTTGATGTTCTTTCTAATATTGGCTTGATATCATCTTCCGTCCCCCATTTGTTGTCTTTATCTCCCTGATCTCTCCACTTTGCTAAGTATTCTATTCATTCTTCTTTAGTAGTGGAGTCTCTAACAGTCCTCCCAATAAAGATATCTTCAATGGCTTGACCAACATTAAACTTAAGCTTAATGTGCAGCCTCTTTAATATGTTGCAAGAAGGGTCTTCCATGTTTGAATGGTAAGGCTATAAGATGCTTACATGAAAGGCTGGATGGACCTTTAACAACACGAGTGGCTCAATCTTATATGCAACTCTTCCAATCTTTGAAACAATAGGAACTGGACCAATGTATTTTTGAATCAACCTTCTATTCTTATTCTTTAGTGATCTGATTTGCTTTGGAAGAAGCTTTATGAGGACTTGGTCTCCAACATTGAGTTCTTTAGGTCTTTGCTTCTAATCTGCTCACTTCTTCATTCTCTTGGAAGCCTTCTCAAGCTGAGCTTTAGCAACTTCTAAACTCTAATTCCAATTTTTAGTGAACTAATAAGCTCTAGGGCATCTTCCTATGTAAGGTACGGCCATTTGTGGGGTAACAATGGTTGCTAATCCGTGATGATATCAATAAGGCTCTTGTTAGAGGAAGAGCTCTACTGGATGTTGAAATAGAACTAAAATATTTAGCAAGTCAACCCAATTCATTTTATTAGCAAGCACAAAGTACTGTAAGTATTCCTCTAGCAACCCATTGACTTCTCTATCTAGCCATTTCTTTATGGGTGATAGTTGGAGGTCATGCTTAACTTAGAACCAAGAAGCTAAGCAAGTCTATCCAAAACTTGCCTATAAGCCTAGCATCCCTATCACTCACAATGTTATAGGGCACTCCCCAAAACTTCATGGCATGCTTAAAGAAAAGTTAAGCTATCTTTTCTGCATTTAAACTCTTTATGGTCAAAATGAAAGTCACGTACTTGGAGAACCTATTAACAATAACAAAAATTGATGAGTATGCCCCCACTTTTAGTAGGGAAGTGATAAAGTCCATGGAGATACACTCCCATGGTCGAGAAGGCATATAGAGGGGCTCTAATAACCCTATAGGTCTCTAACACTCAATCTTATCTTACTAACAAGTTAGGCAAGTGTGAGTGTGGTTCATCACATCTTCTTTCATATCTGGCCAATAATAGCTTTGCTTCAACAAACTCATCATCCCCTACCAACCAGGGTATCCAACCTATAGAGTGTCATGGCACTCCCTCATGAGCACCTTCCTCAAGTTCCCTACCTTAGGAATATATAGGCAAGGACCTTTGGTATAGATCAAATTGCCATCCATCTAGAACCTATGAGTCTTGCCCCCTTTAATCAACTAATTTAAATTCTTACCCAACAGGTCTTGGCCTAAGTGCTCCTTTATTTGCTCTTAGATATTGGTGTTAATTCAACTCATAAACTGATGGGCAATGAGGTCTAGAGAAGCAAAATCTGCTCTTCTACTTAGTTTGTTTACTATCTAATTGGTTCACCCACTTCAATGCACAATCTCCATATCAAACTACACAAGGAATTCCTTTGATCTTGCTTGCTTGGAAAAGTGATTAGGTTGAGTTAGAATATGGCTAGCAATAAAATTGTTTGTCTTCACCAGGAACTTAAGTCTTAATAGATAGTGCTTCCAAGTCCTAAGATAGTGTACAATTGCAAGCAACTCCTTCTCTTAAGCCGAATACCTACGCTCCCATTTAATTTAGCTTCCTACTCTCATATGCCACCAGATGGCCCTCTTGCATCAAAACTCTACCCAAAGTGATGTCTAATGCATATGTGTGGACTTGAAATGATTTAGAGATGCTATGTAGCACGATAACTATCTTTTTGAATACAATACACTTGAAGTCTTCAAATGTAACCTCACACTCCTTACCCTAAGACCACATTCAATCCTTCTTCAATAAGTTTGTGAGAAGAGCAACTCATCTAGAATACTCCTCCACAAATCTTTTGTAATAGTTGGCAAGTCCCAAAAATGATCTCAACTCCATCACACTCTTAGGAACAAGCCACTCTCTTATTGCTTCCACCTTAGCTGTATCCGTTTGGATTCGCCCTACTTCAATCGCATGCCTAAGAAATTTAATGCGCTTTTAAGCAAAGGCATACTTCTCTTGCTTCACATACAAATGATTCTCTTAAAGCTTTTGAAAAACCATCTATAAGTACTTCACATGGTCTTGCAATGTCGTACTATACACCATAATGTCATCTAGATAAACAAGTATAAATTTATCAAGAGATTCTTTAAATACACTATTCATTAAGGTACAAAATGTAGCAAGAGCATTGGTAAGACTGAAGGGCATCACTAGGAACTCATAAGCACCATAACAGGTAAGACAAGTTGTCTTAGGCTCATCACCCTTAACAATGTGGAGTTAATGATAACTTGAACGAAGGTTTAGCTAGGTAAAGTCCTTGGCCCCGCTCAATTGATCAAATAAATCAGTAGTTAAAGGGATAAGGTAATAGTTCTTCACTGTCAACTTATTCAAAGCTTGATAGTCTATACACAATCTCAAACTCCCATCATGTTTCTTCTAAAATAAAATAGGAGCCTCGTATAGTGCTTTTGAGGGACGAATGAAGCCCGCCTTTAGTAACTCATCCAACTGCTTCCTTAATTCTATAAGCTTAGGGGGGAACATTTTGTATGGAGCTCTAGCTAATGGTTTAACCCTTAGAACCAGATCAATCTCTTGGTCCATAAGTCTTTTAGGAGGTAACTCCTTTGGGAGCTTGTTTAGCATCACAAAATCAAACTCCTTTAGGACACTTTATATTACCCTTAGTATGTTAGGCTTTCCTACATCTTCCTTCTCTATAAGGACACTAAGGAAACTTGGCTCTTAATGCTTGAGCCCTCTCTTGAGTTAGAGCATAAACAACATCATTGCTCTAATACTCTTACCATCTGTGCCTCCATTGCCTACCTTCTTCCTCTAAATTGACACACAACACAAATTGTTGCCTATAAACAACAAGCAATCAGCTACTAACAATGATGCAACTTTGACACACCTCAAGAAATCTATCCCCAAGATAATGTTAAAGCTATGTAGTAGGACAATGGTAAAGTTGAGATTACTACTCCAATCCCCAGCATTTACTTTTACACCTCGTGCTACTCCTTAGATAGGTACCACCTTAGAGTTGACAACTATAATTCAGTTAATGTCTTTTGTAGGCACTAACCCCAATCTCCTTGCTTCAGCTACATCAATGAAGTTGTATGTGGCTCCAGAATCAATCATAATACCAACACTCTTGCCATTGATGTTCATCTGAACATACATTGTCGAATTCAGGCTTGCTTTACGCTGAGGAACTCTTTCCCATAGCCAATCCTAGGTTGTTCCTCACTCACTTCTTAAATCTTCTTCTTAACATACACTCTTAACCTTCTAAGCCATAGCATTTAAGTGCTGCTTTGTAGGGACAATCTACAACCTTGTGTGACCCATTACACAAGAAACAAGAGAATGTTGACTTCTTGCCTCCACTTAGTGCTCCACTTTTTCTAAACTTGTGAGAGCCATAAGACTTCTTTTGACCCCTTACATTGCTACTGCTGCTCTTAGAAGAACTTAAGGCTCCTCCACTCTTAAGTTTGCCCTATTTGAAAGACTTTCCACCCTCATGCCCTATCAACACACTCTTGCCTCGATGGTCATGGGCATAATCAATTAAGCGCTCGACTGCCAATTATGCTTTAACCAAGGTAGTCACCTTCTGTCTTTGTGACTCATTCTTGGTATAAGGCTTCTTCAACCCTTCCAAGAAATAGAACAATTTATCATTCTCGCCCATGTTCTTGATGTCAAGTATTAGGGTAGAGAACTCTCTAACACACTTCCTTATGTCATTACCCTATTGAAGTTCCCTGAACTTTTTATAGGCATTGTACTCAACATTCTCGAGGAAGAACTAAGCTCACAACACTGTCTTTAAATCATTCAATGTATCTATATGTGCTTGCCCATTTTTTATTTCCTTATATTTAGTGCACCACCACAACTTGGCATCACCTATCAAGTACATTATGGCCATTGAGACCTTAATTCACTCACCGTTAGTCCCAACAGCTACAAAGTATTGTTCCATGTCAAAAATGAAATTCTCTAACAACTTAGCATCCTTTACACTGGTGAATGCCTTGGGCTCAAGCATTTTCAAGTACCCCACATGTGCAAGTGCTTGAACGAGAGCTTGGGCAAGAGCATTCATTGCAGTTCTCGTCAACAAGGCAACTTGTATCCTCAATTCCTCTACAGTCTCATTTGATGCACAAAAAACAACTTCTCACCTTACATCGTCAACAATTATGTGTAACTCATATCTAAGTATGTGCATTGTAACACCAAAATCTTCAGCAAACTCTCCAATCTTGCCACTTAAATCTTGGTTGGAAGCTTCAAGATCTAATACCCTTACTAAAAGAGTCAGTAGTGATTCTACCCGCTCGTCTAAGTAAGAGAAGCAATCCTCAAGGTTATCAAAATGTCCGTTCATGTCGTCTTGGCATTGCATGGCTGTTGCCACTAGAATAACTAATGCTCTAATACCAACTGTCTCTGTCTTGGGCGCTTGCTAGCACAACAAAACCGTACATTGCTCATTGTCCTACCTCTAAAGTAGTAAGCAAGCTTATTCACTACTCGATTAACCTAGATTAACTTGTATACTTTTAAACAACACACAAGAACAGTAAGAAGAAAGGCAACAATAAGAAAAGGGACATAGGCAAAAATTGTAATGAATAACTACACACTTTTATTAATATCAAATATATAAAGGATTAGTGTATGCACGGGAGAACAGTATGTAAATAGGTTCCTTAACCATGAGCAATTAAGTAGTGAGTAAGAGCTTATATTCACAAGAGTACTCATATCCCAATAAAGAGCTTTACAAGCGTTTCTAGTTCCTATAGGAATAAACATTAAAATTATTAAAATGGCAACACGTCCAAAAATAAAAACTATCATCCTAAATAAAATATAAGAAAACCCAACTTCTACTCTACAATATATATATAATATTATAATACATACAATCTTAACACTATATACCATCAACCAAATGCTATACCGTATATCATGTCAAGTGGCAAATCTCCCTCCATGGAGAGAGAGAGAGAGAGAGATGACACAAATTATTGAATGGCATGACAAATTTTTCGTGGATAAATCGACATACAAACATAAACATATATAATGGTCGGAGATAAGAAACCTCACCATCGTATGGACCTGGTCCATCTCATAGATAAAATAATCCAAAAACTATCTAATTCAATTAAAATATTTCATCTTCCCTCATAAATTTAAAACTTAAATATATTTATTTATTAAAATAAAAATAAAATAAAAAGTTCATCAATCACGCTCTCTTCTGCCATTCGTCTGATCTCCCTCCCTGCCTCTCTCTCTCTTCCCAAATCAAATTCATCAATTCCATTAGTGGTGGTGCGTCCGAAGCAATACCTGGTGTTGACGAAGCAATTATGCTGCAACTATTTTTTGCTGTGGCTTTCTCGGCGGTACCTTTGACTCTGTACGTACCGCCAATCAGAAGCCTTAATCAGTTCGTTGCAACCCTTGAAGATTTGCTCCGGCAGACGACTCTCTACACTCTTAGGGCTTATCCTCGTATTCGCCTTGCTTGGTCTCGAATCTTCGATTCCTTGGTTCGTCTCACAAGGTAGTGCCGTAACTTCTACATAAGAGTTCATATCAACAGAAAGACACAGCCAAACATTATAAAGTTCACATCTCTTTTTTTCTGTTTTGGGAATTTGGGTTTTCCTTTTGACTGTGTTTATTCGTGCTGTATTTCGTATCTGATTGATACTTGAGGTAAAGGAGAAATAAGAAGGTGTTGAATATTTGTAATGTATATGGTTGTATTGGTTGGTGTAGTTAATAGATTTTTGGGGGAACTTTTATGGATTGATCCATTTCAAGGTTAGATTTTTCATTTTTTATTTTTACTGGGCATATTCTTTTCTAGGTGGGATTGCTTGTGATGTTGATTGTGGGTGTTATGTAATTGGTTATGGGTTTAAGAGCATGAAAATTGGGCTAGGTTCGGTTTTCCTGTTGAGACTCAATCTGTTGAAGATGGAAAACCAGAGTCATTAATTAATTGAAAGATGTCATAAGAATCTGAAACTGCAATGCAAAACAAAAACAATCAAGACGATGGTGTAGAGCCATAATCATCAGATTATTTGCTCTTATCTTCTCACTATTTGTCATACATACATAAGTGGGGATACATGTGACTTCCAATTTATTTTTATGGTAATCTTTTAGTTCATGTAGATCGAGGTTACTGTTTGGACATTTTGTTCACCGTTTATCCTAATCCAATAAAATATGAAAAAGCATAAAGTCTCCGGTGTAATATTATTAGCAATCGATAACAGTTGTCAAAACTTCACTCTCGGACATCCAAGTCCAATTGGATGCCATTGGCACCATGGAGCTGTTGTTTGATTGATGCGTACGCTGTCCAGTTTCCACATGCTGTACAGATTGGAAAATATACACTAATGCTAATAATAATGCGGATCAGTGAACATTAAGATGGCTTACAAGTCCCACTATCCCTTGCTAATTTTGAATGTTTCACCCTTCTTTATAACACGTAAATAAGATTTGTATAATCTAGTATATGGATACCTGTGATAAGTTAGATATTTAACTTTTTTACTATTTAAAATTATATACAATTTATACATACTCCATTATTGATTTATTTTCTTCTCAAAAAAGGATGAATATGATAATTCTGTATAAATAAATATCCGAGGGCCAAGCTATAGGTGAAACAGGTTAGGAAGCCTTTTTTTTTCCCAATCGAAACATGGGAAATGTACACAAATTGTAAGACCAATATGAATATTCGAACATGTACGAGACAATGGTATTTTTGCAATAAGAGATGTTTTCAGGTATAAAAATGGTTGAGAGTGGTTCGGTGGATAACCTAAGATGGTCGTTGGCTTTTGTCACTACGAAATGAATCTATGGGCGTTTTCCCTTTTATTGAGAATTTGGAGCAGTTATTGTGTCTGCGACTAAGAACTAGGACCAGCTACAAAACTATGATTGACCAATAATAAAATGGGTTTGGTTTCTGGAATGCTATAGAATTTCGATGGTAGTAGGTCTTCCAATCCTGGTCGAAGCAGACGTTTTCACTTTTGCCTGAAGAACGGCGAATAGACAATAATACTATTACAGGAGGACAGTCAGGATATCTTGCCTCATCTCCGTCTCTCTTCCGCCACCACCAACTCATCCCCCCCTTACACTCGGGTTTAAACAATATTGGAATAGCCCACGTTGAGAAAACTTGGAAATTATTGAACATAGCTATATAAAATATCATATAAACCATACACATATGCACCATTAGTATAATGATAGACTAATCTTTTCTAATTTTATTCAATGAAGGAAATTAATATAAAAGAAAACAGCGCATCTAACCAAGGTTATCAAAATCCTGATTTTACGTAGAATCGTTAAGGGATTTGTGGAATCGGATCGTAGAAACGTAAGTTTTTATAACCTATTTAAAATAATTTTCAAATATTGTAAATTTACTTACAATAATCATTAAAAAATATAATTGATAATATAAATAAGAAAATTTAGCATTTATTTTGGTCATAAATTACAAATTTGCAATAAAAGTCATAATAGAGCTAACCAAGCATAAGTTGTATAATATAGATATTTTATTTCTAAAATTATAAATCATGTATAAAGTGAGTTTTACCTAGTTATATATATATATATATATATATAAGCTAAAAGATAATAAATAAAATTTAAAAATCAATTGTGAGTTTAAGAAATTACTAATAAATAAAGTTGATAATGAAGATATACCATTAGAAATGAGTAATATAAAAAAAAATGACAAATAACTACTAACCAAAAGTAAATAATAAAAAAGGTACTATAATAATAAAAGCCTTCAAATTTATATATTACTAGGTAAATTTTTACACTATTCGTGATTATTAATTCAAAATAGATTTACATAACAATATATATTTAAAAGTATTATAACTATGAGATATTGAAAAGATAGAAATAGAAATACATTTATACCTTCCTATAAAATTAAAAATCTAAAAAATTCTTATAAAATTAAAGTTATCTACTCTTTATTTTATTTACTATTACAAAAATATTAATTAAAATAAGAAAAGTTATAGCAATCAAACATGAGTGTTTAACACGAACATGATCACAAATAGAAACAAGAAAATCGACAATCGACGAATACAAACACGAAGACTTCAACGCAACACAACACACCAACAAGCGACGAGTGATGACCGATGAACATGTTAAGGTGTAGCTTATACTCCCCTACAACAAGAAAGCGCGTGATTCTCACTCACGCCCCTTGGACACTAGAGGGCTTTTAGCAATTAAGCTCATATTTATTCATTAAAAGTTTAGGCTTGAGCCCATAAATAGCTGTTACTATATATTCTCTTTTTTCACTTATAATTGTGTGATAAAAATGAGAGAGTGAGGTGCTAATTATAGTGGAATCATCTGCTAGGCATAACCCTAATTAACGGGTAAACTATGATAAAATCTTGTGCTTTTATTTTTTCTACCTCTTTTTAACTTTACCTTATTATTATTTGTGAGTGTTGGCCCTAACATCAACTTCCTCTTGTGCACCGGCCCTAACAGAACATACAACAACAACAATAGCAACTCTTTAAGGTTGACATTTACCTCACATAAGATCGGCACTCAAGATTCAAGATTAGAAAAAAAAAATACTATTTGAAGTTTCAAGTTTCTACTAAACAAAAGGAACTAATGGAAAAAAAGTAAGAATAAAAAGTTAGAAATAGTTAAAAATTTAGAAAAAAAAAAAGTTAGAAAGTTAAAAATACTATTTTCCTTCTACTGACGGAAAATAAGACCTTGTAGTAGAAACGTAAAAATTCCAGTGGACTCATGATTTTACTGATTCCATGTGTGGAATTGCGATTTTATTACGATTTTACCTCAAAAACGTTTTTACATACGAGTTGACTAAGAATGTGCTCACGAACTCGTAAAATCGTATAAACTTGCGAGTTAACTCGCGATTTTGACAACTATGCATCTAACACTATGAACACTTATTCCGTATAAAATGAAGTGACCTCTCTTGAGTAATCAAACGTATCAATACAATTTAATGAAAGGAGAAAGTGCAAAAGACTTCCTTAAACTTTGTTTTAGATGTGTATATATTCCCTAAACTTTCAAATATTGTAAATCATTCCTAAAATTTTGATAAATTGGCAAATAACCTAAAATTGCAAATAACTTCCCTTAAACTTTAATCTTGGTGTAGAAACTTATCAAAATAATTTTGAAATTAAAAAGTAAATATCATTTACATTACCAATTTATCTAAATTTTAAAAACAAATTGCAACATTTAAAAGTTAAGAAAGTATAAGTTCTAGGGAATTATTTGTATTTTGCCTTAATAAAAAACAAACTTTTGAATCCTAGCGTGATTAGCCAATGTATCTGTTATTATCTACCTTCGCAAGGATTTGATTAACTTCAGTTTCCAAAGGGTTAAGATAACTCAAAGATGAAGATAAGTGGAAAGAGGGGGGAAAAAAAAAACACTTCGAAGGACCTTGAACCATTTTCAATTCATCCATATACCAGCAGCTTCTACCTCTATCCCTTTAAGATTTCTTTCACTACAATGGTTTAAACCTCTTAATATTACCACTAAATCACCCTCCACCATTGATGATGTGCTATATAATTATCGTAATGTAACCACCACTAGAAGCATCTAAAATTAATTTCCGACCACCTCGCATTAGAACTATCCATCTCACTAGCTTAGAAATTCTGGATGATTTCTAGCATAGCAAAAATAAATAAATAAAATAATTAAAAAAAAAAAAAAGAAAGAAAGAACTACACAAGCATAGCCGCTTACTTGTGAATAAGATAGAGATCCTACGGTAATAAAGGATAGCCGATTCATGCAATTCCTCCATACACTATAAATTGAAAGACCAACAAAGCACTATTGCAAGTATGAATAACAAATTTCCCCCACAAAAAGGTTTTCTAAAAAAAAAAAAAGAAAAAATGAAAATCGAGTAAAGAATTAAAATCTAAAATGATCTAAGTATTGAATCTTACTAAGATATAAATGGACCAAATCTTTTAGACCTTGCCACTAGTTCAAATTGTCGGTGCACAGCATAAACATGAGATTGATGCTTTGACCAAGATAAGTTCCCAAGTACAGGCATTGACCATGATCTTAGTCAGGCAAGCTACAAGTTCAATAGGGAGTTCTCCACATATATAGAGTTTAAATGACCATTTGAGGGGTACGGAGAGTCATTGGTCAAACCAATCACAAGCAATCTGAAATTTCAATTAGCAACCCAATAACCCCTAAAGTTGTTAAAGACGCGAGTTAAGTTGTATTATTTTGAGTTTACAATTTGATGACATTGTTTCTTAGTTAATATAGAAGAAAAAACGTTTAAATGCAAATTTGATAGTATTTTGAGTTTATATATATATATATGATCCTATAAACTTAAGATTATATCAGTTCTATATAATTCTATGTATTTCAATTTAAATAAAATCACTATTTTGATAACCTTTCTATCCTAACTTAAAATCTTGAATAGGGAACCACCCTAATTTTTCATGGAATTAATGAAGGCTCAATCAAAATGAAGATTGCTTCACAAGGATCACATGACCCTTCCGGTTTCCAACTAAGAGCACCCCTTCTAATTCAAGAGACTAAATTTTCCAATTGACTTAGTTGCTACGGATGTTAAGGATAATGTAGATATACCTATAATATCAAGATGGCCTTTCTTGGAAATCTCGAGTTCTTATTGATGTTGAAAAGAGTATCATAACAATAAGGAATGACAATGAATTCATTCAATTGGAGTGTTATATTAAAACCAAAAAAGAGAGTGAATTCATTCATTTGGAGTGTCATATTAAAACCAAAATAGAGAAAGAGAAAGAAAGAAGAAATTGATGTAGAGTAGCGATATCGACTTTGAAAGGGTAATAGTAGAGAAAGAAGATGAGAGAATAGGGAATAGTTATGAAAACTTAAGGAGATAAAGGAATTGAGTCTAGAGGAGGAAAAGGATTTCCTAAGGAAATATTTGAAAGAAACAAAAAACTTAATCAAAGATAGGAAGGAATTACGTGTATGTAGATGTACTTGTAAATCAATCAATCAATCATTGTTTCATATTTTAGGGTTTATAAGTATAAAGATAGATATTTTAAAGTGTTTATAGAGTTTTGTGTCTATGGGATAGAAGAATTAACAAGGATATGGATGAAATTGGTGGTTCAACATTATGCACGAACAACCAAATTGAATTGGTCTTGCACTTGAATCACAAATTGATAATATGCACGATTTGTAAAACTCTCACAAGATATTAAAAAAATTAGGTAAAACTCATACTAAATTGATCAACCAATTCACTATAATCTAAATATAAATTGATAAGAACACGATGGAACAAAATAAATTGATGAAATTCTCAATATTCAATAAAGTCGTATAGATAGAAGTTTTCGATACTAAAAATATGATATAACTAAACTACACTCTAATTCATGACCAAATTAGCCTATTTGTAGGCTCATAATAAAATGAATCAAATATAATCATTGGACCTAAATAATCTAAATAAAACAAAGGTAAATGGCATAGGATACTAAAAGACCAAATGCCTAAGCTTCCTCACAAAACTTGCCAAAAGCCAATTGCTATAAACTAGCTTTTACTATTCATCAACTTCACTATAAACTACTTTTATTATTCACTGGTCTCATTGTGGATCAGTTTCAATATTCATTAATATCACCCTAATTGCACTATCAATCGATTGGCCACCCAGTTGACTACAACTCAATCCAACTTCTAGTTGAACTCCTAATCGACCTTTCATTAGTCAATCTTGCCATGATTGACCCCTTAAACCTCCATATGCTCAAAACTGCTTTTCAGCTCAACCTCAATCCTTACACTTACACTTATCTCATACCCTCAATCTCACTCATAAATTCCTATTAAGAAAGCATCAAATAAGATGAAATACACACTTTAGTGGACATAAATCCTTTTAAGAAGAGATGGATCTTGAAAATGAGAAATAAAAAGTGTTCAAGTTCATCAATCTTCTAGACTTAATAACAAGAAATACCGTGATGTGCCTAAGATGTCTATATCCATTCAAAAGTTAAGAATAGTTTGAGGGTAATGGTATGGATATCCCTAGTAGATATAACATACCAACAAAAATTGAACTAGACTATTCACAAATGGATATTATGCATGAATCAAAACCAATCAGTATTCACCACAAATATAATTGACGAGAGAGAGAGAGAGAACCACTTGGACCAATAAAGTATGTACTAAATTGAATTGCGGCCATAAAATGAGAGAGAGAATCAAACATGTGGTTTGGAGCTTGTGAAAAGGGGAAATGTTGAGGTGGCGATCGAATCGTCCCTTTCACAGAATTTCAACTCATCATGTGTATTAGATCTCTGTACATGGATGTGGACACAATCCACTCATACTTCCAAAGAATCCTAGAAAAGCTGTCCCTCTCATTTAAATCATTTTCTTCATTCTTATGCCTTAGGACGATTACCAATGCCAAATATCTCATTCCACATTTGGCCCCTATGAGCAATCTTTCCACTTATATTATTTTCCCAAGATGACACGTCCACCTAAAATTATCTCAACGCATTCACATCATTTCTAGACCTTGCGCCGAACTAGCTAGTTTAGATGAAAAATGACAATACGTATATAATTACTTATTCTATCAAACAATTTGAAATTACAATGTATTTTTTATTAGGTATAAATATAATAATCAAAATCCCATGTATTTGTGTTGTGCTAAAATTAGATTAAATCCATCATTTAAACACCATATTTTCATGCCAAAATTTAATTCCATATAAGATCAAATTCAAGGCACTTTTGAAAAAATGTCATTGCCTAAGGCAAGTTCAAATGATCATAGTTAAACTCATCAAAGATCTCACTCAACATCAAATCGAAATAAAATTCTCTCTCTCTCTCTTTCTTACCATTCAACAAAAAAAAAAAATTTACCATACTTCTTTCAATGTCCACTGTATTGATATAGTCATATACAAATAGAGTCGGGAACGTGGACCGAACAAGTCAGCCTACCCCACATAGAATTTTTTTTTTTTTTACAAAATAAAAAAAATTATTTTCATTATTAACTCTTTATTTTTTTTTCGCAACCATTTAATTTGTTTAACTTTAAGATAATGTTAAACTTTTTTTTTTCTTCCATATTCTAGTGGTGAGTGACTGAGCACGAAATCACAATCTAAATATAGAAGTTTCGTATTGTGTTTGTGTGTTGCATTTCCTTTTTAGTTGTTACTTTTATATTTTAGTTTATTTACTTACTTTACTTTTAGTTTTACTATTGATATTGGACAATTTAATAAGCTAATTTTAGTTTTTTTTTTTTTTTAGGTCATGCGGGCCAACCAGTGCCTGCAGCGAGTTAACTCACCCCGACCTGCAGGCCACGCGGGCACAGGCTAAAATTTTTTGCCTATCGACCTACCTCGCATTCCCAGCTCTATATATAGACATCCCTTGTTCTAATAAGGAGAACAATTATCATTCATTTGCATGATTTAATCCCGCATATAGACACCAGAATTTAATTCCTTCCATCCCAATGGTACTTTCTATGAGTTCTGAAAATACAAATACAAGAGAAGTCCATGATCAGACTTTATTGTGTAGAACCACTAAACCTTGACCAGATATATAACAATTGTAAACCTATTTTCTCACTCCCATTTTACTCATGTTGAATGAAAACTATAGAAGTTCTTTTTACGCTATGACCTCAAGCCTTTTTTACGTTTACAATATTACATCTCAAGTTTTAAAGCTTAGAAGACGGTTTCTCTATTACTAACGGGTCGATGAAAATATTTAGGGAAAAATATAAATTTAGTTCTAAATGCTTAATTTTTGCTATTTCAATCTTTAATATTTACAAAAGTTTGCAAACAAATTTACTATTAATTTTTCTGTTAAGATTGATACAAGGTACAATCTAATTGATTGAAAATTTCAATCAATTAAATCATACCACTTGTCATTTTCTAACGAAAAAACTAACATCGCCGCTAAAAAGACTTGCTTGTAAACATTTGCAAATGTTAAAATATTCAAATGTAAAAAATCAAACATTCATGACTAAAATAGAAAATATGATAAATATTAAAGACTAAATTTTTACTTTTTTCATATAGTTAATATCATATGCCATGACTTCATGAGTATGAATTTAAATAGATCATGATTATTTCATTTCATTAAAACTTAAAAATGTGCATGATTTTTGCATGTAATATCTTATAAACTTTATGTTGTTAGAAATTCTATGGTGAGTGAATTTATTTAAGAGCAAAATAAATATATTTGATGATAAATGTTTTGAGCTATAATTTATATCTTCAAAGTGCTTCTAGTTCTAATTTATTACCTTACAGTTTACAATTAACCACAAAACTACAACTAGAACTAGGCTCAGTTTGATAAACTGTCCGCCAATTCTGGAACTAGAACCAGCCAGTGCCCACCGTTCAAAAATTGGCCATGGATCCAACGAGTCCACACCGATTTGAGAATGAATATTAAAAATTTTTAATTAAAAAAATTATAAAAAAATCATAAAATTAAAATAAAAATATAATGAAAATTCTAACTATTACCTTGTGAAAAAAAAAAAAAAAAAAAAAAAAAAACCATTCACAACATTTATTTAATTTTTAAAACTAATCATTATTTTTCATCTAAAACTTCAACTACATGACTTTTTTCACACAAGATCTTAGTCTAACATATTTTATGTCTTCAACAAGCTCATGGCATATATCCTTTTATAGTGTTTTTCCCAAAATATACTTTTTATAGTTTAAAAAAATAAAAAGAATGTATCTATAATTGTTATTTCTTAGTAAAAATAAATAAATTTCCCATATTTTGAAATCCTGGTGCATATTTGAGATTATTTTTCTGAATTTAATACAAACTATATTCTATTTATGTAAGTTGTGTTAAGTTGAATAAACAGTTGATTTGGATGTAGAAATCTAACAAATATTTGAATCTCCAATTATGGCCATTTGAGTTTTTATTTGTTCTTTTTTCTTTCTTTCTTAAATATATTTTATGTATTACATAAGTAGGCTAGGTGTGCATTAAAATGTAAATTTTTCATATGTCACAATTGTGTCAAATTGCACATTTTAAAAAGTTTTTAAGCTTAATTGCTAATATTGAGATTTTAGAGCTTAATCTAAAAAAGAAAACTTTAGAAATTTAGATTTTCCAATATAGTTTTCCATTCTTTATACAGTAATTATGAAGTGATTAATTAGGTGCAATGCACTTTGTGGTGCACGTTAAGTACATAATAGCATCTTCAAAAAAAAAAAAAAAAAAAAACCACAGGACTTCTCTACTGAGTGCCCACATTAAATGTTGGTTATAAAGTTTCCATCCCTGCCTGTGACTGGACTTCAGGATCAGAACGAAGGGCAACCCCGACAGAATAATAAAATAGGGAAATAAAAGGGAAACTGAAAACCGGGTTCTAAAAATTATGTTCGTCCGAGCTCAATCTCACTAACAGTCACAATACCACAGGCTTCTAGTAGAAATTTTGCCCGAACTTGAATACATTTATACCAAACTCCCCCTAACCCTCTACATTTCCCGCACCTCTCGTCCAAAAATTCTTCATACTCACAATCTCAAGCTCAAGCTCTCACTTTCATTTACTCTAATCAATGAGCAATAATCATGGACAAACTTAGAAGCTCCCCATTAAAACCTTGGAAGAAAGGCCTTGCCAAAGGCAAAAGTGGTCCTCTAAATGCTTCCTGCTCTTATAGAAGTGTCAGACGAAGGACATCGGGCAAATTGGCAACAGAAATTAGAGAGCCAAAGAAGAGAACACGATTATGGTTTGGCTCTTTTGCAGCACCCAAAGAAGCAACCATGGCTTATGATGAGGCTGCTAGAAGGTTGTGTGGACCTGATGCTTAACCAAGTTTAGCCCACCTTCAGTCAAACCTAGTTTTTCCGGCAAGTGGTTTCCTTCTAAGAACTTCACATCAATGCTCCCTTCTTTTGGTTTGCTGAACCTGAATGCTCAGCCTGGTGTTAATGTTATTCGATAGAGGCTCTAGAAACTTAGTTCTTAGCACCCTCCCCACGTCATTTAATTCTACTATCAAGAAAAGTGCTTTTCTGAAGGCACTACTTATGGAGCATGACAAATGCAAGGAGACAAAGGTCGATACTTCATCTGAGAAAAGTATGTGCCTGAAAGAAGAGAAACCACAAATTGATCTAATGAGTTTATTCAACAACTGGACCTTCTAAATGAACAAGAGCATCCAGAAGAAGACATAACTACCACCAAGAACAGCACACAACCAGATTCTTCTTAGATTGATTTTAAGCAGCTTTCCACCTTGGATGACAAGAGCTTCAATTAGGAGTCACTCCTTGCTATGCATGGGTTCACAGATAGCCAGGAAGCAGAAAGCAGGATGCAGTGGTTCCCTTGTTTATGACTTTACAGAGGATATAACCCTACCTACAATAGTCTGGAACTTATAAGAGTTATTAGTGACAAATTATTTAGTTATAGAGAATCCTTAATGGGAATCAAAATCAGAGACACTATAGTGGTTCTATGACTCGATCATGAACTAGAGGATTGAACAATCTAGTTCATAGGTTGCTTAAAGATTCATAATTGCCTAAAGAACAAATGTTTGAAGACAATTGCACAGTTCATCATATGAACTTATGGAAAGTATGTTAGTGTCAAAATGTGCTTTGACTTCTGACATAAACACTATTGACTCTGCTAGAGACCCTAATTTAGAAGCGAGTTATTCAAAAGTTCCCAATAGATCGTTAGAGCTTCTAATTAAGCTTCAATATAGTAGAAGATATTGGAAGATTTTATTGAAGATATAAATCTTGATATTTTAGGAACTAAATATTCAAACAGTTAATTTGTTTCTCTATTTTTATGTATTTTTCAAATTGATTTCTTTACAATCTTGTGTTTCTTATTTCAGTTTTGACCCATATTTAGATTAAAGTCTACTTATAAATACTTTCATATAACCTTGTGGGGGAAATAATTGAATACTGAATGAAATTTCTCTTGATTAAATTCATTTCTTTCACACTCTTGTTCTTAACAATCTCATTAACTGTGTTGAGTAAAACCGTTTAGTCTATTTGTGAGTCATATCAAATAAATTAAGTATAGTTCAATCTTTCTTGGTAAGTCACATCCAAGAGTCATTTATATACTTGTTTTCTTTATATTATTCATTAAAAGGTTTTTATACATATTTAAGGTAATTTAAAAAATTATTAAAATAGAGTGGTTGGAAAAGTTAGTAGGCAACTATGGTTAACGTGATTTTGTGACAATGAAAGTATATATAGTATGTACACCTTCAATGTGTAAGAATTGTAAAAAGAAGGGCATGTAGTGAATGCGCATTCTATTGTAACCCCCTAAAAAACAAACACCACAAATGAACGAAACACCCAATCAAAAGGAGCAAACACCACAAACACTAGAATGGAACAAACACTACAGATTTAGAATACATCAAATAAGAAACACCCATCACCCAAACTCCAAACTCCCAACTCTAGCTTTAATATCAAATGCACAACCAAAAAATATAAATGCAATATAATATATCAAACTAAAAGAAAACCAATAAGAAGAATAACATTTAGATATGTTAACTCTATTTAAAATAAAAATCAATACAAAAATGTTTGGTTACAAGCAGCGACGAAAGGTTTCATAAATAGATAATATGTACACATCATATCTCCTCCTACTGCTCTTCCGACGAAAAGGTAATGGAAAGTGAGGGAATATTGAAGCACAAAACTTATGTGGCTCTTGTGATGTAGGATCCTGTGAAGGTGACTCGTAAACATGCTGAGGAGGCACTAGACTAAATTGACTAACGAGATGAAGCTATGTGACACCTTACCCCTTATCCATAGCCATATATGATAACTCGGGTCATCTCTTCTGAGGTACAACTGGAGCCATGAGAGGATCTATCTGATAATTAGGATAGGGGGTGACAAAGGAGCTTGATCTGACTACTAAGCTACATATGATATCACCAAATATATCATGTCCGCTGTAAGGCACCAATGATATGTTGGGATACATAGGATCAGCTGTAGAGCTCAGTCCAGGAGATGGGGATTTATCTGGCATATCGTTCTCATGACAAACTCGGCCCTATACATCTACCCCCTCTAACTCTAGGTCTAACTCTAACTCTACCTCTGGGGTAGGGTAGTACTATCTGCTCAGGGGCTGCTGGCACTGTGTATGCCAACTCTAGATGTCCCTATTCATCATGTAACTACTCTTGTTCTACTGCAGGAAAACAATATCATCCCATCATGCCCTCAACAATTGTATACCTCCATCAGCAAGAGAAACCGCTATCGGCAGATTAGACGCCAAGCGGATCCTATAAAAATGTGTAAACGTAAATGAAGAAACATCAGAAAAGGAGTTAAAAAGTTGTGCAGTTAAGCTATTAGAGGAGTGCAAAGGCACTACTTATCAAGTGTCCTAGTACAGCTCCAATACATCTAACATATCTCTAACTGATACATCTATACCATGGATTGTAATCTGGATGGACTCCATCGCTAGGCTCTACCTGCACCAACGAAGCACAACATTGGTCAGTTCGTATTGACCCTTCCCTACAAGTTAATCTAATGTAGTCGGCTCTGTGTGTTAACATTAGCTAGAACATGCTGATAACCATCAAACTGACAACATACACGATCCAGAAAATACCACTCTGCTATGTAAAAGCATGTAAGTGCCACCCGAGCCATCCAAATCAGTCTGCCTACACTATAGAAGGTGGGGAGCATGTCAATGAGCTCAATGAGATAAAATTGCCACATGACCTAATATAAAACACATAAAAGTTGGTGTTAATATATGCAATATCATATGGAAAAATGGAAAGTAGATTTATCATACCTCATGTATAGTCTGCTAGTCAAATGCATTCCAGTAAGCCTGTACGATATATGTAGGGTAGTATATGGTATCTTGGTCCATCCTCCACCCAAATGCCAAGGACCTCCCCTATTCTAAGGCAACTCCATGATGACTCAAATAGATAATATGTGGGAATCTATCTCAAACCTATACTTATAGAAGGATTATTGCTCCCCCTGCATCCTACGCAGTAGAGACTGCTGCAAGGCATAGCTATCGAGACAACCAAGCCAAACAAGTAGAATCCTAGCTATATTGGCCAGCAACTTTGAAATCCTCAAGGAGTAGCAAAAATATGCATTAAAAAAGAATATTAGATTTATCTATGAAAATGAAACCTGCCATCAACTATGGCAGATAATAACATGTTGCTTTGATTTCTGTAGAAACCATCCCAAGTGTTAGTTGATTCTTAATCGACTATGGCAAATGCCAACAGTATTATGCAATTGTTTCTATCCATGCTACAAGTAATCAACAGTTTTGTAACCATACTTCCCATGTAGAAAAGTATCATCAATACTCACCATAGACCTATAAAACTAAACGCTTCCGTACGTGGGTCGAATGCCTAGAAAACTGACTTAGAAATTAACTTCCTTAATAACATCGATATGTTCCACCCCAATCAACTTATTTCCCAATATTATCAATCTTAATTGCATTGAGGAGTTTCTTTAGTTCATTGTAGGATTTATCCCAATTACCATATACAATTTCAAATGCTTTTCTTTACCATCCCACACCCTTCTCTTAAAAACTATATAACCAAAGTTATTTTCAACTATACTATTGAGGTCAACGACCTTCATATTGGGATTTTCCTAACATAATTAACATATATTCTAGCCATTATATTACAATCTAACTTTAGATGAGCTTGATATATCACTACTCTTACGTATGTATGGGGTCCCCAAAAGATAGTGATAACAAAAAGCACCTCCAACTTCTTACAAGTCTGAAGTCTACATTTACAACCATTGTCTTTACACAAAAAATAGACCATAGAGAATTAGATCCTTGACCCCAACGTCAACCATCTAAATTTCTTTTAGATGTTGCGATGCTTACATGGTATACTGTGAGACTAGAAGATGTGCTTTAGGCATATCATTTATAACATTTTTAGAGGTTCCTTCATATTCTTCAAAAGAATCCCAATCATCTTCACCTATTTAAATACTTTCTCCGTCAATATCATCTTGAGTTAAACCCTGGAGGACTCTAATCTTCTTCTTCCTCAATTGGATTTTCAATATCACAAAAGTGTTCAAAGACCAACACTAGAACAAATGCATCACACACTATTGAATCAATCATCATGTGTTGTTTTTCTCACCACCCACCCCCACCCCCACCACCAACCCCCCCCCCCCCCCCCCCCCCCCCCCCCCCCACATGAGCTAAAGTGTTTACATAGAATGTGTGTTGCTCAAGTTAAGAACTTCATTCTTCATAAATTTTAACGTATAAGTCTAGAATGCAGTCCTCCCCAAATGCTTCAACCATTTCAATAAGATTCTCAACATCATCATTCCTAATAGCCATCATTTATATGATACACTACCTTGACAGTATTGAGGGTGCCTATGTAGTATTTCACTACGAACTATATATAGTAGGATTGATTCTAATGCTTCCACATATCCCATTTAAGAATTCACCATAGTTAGCATTCTTTTTTTCATTTTCAACTTCTCAATTGGATTCTTGTCATACTCAAACCCCTCATTATCATTCATAATGTTTCCATGAGCATATATAATAAATTTCACATATTCAACCATTTTCAACCTATTAACATAATATGTAATCAATTAGTCTAACAATAAATTTCATAAATCTCTGTTTTGTACAAAATTCAATATCTACTTATGCACAAAACAAGGCCTTTTCACAAAAAATAAAATAAAATAAAAAATCCTTAAGAGAAATTTTTACAAGCATGTTACATGCATGAATAAAAACTATCAAACATGACAACTTCTATATATCTACAACTCCTACATTGAACAACTTTTATAACAATTAGTCATACAAAATGAAAAAGTCTACACATTTGCAACTAATACTGCCAAATCTACATGATGCGTGTAACCCTAGGTATGTTAAACCTAGAACCCCAACTATACTAGTTGGTTTCAATTATCCCGAGGATCGTCTTGAATAAGCGATGTGTAACTAAACCCAATCAAACTCGTTAACTGTAACCTAAGTTATCAAAAGTTATTCCTAGTAATTTAGTTAAGAATTCTATGGAAAAGTTATTTTGCAAAAGAACAAAAAAGAGGTATTTTGTATCTCACGAAAAAAAAATGTGTTTTTCATATATCAAAGTTGTCTCTTAGCCGGCTCCTAGCACGGTATATATAGTACATGAATATAATATGGAAAAAAACCTAACACAATATGGAAATCCTAAATTACCTATTCTATCCTTATTCTTGTGTCACCAAGTAGGCAACTAAATAACATGGAAAACAAATCAACAAATAATAACAAAATCGAATGTATCTTCCAATGTATTGTCCACGCAAATATATAATATTCCTAAAATATTTTATCCTTCCATGGTCACGTGAATCAAGTTGACATATTTATGTGCTCCTTCAGTGTAGCTTGATTCCTTGCCTTGCAAGTCCATAACTAGTCCCTGTAAAGCTTCATTCATTCTTTTAGCTCTAGCTCAGGTCATCGAGCCTCCAATGCCATGTAATGGATTATGGAATTTTGTCTCCTTCCCTTTTCATACTAGCTGATCCCCATCATTCAAATTCATCACTACACATTAAACATATATCTCAACTTAGGGTTTCCAAATAAAATACATATTAGCTTCACCAAAACACACATGTAAACATTAATTTTGGGTATGGCAAAACAAAAAGCCAATTTAGGGAGAAAAAATTGCATACCCCATGAGAATATTACAATTTGAGGAGGAAAAGAGTTAGGCCTATGGAGAGAGATTTGCTGCAAAAATGGAGAGAAAATTGTCCAAAATAAGAGAAAGAGCGAAAGTCATATTGGGAACAAGACTTACTAATGTTGTCTAATATATTATTGGACGAAGGAGAATGCACATGTACTACATGCACCTATCCCTCATACTGCATTTCCGCTAGGCACATGTGATACATGTACCTTCAAGTATGCGGGGAATATTAAGGAAAGCACATACACCACGTGCGTTTTCTTCATACAATTTCCCAAGCGTACTGAAGGCATATGTACCAAATACGCTATCGGTTTAACCAAATAAAATTTGGCAACAAAGCGCCTTTGCTACGCTGTTCAGCAAGTTTGTTTTCTCATGGCCCTATTTTAATAGTTTTTCCTTAAAGGGCATTATTTAGGTACGAAAACTTTCATAAAACCATTAAAAATATATATATACATTCGTTTGTGATAATTTAGTGATTATTTCTAGACTCGTGTTTGTGATTGATATATCTTTTGATTGAACCTAGCGATCATCCTCCTAGAAACATCAACCCTTGTCACTAGGATTATTCTTGGTGGGATCATCTGGCAGGGGTGTAAGTTCCTTGCTTCTCGGACACAAGTAGAGACACGAAATGGTTCTGTTCAGTGACAGAAGGAAAAGAGTTGCAATAGACGGAGCATCAATCCTTGTAGTTTTTGACAAAGACTATTTGATATGATCATACACTTAATTTATCCAGAAAATATTATGCCGGTTTCTACATACACTTTCTTTCAATACATTGTCTGTTGAATTGAGGGAAGACAGAAACAGGGAAGCACGCCATGCATTAATCTTCCACTTAAACAATTGAAGAACTTTAAGGACTACCATTCAGTTTCTGCCTATAAAGTTGGCATTTCCCTTTAGTGAAAGCTCAGAGTTGTCCAGTGTAAGGTTACATCCACTTCTAACACAGTAGTACATTTCATCGAGTGAGCTACATGCTGACATTGTAACATTGCCTGAAATAATATACAGAAAGAATTCTTTTTTTCCTTGCCCTGTGTCAACTAACAATAACATCCACATAAACCAGATCCAATTAAGCAGCCACTCAGAGTAAGTGGGATCAAGATTAACAGCAAAAGGTTGTTCATAATTGTATTGGAATGATGAGCCCTTGGAATCATATCAACTCTTAACTCTTCACAGGAGAAGGCAATAAAACACGCTCTAACAAGAAAGAGTTTCTTCACTCATTTCCATACTCTGATGCGCTTAAGTACTCGCCATGCTCCTCAAAATACTCAATTAATCGTTTCAAAAACTCATCACCTGTAACTGTTTCTGTGTCACAAATGAGACAGCATTGCCGTCTTGCCCGAGTCACTGCAACATTCATTCGTCTTTGATCGCTGAGAAAACCCACCTGAGAATGTGAAAAAGAATCAGATTTTTGGTGTTGCTATGACCTGAAGCTAACAACGCTTGCATTGCAAACTAATTTATGAGATAGTATATACCTCCTTCTTTGAGTTTGAACGAACCATCGAAATAATGATTGCTTCTTTTTCTCGACCTTGAAAACCATCCACTGTTGATATTTCCAAATCCTTAAGTTTGTCTTCTTTGCTCCTCAGCATCTTCAATAAGACAACCTGCAATACCAGGGGCAATATCCTATAATCATCGTGAGTCATAATAATCACAAATAGATATAGCAACAGAAATCCCTGCCAATAAATTCTCTTGTATGAATTCAACAGTTTCCTTCTTACAGGAAGCAGTAATCAAAAGGAGAAAAGTCAACATGCCTGTGCAGCATAAGGGGTAATGATTCCAATATCTGAAGCCTGAACTCCAGAGTTGACAAGCTGTTTTGCATGGGCTACAGCAACCCCAGCTTCACCCTCATTCATTGTGCTGTATTCTTCATCCTGCTTTTCCTCCATGTCACACCTAAAAGTTGACATTATTAAATAAAGGCCTTGCAAGAAATTACTACAATTTTATTGATGTAAATAATCCAGATCTACTCCCATCGTTGTAATATTAGGGATAAGCTCATTGTCCAAGAGGGAAACAATGTTAGGAATGCCTTCTGGGATACAGAGTTTTCTAAGAAACGAGAGTAATAAACGCAATTTATTTTTGATATTAGCAATTCATTTCTTAATATTCCCTATTTAGAACATTGCTTATTTAGAGAACTTTCCTATTCTATGTAACAATCAGCTTGTATAAGTAGCTCTACTGAAAATAGTAATAAACATGCAAGTATTATCCTAGAAACTGTCCTAAGAGATCAAGTTTCCTCTGATAAGCCACAAAGAGATTGAGGCATTCTCTCTAATGAGTCCTCAAACACAATCACTATAGGTTCCAACCAGAAGGAAACTCTAATAAACCAAACTGCACTCTAAATTTAATTTTGTGGTCAATTTCTGTTTGACTGGATGCATGACCCATGAACATAGCATCATCCTAAGGCCTTGTATAGTTATCAATCTGTAGACAACAAAGCGTACCCTGCAATATCTATGAGAAGAAGAGTAGGTTCTGTCGAAGACGACTTCTTTACATCCTCAATATCAAAGAGCATATGTGCAGCAACACTGGAATTTGCTTCAATCTGTAATAAAGATCATGTAAAAAATCAGCTTCAAAGAAAGAATGGTCATATCACATGCCACATTGTTCAAATGATGCTCCTTCAGTCGTATCTAATATCTGATAAATACTGCGAACACCTTATTGTTGTAAAGCTCTTTGGATGACCAGTTCATAATGAGCTCATGCATGCGATACTGCACAGTGAGCATCGCTGTCACTTCATCTCCATAAAAATTTGCCAGGCGTTCAAAGAGGGTCTTTCCTAAACCTTTCTTCTCAGCCTCAATACTCTGGATGGTTGGAGGAAGCTGAAGATGGTCTCCAGCAAGGATGCATCTTGAACCCTGAAATGAAGAGATCCAATCTGAGAATGGCCCCAGAACCACCTAACAACTGGTGTAATTTGCTGAAACTTTCCTATTGCAATTTTACAGCTAAAAATCGAATTTGGACTTACTAACAACCCAATAGGTAGATTCTGCTTGAAATTTGAAGTTATAAACAGCAGAATTGTTCTCTGTAATACATGTCTGAATATATATATATATATATATATATATAGGTTAAATGGTGGGACAGGTTCAAAATATAGGACAAGGTAGAAAAATTAGCAATAGACAAATGGCTGGTGAAATCTAAAGCCCTTGCCCAAGGCGATAATCAGACTCCATTTCTTCACGATAGGGGTTTCCTAATGTCATCTATGGCCAAGACTACAACCCCAGAACAAATGAAGGAGTTACTAGAAAATGCTTTAGAACACCTAAGGAAATCTGATGAGGAAATGAAGAAAACCAATGAAGCCTCTACTGAATCAACATACAGTGGAGAAAGCAATGAAGATGATTGTTACAGTATCAATTTTCTTTCATAGTATTCCATATTTTTTAAATTGTCATATGGAATATAATAAACATTTTCAGGAAATATTTTCCTGGCAAAATCATAAGGATCCTTTTCAAACATCTCTTTTTCAACAGAAAAGACATTTGAAAATATCCTTAATATAAAATTTTGATTTTGGAAAATCATTTTGAGGGACTAATATCTTCCCAGAGGAAGATGCCACCTCTATAATATGGACATTTTGTGGTGATTTCTTCTTAGAAACCACTTCATTTCGGCCTTTCTTAGGTGACCTTGAACCTAATGCATTAGAAATCGCCTCATTGCTCTCGTTAGGTTGTTCATTGGGTTTGGATGAACCGCAAGATGGCTCATCTGAAATCATTAGAGGAGCATTGTGTTTGGGGGTCTTGGGAGCAAGCTAAGACCGGACATTTGTGAGTCCCTTTCTAGAGGGGACTTCCTTCTCCTTTCCCTTATCCTTTCTAAGAGACATCTCCCTGCAGGAATTTACGAGTAAGGAAGTCAAGAAGAGAATTAGATATTTCATTAATATGCTCAATTTCGAAATCAAAAACAGATAAAATTGATTGTCACCTGGCAAAAATCTGTTTTAAAGCTAAATTTTGAACATCTTTTTCTAAAACATTTTTTGCTGCCTTGCAATCAATTCTTAAAAGAAATTTTTGGTTCAACAAATCTCCTTGAAATTTGGAAATTGTCAAAACAATTGCTAAAATTTCTTTTTTAATTGTGGAATAATTCTTTTGACATTAGTTCCAGTGTTTAGATACAAATTGGACTATGCATTCATTGTCATTAATTTTTTGTTTAAGGATTCCTCCAACACCTATGTCAGACGCATTTGTTTCTACTATTTTTGGTAGATTTGGGTCTGCTATATTGATACAAGGAATTTCCTTAATTCTTTGTTTAATTTGTCTTACTACATCTATGTGTATGTCAAACCATTCTGGTGGATTTTTCTTCAACTTATTGTGAAGAGGCATAAAATATTGAGATTCTTGAAGAAGTCTACTATATAATTTAAGCTACCTAAGAATCTTTGGAGTTGGATTTTGTCCAAAATTCTATCAAGAAACTTAAAAGCAAATTCTATTGATCTCTTAATTAGAATGATTGTACTATTGTGGATATCATATCCTAAGAACCTAATCTTAGTTTGGAAAAGGGATATCTTGGAAGGTGATACTACAAGACCATTCCATTTTACTTTCTTGATGAAAGCTTTAACATGTTTGAAATGTTGATCTACATTAGGAGAAAAGATCAACACATCATCAATATAAACAATTATGAAATCTGAATAATCGTTAAAGATTTCATTCATTATTCTCTGGAATTTAGAGGAAGCATTTTTTAATCCAAAAGGCATTACATTCCATTCATATTGTCCAAAAGGGACAGTGAATGCTGTTTTGTACCTATCAAATTCTTTGATCTGGATTTGTCAAAATCCAGATTTCATGTCAAATTTGGAGAATACTTTAGCATTGTGTATTCTGCCATGTAGATCTTTCTTATTAGGTATTGGATACCTAATTCATTTTAAGACATTGTTAAGAGGCTTATAGTTAATTACCAATCTAGGTACACATTTTTCTATTTCTGCATTGTTATTAACATAAAAAGCTGAACAACTCCAAGGTGACTTGGATTTTCGTATCAGTTTTTTAACTAACAGATCATTGATTTCATTTTGGCAATGTCTTAGGACATCATTGTTCATTTGTGAAGGTCTAGCCTTTGTTGGGATATTTTTCTCTTCGAAATTATCTTCGTAAGGTAATGTCACAATGTAAGATTTTCTATCTCAAAAAGCATTTGGTAATGTGGAACAGATGGAGTTTCTGATCTCACTTTCTAATTTAGAAATCCTATCCTTAGTTGGATTTCTAATAATTTGATCTTCAATCCTGTGAAGACTCAATTCGTCTTTTAAGAAGGATAACTGATCCTCCTTGGCTTTAATCAAACAGTTTATCTCGGAAACTGAGTTCTGTTTGAGTTCATTAATCATTTTGGTTTGTGGTCTTGAAACGAAATTAAAACAAACTTTCCTTCTGAGATAATTTGTTTCAATTCCTTCATTGTTAACCTTAAAAGGTTGAATGAAGTTGATAAAGGGTGTTCCTAATATTACATTTTGCTTCAAATTTTTAACTAAAATGAAGGTAGTTTTATAGGAAACATTATCTTTGACAACTTTAGCATTGGGTGATTTAAAGTCAATGCGTAATTTGTTACTAGATGCAAAGCTTAGAGACTGAGTTGTTTTCTCAAAATATTTTGTTGGAATTAACTCTTCTCTAATGCAATTTAAATTTGCACCTGTATCAAATAGCATAGTAGTTTTAATGACAAATTCATTATTTATCCTAATTGTGACATGGATTATCCATTTCTTAATAGTTATTTCTACTAGTTGCATTAAGTAATCTAGATTGACTTCACTTCCAGATCTTTTATTATTTGAACTTTCATATTCAAAAGTATTTGAATATTCCCTTCTATTTTTGAATTCAAAGAATTCTTCTTGCAATTTATTTTGCATTGTTTTTAATTCTTTGATTTCTTGTTTTTGAATTTTAATTTCATTGTGAAGATCATTTACCATAATTGGTCTATGATCTCTAGATTTTCTCCTATTGAGAACATCATTCAAATTATAAGTTAAATTATTAGTGATAGAAGATGTTGGTTTAGAATTTTCCAACCATCTTAATTTTTCACTATTTGTCATTAAATCTATCTTTAGAAGAAACTCTTCTTCTTCCTTAGTTAAGACATTAATTTCTTCTTCTAAAGAAGATTCAATATCATTTGGTTGAATTCCTTCTTCATGTAAAGATGTTAGAACATTAGAAGAGTATCCTCCATCTGCAAATATTTGTAGGATATCTTCCATGACATGTTCTTCCAGATTTAAGGCATCTAGTCTTTTACCAATTCTACATTTATCGATAGTGTGACCATATTTCCTACAACTGTAACATTTGATTCTTTTAAAGGATTTCTTCTTCTTCGAATTTTCCTTTTAAGAATCTTCTTTTTCAATATCTTTATTAAATCTTTTAGAAAAAATTTTCTTCTTTCTTTTGAAGTTTCTCTTAGATTTTTTCTTGCATTCTAAGCCTTTTTTTGAATTGAAAACAAAGGATGGATCATACTGTGAACAGAAATCACCAAGACTTTGTTTCTTCATTTTCTTCTCATTTTTAAGTTGCTTATGTAATCTAATTGTATTGCATAATTGGGTTCCTATCTTATATACATATGAAGTTAATTCTCCATAAGATAGGTTGTTGTAAGGAAATATATATATATATCTACAAATTTAACAAACATCTTTTATAAGTAACTATCCTATAAACTTCTTCATAATTTCAGAATCAAGCAAAGAGCAAAGCTGCTACTGCTCTTTATTTTTATTTTTTTTTTCCTTCTTCTTCTTCTTCTTCTTTTTTTTTCGGTTCCAACAAATTCCTGCTTTTTGACAGCGGACATTGTGGAGCAGAAGTTTCCACACCACATAGTCCATTGAAAGGACAAACTGTTACAAGAATAAATTGCTCTATCCCTGCTTGGATGCATATGCATGTTCCACAATACATGACCTTTACCTTCAATATAGCAATCCAACAAGCTATCTCAAGTGCCTGTGCAGCTTCATCAATGATAACCAAATCAAAAGAAGAATTCTCCAACTTGCGGGAAGCAGCACCAGTCAATGTTGTCAAAACCACATCTGCATTCTTCATAACATCTGTGACAGCTAGTTGCTGTCTTTTACGCTCTTCCTTGGAAAGAAATCTAAGCTCTCTGTGGATATCTCTTCTCACATTTTTGTCTCTGGTTTTCAACAATTTCCCATTCAATGCCTGATTGAACAAAGCAAAAAAGTTGAAAGGATATACTCTCTGAAAAATCATTACTGCATTACAATAGCATTAGCTTTTGTTTTGTTGATTTTATTTTACAATCAACCCCATAGGATTTAAGACCTTGGCAGAAAACACATTAGTAGTTCAGATAGCATCTATTTTAAAAAATGAGTGCCTGCCAGTGTTGCTCATCTGAAAAGTAAGCATTTCACTGAGAAGAAAAAAGGTCTACCCCATTTAATCAAGAAAAAAAAAAGGTCTACCCCAGCTACTAGATGAAAAATGTCAATTAAATTTCATAGAACACATGGCATAAGTAATCTATTTTCTATCCTTATTTCCACACAGAAACATTTTGAAATAACACATAGGCTCCATATAAAATTAGAGTCATAGCAGCAAATTGAATATGTTATTACAAAAGCAAGCACACACATCATAACATAGCAGCAGCAATAAACTGCCAGCATTTGTTTTAGCTTTCACATCATACATTTCAAAGATAATGTTAAATGACAGCTTTACTATTTATCCTCTTTTTGGTTTTATGCTCATGTTTGCATATCAATAAGTTGGAAAAAAGGATCCTCATGCCTTAAAAGCATATAGGTCCATATAAAGGTAGAGAGCATAGCAGCAAATAAATTCATGCACGAAACAGTACCTTCATTTCCTTGCGAATGTCATTTGCAAGTGAACTGTTATCTGCATGGAGAACCTGAAAATGAACGACTTTATGCAAGTATTTTTTGGATAAAATGTCAGATTGTCATTAACGGTTAGAAGTGTACAAAAAAACTGTGCGACTAGGATAAAACTCACAAGAGACCTAACATGTCGAGCTAAACACCAAACAAAACAAAAAGGGTGCTCGGATTGAGACCTTTGCACTAATAACCATAGAGAACTGTCCAAAACAACAGATTACAAAACAAAGACGATCAAAGAGGGTAATCAACAGCAGCAAAACAAAGAAAGCACAAGGCAAGAAACATCTTCAGCAGTCTGTGTAGTAAGCCCAAGTCTTTTCTCATTCCTTTCCTTCCATATCTAGATGATCACAAGGCTGGTTAGATTTTTCCTCACTGATGAAAGACATGGACCAATTGAAAAGAACAGCTCCAACATATCCACTGCAGTAGATGGATGAAGACACCTGTCTGGGATGGCAGATTCCAACTTGTTCCAAACTTCTATAACAACCGAACATTTGAGGAAAAGGTGGCAATGCATTTCTTCCTCACTGTTGCAGAGATAGCATCTGATTTGTGCAGCAACCCCCCATTTTACCGATTTATGAAAGGTAATAAGTTTTTGTTGGGCCACAAGCCATAATATAAAAGAGTGCCTAGGTAGGAGGTTTTGAACCAAACCAAAGGAAACCAAGAAACGTGTGCCCCTGGTTGTCTTAAAACAGCATATGATTCTTTGATTGACAGCAATTTAGACAGGTTTGCTTTCCACACTAGTTTATCTTCGCAGTTTGCTTTTGGATATAAAGGACCCCATAGCTCCTCTTGGATCATTTCCCACAAGGATCCTTCCGGCCAATCCCACCCTTCACTGTTCAAAATGCAACAAAGTCTGGCATCCTTGGGAAGACCAGAATTGTAGATAGCTCTCTCCCCAAGCCACCAGACTAAAGCACCCTTAGGATGCCATTCATCATACCATAAAGAGATGCTATTATCATTACCTACCTCCCACTTGAGAAGACTTTGCACCACAAGTCTTAATTGCATGATTTTGCGCCAAGACCAAGAGGCTTGCAAAGGAATTCTCATAGACCAAAAGTTGCTCTCATTAATCAGTTCAGACCAAGCCCAACTTGGCCATAAAGCACTGCTTACATCCAAGCAAAAATACCATATATGATTGAGTTGAGCAGCCTTATTCCAAGTAACCAAGTCAAAGATCCCACCCTCCACTTTTGGCCTACACACAATCCCAATCCACTTTAGCTTTTGCCCATGCTTCATTGCTCCCTATTGGAGAAGTATATCAACTAGTGTACTTGTCTGATGCGTTGAAGTTGTAAGCTGAGTCATACTGAGTTGTAGTGTTTCTTGTTTATTTCTGCTTTTTTCTGTTTTCTCTTGTTTCTGTTGTTTGTTTCAACATCTTATCATGTGGAGGAAGGATAGCATAAATCTAGGAACTAGGACATTTATTGGTTACACTAATCTCCAGATTTCTACTTATTTATTATCCTCTTCCTTCCACAAGTATTGCTGGATAAATATGTTCGTGTAATCAAAAAATAAATAAGAAGGGATTTCTTCCAAAATTTCTACATGGCATCAGAGCCCTAAGTCGGTCCTTGTTCACTTGATACAATGAGTGATGGCTCACAGATCCCACCAAAAACCTCTGAAACTAAACTCCAGTTCGAAACCCTAAAGGAATATGATCTAACCCTGGTCAACCCTATTTCCAATACCCTAACCATATCCATGAGTGATCAATCACTTCAAATTATCCAACATAAATTAAATGGCGAAAATTTTCAAAAGTGGTATCAATCCATCAAACTTGCGATCTATGGACATGGAAAGTTGAGATATTCCCTCCAACTCCTTCTAAGGACTCAAGCAACTACAGCACCTGGGAGGTGGAAAACTCCTTGGTGATGGCATGGCAAATAAATTCCATGGAACCCAAGATAGGGCAGATATACCTATTCTGTAATACAGTCAAGGAAATTTCAAGAAATCGTCCAAGACATCTACTTTGACTTGGAAAATGCATCACAAAGCTTTGAAATTCTAAGAAACTAACTCACAACTCAAGGTAATATGAATGTAACTGAATATTATAATGTGTCAATGGAATCATAACAGGAAATGGACATGTATTATAAAACGAATTGGTGGTGTGTGCTGAGGACAATATAAAGTTCAGGAAGATGCTTGAAAGGTATCGAGTGAAGTAGATACAATGGATACAAAATAATTGATGCTTGAGACGAAGACTAATCGGAAAGAAGTCATTTCCTAACCTAAAGGAGGCATATGCTGAGGTCGGACAAGTGAAGAGTCGAAGATGTGTTATGATGTCGTCTATGACCATTGACTCAAATCCAGTAAGCTTGGCTCTCATCTTAAAGCATGAGGGAAAGTGTGAATCATATCGCTCACGAGAGGTAATGGAAACTACATGGAAAGCCCAAGCATTTGAAGTCAAGGAGACAAGGGATACCAGAAAGTAGCACAACTAGCCGAAGACAATGCACAAGAAAATTCTAACTCTGGTATGAATCTCACTCAATACCAACTTGCAACAATACAACAGATACTAAATAATTCCCAGATTAGTAGCGTGAGAAAGAAAAGTTGAGTGACGCAACCCCCTATGTTCCTACCACCCAGAAAGGTAAGGTTCTAACCTTCCATAACAATGCTAGGATACAATGCTGGATGATAGATACAAGTGCTCCAGATCATATGTGCAATTCCATATACTATTTTAATACATTTTATCTGAATGAAAATAAGGTGTGGGTTGCAAATGGAGAATATGTGTTAGCACAAGAAAGGAGCTCGATTCAAGTAGGAAACTCAAAATTAAAAGAAGCATGCATTATTAGTACCTGATCTACAATACAATTTACTATCCATTAGTAAATTAACTAAAGATATGAAGTGTAATGTGACATTCTCTTCCTCTAAATGTGTTTTTCAAGACTAACCTTCAAGGAAGATGATTTGCAATGCCAAGGAGTGTAATGGTCTCTACCACCACTCTTGAACTGGAAGTCATTGTGTGTCTAGGTCTTTACTTTCTACTAGAAATAAGGCTGATGTGTTGATTTGGCATCAGCGTCTAAGACATCCTAGTTTTGTTTACATGAATCATTTGTAATAAAAATGTCAATGATTTCAGTTGTGAGCATTATGTGTTGCTAAATACAAGAAATTCTTATTATGTTCAACTATACAAACCAACAAAACACCTTCAACTCATCCACAGTGACATTAAGGGGCTGTCTAGAATTTCATCTCTTTTTTGTTACAAATGGTTTGTAACATTCATAGATGATCACTCCAAAATGTGTTGGGTCTTTCTATTAAAGGAAAAATATGTAATCTATCTTGCATTCCTGAGATTCCACAAATTTGTGTTGAATGTTTTCCAAACAAGGATCCAAATTCTTCATACAAACAATGGCCAGGAGTATTTTGCTAAAGAATTCATAAGTTATTTTAATGAGCATGAGATAGTTCATCAGAGCTCTTGGTGGAAATCTTGTGACATGGAGAAGTAAGAAACAAAGCGCGGTAGCTTGGTAGAGTGTAGAGACAGAGTTTAGGGTGATGGCTCATGGTGTATGTGAACTACTCTGGTTGAAGATCATTCTTGAAAACCTAAAGATTAAGTGGGATGAACCAATGAAACTCTACTATGACAACAAGTCCGCAATCAACATAGCTCACAATTCGGTACAACATGACCGAATAAAGCACATTAAAATTGATAGACATTTTATCAAGGAAAAACTAGACAATGGACTAATCTGCATACCTTATGTGTCAACAAATGGTCAACTCACAAATGTCCTAATGAAAGGGTTAAATAGCTCAATGTTTCAAACTATTGTATCCAAGCTGAGAATGGAAAATATCTATTTACCAACTTGAGGGAGAGTGGGAAAATTATGTGTAAATGCTAGCTATTTTTTTTTTTTAATAAGTTAAATTTTATTGATATCCAAAATTGTAAAACTGTCAAGACGGATAATATTAAATCATCGTCATGAGGACAAATATAACAACAATAAAAACAAAGGTACTACTAGATAAGCATTACAATAGTGAAAAGTAGGTTCTAATTTAATTTACGACTAAGCCCCACTTAGGGATGGTATTCCCTACGCATACATTGTTATGTACTCTCCAGATACAATATACTGCCGCAGATAATCCAGCGCACCTTCTATGGAAATTAGGAGAATTAGAGTCAGTTAAGGACAACAAGGATGTGGTAGCTCCTTGCCAGCTTTTGAAGGAGGCAGGGCAATGAAGATAGTCACATACCACGCTCCAGATCAGGCAGGAATAGCTACAATTGAAGAACAAGTAAGAGTGATCTTCCGGTCCCTGACGGCACAGGAAGCAAGTAGTAGTAGAAGTAACACCCCATGATATCAGCTTGTCTAAGGTGGATAGCTTACGTAACCAAGCTAACCATAAAAGAAACAAGTGTCTTGGTATTGAGTGTTTGTTCCAGACCACCTTAATCTAGGGCACTACCAGAGTCGGCAAGTTAAGGAAAGCATATTCACTTTTTGTTGTGTATTCACCCGTACTAGAATGGATCCATCGGAGGCAATCAGTAAGTGAGGTGTTAGGATGGAGCGAAGTAGGAATTTGGATATTATTCCGAAGTAATCCCTCCGGTATACACCATTCGTTACTTTCCATAAGGGAACAGAGTTTGGTGGTAGAAGGGAAACCAGAACTACCCATCTCTCAAGCACTGAATATCATGTCCAACAGGCCTACTGGAAGCCAATAGTCTGCTCAGAGAGATATAACGAGTCCATTATTGGGTTCCCAACGAAAGCTGGCACGAACTAAGTATCTAAGCTTTCGCAATTTCTTCCAAGTCTAGGAGCATAAAGTAGGTGCTTTCATTGACCAGAAGCTTCTACCTTTCAAGATTGTGGAGTGAACCCATTCAGGCCATAGGGTTCTCGATCCTTCCTTACATAGATGCCAAATGTTTTTTATCTGAATGGCCTTATTCCATTGGTGTAGGTCCAGTATCCCTAGACCCCCACATTTAAGAGGCTTACAAACTTCACTCCATCTAACTTTAGCCTTGGAATAAGTGTGAGGGTTCCCACTCCAGAGAAAGTTCCTGAGTAAGCTATCCATCTTCCGAATAACATATTTAAGATAAATGCTAGCTATTTTAGTGAAAATATTTTTTAATATAATTAGGATATAATTAGTTTCCTAATTTCTACTAGATTTTTCTATGTATAAAGGCTAACCAACACTATATGAAAAATAAGAGAGAACATTAATATTACATAGAATTTTCTCTATGTTTGGTTTTAAGAATCCAAAATAGGTTTCTACTACAATCCTTTATTCAAATGGAAACTAAACTCCATTCTTGATTCACACTACTTACAACTTCCATGGTTTTTGAAAAATAAGTAACAAAACTGCAATTTATTAAAAAAATCAATATATTTTCAGAAGTACAATGCATTAAATAATTGAGACCTACACGTAAAATAAGGATTGCTCATCAAACTTTTTGCTAAATAAAAATAAAAGCACATACCTGTGCATCCAGAGCACTATCCAACACTTGCGGGAGTAAACGTGCAGGATGTCCCAATCTCACCAACTTTACTCTAATGACAAACAAATAGAAAATTTCAATCTCTACAAAAGGGCATCATGGAAATAGATGAAGTGCATCACTTAAACCGATAGAACTTTGAACATCCCTAGCTAATATGCTCACACAAACCCATTGAGCAAATACATACTTGTCGTTGAGGAGCGGGGGTGGATAAGCTGCATAAATTGTATGGAACAAAGTAGCAAAAGGACTTGTAGAATCCTGTTTGCAGCAGAGACTAGACTTTGGCTATCTTAGCTTTCTATCTACTGAAAGAGATGTTTGTAGCAGCTGAAGATACATCGACTATGTTTGTGGGTCTGGTGCAACATTTGGTTCAATAGCACATTGTTCAAGATAATTCCATTTCACGGTGGTACAGCAATGGTCACCTAACACTACACCCAAGGTTGTTAAAATCGCGATTTTATATAAAATCGTTAAAGGGTTCGTAGAATCGGAACGTAGAAACGTAAGTTTCTACAACCTATATAAAATAACTTCCAAATATTATAAATTTATTTACAATAATCATTAAAAAATATAATGAATAATAGAAATAAGGAAATTGAGCATTTATTTTAGCCATAAATTGCAAATTTGCAATAAAAATCATAATATAGATAATCGAGTATAAGTTGTATAATATAAATATTTTATTTCTCAAATGATAAATCATTTATAAAGCAAGTTTTACCTAATTATATATATATAAGCTAAAAGATAATAGATAAAATTTAAAAATCAATTGTGACTTTAAGAAATTACTAATAAATAAAAATTGATAACAAAGATATACCATTAAAAATGAGTAATATTAAAAAATGACAAATAACTACTAACCAAAAGTACATAATAAATAAGATACTATAACAAAAAAAACCTTCAAAATTATATATTACTAGGTAAATTTTTGCACTATTCGTAATTATTAATTCAAAATATATTCACTTAACAATATCTCACATTTACTTAACTATGAGAATGATATATTGAAAAGATAAAAATATAAATATATTTATACCTTTCCTATAAAATTAAAAATCTAAAAAAAATTTATAAAGTTAAAGTTATCTACCATTTATTTTATTTACTATTGCAAAAATATCAATTAAAATAAGAAAAGTTGCAGCAATCAAACATGAGTGCTTTAATACGAACATGATCACAAATAGGAACAAGAAAACTAACAATCGACGAACACAAACACAAAGACTTCAATGCAACGCAACACACTGATAAGAGAGGAATGATGACCGACGAACATGTTGAGGTATGACTCATACTCCCCTACAACAAGAAAGCATATGGGTCCCACTCGGGGGTCCGAGGAAGCTGCCCCGGTGGGGGTTTCAAGGGAGCAGTGCCCCCTAGACGCCAGATAGCTTTTAACAATTAAACCCATATTTGTTTATTAAAAGTTTGGGCTTGAGCTATAAATAACTATTATTATATATTTGTTCATTCAGATCCGGATGGTTGAAATTTTACTTAGTTGTGCAATATTGTAGAATCGGTGGAAACGTAGTAAAATCGCGATTTTTACGATTTTACTGTTCAAAATCGCGATTTTACTATGATTTTACCTCAAAAACGTTTTTACATACGAGTTGACTAGGAATGTGCTCACCAACTCGTAAAATCGTAGAAAAGTGCGAGTTAACTCGCGATTTTGACAACTATGATTGCACCAACAGAATTTATGCACTGTTAGATTGATCTACAGCGCTGGTACTCTAAGGGAAGCACAACTTGCTCTATCATTAGAGGAAGAAGATTGGACTTCACCTGAAGGAGAGCTACGGGACGAAGTAGGGTGGCCTTTACTTTACTAGATAAGTCGACCCGATACAACCACATGGAGTCCTATGCTAGGTGGAAATTTTTCACAACTAGATTAGCCCAGAATATCAAGAACAATATCCAAAAAAAGCTATGGGACGAAGTTGCTTGGTCATATAATGCTATTCCAAGGCACTCTTTGATTCAATGGCTAGGCCATTCATCAAAATTCTACACCCTTGATAAACTTTTGCAGGGGGGTTTAGCAAATTGAACTACTTCCTTTTTATGCTGAGAAAAAATCGAGAGGAACATGCACCTATTTTTCCAACATCTATTAACAAGTCAAATCTATAAACTTCTGTCATAGAGGTGGTTGCCTGAGACATTTTGTGGAATGGGATTTAGTCTGAATGGATTGGCTGCTGTAGCCAACTCAAGAAGTGATGTGAAGGTTAAATGAAAGACTCCTAAAGCAGTCTAGTTTGCTTGTCAAAAAGGGAAATGAAGAAGGATAGCCCAAGAGACTACTATGAAGAATATCAGCAATTTGCCTTATACTATTATAATTATATTTATTAAGTAGTAAATATAAAATCTGCAAAATCTACAAGCTTATACTTTTAGATTAAATAATTATAATGCTAGACTTCACATGGTATCAAAGAAAGAAATCATTGGTTCAACCCTGTGCATCACCATTCAACACCAATCTGATCAAGTAGTCCACTTGATAGGCTCTAGTCAAAGCTCCACCCCACAAAGGGAAATGTCAAGTAACAAATATAAAGTCTAAACTAAATCTACAAACTCAATCTTTTAGATTAAATGGTTGTGGTACTAAACTTAACGATGATGAATGTTATGAGATATGACAGATTTTTGGCTAAATGCTTATAGTTTGGATATTCTTACACACCCCCTAATAGCTGGAATATGCAAATGCAAGTTCGGTATGTAAGGCCCTGACACATCCAGGCATTAAGATTAGAAGGTCTATTACAGGCTTAATGGTACATATTAGTACACATTCTGTTGAAACAGTCTCGGTTTTGACTTTTACAAGTTTAACATAATGCATAGAAGTTACCGAAAAGAAAGGGCATAGGGATGAGAGAATGATGTAGATTGATAACAAAACAAAGAAAAGAATGATAGAGGGCCAGTCATGCTTTGTCACAACAGTCCAGAAAGCTGGCTTTTGGAAATCAAAACAGTCAAAAAGTGAAGAACTTGTTCATGCATATTGTCTTAGACATATATATATAGTCTCAAAGTCAGAAATAATCCATTAATCTCTTAGTACTTTTTAGATGAAGCCTCTCCACACAGTTGCATTCTTGCAAAGGTATTACAAATTCCATAGCCCAAAAAAAAAAAAAATTAAAAAAAATGTCTTGGTGCAGTGCAAATGAACCCAAGAGAAGGGAGAGAGAGAGAATTGACACATGCCCATTTTCAAATACATGTGAACACCAATTCAGCAAATCAGAATTGAGCCAAGTGTATAAGTGGTTAAATCATAAGCAGCACTTACTCTGGATATAGAAACTGAAATACCTGTGAGAAGCTAGGCGCTCAACAATGTTATCAACCGCAATATTCGAAGCGGCACATGCAAGAATCTTGGACCCACGTTTCACTTCTTGGAGGATAATTTCTACAACAGTTGTGGTTTTCCCAGTTCCAGGAGGCCCGTGCAACAAGAATACATTTTTTGATGACAGGGCCTTCAATATCGCATCTTTCTTGGTAGTAAAAGATGAAAACATGATTAGTTACTGGGAACAATCATAAAAGATCTCCAACAAAAGACATCACATGAATCAACAAGTTGGCCAATATTGAGATATACATGAAACAACAAAACGTCAATAGAACAGGCATTCACTAAACCTAGCAAGAGTCTAATGCAATCATTAAATTGAAATTGATTTCTAATTCCCAGGTAGGTTTTCCATTTTCCTTAACAATCAGATATTGATTGACATACCTGGGAATGATCAAGGTTGGGGTTAAAGGAGCGGAAAGTGGAGTCTTTCTTTGAGACTGCAGGAGCTCTTTCTCCAAATAAAACAGGGACTAAATCAGCTGCTGGGCCTTTCTGTACACCTTTACTCAATTGTATTAAGGCATCCTTCATCCTACGATAAGTTACCTGTATTGGCCATTAAAGATAGAAAGCTTTTAGATGATCTGTAATAGAGTTAGCTTGTGAAACCCAGCAGTGAATAAAAGTACAAATATTTCTTCAAACACCTAATTCTTTGAATTTTGGAAGCTAGATTGAGTTCTGACACACAAACTCATGCTTTGGTGTACATTTTCTAAACATTAAGATTAAAAAAGACCCTCTCACAAGCTTGTATGAAGTAGATTAGTGACATGATAGTTGTAATCTAAGTGCAGAAAACCATACCTCATTGGCCACCTTTTCCAATCTCAAAGGGCTATTTAAACCCTCTTCTGGGACATCATCAAAGGCAGCAGTTATTGACGAATCCTATGACATAAAGCAGCAGCACATTGGGAGAATTAAGTTAGGAGAAAGATTTACAAATGGAAAACAAGAAATCAGAAATGTCACAGCAATTGTTTTGACATAGAATCTGGAATGACCTTCAACCGGTAAACAACACCTTGCCCAAGTGCAGGAGATCCTAAGTCCGCCTTGTTAGGCTTTAGAATAACAACATCATGAGTCCCAAACTGCAATCAAGAAAACAGATTTCTTTTAGCAGGCCAAATAAAATTTAAGAGGTAAAGGGGAAAAATCTGAGGAACTGCAGACACTTGGGTGGCTTTGAGAAACCAATGCATGTATTATTTTTTCAGTCAAGTTAAAAAAATTTTGTTAAGTCCAATGGCATGTGCTATATGTACAATAAACAAGGATTCCACAGAAAATTATGAAAAATGAATAAGTTAGCTAAATTCTTCCTCCACCTAGAAAAACTAATTTCCTTTGTTTTGCAGATGATATCCTTATTTTTGCTAAAGGCAATAATACATCCATGTCCCTGATCAAGGAAACTTTACAACGTTTCCATGCAATATCAGGATTGGTAGCCAATAACCAAAAGAGCAACATCTTCTTTTCCAATGTCTCTACAAGAGTGAAAGAGGACATCCTCGGTACCACCCGGTTTTTAGAATGATCACTACCAATGCACTATCTAGGGGTACCACTAATCTCAACAAAGTTGAAAAAGGAGGATTGTGATGCTCTCCTGGAAAGAATGGTAGCACACATCAATGCATGGACATTTAAATACCTATCATATGCAGGCAGACTACAGCTTGTCAAAGCAATGCTCTACTCTATGTAGGCCTACTACAGTTCTATTTTTTTATTGCCTAAAACTATTATAACAAAGATGGAGCAAGTACTTAGGAATTTCCTATGGAGTGGAAGTCTCACCATATATACCAAGGCAAAAGTGAGGTAGGATGGGTGTGCAAGCCTCTAAAATGTGGAGGCTTAGGTATCCCCAACTTACGGCAATGGAATAAGGCCATCCAACTTAACATATTTAGCACCTGTGCAAGGAAGGCCCAAGGAGTCTGTGACTTGAATGGGTTCATTCAACCCTCCTAAAAGGGAGGAACTTCTAGTCCTCTAGAGCCCCTACCATATGCTCCTAGTCCTAGAAGAAACTACTGAAACTCAGGGGCTCAGTTCGATCTAGCTTCCAATGGAAACCCAATAACGGACTAACTATCTCACTCTGGTTTGATTTTTGGCTCCCATCGGATTGGACACAATATACAGTGCTCGTGAGATGGGAAGTACTCGCCTCCCACCCATAACAAAACTATGCTCCCTTATGGAAGGTAATGAATGGAGCTTACCAAGAGGCCATTTCTGGACTAACCTTCACATCCCACCCGAGATCAAGCCTAATCTCTCCTACTCGGATTGTCTCCGCTGGATTCACACAAGCACAGGGGACTATACTATAAAGAGTAGATACACTTTTCTAAGTCCACCATGATCCACAACCCCTTGGCATAAGGTGATATGGAACAAAACCTCATTGCCGAAACATTTCTTCATCTTATGGCTAGCTTGGTTGGGCAAATTGTCCACTCTTGATGGGCTGATATCATGGGGCATTGCTACCTCTGCTACCTACCTCCTCTGTCATCAAGCACCCAAAGATCATACCCACATTTCTTCAAATGAAGCTATTTATCCCGGATTTAGAATCCAATCTGTGATCACCTCCAGTGCCCGCCTTCCCTCAGAAACCGGCTGGGTGTAACCACCTTATTAGTTATTACAGCAAACTCATCATCTCCTATGTGTTTAACTTGGAGAGCGGGACTAGCAGCGACTATTTACTGCATCTGAAGAGTGAGTAACAATGTGCATCTAGGGGATATGATCTCGAACCCATACTCTATTGCAAATCAAATTAGAGCTTACACATCCGAAATGTAACCTTAAGATAGGCCATGTTTGCCTTGTTTATGCTATCTTGCTGTAAATTTTTCCATATCTCTACGGTTGTATAATACTGGGGAGTAATAAAATTAATTATTTATCCAAAAAAAATGCATATTTTTTTCAGAATCAATCTTGAAAATGGATAAGACTAAGGAATAAGCAATTTGGCAAGTTCATTTGATTCCATACTTGAAATCATTCTTATAACACATTTTCGGGGTTTTTAACAAGCACCAATCGTGAAAAAGAAAAAAAAAATGATAAGAATTAACAAATAAGCAATTTGGCAAGTTTGTTTAATTCCATGGGGTCCAACCTTGAAATCTCATTCTAATAACACAATCTGTGACAGCTTAACAACCACTGGTCATAAAATTAAAAAAAAAAAAAAGTGTCATTAATCACTTAACAGAGAAATATTCAGGACGCAGCTCCATTTTTCACATGAGTCACCAGACTCATATGTTAACTAAAAATGTCAAAGGAAAAAAACATATATATAGTCAGAACAGGATCAACGAAAGTTTGCCTTGAGCTTTTCGAAATGATGCAGCAGTGTGGTCGGTTATTCAATTACAACAACATTAAATAAGTAAATTAGGGCTAAAACATGATGCTCTCGTAAGTGCACTGACCTTGTGAGCAGGAAGAACGTCACCCTTTGTGGATTGGAATTCCAAAAGAGTTTTCCCCATGAGACCTGTCTGTTATTGCATTATTAGTATTTGCATTCCACTGCAGATCATCAAATAGCAATTTCAACACTTAAATACGTACCTGAGCGTCGACGCAGGTCAAGTTGAGTAATGTAGAGCCCCTCTTTTGGGCTGCGTCTAAGTTTCTGGTGGCGCCTGCCGTGATAGATGCCGATATCTCTGCTTCCTATTCGCAGAACTAGTTAGTTATTAAGAGAGAATATCGATATAAAAAATCGAGATGTAAAAAGGAAACGAGAAAGAGAGAAAGAGAAGAGCGAAAAACCTTCTCTAAGTCGATCAAAGGGGTCATTTGGGAGACGAACTGCTCCAGTGTCATGCTGCTGCTTGCTTTCTTCTTTGATTTCTCCCTATCCATTTTTATGGATTCTTGAACTGGGACACGACCGAGAGCGTGCGTATGGAATGGCTTTACTTACGATCGATTTAGAGTAGTCACTACTCCTGCCCAGTCACTCCTCGAACTCAAACCTAGGAGTTCTACTTAGGTTTTTGCAGGCAGATATTGAAATTTCCAGCCATTTTGCTTTTTAGAACAAAATAGTTGAATAATAGAAAAGCCATGTCATGATAATAACTATTATTATTTTAAAATTTTATATTTCAATATTTATATAATAAAAAAAATTCTTTCAGTATATTAATTATATCAATAAATTAGAAATTTAATAAAAAATACCAAATGCCCCTATTTAGTTTTCTTACAAAATAATCAAAACTTATTTGACTCCCTTTATTAATTGGAAATATAATTGTCCATTTACTTAAACTTTTTATTTATTATAAATAAGAAATAAAAATTTCTAACTTATAAAAAATAAAAACTATTCCCTACAAAAAGAAAATAGAAAGGTAATGGAAAATAAAAAATCTTATCCTAATGATCAAGTAAAGGAAATAATAAGAAGCATTTTGTAAATAGTTATTTTATTCTCTATTTATTTTCTCGTAAACAAGTCATTAATTATTAAAAAGTGTTGTTGACAAAATTATTAGGCAAGTAGCATTGGAAAAGCACATATTTCACATATTTTTACACTAAGATGCATTCCATGTATGCACCTAAGTATAGCCTCACAATTTAAATTGTATAGAACACACACAAGCTAACATAACACTCTCAAGGTCTATAACTCTCTCTCGACTATTTACACTCCCACTCAAACCATTCAACTAAAACTCAATTAAATCACATTTTTATACATAGGTATGCAATCTCCATATCTAATTTTACTAATTTCTTTATATTGTATTTTTTTTTTTCATATTCTAGCAAACCCTAAAATATTCAAAATGTGCTTGTTCGCTTTGTAATTTTATGCAAATAGGTGATGTTAATTGTTTGATCATAGTGTGTAGAAGTTATTATATGTTGAATGTGCAGCCTTTAATGGGTAAGAGTTGTTGTGTTATTTTGCTAACTTATTATGTACTATATGTGTTTGTTGAAATGTCCTAAAAGATTTTCTATACCCAGAAGATGAGCAATGTCATGTGCCTTGAACGAGATACAATTGTTGTGTATTGTTCTATACTTGATTCAATTTGCCATATGTTACACAAATAGATTTAAAAAGGTAGGATTTATTAAATTCATTATTTATGCTCACGAAAACATTATAAGAGGCAGTTGAGGCTAGAATACAATAAGTATTTGATTAAGAAGCTTAATGATACAAATGCTACTCCACATGCCACTAATGTTCAAGAAAGTGACTTGGAGAATCATCTTGGAGATTTTAGCAGACCAATCACCAGGGCCCATACTAAAAGACTAAAGGAACAACTTCAATTATTTGTGCAAAAATGGGTTGATAATGGGCTATGCAAGCTTGGAGATTTTAAAGAGCCCAAGTTCATTAATTTAGTTGGGCTAAAAGATTAGCTTTGGATTCAACCCATCTCATTCCTAGCCATCCAAGTAATGTCTAGATTCATTGAACCTTGGAACAACTCCTTGCAATAAATTTGAGTAGTTTTTTTTCCAACCATGTAGGAGTTACAAGAGTTAATTAGTGACACCACCTTAATTGTCTAGGTTCAATGTACTTTTGATGAAAAAAACTCTATAAATAGGGCTGTTTAGTTTTGTTTTAAGCATCATGTAAGTTGTATTGAGTTTCCAGATTGGAATATAAGAGAGTTTGTTTTCTTGTGTTTTTATGCATAAAGTGTTAAGTTGAATGCAATTGAGTTCATCTTTTGTATTTCAATTTTTAATCCCTATTTCTATTGTTCTTGAATACTTTGATCTTTGGTTCAAGGGGTAATTTTCAATTATAACTTGAGTTCTTTTCACAAACGTGTTCTTGAGTAATTGAACAAACCGTTCTGATTACTTTGGTGAGAATCAAATTCTGATTTGATTGGTAATGAGTTCTAAGAAACAATTTGGGTCTTGGGGTTCTGCATCATTTAGTATCAAAGCAAGGTACACCAAGTAATTATCTATCCTTTTAATCTTCTGTTTCTTTCCATTAGCCTTATTGATCTTCTTCTTGCTTGTTGATCTTGTTCTTGCTATTCACAAACCCAAAAAAAAAAAAATTCAGTTCTGAATGTGATCCTCTACTTGATTTGTGATATTGATTCCTTGGGCTGTGTAGAATCGACTCACCTCTATTGAGTCTAAAAAAAAAAATCTGTTCTTGAAGTGTTTGGGTGTTAATTTGTAAGGAATTACAAGTTTCCTTCTTAAATTCAGTATTTGTCATTCTATTTCTTTACTAGTCATCATATACATCAAGTGTGTATCTTTTCTTTATTGGTTATTTTGCTTTGCTTCTAGTTTTGTTTCACATATCCTTGTTGCTTATTTTTAGGATTTCTCTGATAAAATTGAATTACATTAAGATCTTGATTGTTGTTTGATTTGGCCCTTATGTATAAAATCATAAAGATTGATTGAGTGGTAAAAGGCAAGAGAGTGTGAGCTTAAAAGAGGGTAAAAACCAATTTGAGTTAAACACGAGAGAAGTGCTAATTACTACGAGGGAAACACGTGAGGGAGTGTTTGTGAGGTTCTTGTTTGTTTGTTATTTATTTTTTATTTTTTTGATATTTTAGATTGCAAAAATGGAAGGAAGTGGAGTAAGTGCACCAAAAGACCAAGAATTTCTTCTCAAGGCTATGCAACAACAGTTTGAGATGATTCAACTTGTTCTTAGCAACATGAATGACACTTTGAAGAAGCAACAAAACGAGATCAATGCCTTACGTGAAGGGGCTGCCCAAAATAATCCAAGGGCAAGAAGGCAACCTACACCTCAATATGTAGAAGAGTCTGAAGAGGAATTTGACGATCAAGCTACCTTGGTCAATGAAGGTAGAAATTATGGAAGAGGTAGGAGGAACCAAAATGATCTTGATAGGAATATTGGGAGTATCAAAATGAAAATTCCATCCTTTCTAGGGAAGAATGATCCGGATGCATATATGGAGTGGGGGCGAAAAGTGGAATTAATCTTCGAATGTCACAATTACTCGGAGGAAAAGAAAATAAAACTTGCAGCGGTGGAGTTTGGAGAATATGCACTTGTATGGTGGGATTAACTTCTTGTAAGTAGGAGGAGAAATGGTGAAAGACCTATCTAAACTTGGGTTGAAATGAAGGCTATCATGAGACGCAGATTTGTTCCAAGCCATTATTATAGGGACTTGCACCAAAGATTGCAAAGCCTTATTCAAGGAACAAAGAGTGTGGAGGAATACTACAAGGAAATGGAGATTGCGATGATCCAAGCAAATATAGAGGAAGATAGAGAGGCCATCATGGCAAGGTTTCTCAATGGACTTAATAAGGACATAGCCGACAAAGTGGAGTTGCAACACTATGTAGAGATAGAAGATATGGTGCACATGGCTATGAAGATAGAAAGGCAATTGCAGCGCAAAGGGAAGGGGAAACAAGCCAACACATTCTCGGCTCAAAACAATACTTGGAGGTCAAATTAGAGAAAGGATAACAAGGCTGCCCAAACAAAGAAGGATGATAAGGCACAACCATTTGAATCATTTGACAGTAAAAATAAAGGTACTACTTCTGTCCAAAACTTTAGAAGCCGTGACATTAAGTGTTTTAGGTGTTTGGGGTATGGGTACATAGCATCTCAATGCCCAAATAAAAAGGTAATGGTGATGCGTGGAAATGGGGTAGAGACGGATGAGGAAAGTGATGATGAGGATGAGATGCCTCCTTTGGATAATTGTAGTAATGTTAAGTTGCCTACTGAGGGACAATTGTTGGTTACCAGGCGTGCTCTTAACGTGCAAGTGAAAGAGGATAGTGAGGGGGTTAAATTGCAAAGGGAAAATCTTTTTATACTAGGTGCTTAGTTGAAGGGAAAGTATGTAGTTTGATAATTGATAGGGGTAGTTGTGTGAATGTGGCTAGTACTTTATTTGTGAATAAGTTGGGATTAGAAACTACTAAACATCCAAGACCTTATAAATTGCAATGGCTTAACAATAGTGGGGAAGTGAAGGTTACTAAACAAGTGAGGGTTCCATTTGCTATTGGAAGGTACCATGATGAGGTTACCTGTGATGTTGTTCCTATGCAAGCTAGTCACTTGTTGTTAGGTAGGCCATGGCAGTGGGATAGGAGAGTGAACCATGATAGGTATCTTAATAGGTACATGGTGGAGAAAGAAGGCAAGAAGCATACTCTTCTTCCTTTGACTCCTAAACAGATCTTTGAAGATCAATTGCAACTTGAGAAGTCCCATGGAGAGTTTTTTCAAAAAGAGGTCGAGAGAAAAAGAAAAGAAAGTGAAAAAGAAAAAGAGAAAAGTGAGAAAAAAGAAGATGAGAAGAAGAGTGAAAAAGAGTGAGTGAGTGAGGAGCATTCAGCCATAGAAAGAAAAGAGGAAAACAAAATGAGTTTCTATGCAAAAATGAGGGACGTGAGGAAGGCTTTAATCACTCATAGGCCAATGATTGTACTTTTGTATAAGAAGGCTTATTTTTCTACTAACGACGTTGACCCTTCTTTGCCAAGTGTTGTTGATGATGTTTTGTAGGAATACAATGATGTTTTTCCCGATGATTTACCTCAAGGTTTACCACCTTTGAGAGGGATAGAATATCAAATTGATCTCATTCCCGGGGCTACCATTCCAAATAGGCCGGCATATAGAAGCAATCCTGAGGAAACAAAAGAACTACAAAAGCAAGTGGATGAGCTCTTGATGAAGGGACATATAAGAGAAAGTCTAAGCCCATGTGCAGTACCTGTATTGTTGGTACCAAAGAAGGATGGAAGTTGGCGTATGTGTGTGGATTGTAGAGCCGTCAACAAAATAACGATAAAATATCGACACCCTATACCTCGACTTGATGACATGTTAGATGAGTTGCATGGTGCATGTGTCTTTTCAAAAATTGATTTGAAAAGTGGTTATCACCAAATTAGAATGAAACCAGGTGATGAGTGGAAAACTGCTTTTAAAACAAAACATGGATTGTATGAGTGGTTGGTAATGCCTTTTGGCCTAACCAATGCACCTAGTACATTTATGCGCTTAATGAACCATGTTTTGCGTGAGCTCAGTGGAAAGTTTGTGGTTGTCTATTTTGATGACATTCTAGTGTATAGCAAATCCGTTGATGAGCATGTTATGCATTTAAAATGTGTGTTTGATGCTTTGCGTAAGTACAAGTTGTATGCTAACATGAAGAAATGTTCATTTTGCATCGATCGCATCATTTTCTTGGGTTATGTGGTGAGTACAAATGGAATTAAAGTAGATAATGAAAAGGTAAAGGCTATCCAAGAATGGTCGAAACCTAAGACCGTGAGTGATGTGAGAAGTTTCCATGGCTTGGCAAGTTTCTATAGTAGATTTGTCAAAGATTTTAGCACAATTGCTGCTCCATTAACTGAAATCATGAAAAAAGATAAGGGGTTTATTTGGGGTAAGGAACAAGAACATGCATTTTCTTTGCTAAAGGAAAAGTTGAGTAGTGCACCATTGTTGAGGCTGCCTAACTTTGATTTAACTTTTGAAATTGAATGTGATGCCTCCGGGATTGGTATAGGTGCTGTTTTATTGCAGGAAAAGAGGCATGTTACTTATTTTAGTGAAAAGCTAAATGGAGCACAACTTAACTACTCAACTTATGATAAGGAGTTGTATGCTTTGGTGAGGGCATTGGAGACATGGCAACACTATTTGTTACCAAAGGAGTTCGTGATTCATACAAATCATGAGTCATTAAAACACTTGAAAGGACAAGGTAAGCTGAACAAGCGTCATGCCAAATGGATGGAATTCATAGAATCCTTTCCATATGTGATCCAATATAAGCAAGGTAAAGAGAATATTGTGGCAGATGCATTATCTAGAAGGTATGCTCTAATCTCTACTCTTTCAACGAAGTTGTTAGGATTTGAGCATTTGAAGGAGTTGTAATCACATGATAGTGATTTCTCTAATGTTTATAATGCTTGTGAGCATGCTGCATTCCATGATTTCTATAAGCATGAGGGATTTCTTTTTAAAGGAGGGAAATTGTGTATGCCTAATAGTTCAATTAGGGAATTGCTTGTTTGTGAAGCTCATAGTGGAGGTCTTATGGGACATTTTGCATTGATAAAACTTTGAGCATCTTGCATGAACACTTCTTTTGGCCTAATATGCGTAAGAGTGTTGAGAAAATCTGTTCTAGTTGCATTTCATGTAGACAAGCTAAATCTAGAACTCAACCCCATGGATTATACATGCCCTTGCCAGTACCTTCACATCCTTGGGTTGACATTTCTATGGATTTTGTTTTGGGTCTACCTAAGACTAGAAAAGGCCGAGATTCAATTTTTGTAGTTGTGGATCGTTTTTCCAAAATGGCTCATTTCATACCATGTCATAAAACTAATGATGCTATGCATATTGCTAATTTGTTCTTTCGTGATATTATGCGTTTACATGGCATTCCTAAGACCATTGTGTCCGATCGGGATGTTAAATTTTTGAGCCACTTCTAGCGAGTGCTTTGGTCCAAACTTGGTACTAAACTATTGTTTTCTACTATTTCACACCCTCAAACTAATGGGTAAACTGAAGTAGTAAACAGGACTCTTGGAACCTTATTACGTGCTTTGATTGGAAGGAATATTAAAACTTGCGAAGATAATCTACCTTTCGTTGACTTTGCATATAATGGGATTGTGCATTCTACCACTAGGTTTTCTCCCTTTGAAATTGTGTATGGTTTTAATCCGCTAACTCCTATGGATCTTTTGCCTGTTCCTTTGAGTGAAATTGTTAATACAGATGGATATAAAAAGGCAGAAATGGTTAAATCCATTCATGACAAAGCAAGACAAAAGATAGAGAGGCGAAATGAGCAAATTGCATCTCAAGTTAACAAAGGAAGGCACATGGCGTCATTTGAACCAGGAGATTGGGTTTGGGTTCATATGCGCAAGGAAAGATTTCCTTCCAAAAGGAAATCAAATTTGGATGCTCGTGGAGACGGGCCTTTTCAAGTTGTTGCGAAGATCAATGACAATGCATACCGCATTAATCTACCTGGTGAGTATGGTGTTTCAGCTACTTTTAATGTTTCTGATTTATCTCTCTTTGATATTGATGCAGGATCTGATTCGAGGACGAATCCTTTCGAAGGGAGGGGAAATGATACAAATGCTACTCCACATGCCACTAATGTTCAAGAAAGTGACTTGGAGAATCATCTTGGAGATTTTAGCAGACCAATCACCAGGGCCCATACTAAAAGACTAAAGGAACAACTTCAATTATTTGTGCAAAAATGGGTTGATAATGGGCTATGCAAGCTTGGAGATTTTAAAGAGCCTAAGTTCATTAATTTAGTTGGGCTAAAAGATTAGCTTTGGATTCAGCCCATCTCATTCCTAGCCATCCAAGTAATGTCTAGATTCATTGAACCTTGGAACAACTCCTTGCAATAAATTTGAGCAGTTTTTTTCCAACCAGGTGGGAGTTACAAGAGTTAATTAGTGACACCACCTTGATTGTCTAGGTTCAATGTACTTTTGATGAAAAAAACTCTATAAATAGAGCTGTTTAGTTTTGTTTTAAGCATCATGTAAGTTGTATTGAGTTTCCAGATTGGAATATAAGAGAGTTTGTTTTCTTGTGTTTTTATGCATAAGGTGTTGAGTTGAATGCAATTGAGTTCATCTTTTGTATTTCAATTTTTAATCCCTATTTCTATTGTTCTTGAATACTTTGATCTTGGGTTCAAGGGGTAATTTTCAATTATAACTTGAGTTCTTTTCACAAACGTGTTCTTGGGTAATTGAACAAACCGTTCTGATTACTTTGGTGAGAATCAAATTTTGATTTGATTGGTAATGAGTTCTAAGAAACAATTTGAGTCTTGGGGTTTCGCATCACTTAAAGTGAAAAAGAATGCCAACTACACGAAGTTCTTACACAAGATATGTTAGAGTATCAAAATCAATCCCAATGTAGTTAAGGTTGAGATATTATAGACACCTTAATTACTATAAGGGTGGTATCATATTCCTTGATAGCTATTAGGGATAATGATGATGTAGAAAACCTTATTGAAATGGTTAAAGTTTTTGAGGAGTCACACATACAACACTTATATGTTTAGATCTATAAAGAATCAAGGGCTCTTCCAAAAGAGCAAACATTACAAGCAAACACGTATACCCATCCCATACCACATAAGGAAGTGATGATGACTAAACCACCAATGTATGAAGAATATGATCTAATCCATGTGTTTGAGCTTTCATGTAACATTGGAATTCAAATTAACTTAGGAATTGATTTAATTCTAGGATTTGGTTCCACATAATTCCAACGAGGAATATATGGGAATGGGAATGGAAATGGGTGTTGAAGAAGAGAATTCTGAAAAGGACGAGGAGACTAATGTAAAGGTAGTAAATGATATGATTGCAACACATACTCTAATCTCATCTATGCACTCTATGCAAGCATTAGACATCCCTCACAAAATGAGACCAATAACATGGTAGTTAAGGACTCGATTCCATTTTTCAATGTTAGCAATAGTGATGGTTACATATCTTTTAAGAAAACTCATAATGTGATGTGCAGTAACTTGAGTAAAAGCGAAGAATTCAATAAAGGCATGAGATTTAACATCATGGATGATCTTGTTCAAGCCATTAAAATTTATCATATCATGAATCATTGTAGCTTTAGTGTTGAAGAATTATATAGGATCCTATTATTAGTCTATTGACTAAAAAGGGAAGACCACTATAAATGGAGATTTTGAGCCTATAAGAAGAAGTTAGAGGGGTTGTTTTTTGTGACTAATTTTGAGGGGCCCAAACACATGCATAAACCTAATGATAAGCCAAGATTATCCACAATTAGATTATAATATGATGGCTAACCAGTTTCTCAATCTTGTTAGATATAAGCTTGATATGAAGGTGCTCTAGCTCACCTTTATTGTTGAAAATGATTTTGTTTACAGGGTATCTAGGAGAAAGGTGTAGGAGGGCATGAAAAAGGTCATTGAAATCTTGTATAGGAATTGGGACAAATCTTATAATACTCTACTAAAGCTCTTTAATGCAATTAAAATTAGTATTTCTACCAAAGCTCATTGAATAGGGGTGGATGCAAAGTCGATCAAGACAAGGGGATCTTTTTCTAAGAAAACTAAAATAACATGTAGTTGGTAAGCATGAAGTGCAAGAAACAATTTGTCTTCTTTCCAACAAATACCTCGACATTGAATCTATAGTTGATGAACCCCTATTGGATGGTTACCTCCATTTTTAGTGTAGAGATTTTATTATGGCAAATCGTAAGCAATTTCAATAAAGTCTACAAGAATATGCAATATAAGAAATTAGTGATGTATGTGGGTGTAAACACCCCATTTTTGCCCCTAATGATCAATAATAATCAATTTTCAATTTTTTTCATTTTTTACAAATTTTCTTCTAATTTAGCAAAAATAGGGAAAATATTCAAAAAAATAAAATAAATAGGAAAAATACATCAATTTTGGAAAATAATTGTAGGAATAATAAGAAAATGAGTTAAATAATTTTGATAATTTTTTAGAATTTCAAAATAATATAAAATAATAAAAATTGCATTGCATATATGCAAATTGCGTAAATAAAAAAAAAAACGAGTAAGTAGGCTAGCCCAGCTGGTTTGAGCCATGGCCTCGTGCGCGCGGGGAAGGGGTCAAGTCGTGGGTTCGAAACGCGAGGGAAGCAAATTCCGTATTTTGCAATTTTTCGCCTCGCCTAGGATACGTGTTAGCTCGCGATTGGACGACACGAACGCACGTGCCGGGCGCGTAATCTTCTTCTTCCTTCGTCCGAGATCGTCACCAGCGAGGGAAAAATCGAATTTCGACCGTTTTGATTCTATTTGTTACACAATCTTTAACTGAAATAGGATAAACATCATCTAATTAGAATTAAATCACAACAAATCGAAGGATTTACACAAATCGGAGATGGGTTTTTCAACCGAAATCCGATTTGCCTCAATCGGAGGAAATCTGAGCTTATCCAGCTCGAATTCTTGCGTCTATAAATAGGAATCGAGGGGAGGAAGCCAGAGCACGAATCAAAAGTGAGAAAATCAGAGAAATTGAAGCCTCGCCGGAATTCCTCAAACCGCGACCACCAACCAAGCTTCGAATTGCCACTAGGAGGCGCTTCTAGAAAAAATCCACTACCACCATTGGATTCCCCACCCTCGAAAAGTTAGGAAACGACCTCTCAACAAGCACTCCCAATTGTCATGATTGACCCGACCCGACCTGACCGATCCAACCCGCGCACCGACCCGGATCTAGGTAAGTCGGATTTTTCGATTTTTTTTTTATTATTTATTTATTTATTTGTTATTTATAATTCAAAAAAATAATACTAGAAAAATATTAGAATTTAGATTAGTTTTTTTTAGAGTTTAGTTTAGGATAGATAATAGAAAATTATAAAAATCACAAAAAAAAATATATAATAAAATAAAAAATTATAAAATAATAAAATCATAAAAAAATAATAATAATATATTAGGAAAAATGATAGAATTTAGATTTTTAGTTTAGGGTAGATAAAATAATAAAAATAAAAGAAAAAATTTTAATTAATTAATTAAAATTAATAAATAATAAAAATATTAATAATATTAGAGGTAGGTTAAACATAGGGAAATAAAAATTTTTTATCACCTAAAAAAATCCTTTTCTTAAATAAATCTAAAATTGGTTTTTCCTTAAAATCATTATTTAAAAAAAAAACATAAAATAATTAAGCTTAGGCTTAATTTTTCCCAAAAATACTAAAATGATAAAAATGTAAACCAGAAGTAATTTCATAATTAAAATTAACAAACACACTAAAGTTTTTCATGAAAAGCAAACTACGACTCGTTTAATCCTGAATAGCGGGTACGTAGGCACCCATTTGGAGCAACCCTAAAAAGAATAAAAAATCATTTTCCATAGCTCGAATAAGTTGCCTTTAACCAATAAACAAAAACACAACAAAAAATAATAATAACAAAAAACAAAATAAATAACAACAAAAGACATTAGGTAAGGTTTATATTTCAGGAGAATAGGGTAGTAACTTTAAGGTTTTAATAAGTTAGCCTCTGAGTCCAGAAACTCTGGTTTTCCATTTTCTCTTTCACAAAAACGAAAAGAGGAAATCTCGTTGACTAGTTGTCCAAATTAGGATTAATTTGCTCAATTAGTCCTAATTCAATCTTTTCCAACCACAGATGGGTGGCGACTCCCAAAATAAAATGAAATTCCTAATTCAAATCGATGATCTATATTAGATGAGCATAGGGTCTAGTATAAATCGGATTAGGAATGAAAAACAAAAAATTAGACTCGACAGCAGGGATGTAGCCACAAGCTCATAAACCTAATTATTTCATGGAGTAGGTGAGAATAATTAAGGAGGATGCCTTAACCTTATTCAATAGCATCACAAACATTTGCCATGAAGTAGCAAAGCAGTGGACTCAAACATATTTAGAAGCTACAATTCCATCTTAAAAGATGTTTGTGAAGAAGATTTTCTACAATTTTCTTAAACACTTTGTGGAGAAGGATACAAAAGTGTTGAAGAAAATAGTAATGAACTAAGTGTTCACCAAATATGCCATAAAAATAATTAACAAATGGAGTCTGCAAGCCAAAACCCATAAGATGATCACTTTTAGTAGATAGGTGATGGGTGTCGAATCCAACAAAAATAAAACCTACTCCTAGACAATTATATGATTTGCATATAGTGGTGAGTAGGGTCGAATCCACAGGGATTGGTAAAGATATTTCTATTCAAAGAGAACAATAAGAAAAAGGAAAATGGGGGGTTTTGTTTGTGAATAAAATAAAGTAAAACAAGGTAAGAAAATCAGATATTGGTAAAAGCCTAGCCAAAGGAATCAAGATGGTTTAATTCTAGGAATTGATCATCGATGCAAATGTTCTCTATTCTTGTTCTAGATAAATTGGTTATGGTTATTAACAAGCTCTAACAACCTATCTCTCCTTACTTCCTCGATAACCTCGGACAAGCGCTTTGAATTATTTCTCTTATTGATTAAACAACCCTTAGACAAGCGCTTAGGATTTAATCTATCAATAGCATTAAGATCTAGAGAGACCACCAATTCATGCCAGTAGATTATAAGATAACCTATTTAAACATGATCACACACCTCCATAACATGAATTCGATCATCTCTTTTATAACCAAACATGTTATTGCGTCACTAAGACTAGAACAATCAAACAATTACGGATTTGACGGGCTAGTTGACAATATATTAACTTGCTAATTGAGTAGAAGAGCTCTATTCATACCAATCAACAAAACAATAATGACAAAACGATCAGAAGACATATGAATACCCGAAAGCGAAGAATAGAATAAATACAAGTCAATTAGACCTCACAATTCGTGGAGAATTAAACATCTATGACCCTTTGGCTAGAAAAGTAGCTTAGCTACACATGTTCATCAATAAAACAAAAATAAAAGATAGAAACATAATGAACCCGGTTGCTTGCTCTGCCTCCAAGATGATCCAAGGTTCTTCAAGATCCAAAGATTCAAAAGTTGTCCTAACCCTCTAGGGTTGGCTCTATTTATACTATTAGATGGATAGCATGTGATCTTTTGCTAGCAAGATACGAAAATATCTTTCCTTTTTCAAGTAGATTTCGAGAAGTGAAGATACGTCTGCCTGGCACGCCCCATCACACGGCCGTGGGTTAAGCCGTGCCATCCTCTGTGCATATTCTTCAAGTCTTCAACCGCGCCCAGTGTGAACCACGGTTACACACACGGCCAGATTTCAAGCCGTGCCTTCGTCTGTGCATAATCTTCAAGTCTTCATCCGTGTCCAGTGTGTAGCACGGTTACACCCACGGCTAGATTTCAAGCCGTGTCTTCATCTGGTTGATGTTCCACACTTTCTTCTCCTTGGCACATCTATCTTCCACCACGGCTTCAAGCACGGTTTATCCCACGGGTTCCACCACGGCCGTTCCTTAAGCCGTGTCTCTCTCTGTTCAAAGTCCTCATTTTCGCCTTCTTGTCCAGTGTGTAACACGGTTTGAAACTTGGCCGTGCCTCAAACCGTGCTTCCTCCGGTGGTGTAATTTCTTGTCTTGATCCAAGTTGTAGGTGACTTCTCTAAAATACTTGAATTAGCATCCTTGACTCCATTTAACCTGATTTATCACGATGATAGAATTAAAGTACCATTTCCTTATGATTTCTATAAAATCAATAATAATTTAACACAATTTATACTATAAAGATTGAGTATAAAATGGCTCTATCAAATTCCCCCTCACTTAAACTCTTGCTTGTCCTCAAGCAATTGCATCAAATCAATTGAGAAATCTATCATAAATTATGCAAGCTTTCTTTTCATCATTCCAAGCATCTATTCATTTGTAATTCATGACTTGTAATTTAATGTCTACTACTTCAACCCAATTGGTTTCCTGTGATCAAATTACGTTGGACAAAATTCAATAGCTAATCTAAACAAAACAAACTTTAATCCTCATGTTTAGCAAAAGAATTTTTATTCCAAAAGTAAATACTTAATCCACTAAGGAAAAACACCCAATTAAACTTCATTAGACATTAGCAAACATATAATCCTTGCAACATAAAGTAAAAGCATATAGTATAAGCTCTTTGCTAGATATTCTCCCTTTTATACATCTTTGTTTTATTCAATGAATGTTTACATTCATGTTCTTTTGATTTATTCAAGCATCTGTTTTGACGGGTTTTTGCCCGCTTCTTTTCATGAACTTTCGCCTTTTTCGCCCTTATCGTTATAGTGAGTTCATTGAGTCGGCAACATCCCGAGCTCATCACTCAAGTGACCGGGTTTTAAGATACCCCTACGGACTCTTCCTCACTCTAACATTCAAGTTTGAATACTCTTAACTCAATTTAGTTGAATCATTGGAGTAATGGCTATGCTTGATTCTTTCTTCTTCTTCTTTTTTTTTTTTCACTAAGTGTTATGATTGCTTTACAAACAACTTCAAAGAGTATACAGTAGCTAATATAACCTAGAAGTAAACTTGTTTATTTTTCACTTAAGGACTCGACTTACTCTTAGACTTCCAATTCTAAAGCTAAATACAAGGTAAATTTGTTTCTTAAAGATTTCACTACTTAATTTTAACCATGTATTCTAATCACAGAAGTGGGTGAGTAAAACATTTGAACAAGTCAATTTCACATTTTGTAGATGCTTATTACAACATTTAGTACAATCTCTAGATTTCATAATAATTTTGAAAAATTTTTGCTTAAAATTGCTTAAGGACAAACATTCAGAGTATAAGTTAGTTCTCTATTCTCTATATTTTATAATCCTCTCCCCCACACTTAGCTTGAACAGTGTCCTCACTGTTCCTAATTTAGCACAATTGAAGAGGAATTAACAACATAAAGGACATTAGAGAATAAGAGAAAGGAAATATTGGTACTTCCCTGGTATTGGAGTGCTCCCTTTAAGCTCTGGAAAGTGCCATCTAATGATATGTATCCTTGCTGCAGCTGATCCAAAGAGTTCAAAACTACACTAAAATCAAATCAAACTAAACTAAAACAAACCAAAACTAATGCAAAACAATTTTTTTTTTTTTTTTTTACATGGGTTGCCTCCCATGAAGCGCCTTTCTTTAACGTCTTTGGCTAGACGTTCCTGGCTAAATATTCGGATAAGGATTTAGATTCCAACCTTGGTGCCTGAGGTGATGGGTTAATAATATCCGCAACAAAAATAGGAGATGGGTTAATAACATCCGCAACAAAAACAGGGGAGATATCGTTAGGGTGTTTCATGGCATCATAAATATGAAATTTAATCACTTCACCATCAAACTCCATAGTGAGGGTGCCATCATTTACATCGATTTTCGTTTTAGAAGTCTTAAGGAATGGTCGCCCTAATAATATCAGTGATGAAGTATGAGAATCACTATCGTCCATGTCAAGCACATAAAAATCAGCAGGAAAAACCAACCCATTGACTTGAACTAAAACATCCTCTAGAACTCCGTCAGGATAAACATTGGACCTATCAGCAAGTTGAACAATAATACCCGTTTCCTTTAAAGGACCAACATTTAAACGTTGATAAACAGACAAAGGCATGACATTGATAGAAGCTCCTAGATCACACATGGCTTTAGCGATTCCAAGACTACCTATTTTGCAAGGAATGGCGAACATACCTGGGTCCTTACATTTAGGAGGAAGCTTCTTCTGAATAATAGCTGAAACATTTTCACTCACACTAATCTTTTCATTGCCTTTCAGCTTCCTTTTGTTAGTGCACAAGTCCTTGAGGAATCTAGCATAACGAGGTATTTGCTTAATTGCATCAAGTAAAGGAATATTTACCTCAACTTTACGAAACGTTTCCAGAATCTCTTTTTCTTCCGCTTCCTTCTTGGATTTTGCTAATCTGGAGGGGAAAGGAGGTGGTATCAATGTGACCTTCGATGGCTCATCTAGAGACTTGCTAATCTGGTCGCCCTGCTGGCTCGGATTCGAAGTCTCTTTCTTGGTCTCTTCCTCAAGATTAGACGGATTTCCTTTCTTATTTGATCCCTGCAATTCTGTTCCACTTATCAAGGTAATTGCATTAACGCTTTGCTTCGGGTTTGTAATAGTTTGAGAAGGTAACTTACCTTGAGTTTCTAACCTATTGATAGCTGAAGCAAGTTGGCTTACCTGATGCTCTAAGTTTTGAATGGTTTGCTTTGTTTCCTCCTGAAATTGTTTGGTATTCACAGCTAGAGACTTAACAATATCCTCAAGGGGCATACCTGAAGTGGAAGGAGCTTGGGGTACGTGGTGTGATGGCTTTGGCTGGAATTGTTGGACATGTTGAGGGTTATTGCCATATCGGAAGTTAGGATGATCCCTCCATCCGGGATTGTAAGTGTTTGAATAGGGATCATATTTCCTTTGTGGCTGTCCTGGGAATTCGCCTACAGCATTGGCGTGTTCATGGTTGTCATCTTGCAATGTGGGACACATGTCAGTCGAATGACTAGGAGCAGCACAAATTCCACAAGCTTTCGCCTGTTGGGTATTTCCAAGAGCTAGCTGCTGCACAAGGGAGGTAAGATTAGAAATTTGATGTTCAAGGTTAGACACATTTACCTCATTTACCTTCCTTGAAGACGTATCATGCCTATACCTAAATTGTTGCGAATTGGCAGCCATAATGGAGATCAATTCCCTAGCTTGACCAGGGGTTTTGTTTACTATGGCGCCTCCACTTGCAGCATCCATCATCTTTCTTTCCATCGGAAGTAGGCCTTCGTAGAGATATTGGATGAGGAGTTGTTCGGATATCCCATGTTGTGGGCAGCTTGCACACAATTGCTTGAACCTTTCCCAATACTCATGAAGAGTCTCGGTGTCCCTTTGTTTTATACCACAAATTTCTCTTCTTATACCAGCGGCTTTGGATGCGGGGAAGAATTTGTCCAAGAAGAGCCTTACCATATCTGTCCAAGTGGTGATAGAACCTAGAGGCAAATAAAACAACCAATCTTTAGCTTTAGTACTTAAAGAAAATGGAAAAGCACGTAACTTGATTTGATCGTCGGTTATTCCTTGCGGCCTCATACTAGAACACACTATATGGAATTCTTTCAAATGCTTATGAGGATCTTCATTCTCAAGACCATGAAATGTAGGTAGTAGATGTATCAACCCAGATTTCAATTCGAATTCCACAGCTAGTTCGGGGTAGTGAATACAAAGTGGTTGTTGATTCACATCCGGTGCAGCCAACTCCCTTAAGGTTCTCTCGAGATTTGCCATGTCGTCCTCTTTTTCAGAATCAAGGGATGAATCAGATAAGTCCTATACTAAGTTCGGTCCGAGGGATGATCTAGCTTCTTGTCGCAGCCTCTTTAGAGTCTTCTCAATCTCCGGATTATAAGTTAGTTCACCTATCTGAGAAGAACGAGTCATACAAGAATAGAAATAAATTTGACACCAATCCCCGGCAACGGCGCCAAAATTTGATGGGTGTCGAATCCAACAAAAATAAAACCTACTCCTAGACAATTATATGATTTGCATATAGTGGTGAGTAGGGTCGAATCCACAGGGATTGGTAAAGATATTTCTATTCAAAGAGAACAATAAGAAAAAGGAAAATGGGGGGTTTTGTTTGTGAATAAAATAAAGTAAAACAAGGTAAGAAAATCAGATATTGGTAAAAGCCTAGCCAAAGGAATCAAGATGGTTTAATTCTAGGAATTGATCATCGATGCAAATGTTCTCTATTCTTGTTCTAGATAAATTGGTTATGGTTATTAACAAGCTCTAACAACCTATCTCTCCTTACTTCCTCGATAACCTCGGACAAGCGCTTTGAATTATTTCTCTTATTGATTAAACAACCCTTAGACAAGCGCTTAGGATTTAATCTATCAATAGCATTAAGATCTAGAGAGACCACCAATTCATGCCAGTAGATTATAAGATAACCTATTTAAACATGATCACACACCTCCATAACATGAATTCGATCATCTCTTTTATAACCAAACATGTTATTGCGTCACTAAGACTAGAACAATCAAACAATTACGGATTTGACGGGCTAGTTGACAATATATTAACTTGCTAATTGAGTAGAAGAGCTCTATTCATACCAATCAACAAAACAATAATGACAAAACGATCAGAAGACATATGAATACCCGAAAGCGAAGAATAGAATAAATACAAGTCAATTAGACCTCACAATTCGTAGAGAATTAAACATCTATGACCCTTTGGCTAGAAAAGTAGCTTAGCTACACATGTTCATCAATAAAACAAAAATAAAAGATAGAAACATAATGAACCCGGTTGCTTGCTCTGCCTCCAAGATGATCCAAGGTTCTTCAAGATCCAAAGATTCAAAAGTTGTCCTAACCCTCTAGGGTTGGCTCTATTTATACTATTAGATGGATAGCATGTGATCTTTTGCTAGCAAGATACGAAAATATCTTTCCTTTTTCAAGTAGATTTCGAGAAGTGAAGATACGTCTGCCTGGCACGCCCCATCACACGGCCGTGGGTTAAGCCGTGCCATCCTCTGTGCATATTCTTCAAGTCTTCAACCGCGCCCAGTGTGAACCACGGTTACACACACGGCCAGATTTCAAGCCGTGCCTTCGTCTGTGCATAATCTTCAAGTCTTCATCCGTGTCCAGTGTGTAGCACGGTTACACCCACGGCTAGATTTCAAGCCGTGTCTTCATCTGGTTGATGTTCCACACTTTCTTCTCCTTGGCACATCTATCTTCCACCACGGCTTCAAGCACGGTTTATCCCACGGGTTCCACCACGGCCGTTCCTTAAGCCGTGTCTCTCTCTGTTCAAAGTCCTCATTTTCGCCTTCTTGTCCAGTGTGTAACACGGTTTGAAACTTGGCCGTGCCTCAAACCGTGCTTCCTCCGGTGGTGTAATTTCTTGTCTTGATCCAAGTTGTAGGTGACTTCTCTAAAATACTTGAATTAGCATCCTTGACTCCATTTAACCTGATTTATCACGATGATAGAATTAAAGTACCATTTCCTTATGATTTCTATAAAATCAATAATAATTTAACACAATTTATACTATAAAGATTGAGTATAAAATGACTCTATCAATAGGAGAGAATAATTGAGATCTTAATTGGAAGGCGTTGTATAGTGAATGGGCCAAAGGGAGAAAGAAGGAGTCACACAATCAACTTCACTCATTGCATATGCACATGCAAAAAATGGTAAATATACAAGATCTTCTACTTGCATGCATATGTTACAATAGCATCTCTTAGGCTCAATGTTTCCTTAGCTATTCTTAACTGGTATAAGTGGACACATCAAGTGTAAATGTATTAGATCCACTTCTTCCTCCTAGGAAATGAGCTCAACTAGCCTTCAATAGACTTTTTGTTCCTCTACCCAAATCCAAAACTTCCACACGAAAAGGGGAAGCCCAGGACAAAATTATGTCACATAGAAATAGACATTAGAAAACATGATAGGACAATCAAATGTAGTCTTTATAGAAGGGAAAGACAATTGACGAAGGTGCTTGTAGAAAGATGGGAATGGTAAATGACATAACACCAAATGAATGAACACATATTTGACTCACTAAGTGTTTTGTTATTCAATTTACTCTTGTTTTTTCTACTTTTGAAACCATATCTTGGATGCTACTTACCAACTTGTGTTTGTTTGTGCAAATTAGATGGAGCTTAGCCTTGTTGATAGATCTACACTCACTTAACAGGAGTTACATCATTTACAAGACACATGGGATGGAGATGTATTGGAAATGTCATCTTTTGAATGATTTCTCTCAGTTAAGTTAGTATTTCTCATCCTTCTATCACGCTAGATTCGCACATAGAGCCATATATTGAGTAAGCTAGTTTTTTAGGTTGAGCCACCTACATTTTATTCAACTAGATTAGCATATAATCACTATCCTAATCAAGAACTGGAGATCAGAGACTCACACTTTCCATATGGCTCATGGGGAGGTCACCATTACTTTACAAGACATTGAGATACAATTTAGGCCCCACCCCCTAGTTGGTGGTTGCAACAATCATAGGGAGTACTTTCCTCGATTTGGTAGTCACATGTCATCGACTACTCGGGGAGAGACCAAGTGCAAACAATAGAGGAGGATGTGTGAGTCTATTTTAGTTGCATAGTAGGTTCAAGTATTTGTTAGCACATGCCAATGAGGAGCAAATTAGGTGCTATATGCATGCTTACATTCTCTAGTTGATGAGAGGGTTCATTTTTGCTCATAAATCTAGCTTCCCCATCTATAGTATGTTCTTACCATTGTTAGAGGACTTTGTTGCTATAGGGGAATATAACTTTGGGTCTACTTATTTAATGTAGGCATATCAATAGTTGTGTTTGGCATTGGTCTCTATAGAGCATGAGATTAGGATTGGGGGAGCTTGTAGTGATCCTCCTTCGAGGATAGATTTCCATATGTCCACCCTATAACCAGCACTAGATTATACATAGATGCGAGAATGCCATTGGCGACTTAGTAGACAAGAGATTGAGACACTATAGGAAGTGGTCCTAATGTTGGAGGAATTAGATAAATACGTAGCTAAGGTAGACATTAGGACTAACCACCAAATCCATTTAATGCCTCAAGTTCGGCCAACCTTCTCCTAACTCTACTTACATGGGGGCCACATCTTAGCCAAATAATGAATGAAGAGATAATTGGTAGTTCTACTCCCACTTAGAGCTCATTTATGGCCCCACCCGCCCTCCATCATCTTTCTCACAATGAACCTCTCCTCATTCCATTAGTATTGCATGAAGATGTCATAACCAACCCAAGATAACTTTAGGTGAGAGCTTATACCCTCCCACATAGTGGAGGCCAATGCCTCCTCATGACTTCAATGAGCCCCGGCAATAACATCTGCTACATGAGTTATACGCTCCTCCTATTAGTGATAATGAGGAGTCAAAGAGTGCACCTCCACCTTATCCAAATATCAAAACACTTCACTAGCAGGTAGAGTATAAGGAGATGGATTTAAATAAATTCATATAGTACTTCACTTTGTAAATTCTTCATGGAAATCTGGTTAATACTTTATTTGAATTCCATTTTTATGTTTCATAGTAAGTTCACATTGAATTTTTGAACTTTGAACATGGAATTTTGAATTTCTATACTTTAGGTTAAAATTTGTGTAGCTTAGGATGGTGATGGAGTTTAAGTTTGGCTTTGAGATAGGTTAGTTGATCTTAGTTAGATGTGTTAAAGATATGATTTTGTTATGTTATATCAACCTGCATATAGTGATGTTGTGTTTGTACTTTAGCTATGTAGTTGATAATTTTACAAGTGTAGAAGGTTATAATAAAGGCGCATACAATGTATACACCTTTAGTACAATGCTTATAATTGAGGGCGCATTTTGCAAATATGCTTTAGATTATATTTCATTTTGCATTGAAGGCACATTCTTTGTATGCACCTTTAATACAAACAAAATGGAAATTACAATACAATCCTACATAACTAATAACTTTTATAAGGGCCCTTTTTAAATAATTATTATAGAAAAGACATTAAATTGGTACAAAAACTTGCTATAGTTACCCCTCTTATAAACTACATGAAATAATTTAAACTGGGAAAATTACAAAATACTATAAATAAAAGACACATTAGCATCTTATTAGTCCATGCTTAACTAATTTAACAAAATAATATCTTAAATACATTTACTTAAATAATGTAATGAAAATAATAAAAAAAATTAAAAATTAAAAAAAGGAAAAAAGAAAGAGAAGGTAAAAACTCAAAAAGAAAAAGAATAACTACCAAAAAACCCCTTGCCCCCCAATGCATTGGTGTAGTTGATAAGGGCTTGCAAGGCTAATGAATTATGATCTACCCATGGTAGTACATGTGATCAGATGGAGTACAAAACTTTCCTTTGTATAGTTTTAAGATGGTAGGTAACCACTTACTAAATTAAGAAGGTAATGTGATCTTTATGGGGACTTAAATAGTTATTTATTGTCATAGGTGGGTCACACAATCCACTTACAATGGTAAGTAATGACCCACCATAAAAAACCTACTTACTAGCCACCCTTAAAGGCAATAAGCGGCCAATGACCAATGACCAACTTGGAGGTTACATTTTCATTTTTACCCAATTATTCTTTTTTTTTTTTAATTTTCTTTACTTGTTTCTTTTCTTTTTTAATTTTTATCATTTTTAACATTGATTAACTAATATATATTAATAATACTATTTTATTAAATTAATTACTTGTGAACCAATCATAAGTCGATATATATCCCTTCATTAGTATTTCATAATGATGAAATGCAAATTATGTCTTTGTTAAAAAAGAAAAAGAAAAAGAAAAAAAAAGAAAAACAAAAAAAGAAACCCTAAGAAAGTAGCATTAAGGGGATTTGTACCTAAATTTAGGGCTTTCGAAAAAGTTCTATCTCATTGCCCAAAATATGGGATAAAGCCATAAAGGCTAAATTCTAGTTGTGTGTCATTGGAGGGGTAAAGGTAAACTTACTATAAAGCATCACTTGCCACTGACAAAGCACTACCAAAGGGGGTGCTTCCTATAAGGTGTGGTTACCATCCAATCACTAGAAGTTCTATCTCATAGCCTAATTTCATGTAGTATTTTCATTTTGATGAAGTTTGAGGGTTTTATAGTATGTGCTTAACAAACCCCTCACTAAAAATGAATTTTCTAACCCATTTTGAAAATGAAAGTGATGTTGTTCCATGCTTAGAAATTTTCTTATAAGCTCCTCATAATGTCTAGTTTACAAGCATGTAAAATGTTTTTAAATAGCAACATGCTCAGTCTTTTATCAAATTTATGATTTTCAAAAAATTGTTAAAATGGAATTTTAGAAAAATATTTGATTTTCAAGAATTTGAGGTTAGATTTGATCATGACCAGTTTGATGACTGATTCTGATGTTGTAAAGAAGTCATATTTGATATTAAATGTAAAAGTGATCAATTTCATAACTAAATGTGCTTTCAAAAACAAAAATGTACTTTTCAATCAATTAATGTAAAACAAATTACTTAAATGGCCTTAATTATACCTTTATGAATTAGATCAAGTCTATAAAGAGTAATTGTGAGAGGGGCTTGTAATAACCTGAACATGAAATAAATGTTTTATAAATACTTAGGAATTTAACATGCTTATATAGTGCATGACCTAATTAGAGGATACCACAAAGAGTTTGGAAACCATGGAAATGCAAAGCTGTAAAGAGAAAGGCTTAGTAGAGATGAGTGTAGAGAGCTCGTGGTAAAATAGTTGGGTGTAGAGACTATAATAAAATATACTTTAGACCAATAGTTATGAGTAACCTTACGTAAAGGATGAAGTAGAGGGTCTTCTAACTTAAAACCTCAATTTGAAGCAATAAAGAGAAAATTATAAGAGGTCTTCTAACAAAAGTCTTAAATTGAAATGAGTAGAGGAAATTGTAGAGGGTCCTTCACCATAAACTTAATAAATAAAAGCATTGTAGAAAGAATTGTAGAAGGTATTAAAACTTACATAGGATAATAATATATCAACATATACAAGATATACTTTCATTATTCAATAAAGATTAATAAATCTAATTTAACATTTAATAATGATAATATTTTAAGAAAATAGATAGATCCCTGTTGATTTTGTAACTTCTATGAAAACTAAACTTTAGATCATAATATCAGGATTCCCTAATGACAAGGAGTTTGAAGCTATAGAACAAGCTAAGCGAAGTTCATTCTAAGTAAGTGGCATTAATATTTTATCACATTTCAAAATAATATTCTAAAGTACTTGGAGATTGAGGTGTATACTTACTTATAAATGTAAATAGCTTCGATGTGCGCATACAATGTTTGTCTCGAGATACTAAAGTGCTAACGTTGTAGCTAATTTACATGTTATGATAGCTTTGCTGAGTGTTGACTTCTACTTGGAGTGTTTGTAAATTGGTTGGTCACCTTAAAATGTATTAAGTTGAATTTGAACTTATAATACACAATTCAAGGATTTAATTATAAATATATATACATAAAATTGTAATTATTGAATAAATATGATATAATATATGATTAAGGTCAATTAAATAAATAATTTAAAAGACTCGGGGGGCAATTTGATCTCTTCTTAGCTAAAGTATAAAAGTTAAGCTAACCTAGGGTTTCTCTCTTTTCCTCATTTGCACCGTAAAATAGAAACCTAAAGAGAGATAGAGTTTACAGAAACCCTCGAGCGACCTAAGAGACCATAACGAGATCGACCCTTTTCCATTTGGTAAGGATCCTAATTGTCAATGTATCAAGTTTTGATGATAAATTAGTGAACTAAATTTGCAACCTACTCATTGATATGTTGTTAGAGCATGGAACAAGATGAAAAAGGGCATAGAAGTCGCCCAAATTGGGAGTTCCAAGTACAATCTAAGTCAAGTAAGTGTACTAGCCTCTAACTTTACATTAAAAGTAGTGAATACAATGATCGGTTAAGCTTAAAATCATAGATATCAAGCTTAGGAATGAAATTGGAGAAGGGGAAATTAGGGGGCAAATAGGATTTTCTAGCCAAACAGCGATCCCTCGAAGAGACGGCAATGTGTGCTTTTCCGACCTTCAAGACCAAACTAAATGACAAGAAAGGAAGTCAAGATGAGGTTGGGGACTTTGTTTGGAGTGATCTTGTGAGGAGATAGGTCTCCATTGCACAAGTTTGGGTTTAGTTGTGAGTCATTATATCGCACTAAAACTCCTCAACCTAAATTAAAGTGAAGTTATTTTCTTTAATTTCATGATGGAATAGATGACATTTTACAGATGGCATTTGCTTTATTGCATTTCATCATACTAATTGTTTGATAACCTTGCTTGCAATTGTTGTGTCATATATGTTTTCTCTCCATCCCCTTACTAAGTTGTGGTTTGCTCACATCCCTATAGATTTCTTTGCGGTATTGAGTAAATATGTTGCATCTCACTTATCCATAAGTTAATAGCCGACTATTACAGGGTGGAAGTGAGAAGAAATTGAAAAAGGAACTTGTCTTTTCTTTTGTTTCTCTTAAGTTTTTAGGAATCAAATAGGTCTCCTAAGGCAACCTAGTGTAGTTCCAAAATTCGAATTATAATACAATCAATAGCACTTCTATAAGTATTAAATAAATTGTCATGTAAATATATATTGTGATAAACAAATACCTATTGTATAACTAAATGTGTGATGAGCTGATGATACTTTAAAGTAGTTTAGTCATATGTGCCTTGTGTATACCAAGCCTATAATAGCAACTCAGTCATTAGCTTTTGTCTTAGATTAGTGTACATGACAAATTGTTACAATTTTAGCACTTTCGAGGCATGGCACACAGGCTATATTTTTGTAATTTTCCCTTTAAATAATGTAATATGATTCTAATATAATATAAGTTTAACTTTTGGAACATATATATTTATATATCTCACAACTCTTCACTAATTTAATAACTATCACATCCTTAATTTAACATTTAAGTATTATCTATCAGATATTGATAGATATATAGATTATCAATTATTGAGTTGAATGAGAAGGTTTTTACTTAATGATATAGATACACATTAGGAAAGAAATTATATAAAAGGAAAAAAGAAATGAAAAGAATGAATATCATTTCTAGGCTGAATGAAAGATCCTTACCCATGTTCATTTTAAAGTTAACAAAGAAAATTTTCTTATTTTATCATTTATCATTCCAATTTCTCGTCCATTCTTTCTTTGCCCTAGCCAAAGCTACTATCATTTGTAACCAACGTTTTTACCCTTCTCCACTACTACCATCTCTATTGGGGTAAGAGATCGTTATTTCTTGTCAATTCATTTTAATTTCTTTCCTTATATGTTTCTATTTTTGTAACATTTTTCTCTTTTAGAGCTAATATTGGTGAATAATTTTATGTAGTTTAAATTATAGGGTACTTTTAGTGTGTCTATAGTCAAGATATATGAATCTTCCTCATATCCATTATGTTTAACATATTGTGCTTCACATTCACTTTTGAAAACCTTAGTGGTAGTTGCCAAGAGTAAGTCCTCCACTCTAAAAAACTTCATTGACGTTAGCCTTACTCATTTCTATCAACAATGAGCCTTCCACCTAGGAAAAAATAGAGTTGTGACCTCACTATTGACAACCTTAGTCATAGCTATCAACATCAAGCTCCTAATAGTGAAAGAAGCCGGAAATACAACCTCACCATCAACAACCTTCATTGTTGTAGTTAACATTAAGTCACCAATGTACAAGTAGATGATGTTGGCCTTTGTTTACAACAAAATGAATAGTTATCAACAATGTATTATTCCAACTAAAACCTAGGCCTTGTCATTTATGTTATGATATAACACCAACTTTTAAATATTAAAAATTTAGACTTCCATATGTTGAAATTTTCAAAGTTTACTATTAAATCAATAGTTTATGATGTGAAATGGTGGGGTTTTTTCTTTTGTATGTGGTGCTATTCTATAGTATGATCTATTCACTATTGCTAATTGTTACGATTTTCAAAACATAATATCAAGTCCTTAAATGTAGGTTGATTACGTTGTTCTTTGATTTCATGGTTATCTTACACTCGTGTCATTGCTTAATAAGTCCTTTCTTTTTATTTGATAGATGCTCAAAAAGTGTGTGGTTGAAATGAAGTATCCAATGACTTTATATATGCATTACTAGTGAGAATTGTGTTATAAATATTATTAAGATGACTATAGATTACTAATAGTTATATTTTATAGGGACAACCCATAAACTTATATTAACCATGGTTCTTTTTGAACCCCCTTTATAGTAAGGAATGAAAAAAGCATATTTTGAATCTAGGATAAAGTCATTATTGATTGCCTATGTTTCTTTCGACTAAGAAAGTATTAGTCTAGCGATTGCTTCTAACATGACCTAGCATGGTCATGTTAAAGTCCACGTATCTTTTTGGTCATTTGCCTTTTTCAACACAGCTTCAACACAACCTTGTTAAATGGTCATGTATTTTTTTGTCCTCTTTTAACTTAGAGGCTCAATTGAGAAGAAAAGCAAGTAAAATCCATCATATGTCACTATACTATCAAAAAATACTATTCTAACTATTTAACTTAAAAAGAAAAAAAAAACTAATTTTACCACTCATATATGCCATATAGGATTTCTTGTTGCTATGAGATTGAAAAGACATTAGAGAGATAAATGGATTTTCTTGGTTCCTAAATACCTAAAATTATTAAAGACAATGTACAATTCTAGATCATTATCTTGTTATTGTACAGTTGATGTTCTTTATTCACGTAAATGCATAAGAAAAGAGTTGACAAGTGGTATACTCTTCTAAAAGATATACATAGGGAATACATACAAATGGGTGTTGAAAGCTCAATTGAGTATAGAAGGATGAGAAATCATTTGAATGTGAATTGATCCAAGTAAAATGAGAGAGCTTTTAAAGTTGAACATGTTATATTCTAGAATTCATGTTACCTTGTTTCGAGTATTAATTCATTCCATATCGATACAAGGTGTGCTTCTTACCTAATGGCCAGGGTCATAGAATTTGTTAAAAGAACAAAAAGTGATGTTGTAATTAAAATGGGGTTAAGGTGCGAAAAATTGAATATGGAGCTGTAGGTGTGGCTTGTTGAGAAGTTTAACCTTGATAATTGTTTTTTGCATGTAAATTGCAAGGATCCCTAGCTAACTCCCCTTCACATGTAGGATGTTTTAGGTTTAAGTAGCTGTAGAGAGGATGTTCTAATAATTGTTCTAAACAAGATTCTAAATGATGTTTGAATTAGCAGTGACTTAAAGGAAGATAAGATCATTATCAATGTTCAAAAGGAATTTATAGATGATGGAGTTAAATTAGATGATAAATTCTTAAAAATGGTTGTTATGTGAATTCTCAATTACTTGTTAGCACCCCATTTAGGGTTGAATTTAGGAGTATCTTGTAGCAATAGTTGACCCAATGAGAATTCCACACTTAAATTGGATTAAGTATGTGATGGACGAGTAACAAGATGGTGTAAGTTAGTCCAAAGTGATGCAAAGAAAATCTACACCACGTTGCCTTTTAATTTTGATGGTTTATAGTGTTATTGATAATGTAGCAATAATGGTAGTGTCCTGGTAGAAGTGGTAATAAAGTTCAAGTCATCATAATGGTGGTGTTATGTTAGTGGTGTTGTGAGGTGGTAGTTGTGGTGTGGTGGTCACCATTAGGGTAGTGATGTGGTATATAAGAGCATTCTAGTACTTTTAAAAGTTATTTGGACTATATTTCTCAAGTTATTTAACTAAGTAAACATGGCATTGCTCTCTATTTAGAGTTTAACCCTCCCAATAAAAGTATGAGTAGCAATAAAAATTAGTTCTATGTTATTAGTTCCATTTAGGTCGCTTGTGTAAGTTTGGTGATTTTGAAGATATTTTCTTATGATAAGGTTCAAGCTAAGAAAGATATAGGTCATACTCTTTATCTTACATTATAGATACAAGTTTTTGACCAAAGTTTTAAATCAATACTTAATGTAATATTTTGGATATACGTTTAACTCTATACCATAAAAAACCTACTCATTATAGCACACATTTTGGACATAGAAACTTTCTCTTTATAATTGATTATAATATAAAACTTATTGCATGTGCTTTGACTTAATAAAGAAAAAAAGAAAGAAAGAAAAACTTAAATATTAAAATTGTTTATATGCAGAATTAATGATTCTCAAAGTATAAGTTTAGTATCACTTGAGAATTAATTAGAACTCCAATTTTACCAATTATATGGTATCATAATAAGATTTCATTTCCTAATTGTTTGATTGAATGGGCTTATAAATTGAATTAATTTTTTTTACTAGTTGATTAAGAGTTTAATGAGGGCTTTGTAACATAAAAAAACATTATATTTAAATATGCTCATTAGTAGGGATGGGCATGGTTCGGTTTGATTCAATTTTCATTTTGAACTTGATCAAACAAAATCTATACAATTTGTTATTTTATAACTTTGAACCAAATTGCATGGTTTGAATTATAATTTTTTTTTAAACCATAAAACTTCGGTTTTGTTTAATTTGATTTACGGATTGAACTATATTTTAAAATCTAAGAAAATATATTTATATAGCATGTAATCTTATATGAAAGGTATAAAATTCATTTAATGAAAATAAGTATTGATATCATATAAAAAGTAGGTAAAATCAATATTTATGTGATTAAGAAATTTCAAAGTGTATTAACAATTAATTTTAGCTAGCATATCAATAAATTTTGAGTATATCTATATATATAATTTAAAAGTTATGGTATTAAGAGTTAAATAAATATGTATTTCAATCAATGTAACCTACCTAATCCCGATAAGCATGGGAATACTAAGGGATTCTTTTGTGAAGATGAAGACAAGATGAGGGCAAAAAGTTTACCCTTAAACTAACAAGTGCACATTAAACTCAAAATTTCAAAACAAATTCCAAGCAATACATTTGAATAAAATCTTTATGGTTAATTTTGTTAATAGTTTCAGATTTTAATCGTTAAATTAGAGCACAATAATGTAATAACATCAAGCATTGATAACTTTTTCAAACTAAAAATGCCACCCAACTACCCGATCCATGAATGAGCCCTAATTTCGAGGTAACGGGCGGAATAGAATCCCTGCACATTGCAATTAGAATCTCAAATCCGCTACTGTTCTGTGCATTTGGCCCACGAAATTCTAAAACACTTTCTAAACCTGAAGAGTTGTATGCTTGTCCCATTACATATGTAAGTTGATATAAACTCATACTGCCCAGTAGTCGGTTGGAACTATCAATCTGCCCCCCCAAAACAAGGACCATGCTTGTCATTTACACGACATTCTCTCTTCTTACTGGTACCGGCCTGGCCTGAGGTTTAGGTCCATCGAATCCTTCCCCATCATCCAGCCAATAGATAGCAAGCATAGGTATGCAGAACATGGTAAAAGCAATCCCACAGAAAATCTGAATCTACGGGGCTACTCCATCTTTCAACCTGATGAAAGGAATCAGTCTACTCGATCCATATCCTCTTTTTCTTTTAAGTATCCCAATCAAAAGACAAGCATATTGGTTAGTCTGTTGCATGCACACAATACCAACAGAACAGGTCAACGCAGCACCTCAGTTAGCAATCCCCAAAAGAATAGCTGTGAAAACTGAGAACAAAATATTGTTAAAACAAATAAATAAATAAATAAAAGAAATTTTAGGGGCTGGACACGTTTGAAAATCTATTAAGTTGGGACCCCAAACTGTCCTCTCTATAGATACAACATGAGTTACAAGCTGCTTCAAGATCAATATTCATGGATCTAGGAAACAGATCTAATAAATAGATAAAACATATCTGATTCTCTCATTAAATTTTAGGCAACCAAGTCGAAAAACTTCTGTTTCACCAAAAAGAATATTCAAGCCTTAAGAACTCGTTAATCAGGGGTCACATGCTTATTATTCCAGCCATGAGGGCCTCTGAACAAATTTACTTAAAAATAAGGGCGTCCCTCCCTGGTCCAACACCAATGTAATTAACAGGTACACCCACCAGCTCTTCAATTCTTTCTACGTATTGCTTTGCAGTCTTTGGAAGGTCAGTGTAGCTTCTAACTGAAGAAACATCACTCTTCCACCCAGGTAAAACTTCATATTCCACCTAGACATTAAAATATATATATATATATTAAGAAAATTTATAGCATGAATAAATTTATCAGATCATAGAAATGGTTATTTAGCATAAAGATATAAAGTCCTCTATATGTGAGTGTTACTAAATAACAGTTTGTTATGTTTCAATTTGTGACTTTGTTTTTTCTTTTGCTTTTTGAGAGATAAGAGGGGCACTGATGATAGAAATAAAAACAATCTTATGCTTGTAGTGTGTCATGAATTAAAATAGATGCCACTTTTCCAGCTCAGCCAAGGGGTATAATTAAGAGCCAAACCAATTTTATTAAATGTTACTAGGGTAATGTGTAGGGCTCATGATCAACCAATCAAACTAAAAGTTTTGACCAGCAAGCTTCATAACATAGTGAACTTACCTTCAGTTGCTCCAAAAGGGAAAGGTCTCCAGGAAATGACTGAATTGGGGTTCCATCAATTAGTTTATAAGCAACCCCTAGCTGGATTTCAGGAAAGTCTGACAGGACATCAAGTTTTGTGAGATTGAGAGAAGAAAATCCATTGATCTGGCAAGCATACCTCAGTGCAACTATATCCAGCCAGCCACAACGTCGAGGTCGGCCTGTAGTTGTGCCAAACTCTTGCCCAGCAAATCTAAGTATATCACCACCTTTCCCTAGTATTTCGGTTGGGAAAGGACCAGAACCAACTCGTGTTGTATATGCTTTGACCTATATAAGAGAATTTAAACCTAGTCACACAAGGACAGGAGTAGAGGTCATGCATTAATATGACAGTAAATCATAATAAAAAAAAATAGGACCATCCTAGCAGGTGATTTTCTAATAAATATTGATGTATAGTCTTCAACACCCACTCAAATCTTCCCAGCAATCTCTGATATCTTGAAATGGTATAAACTTCATCAGACAGACAAAAATATAACCTCTTCAAAATGGCCTTCTCTACATTTTCTATGTGTGACATGAGCAACCATAGTATCAAGAAGATGTACTCAAATCAATAAAGATCATAGAGCTATGACTACTGAAAAACAAGCAGATCAAGCTAATAGATTCTACTTCATCTAGCATTAGGGAAAAAAGGAGAGATCCACTTACAACTCCTATTAGATCACCAACAACTCTTGGTGCAATGCCAAGGCCTGTGCAAATGCCACCAGCAGAGGGACTAGAGGAAGTCACAAAGGGATAGGTTCCAAAATCAATGTCTAACATAGTTGCTTGACCGCCCTCTACCAGAATTTTTTTCTTCTGCCTAACTGCTTCATTCATAACATGCACAGTATCAGCAATGAAAGGTTCCAACCTTTCAGCAAATCTCTTGTATTTTTCTACTTCTTCTTTGAGCATGCTGGGCTCATATTTGAAACTTGGGAATCTCGAAGCTGCATCTGCCAATAAGAGGTCAAGCTTCTGAGGAAAGGTGTCCATATGCCTAAGATCACCCACTCGGATACCATTTCGGATCATTTTACTGGAGTAACAGGGACCAATTCCTCTTTTAGTCGTTCCAATTAAAGACTTGGCAAGTTCTGCTTCTCGAAGACCATCCACTACCTGATGGAAATCAAACAAAAGGTGAGCCCGATCAGATACCAAGATCCTTCCCTTGCATGCAACACCATTCGCCTCCAACCCATCAATTTCTTTGAATAAGCCTGGAAGATGCACCACAACTCCGTTACCTATAACACAAAGGGTTTCCTCATTCAGAATTCCTGATGGAACAAGGTGAAGAGCAAATTTCTTTCCCTCTGCATTATATATCGTATGCCCAGCATTAGCTCCACCCTGAGATATAAAATAATGTTTAACATTTCATATTGAACACACAAGCCAAAACAAAATTATAATGAGAATTGGGCACCACAAACTTGGTGGAAATGCTGAGTTCAGAAGGAAAAGCAACCAAATTTCCTATCATATACTAGAAAACTGCTACACGATGAAAGGATCTACAACATAATCAATTCCAAAAACTGAATAACAAAAGTATTGTGATAATAAGTTAAAAGACCATTCAGATCATTCCCAACCATTTCACCCCTTTTTTTGCAACCAAAAAACAAAAAATTCATTGCCAACCATGGTCCGATTTCTTTCTTTCCCCCCAAAGAGAGATTTTGTATTGATGGTCCAGAGCTTGTTAGACCTAAAATACATTTACATTTTTTATGAAAACTATCAGACCACGGGACAACTTCCGATTCAGACTCAAGCACAAGCAAATTCAACTTCAATAGTATACACTCCAAAGGGAAAGTTAACTCTATTTTTACATCCTGCTTCTTTCAATTGCCTAAAGTCCGTGTTTCATTGATTTTATGGATCCCTATCATTCCTTGCAATTCATTTTGTATTATGTTTAGTGAGCAATTGGTTATGCTACAGAATTGGAATTCCCCATATGGAATTCAATGGAATCCCAATTTATTTAAATTAAAAATAATCAGTAGATCAATCTAATAAAGAAGCTGCTGCTTTCAAACATTCTCATCTTTCTGTCAAACTCTTTTGAAAATCATGTTTAGACACATTAATTTACACATTGAGAAAACTAGGACGAGAAGAGGAAGGATTTGATGAACGACTGAACAGTATAGCTTATGATCACGAAGTCCATTTGCAAGAACGCGTAGCCGAATTCGCACCTAAACATGCAAGTATTCCTTTTGTGAATGATACAAAGTCCACAAACAATACAATAGATATTCATTGTATGGTCTGAGTGACCCTTCCATCAATGAAGTACAGACTACAAATAAAAATGACAAAAGCAACTGAAAAAATATATATTAGTTTTGTCCTTTGCATAATCTAAATATTAGAACTTCCACCCAAATGAAACACGAAGTCATATAGAACTACAAAGAGATCTCTTTTCATCACTTTTCCACAATATATAACTCAAAAGCAAGCTTTACACCTAAAAAATCTGTACTTTCTAAATAAAAAGTGTTAAGAACATACGATAAAAAAGGGACAACAATAGAATTCATTTTAACCCAATATAACGTAAAGGTGATAACACCCAACGAAAGATAAATAATATTTAATATTTCTTAATAGAATTTGAGTACCTGACATCGAGCGACGATGTCGAAATGCCGAGCCAAGATGTCGACGAGCTTTCCTTTCCCTTCATCACCCCACTGACATCCCAAAACGCCCGAAACTTGGCTAAGAGAATTGATAAGACTAAGTTTGTGGCTCGCTAGTGGCTCGGCCGAGATGGCGGCGGCGGAGGGTTTGGCGGCCGAGCAGATTACGTAATTGGGGCGGCGAAGGAGCGTCAGAGGTTTGAAAGTTTTTCGATGTGAGATAATGAAAGGATTAGAGTCGAGAGTTATGGACGCTATGCTCATGGTGGAGACTCGAGGGAAAAGGGACGGAGTAAAGGGAAGCAGACAGAGGGAAAGAGAAAGGAGAGTGCCGAGGGTTTTGAGAGCATAGAAGCAAAAGGGGAAGGGAATCTGCTCGGGTATGTAATACAAATTTAGTGGTACGAAGTCCGGTCGATAGACTTGTAATAACTGAAAAAGAAAAAAGTTATGATTTATACAGCACATATTATTATATATACATTTATACAAACATACAATACAATATATACATATATATTGTAATATAATAGATACATATATAATGCATTGATATATATTTAATATATATATTTTTTGTTATATCATGATATATTGCTATATATATAATATATAGTATACAACTAAGATATTTACTTACAATAACTTGATATAATGTTTATAATTTTATATAGTTAACATTATGTATATTACAGACACATCGATACAAAATATAATGATTTAGTAGTTACATAGTCAAAAATCAATTCTTATAAGAACCCGATAACTACACCAAACAATAAAAACTCTTGTTTTTCTCAAAAACTCCACTTGATGTGAATGGAAGTAAAGGGATAAAACTCAAGCATGATTTTGGCTTTATTAATGTTAACAAGAGATAACAAAGGTGGAATATTATAGGTGCATATGTTGTTGACAATGAAAGAATGAAAAGAAGTAATTAAGAAGTTGTTGGCAATGGGAGGAATGAAGGAACATAGTAAGTCTAAAGTATTTTGAGAGGGGATTTGGTCTTTGTACTTTAGTTCAATTTGCAATTAACTATCTAAACTTTTCAATTATTAATTTTAGTATTTAATAAAATTGTAACATCCTAAAACTAAGAACTTAATAATCTTCTACGTGTTTATACCTTAGAATGGACATGTTAAGGTTCAAAACCATGACAAATCCACAAATTTACATATCAAGGTTAAACTTTACATTTTTAGAACATATTTTCAATTTCAACAATTGTTGATTCTACAAAATAAACAATTGGATATTAAGTACCTAATCATGTAATACAACAATTTATCAATTATTAGTTTTCTGGCATCCAACTAGCATTGATCTTAAACCTAATTTTGTTAACATGATCTTTGTAGATCTTTCTTCATTATACATGAAAAGGATATTATGCAAAGGAATTAGCTGGAGCTCAGTACATAAACACCATAAAGCGCAAGTGCTACAATAAAAATGTACTCTTAGGCGACTAATTCTAATGCAATGAAAGACTAAAAAGGCAAACAATACAGTTTTGATGTCTCAACACTCAGATTAACTCATGACTCTACATTAAGCAACAAGGTTTTACTATGAGTAATAGAGCTATTCAAGTGAGCTAAATAGGCTAATCTGCTTTAACTCATGAGTCAAGGCTAAACAACTACAGCTTGCTTAATAAAGTTATCTACAATTTTAAGCTTGACTTGCTCTACTACGGGTTAGTGAGTTAAGTGGGTAAACCTACGAACCTGTGACATTTAATTCATTTATACAAAGTATTTGAGCTAGAGTGTAATGTGTTAAGAGTTAGAATAGGAGCCATTTTGATGTAAAAGTAATAACTCATCACCTACTTTAGGGGAAGCTTAGTGGTGCTACATTTAACTACTCAACATACAACAAGGGTATCTACTCCTTAGTGCGAGCATTTACTATTTGGTAGTATCATCTACTATCTTGAGAGTTTGTGATCTACGCTGACCACAAGTCACTTAAGTACTTGAGAGGTTAACAAAAACTATCACGAAGGCAAGCTAAATGGGTTGAGTTCTTAGAAACTTTTTCATACGTAATTAAGTACAAGGTTAGGAATTTAAATGTAGTAGTTGATGCGTTGTTAAGAAGCCATTATTGATCACTATGATGCTAAAGCTTTAGGCTTTGGAGTGATGGCTTAGTAGTATGAACATGAAGACAATTTTAGGCCCATTGTGGCAAAATGCAAGTCTAGTGTAGTCATTGATAGGTATTTTATAGACAAGGGTTATATATATAAGAAGGGACGGTTGTGTGTATTAACTAGTTCAATGAGGGAGTTATTGATTAGGGAAGCTCATGCAGGAGGACTAGTAGACCATTTTGAGGAGAAAAGGACATATGATCTATTGAAGAAACATTTCTTATAGCTTAGACCGATGAAAGATGTTCATAAGGTGTTGGAGAAGTGTGTTACTTACAAGAGGGCAAAAGGGAAAAAAAGAACCTTACGGGGAATACATGCCATTACCCATTCTTGACTAACCTTAGACCAACCTAAATATGGACTTTGTCCTAAGCTTACCTTGGATAGCTCAAAGACATGACTTCATTATGGTGGTTGTGAATCGGTTTAACAAAATGGCTTACTTTTTCCCTTGTCACAAGTTTGACAATGTATTAGTTGTTGCTAACATTTTTGTGCAAGAGATTGTATAGTTGCATGGAGTCCTCTATAGTATTGTCTTGGATTGATATCTAAAGTTCTTGAGCTTCTTTTGGAGAAAATTGTGGAAGAGATTGGGCACAAAGTTGTTCAACACATCCTGCCACCCCCAAATTAATGGCTTGATTGAAGTGATCAACCGAACCCTAGGTGCCCTACTTTGAGCCATAATTGGTATAAATCATACCAATTAGGACTTGTGCTAACCTATTATTGAATTTACCTACAATAGGTTGACATACAATTTTATTGATAAGTCTCCATTCGAGGTCATCTATGGCTACAACCCGGCCCTTCCCATGGGCATGATATTTACTTTGATCTTAAACGAAGAAAGCTCTAGTGCTATTCACTAAGCTCGAGAGATTGTGCAGCTACATTGGAAGGCATCCAAGCAACTTGCCTAAGCCATGGCCAAGTAAAAAGAGCTTAGAAACTAAGGAAGAAAGGTCATGAAGTTCAACCTCAAGGAGTTAGTTTAAGTTTGCCTCAGCAAGGAAAGGTTTCTTAGTCATACAATTAGCAAGTAGTAACATAGAACAAATGAACCCTTCAAAGTCCTTAGGAAGATTAAGGACAACACCTATGAGCTTGACTTACCTTAGGGATATAATGTGTCTCTAACCTTTAATGTTAACGATTTAACTTTGTATGTGCCAAAGGTGGACGTTCAAGAAGACCTCCTTGATTTGAGGGCAAATCCTCAACACCTTCAAGGAGATGACAAGAATCTGACCATTAGTCTTATTACCTGAGCTAAGGTGTAAGGACTTCAGAACTTGACATAGAAGCTACTCATAAACCAACTAGTCAAGAGCGAGGCTAGCTTCCTTCATGGGTTTCATTTCCACCATTCGTTGAGGTGCTACTAGTCTCTTGCCATTGTTATACCTGAAGCGATGCCACTTTATTTGCCTTGGGATTATAAGGTGGCTTAATCCCAAGGCTCAGGTAGCTTAGATTGACTTACCTCAAGTCAACATCATTTGAGCTGTTTGGAGCCTCAATGTATTACTCTCCGACCGGTTTGCCTTAAACGCCTCCCTTGTTAGCTTGATAAGATCCCTAATCCATCGTACTACAGCTTTGTCTCTTTTGTTAAGGGAATAACTAGTGCTTAGACGACATGTCCTTGACATCTGATAGATGCACGTGATTCTTAAATATTCCTTTTGGTTTCTTTATATTTTTGCCCTTTTTATAATAGTTCGAGAAGAAAGTTTTGTATGTACTATTTTTGATTTTCCACTTTTAGTAATGTAACCTTAAAGAATTATTATAAATAGTATTTGTAGACACCTAATTTTTATTCCATTTGTTTTTTTTTTTTTAGTTTAATTTAGGAAAAGGCTTAATTTTAGGAGAAAGGCACAAAATATATATATAAAAATAAAAATGGAAAAGAATAAAATAATAGTTAAGTGGTGGCCCATTTGGTTCACCTTAGGGTGGAATAATTTTTTGAGTTGAAATATGCATATACGATTTAATAGAGTACAAGTGTTTTTAGCAAAAGAGGTTTTTTTTTATTGAAAATTAATTTCTTTTGAGATAATTTGGCTTATTCATTTGTAAATTCATAAAAATAATAAGTAATTCAAGTTGATTGTGGCTTCAAATAGTGCTTCAATTAGACTTGAATAATTCATTTTTATGGGCAATTGAAGTTTTGAGATAAGTTGAGCATTAGATGAAATTGAGTTTGTTATTATATCAAATTAGGTTATTTTTGAGAAAAATATTTTACATATACATACTAGACTCATTGATTATATATTGGAAAAAAAAATCAATTTCTAATGATCCATGGGGCTTAGGTTGATTTTGAAGGCTCCAAGTTAACAGGGAATTTTGTGAAAATTGACTCGTGCAAGGGTTAAATATTGTTTAGTGTGTAATTTAATTGAAAACAAGTTTAGCTCAGTTGTTTGAGTGTGTGACTAGAGAGACAGGAGGTTAGTTGTTTGAGACCCAACAAGTATGCCTTATGTTTGCATTTTTTTTCCTTTCATTGGATATGTGTCGACCATCCATTGGTTGACAAAATACTGTGCTCTTCTTCCTCCATTTGTGTCAATTTCACTCCATTTTTCACCAAAATTGATCAATTGAAGGGCATAAGTCAAAATTAGGCATGAGGCACTATCTAAAACACTTCAAATTTGAATAAAATTTATAAGGAGAGTACCTTAAAAATGAGCCAAAAATTAGAAAAAAATTACATATATTTTACATTTGATTTTCTTTAGGCAATTAGGAGCGATTTTTGTAAATCACGAAGTAATCACATATTTGACAGAAGTAAAGCCTCTAGAACATGATTAAATCTTCCAATTTATTCAATTTATAGAAAAATCATGTTAAATTTGACCAAGAATAGATAAGAACAAAAATAAAAACCCATTTAATAACAGATCAAATCACAAACTTACTTGAAATCGAAAGTTCCAAAACTTCAACTTAGAAAAACCTAATTGATTGTTTCATCTTTAATTACTAAATAACACATAAAATACAAAGAAACACATCCAAAACCAAACCGGTTTTACTCCTCTTAATGGCATCACTTTTAATGTCAATTTCCATCAAGAATCTTTGAAATTTCAAACTCAATCCTATCAAATCTTATCTCTATCCTACCTTATTTTATTTTGTCTAATATAAGAATAAGACATGTGATGGGAATCAAACCTCTTGACCTAGTATTATGAAATCTTCTCGAACAAAAGGAACCAAGACATTTCACATTTTGTCTTTATTTATTTGATGTAATTTGTTTTGCATTTTTTTTTTAAAGTAGGTAAAATTGTCGGCATTACAGGAAGACGACCAAACACAAAATTAATTGGTTTGTGAATGGGTCATGGTCCATTATGAATCGAATTGAACCAAGGGAGAATCGGTCTTGTGTTGCTCCTTGTGATCGTGATGGAAGCTTAAAGGGACCGACTATGTGTACTAGTTACTTAGGTTATTTTTTTTTCCATATTTAGGTATGGTATAAATACTTGTTGTTTAGGTTTTGTAAGAGATTTTTTGATAATCATTTTTTAGATATTGTTTCCATGGAGAGCATCCTCTTTCACGCATCCACTCTTATCAATTTCTAATTGAAATTGTGGCGAGTACTTGCTTAAGGATTATTGTGCATAATATTAGTAATTCTCAAGCCGTTCTAATTATTACTAGTGTGTCATATCTGGTACGTGATTAGATTTGTTCTTTTTATTTCATCAACACATAAATTAGGGTTCTTCTTTTATCTAGGGTTCATGCTAATTGTTGGAAGTTGGAGTCAATTGTTCTTCTTTTCTTTGAATTGGTATTGAAAGTCAATTGAAGCACATCATAATTTGGTATTAGAGCTTAGGTTTATGGAAGGGGAATTCGTGAATCACAAATTGGGGATTTAGGGTTCTTGTTCTTTCATTCCGAAATTGAAGTTGTGAGAAGTGGAATTGAGTTATTGTGTTGAATTGTTCCTTAATTCCTTGGTAATTGTGAGTTGAATTTGAAGGAGGTTGATTTTAGGGTTCATTGCCATGATTAATTTTGAGGAATCATTATAATAGATTCCATTAGAATTGCAATTGAGTTGATTGTGTTGTGTTGTTCCTTGTTGATTTTGGAATTGGAAGTTTGTAGTTCAAAATTTTGTCCTTGTGGTAATCATCTTATCATGAAGACCTTGCCTTAAAGAGTGGGAAATATTTTCAAATTGAATTCCATTATTACCTTGTGGAGTAATTGTGCATTAATTTCTTTGAATGCACTTTGACTAAACTTGGAATCATTTGCTTTGTTGCCGTGATATTTGTAGTGTGTGTGTTGTGGTGTGAAGTGAAGTGAATCGTGGGAGTGTGTGTGTAGCCGTTGAGGTTGTATATTGCATTAGTTGTGTGTTGCATCATGGGTGTATGTGTATGTGCTGCAGTGGTGTGTGTTGTGGTTTGAGGGTGTGTGTATACTCGAACCATGAAGGTGAGCTGTGTTGTTGTGGTGGTTGAACCGTGAAGGTGAGTTATGTTGTTGTGTTGTGGTTGGTGCCATAAAGGTTTGTTGTTGGTGTGAAAGTGTGTGGTTGTTGTGAAGGGTGATTATGAGTATATATATATATATATAAATTGCAAAATCATATCAAATGATAGTGTGAATGGTGGAATTGGCAATGGGGCGAATAATCAGGTTAGAGGAGGTTAGGGTCGTTGTGCTGTAGGTGGAAGAACGTTAGAAGAACAATTGTAGGATCTCACCACTATTGTTGCTACATTAGCAACATGGGTAGATCAAATGACGATGCCACAACCATTAGTAGCAAATCCTTAGGCACCCCCACTTCGGGTAGCCTAGACGATGCCACAACCATCAGTAGCAAACCCTTAGGCACCCCCACTTCAGGTAGCCCATCATAATGCTCGCCGGGAAGGAGTTATTGGAGGCAATAGGGGTAGGAGGATGGAAGGTGATTATCATGCTTTTAGTGAGGAAAGGGATAATAATTTTGAAAATGAGCCTTTCCTTAATTGTGAGTTCAGACCGCCTCGGGGCTTAGAATATGTGAAATTGCAGATGCCTTCATTGCTGGAATGGGCTCTATAGAAGATTACTTAGATTGGGAGGATAAGTTGAGGGCTTATTTGAGTGCTATGAGATTGATGATCACACTCGAGTTCGTCTTGCGGTTGTAGAATTTACAGGCTATGTCGCCCTATGGTAGAAGAATCTTGTGGTTAGCAGACGAAGAGATGGTGAGGCTAATATACATACCTGGAGGGAAATGAAACAAGTAATGAGAAAAAGGTTTATACCTGAGCACTATAAGCAAGAGTTGTTTATGTGTCTCCAAACACTGAGGCAGAGAGGCAAAACAGTTGATGGGTATGTACAGGAGTTTGAGACATTAATGATCAGATGTGGGTTAGTTAAACTCCTGAACAATCCTTAGCACGACTTGTGTTAAGGTTGAAGTATGGAATTACCTGCATTATAGAGCTCTAGAGGTATGATACCCTTAATGAGGCCATCCAACTAGCTCTAAAAGTGGAAAGACATAGGCGATCCAATCCTTTTAGAGTAGTGAGCAACAGTTATGGAACTTCTACAAAACCTCATAGGTTATATAGGCAGCAGATAGAACAAAAAGGAACAGAGGGAATTGATAAAGCTGTGAACACAAATACGACTTTTACTAATAGAGAGAGGGAATTTCTAGAAAAGGAAAGGAGGTTATTGGGGCTGATATCCAATAAACATTACTGGGGTCAACAAGTAGCAAGATGCGTTAAATCAAATACTTTAAATGTATAGGTTTTGGACACATGGCTGCTCAGTGTCCCAATAAAAGGGTGATGACTTCTATGGAGGTGGAAAATTCAGAGGGCAAAGAGGAGATACTGGAGCCTAATGATTTGTTAATAGTGCTATAGGAGTATTATGATGATCCTGATGCTTAGGTACGTTGTCGAGTCTAATTTTTTATTTTTCATTTTCACTCTTAATCCGATTTATGCTAGACCCTATGCTCATCTAATATAAATCCTTGACTTGAACTAAGAATTTTTGTCTTATTTTGGAGTCGCCACTCAACTGAAGTTAGGAAAGATTATTAAATTAAGACTAATTGAGCAGATTAATCCTAATTTGGACAACTAGTCAACGAGATTTCCTCTTTTCATTTTTGTGAAAGAGGAAAGGGAAAACCAGAGTTTCTAGACTCGAGGGCTAACCTATTAAAACCTTAAAGTTACCATCTTATTCTTATGAAATCTAAGCCTTATCATAACGTCTTTTACTGTTATTTATTTTGTTTTATTATTTTTTTTGTTGTTGTATTTTTTGCTTATTGATTAAAGACAACTTATTCTAATTTGGAAAATGATTCTTTCTTCTTTTTAAAGTTGCCCTAGACAGGTGCCTACGTACCTGCTATTTAAGATCAACCAAGCTATATTTCGCTTTTCATGAAAAACTTTAGTGGGTTTGTTAATTTTAATTATGAAATTACTTTTGGTTTACGTTGTTATCATTTTTAGCATTTTTTGGAAAAAAATCTGAGCCTAAGCTTGATTATTTTATTTTATTTTATTTTTTGAAAAAATTAATTTAAGGAAAAACCAATTTTTGATTTATTTAAGAAAAGGATTTTTCTAAGTGATAAAAATTATTTTTTATTTCCCTATTATTAACCTACCTTAATTATTATTATTATTTTTATAATTTTTTTATTTTTTTATTTTTTATTATTTTATCTACCCTAAACTAAACATAAAAATAATAAACTAATCTAAATTATTTATTTATTATTTTTTCTCTCTTTTTTTTTTCGAATTGTGAATAAATAAATAAATAAATAAATAAATAAACGGAAAATTCGACTTACCTGGATCCGGGTACGGTGCACGGGTCGGGTCGGGTTAGATCGAACCATGGTGGCTGGAAATCCTCGTCGGCGGCATTCCGATGGTCCTTTTCATCAAATGAGGGGTGTTTTTGAAGCTTCCGAGGATGAGGAACCTAAGGCCGGTGGTGATTGCGGTCGAAAACCTCCCCAGGTGGCATTTCGAGGCGGTGGTGATCGATGGTCGTGCTTGAGAACTCCAGCGAAGCTTCAATCTCTCTTATTTTCTCTCTTTTCTTACTTTTGATCCGTGCTTTGGCTTCCCCACATCGTGCTCTATTTATAGGCACCAGAAATCGAGTTGGATAAGCTTAGATTTCCTCTAATTGGGGCAAATCGGATTTCGATTGAAAAACCCATCTCCGATTTGTGTAAATCCTTCGATTTATTGCGATTTGATTCCAATGCGATGATGTTTATCCTATTTTAATTAAAGATTTAGTGGATTTCGTGTACAAATTACATCAAAACGGCTTCTTCACCGGTGACAATCTTGGACGGAGGTTGAAGACGATCACGCGCCCAGCGTGTGCATTCCCTTCGTCCAATCACAAACTGACATGTGTCCCAAACGAAAATAAAAATCGGGCAAAATGCGAAAATGCTTCCCCCGAGTTTCAAACCTTCAACTGGGCCCACCCCCGCGCGCCTTTAGGCCATGGCTCGGACCAGCTAGGCTAGCTCACTTCTCAGTTTTTTTTTTTTGTTAATTTTCACAATTTACATATATGCAATGTAATTTTTATTATTTTTGTATTATTTTGAAATTCAAAAAATTTGTAAATATTATTTAACCCCTTTTCTTATTATTCCTATCATTATTTTTCAAAATTGATATATTTTCTCTATTTATTTTATTTTTTGAATATTTTTCCTATTTTTGCTAAATTAGAAAAAAAATTGTAAAAAATGAAAAAAATTGAAAATTGACCATTATTAATTGTTAGGGTAAAAAATGGGGTGTTTACACACGTGAAGACAAGGAAAATGATAAATATCTATTTATGAATGTATTACACAGGATAATGACTATATCTCCAGATGTTCGGGACATACAGAGGGAAAACCTGTTCCATACTCCCTATCGGGTTCTAGGTAATTTGTGTATTCTTTTCATTGATGGTGGTAGTTGCACTAATCTCATAGCTGCTGCATTAATAAATAGATTGCAACTAGTCACTAGTCCACATCCTCATCCCTATAAATTGCATTGGTTGAGTGTACAAGACAGTCTGTCTATCACTCAAAGGGTTAAGGTTCCAATTAGCATAGGGGAAAAATACCATAATGAAATTATTTGTGATGTTCTTCCTATGTGCGCATTTCATATACTATTGGGTAGACGTTGGCTGTTTTACAAGAGAGTAATGCATGATGGGTTTCGAAACACCTATGTGTTTCACAAGAGTAGAGAATGAATTATCTTGACTCCTATGTCACCAGTTGAGGTACAGGAGTTCCAAGAACAAATTAACAAAACTACTGGACAATTAAGATTTCAGGGCGACAAGCACATGCAGACTAAAGTTTTCAGTCCAAGAAAAGACCCATTAGATTTGAGGGTAAATCTTCCACAGGCCCGAGGAGATGATGGGAATCAAACCTCTTGACCTAGCATTATGAAATCTTCTTGAACAAAAGGAACCAAGACATTTCACATACTATCTTTATTTATTTGATGTAATTTGTTTTGCATTTTTTAAAAGCAGGTACAATTGTTGGCATTACAGGAAGATGACTAAACACAAAATCAATTGGTTTGTGAATGGGTCATGGTCCATTATGAACCGAATTAAACCAAGGGAGAACCGGTTTTGTGTTACTCCTTGTGACCGTGATGGAAGCTTAAAGGGACTGGCCATGTGTACTAGTTACTTAGGTTATTTTTTTCCATATTTAGGTATGGTATAAATACTTGTTGTTTGGGTTTTGTAAGGAACTTTTTTACAATCATTTTTCAGATATTGTTGCCGTAGAGAGCATCCTCTTTCACGCATCCACTCTTATCAATTTCTAATTGAAATTATGGCGAGTTCTTGCTTAAGGATTATTGTGCGTAATATCAGTAATTCTCAAGCCGTTCCAATTATTACTAGTGTCATATTTAGTACGTTGATGGGAAAATTTCCGGCACCATCGACACTTTCAGAACTCGATTTGGATGATGATCCAAATCACTCATATTTTACTTTATATCTTTTATTCTAATAAATATTTGAGAAATAATCTTACATGTACAATAATAATTCTCCATGGGATGCCAATATGTCTTACAATAGTTGATGGGCATGGGACATTTTTAGATTGACAATCAAAGACTTGCTGCGATTGTTTTCATTTCGAAACATTGGCTCATGAAGACTTATAACATTTTGTACTTTGTAATTGTTTTATGGACTATTTTAAGTTGTATTTTCTTTTGGGACATTTTCATTTTATTGTAATTTTCATTTAGGACCAACCTCCTTAAAAGTGGCAAACTTGTAATTTTTGACCATTTTCTAACCCTAGGAGTAGCAAGTATAAATACTTGCTTATAGTAGGGTTTGAGGAGGCCATTTTGCAGATTATACACTTCAATTTAACGTAAGAGGGCTTAGGGTTTCCTAATTCCAAATTCTCTTATCAATTTCAATTTCCAAGAGTTGAAATTATGGCGAGTGCAACAATTGGAAATTGTGAATCATATCAATTTCTACTTGTTGTGTTTTCTTTTTCTTCTCTAGTGTGTAATATCTAAGGTTGAATTAGAACATTCTTGGTCAGATTTGAATTGGTATCAATTTGAATTATTGTGTTTATTTAAGTAATTATCATACTTGTGATTCTCCATCAACACTTGTTTATCACTTTTGAACCATGAATTGGAATTGTAGAGGAAGTTGATGTCACGGTTTTGATCAATCCCTTTTGATTTGATTCACATGGATTTCAATTATTCTTGTTGTTATATGGTGAAGATTACATATATGGATTGCAATTGCATCATTTGATCTTTGGTTTTCATCAAAATTCAAAAAAGGTTCACGTAAATTGTCCTCCAATTGGACCGGTTTGTATTAGAGTTGTGGTTTGTTTTCTTTGATTCATTTGATTGTGCTTGGACTTGGTTTTGAGCACATCATCTTTTGGTATCAGAGCACAATTTGAGAGAAGGGATTAAGTGTTGGTTGAATTCTTGATCATCACGCTCAATTAGGGTTCTTCAAATTGTGAATTGAAATTGTATTGTGAATTGAGTTATGGAATTGTCTTGATTGAGAATTGAATTTGCTGCTTGTTGAAGTCAAATTGAAGGGTTTGGCTTCTTGTGGTTGATTATTTTCATGGAAGGCAGGATAGTAGAAGTGTGTTATTCATTCACAATCTTCGAACTTGAAATTTGCCCATTCATACCGTGATTAACTTGTTGTTTGAAGAAGTTTGTGGAGTGTGTTGTTGTGAATCCTTGGTGCAATTCGGAATTGGAGGAGTATATTCTTACAGATTTGCATTGTGTGGATAGTAGGGAATCTATATGAATTCAAACACATCAATTAAGTTGAGGAGTTAATGAGTGTTTGTTTGAATTTGAAAATCATTTCTTACCAATTGTGGAAGGATTGCAATTAGTGAAGTGGTTGAATTTCAAATTTGAATTGCTGCCTATTTGTGTTAAGTTGTAGTTAGAACTTGTGGAAAGTAGAGTACATCTTGTTATTATTGTCGTGGAAGTGGAGTGTAATTGTTGTTGTTGCCGTTTGTTAATATTGCCGTGGAAGTGGAGTGCATTTTTGTGTTGTTGCCGAGGGAGTTATTTGTGAAGTGAGTATCTTGTGGAAGTTTAAAAAAAAAAATTGTTGCACTGTAACTTGAAAGGAGTGGGAAATATTATTGTTGTGGTGATTGAATTTGTTAAGCACCATGTATAGAAAGGGGTGTGTGTGTGTGGCATTGCATTTGTGTGCTAAGTAAATAGTGTGTGTATGGTGTTGTGTGTGTGTTGATTAAAAGGGGATTGCAAGTGTTGCATGTGGTAGTGAATTATAGAAGTGTTACATCATGATGTGTTAATGTGTTGTGGAGAAGAGTGCTACACGTGGATTGTAATAGCATACTTGTGAAGTTAAGTGGAGTTGTTTGTTTTTCCTTTTGTAGTGGCTATTGTGTGGCGTTAAAGGAAGTGTGATTGTGAGGTGTGCTTCCTTGCTTCAACTTGTCTTTGAGGTTCAATATACTGAGTCTACAACTATGTCGAATGATAGCATGAATGGGGGGATTGGCGATGAAGCCAATAGTCAGGTTGGTGGAGGTCAGGGTCATAATGTTACAGGTAGGAGGACTTTGGAAGAATAGCTCCAGGATCTTACTACCATAGTTGCTACTCTGGCAACTAGGATTGACAGAATGACATTACCACAACCACCAGTGGTAAACCAACAGGCACCTCCTCGGGTAGCTCCATAGAATCCTCATCGAGACAGAATGGTGAGAGATGGAAATCCGAATAGAAGGATGGGTGAGGAGCATCTTCCATACAAGGAAGAAAGGGATGACAGTTTTGGGGCAAACCCATATCAAAATAGGGATTTCAGGCCGCCTCGGGGCTTGGAATATGTGAAACTGCAAATGCCTTCATTTGATGGTAGGGGTTCTGCCGATGATTACCTAGACTGGGAAGACAAAGTTGAGGGTCTTTTCGAGTGTTATGAGATTGATGATGACTCCAGGGTACGTCTTGTAGCTATAGAGTTCATAGGGTATGTCGCTTTATGGTGGAAAAATATGGTGATCAGTAGGCAAAGGGATGGAGAAACCGAAATACACACTTGGAGAGACATGAAACGAGTTTTGAGGAAGAGGTTTGTACCGGAACACTATAGGCATGAGTTATTTATGTGTCTTTAGACACTGAGATAGGGGGGTAAAACAGTGGATGACTACGTACAGGAGTTTGAGACACTAGTGATCAGATGTTGATCAGTTGAACCTCCTGAACAAACCCTAGCACGTTTTGTATCTGGGTTGAAGTATGAGATAGCTTGTTGATGGGTGTCGAATCCAACAAAAATAAAACCTACTCCTAGATAATTACATGATTTGCATATAGTGGTGAGTAGGGTCGAATCCACAGGGATTGGTTAAAGATATTTCTATTCAAAGGGCATAAAGATGAAAAGAAAACGGGGGGGGGGGGGGGGGGGGGGGGGTTTGTTTATGAATCAAAATAAAGTCGAAGCAAGATAATATAATCTTATATTGATAAAAGCCTAGCCAAAGGAATCAAGATAGTTTAATTCAAGGAATTGATCATCGATGCAAATGTTTTCTATTCTTATTCCTAGATAAATTGGTTATGGTTATTAACAAGCTCTAACAACCTATCTCTCCGTACTTCCTCGATAACCAAGAGAAGCTCTTTGATTATTTCTCTTATCGATTAGACAACTCCAGACAAGCGCTTAGGATTTAATCTACCAATAGCATTAAAAACTAGAGAGACCACCAATTCATGCTAGTAGATTATAAGATAACCTATTTAAACATGATCACACACCTCCATAACATGAATTCGATCATCTATTTTATAACCAAACATGTTATTGTGTCACTGAGACTAGAACAATCAAATAATTACGGATTTGACGTGCTAGTTGACAATATATTAACTTGCTAATCGAGTAGAAGAGCTCTATTCATACCAATCAACAAAGATAATAATGACAAAACGATCAGAAGATATATGAATATCCGAAAACAACGAATAGATTAAATACAAGTCAATTAGACCTCACAATTCGTGGAGAATTAAACATCTATGACCCTTTGGCTAGAAAAGTAGCTTAGCTACTCATGTTCATCAACAAAACGAAAATAAAAAGTAGAGACATGATGAACCCGGTTGCCTGCTCTGCCTCCAAGATGGTCTAAGGTTCTTCAAGATCCAAAGATTCCAGATTAAAGATTAAAAGTTGCCCTCACCCTCTAGGGTTGGTTCTATTTATATTGTTAGAGGGATGGCATGTGATCTTTTGCTAGCAAGATACGGAAATATCTTTCCTTTTCCAAGTAGATTTTGAGAAGTGAATCTTCGTCTGCCTGGCATGCCCTACCACACGGCCGTGGGTCAAGCCGCGCCTTCCTCTGTGCATAATTCACGTATCATCTTCCGTGTCCAGTGTGTACCACAGCTCCACCCACGGCTAGATTTTCAACCGTGCCTTCCTTTGTGCATGATCTACAAGTCTTCGTCCTTGTCCAGTGTGTACCACGTTCTACACCATGGCTAGATCCTAGGCCGTGTCATCCTCTGTCAAAGTTCCATAATTTCTTCTCCTTGGCTCGTCTAGCTTCCACCACGGCTCTAAGCACGGTTTCTCCCACGGCTTCCACCACGGCCGTGCCCTAAGCCGTGTCTCTCTCTGTTGAAAGTCCACATTTCCGCCTTCTTGTCCAGTGTGTAACACGGTTTGCACTATGGCTGTGCCTCAAACCGTGCTTCCCCCTAGGTAGATACACAGCCGTGTACTTCAACCGTGTATCTTCCTGTTGATTCAAAACCAAGTACACGGCCGTGTACTTCAATTACACGCCCATGTACTTCCTTCCGGCGGTGTAAATCCTTGTCTTTGAACCAAGTTGTAGATGACTTCTCTAATTTACTTGAATTGGCACCCTTGACTCCATTTAACCTGATTTATCACCATAATAGAATCAAGTACCATCTCCTTATGATTTCTATAAAATCAATAATGAATTAGCACAATTTATACTATAAAGATTAAGTATAAAATGGCTCTATCAAATTCCCCCACACTTAAACTCTTGCTTGTCCTCAAGCAATTGAATCAAATCATTTGAGAAATCTGTCATAGATTATACAAACTTTCTTTTCATCATTCCAAGCATCTATTCATTTGTAATTCATGACTTGTAATTTTAATGTCTACTACTTCAACCAAACTGGTTTCCTGTGATCAAATTACTATGGACAAAATTTAATAGCTAATCTAAACAAAACAAACTTTAATCTTCATGTTTAGCAAAAGAATTTTTATTCCAAAAGTAAATACTTAATCCACTAAGGAAAAACACCCAATTAAACTTCATTGGATATTATCAAGCATATAATCCTTGCAGTATAAAGTAAAAGCATATGGTATAAGCTCTTTGCTATATATTCTCCCTTTTATACATCTTGTTTTATTCAATGAATGTTTACATTCATGTTTTTTTGATTTGTTCAAGCATCTATTTTGACGGGTTTTTGCCCGCTTCTTTTCATGAACTTTTGCCTTTTTCGCCCTTATCGTTATAGTGAGTTCATTGAGTCGGCACATCCCGAGCTCGTCACTCAAGTGACCGGGTTTTGAGATACCCCTACGGACTCTTCCTCACTCTAACATTCAAGTTTGAATACTCTTAACTCAATTAGTTGAATCATTGGAGTAATGGCTATGCTTGATTCTTTTTTTTTTTTTCTAAGTGTTATGATTGCTTTACAAACAACTTCAAAGAGTATACAGTAGCTAATATAACCTAGAAGTAAACTTGTTTATTTTTCACTTAAGGACTCGAGACTTCCAATTCTAAAGCTAAATACAAGGTAAATTTGTTTCCTAAAGATTTCACTACTTAATTTTAACCATGTATTCTAATCACAGCAGTGGGTGAGTAAAACATTTGAACAAGTCAATTTCACATTTTGTAGATGCTTATTACAACATTTAGTACAATCTCTAGATGTCATGATAATTTTGAAAAATTTTTAGCTTAAAATTGCTTAAGGACAAACATTCAGAGTATAAGTTAGTTCTCTATTCTCTATATTTTATTATCCTCTCCCCCACACTTAGCTTGAACAGTGTCCTCACTGTTCCAAATTCAGCACAATGAAAGAGGAATTAACAACTCAAGGAACATTAGAGGATAAGAGAAAGGAAATACTGGTACTTCCCTGGTATTGGAGTTCTCCCCTTAAGCTTTGGAAAGTGTCATCTGATTATGTGTATCCTTGCTGCAGCTGATCCAAAGAGTTCAAAACTACACGAAAATCAAAACAAAACTAAACTAAAACATAAGCAAAGCAAGACTAAAAATTGAAAATTCATTTATTATTTATTTATTTATTATTATTTTTTTTGACATGGGTTGCCTCCCATGAAGCGCCTTTCTTTAACGTCTTTGGCTAGACGTTCCTAGCTAGATGTTCGGATAAGGATTTTGATTCCAGCTTGGGTGCTTGTGGTGATGGGTTAATAACATCCGCAACAAAAACAGTGGAGATATCGCTAGGATGTTTCATGGCATCATAAATGTTAAATTTAATCACTTCACCATCAAATTCCATAGTGAGGGTGCCATCATTTACATCGATTTTCGTTTTAGAAGTCTTAAGGAATGGTCGCCCTAATAATATCGTGATGAAGTATGAGAATCACTATCGTCCATGTCAAGCACATAAAAATCAGCAAGAAAAACCAACCATTGACTTGAACTAAAACATCCTCTAGAACTCCCTTAGGATAAACATTGGACCTGTCAGCAAGTTGAACAATAACACCCGTTTCCTTCAAAGGACCAACATTTGAACGTTGATAAACAGACAAAGGCATGACATTGATAGAAGCTCCTAGATCGCACATGGCTTTAGTGATTCTAAGATTACCTATTTTGCAAGGAATGGTAAACATACCTGGATCCTTACATTTAGGAGGAAGCTTCTTCTGAATAATACCTGAAACATTTTCACTCACACTAATCTTTTCATTGCCTTTCAGCTTCCTTTTGTTAGTGCACAAGTCATTGAGAAATCTGGCATAGCGCGGTATTTGCTTAATTGCATCAAGCAAAGGAATATTTACCTCGACTTTGCGAAAAGTTTCCAGAATCTCTTTTTCTTCCGCTTCATTCTTAGATTTCGCCAATCTGGAGGGGAAAGGAGGTGGTATCAATGTGACCTTTGATGGCTCAACTAGAGACTTGCTAATCTGGTTGCCCTGTTGGCTCGAAGTCGAAATCTCTTTCTTGGTCTCCTCCTCAAGATTAGATGGATGTCCTTTCTTATTTGATCCCTGCAATTTTGTTCCACTTCTCAAGGTAATTGCATTAACGCTTTGCTTCGGGTTGTAATAGTTTGAGAAGGTAACTTACCTTGAGTTTCTAACCTATTGACAACAGAAGCAAGTTGGCTTACCTGATTCTCCAAGTTTAGAATGCTTTGCTTTGTTTCCTCCTGAAATTGTTTGGTATTAACAGCGAGAGACTTAACAATATCCTCAAGAGACATACATGAAGTGGAAGGAGCTTGGGGTACTTGGTGTGATGGCTTAGACTGGAATTGTTGGAAATGTTGAGGGTTATTACCATATCGGAAGTTAGGATGATCCCTCCATCTGGGATTGTAAGTATTTGAATAGGGATCATACTTCCTCTGCGGTTGTCCTAGAAATCCGCCTACAGCATTGGCGTGTTCATGGTTGTCATCTTGCAATGTGGGGCACATGTCGGTCGGATGATTAGGAGCAGCACAAATTCCACAAGCTTTCACCTGCTGGGTATTTCCAAGAGCTAGCTGCTGCACAAGGGAGGTTAGATTAGAAATTTGATGTTCAAGGTTAGACACACTTACCTCATTTACCTTCCTTGAAGACGTATCATGCCTATACCCAAATTGTTGCGAATTGGCGGCCATAATGGAGATCAATTCCCTAGCTTGACCAGGGGTTTTGTTTACTATGGCGCCTCCACTTGCAGCATCCATCATCTTCCTCTCCATCGGAAGTAGGCCTTCGTAAAAATATTGGATGAGGAGTTGTTCAGATATCCCATGTTGTGAGCAGCTTGCACATAGTTGCTTGAACCTCTCCCAATACTCATGAAGAGTCTCGGTGTCCCTCTGTTTGATACCACAAATTTCTCTTCTTATACCAGTGGCTCTGGAAGCGGGGAAGAATTTATCCAAGAAGAGTCTCACCATATCAGTCCATGTGGTTGTAGAACCTGGAGGCAAATAAAACAACCAATCTTTAGCTTTAGTACTTAAAGAAAATGGAAAAGCGTGTAGCTTGATTTGATCATCGGTTATTCCTTGTGGTCTCATACTAGAACACACTATATGAAACTCTTTCAAATGTTTATGAGGATCTTCATTCTCAAGACCATGAATGGTGGGTAGTAGATGTATCAACCCAGATTTTAACTCGAATTCCACGGCTAGTTCGGGGTAGTGAATACAAAGTGGTTGTTGATTCACATCCGGCGCAGCCAACTCCCTTAAGGTTCTCTTGGGATTTGCCATATCGTCTTCTTTTTCTGAATCAAGGGATGAATCAGACAAATCCGATGCTAAGTTCAGTCTAGTGGATGATCTAGCTTCTTGTCGCAGCCTCTTTAGAGTCTTCTCAATCTCCGGATTATAAGTTAGTTCACCTGTCTGAGAAGAACGAGTCATACAAGAATAGAAATAAATTTGACACCAATCCCCAGCAACGGCGCCAAAATTTGATGGGTGTCGAATCCAACAAAAATAAAACCTAATCCTAGACAATTACATGATTTGCATATAGTGGTGAGTAGGGTCGAATCCACAGGGATTGGTTAAAGATATTTCTATTCAAAGGGCATAAAGATGAAAAGAAAATGAGGGGGGGTTTTGTTTATGAATCAAAATAAAGTCGAAGCAAGATAATATAATCGTATATTGATAAAAGCCTAGCCAAAGGAATCAAGATAGTTTAATTCAAAGAATTGATCATCGATGCAAATGTTTTCTATTCTTATTCCTAGATAAACTGGTTATGGTTATTAACAAGCTCTAACAACCTATCTCTCCGTACTTCCTCGATAACCAAGAGAAGCTCTTTGATTATTTCTCTTATCGATTAGACAACCCTAGACAAGCGCTTAGGATTTAATCTACCAATAGCATTAAAAACTAGAGAGACCACCAATTCATGCCAGTAGATTATAAGATAACCTATTTAAACATGATCACACACCTCCATAACATGAATTCGATCATCTATTTTATAACCAAACATGTTATTGTGTCATTGAGACTAGAACAATCAAACAATTACGGATTTGACATGCTAGTTGACAATATATTAACTTGCTAATCGAGTAGAAGAGCTCTATTCATACCAATCAACAAAGATAATAATGACAAAACGATCAGAAGATATATGAATATCCAAAACAACGAATAGATTAAATACAAGTCAATTAGACCTCACAATTCGTGGAGAATTAAACATCTATGACCCTTTGGCTAGAAAAGTAGCTTAGCTACTCATGTTCATCAACAAAACGAAAATAAAAAGTAGAGACATGATGAACCCGGTTGCCTGCTCTGCCTCCAAGATGGTCTAAGGTTCTTCAAGATCCAAAGATTCCAGATTAAAGATTAAAAGTTGCCCTCACCCTCTAGGGTTGGTTCTATTTATATTGTTAGAGGGATGGCATGTGATCTTTTGCTAGCAAGATACGAAAATATCTTTCCTTTTCCAAGTAGATTTCGAGAAGTGAATCTTCGTCTGCCTGGCACGCCCTACCACACAGCCGTGGGTTAAGCCGTGCCTTCCTCTGTGCATAATTCACGTATCATCTTCCGTGTCCAGTGTGTACCACGGCTCCACCCACGGCTAGATTTTCAACCGTGCCTTCCTCTGTGCATGATCTACAAGTCTTCATCCTTGTCCAGTGTGTACCACGGTCTACACCACGGCTAGATCCTAGGCCGTGTCATCCTCTGTCAAAGTTCCACAATTTCTTCTCCTTGGCTCGTCTAGCTTCCACCACGGCTCCAAGCACGGTTTCTCCCATGGCTTCCACTACGGCCGTGTCCCAAGCCGTGTCCCAAGCCGTGTCCCTCTCTGTTGAAAGTCCACATTTCCGCCTTTTTGTCCAATGTGTAACACGGTTTGCACCATGGCCGTGCCTCAAACGGTGCTTCCCCCTAGGCAGATACACGGCCGTGTACTTCAACCGTGTATCTTCCTGTTGATTCAAAACCAAGTACACGGCCGTGTACTTCAATTACACGCCCATGTACTTCCCTTCGGCGGTGTAAATCCTTATCTTTGAACCAAGTTGTAGATGACTTCTCTAATTTACTTGAATTGGCACCTTTGACTCCATTTAACCTGATTTATCACCATAATAGAATTAAGTACCATCTCCTTATGATTTCTATAAAATCAATAATGAATTAGCATAATTTATACTATAAAGATTAAGTATAAAATGGCTCTATCACTTGTGTAGTTGAGCTTTAGAGATATAGTACACTTGATGAGGTTATACAATTAGCCTTGAAAGTGGAAAGACAGAGGTGATCCTATTCATTCCAGGTTACTAGGAGTAGGCCCAGCACTAATTCAAAGCCCATGGGGGTTGTTGGTCAGTTGGATGGATCAAAGGGAGCAGGTGAGCATTTCAGGGTTGTAGACAAAGTTATCCCTACTACAGAAAAGGAGAAAATTGTTTCTGGGAAAGGCAAAGAGGTAGTTGGATTTGATTTGAGGCAGATGGTACAAGGGTCAACTAGTGGGAAGGTATGCCAGATTAAATGTTTCAAATGCATGGGATTTGGACATATAGCTACATAGTGTCTCAATAAAAGGGTGATGACCATCATGGAGGGTAACGAGGAAGATGATGAGGAAGAGACTGTCGAGCCTACAGATTTATCCTTAGCCTTACAAGAGTATTATGATGATGAACATGCTGAAACACATGGGGATAAAAAGGGAGGAAAATACTTACCTATTAATGTGTTACACAGGGCTATGACTATTTCTCCAGATACCAGGGACATACAGAGGGAGAATCTGTTCCACACACCTTGTCAGATTCGAGGTAACCTATGTATACTTTTTATTGATAGTGGTAGTTGTACTAATGTCATATCTACTGCATTGGTAGAAAACTTATAATTAACCACTAGCTCTAATCCTAACCCGTATAAATTGCATTGGTTGGACAATCGAGGTAGTTTGCATGTTACACAGCGAGCCATGGTACCAATTGGTATAGGAGATCGGTATAGTGATGAGATTATCTATGATGTGCTTCATATGTATGCATTTCATTTACTACTGGGTCGACCATGGCTATTTGATAGAAAGGTGTTACATGATGGGTTCAGAAACACTTACATGTTTCAGAAGGATGGTATTCGGATTTTATTGACTCCTTTGTCTCCGTCTAAGGTTGGATCTTTCCAGGAACTAGTCAGAAGCACATATAGTTCTTCCAGATTTTCAGCCAACAAGCTATTCCAAACATCGGGTTTTAATCCAGGAGAAGACTCTCTAGATTTGAGGGCAAATCTTTCAGAAGCCTGAGGAGATGATGGGAAAATTTCCGACACCATCGACACTTTCAGAACTCGATTTGGATGATGATCCAAATCACTCATATTTTACTTTATATCTTTTATTCTAATAAATATTTGAGAAATAATCTTACATGTACAATAATAATTCTCCATGGGATGCCAATATGTCCTACAATAGTTGATGGACATGGGACATTTTTAGATTGACAATCAAAGACCCGCTGTGATTATTTTCATTTCGAAGCATTGGCTCATGAAGACTTATAACATTTTGTACTTTGTAATTGTTTTATGGACTATTTTATGTTGTATTTTCTTTTGGGACATTTTCATTTTATTGTAATTTTCATTTAGGACCAGCTACCTTAAAAGTGGCAAACTTGTAATTTTTGATCATTTTCTAACCCTAGGAGTAGCAAGTATAAATACTTGCTTATAGTAAGGTTTGAGGAGGCCATTTTACAAATTATACACTTCACTTTAATGTGAGAGGGCTTAGGGTTTCCTAATTCCAAATTCTCTTCTCAATTTCAATTTTCAAGAGTTGAAATTGTGGCGAGTGCAACAATTGGAAATTGTGAGTCATATCAATTTCTACTTGTTGTGTTTTCTTTTTCTTCTCTAGTGTGTAATATCTAGGGTTGGATTAAAACATTCTTGGTCAGATTTAAATTGGTATCAATTTGAATTATTGTGTTTATCATACTTGTGATTCTCCATCAACACTTGTTTATCACTTTTGAACCGTGAATTGGAATTGTAGAGGAAGTTGATGTTACGGTTTTGATCAATCCCTTTTGATTTGATTCACATGGATTTCAATTATTCTTGTTGTTATATGGTGAAGATTACATATATGGATTGCAATTGCATCATTTGATCTTTGGTTTTCATCAAAATTCCAAAAAGGTTCACGTAAATTGTCCTCCAATTGGACCGGTTTGTATTAGAGTTGTGGTTTGTTTTCTTTGATTCATTTGATTGTGCTTGGACTTGGTTTTGAGCACATCATACGTGATTGGATTTGTTCTTCTTATTTCATTATCATGCAAATTAGGGTTCTTCTTCTATCTAGGGTTCATGCCAATTGTTGGAAGTTAGAGTCAATTGTTCTTCTTTTCTTTGAATTGGTATTGAAAGTCAATTGAGGCACATCAACATGAAATTAATGAGAACAATGACATGAAGTGGTTAATTTAAAGAATGGAACAAGACATGTGATTTTTATCCAATTTGTAATGATTTCTCTTACCACATCTTATCTTATCTTATCCCCATCATATCCTATTCTACTCTACCCTAATTTTATCTTATTTACTTGGGAAATGACTTGAAAATAATGAAAATAGGACAAGCTAAGACCGTTGCAATCCATCCCCATTTTCATATGCACTATCTCCTATTTTCACCCATCATGTCTTCATTTATTTTACCCTATCTTATCTTAAACTAACCTAACTCAATTTATCATAAATTATCTTGTCTAAACTAGGAAAAGGACTTGGAAATAACATGGAAAAATTCAAACATATGGTTAGCTAAAGCATGAGGGAATTACCTATGTGATCTTATGCTTTGCCATCGTGCACTCTATCTCATCCTACTTCATTATAAGCCATCATTCCTAATCTATTTTATCTTATCTTTCGGCATCATTGCTGACTTAAATCTACCAACAATTCTGTCTCCTTAGGCATGAAAAATAGGGTCCCAATTATATGCAAAACATTAAAACAAAACCATTATAAAAAAGGGGGAAGGGGGTTAAAATCCTAAATTACTTAAGTAAATTTCCACTCCATTCCCTTTCATTTTCTCATGCCACTCTTGCCTTTTTCCCATCTGACTTTATCATCTAACTTTTTAGTTAAACAAAATAAAATCACACCCTCAATTAGCCCCATACTTATCTCCAAAATTGATAAAAGTTCTAAGACCACTCTTTTAAAGAAACAATGTAAGAAACTTTTAAGAAGTTTGTATAATTTCTACTAAAGGAAGTTAGTAATCTCGAACCACTAAAGTTATCTGTATAGTATAACCTTCAAGTATACTAATAGTCTATGTTTTTGGATGTGTAGGTTCCATCGATCACTACACCCTAAAGAATCCTATTTTGGTAAGATTATTCCACTTCTCTTTCCTTTAGAATATCTTTGGGACAATTCGACATATTTTCAATCTTTTAATAACTACAAAAGTTTAAAGAAAGGATGTTAAGGCTATTTTCCTAAACCTTTCGGACTTATGAATTTTCATGACTATTTTAACCTCTTAGACTTTATTGGACATATTCTTGGACATATATTTATATGACATGATTTGAGAATAGTACTTTCCCTGACAAGGACTTAAGCATGGATCTTGATGATGGACTAACCCTTGAACAAAGGACCTAATAACTAAAACACCATAAAAAAGACTTTAATAAGACTTAGTGGTTAAGAATGAGATATTAGAATAGTTATTCTAGCAATAGTTATTCTTATATGTATTTCTTCTATGTTTAATTATTTAGGTTTTTCAAAAGATTCCTAGTCTCTACTTGAGGATTATTACAACCATTGAAAAATGGAAAGGTGAGTATCGATGATGAATGACACTTGTTTTATGTTTGTAATATTAGTTGCACTTAAAATTGGAAATAATCAACCCATGTTTATGCTTGATTTAGTTGATTGTTTGATGGGTAATAAAGAGGCAAATTGCTTGTATTTATGCTTATTTCTTTAACTGAGTGTCTGCAAATTGATTGGTCACCTATTAAAATTATATTAAGTAAATTATAACCTTGTCTTGAATCAGACCATGCATAGTATCTCTTATATTTTTTTATTATAGTTACGTAGGTAATGGAAGGATGATCTAAGGGAGTGTCCTATTCTAACAATATAAAAATGATCCGAGGATCGTCGTGTATTAGTATAAATCCATGTTCATTATTTTATTGTGGGCGCATACATCTGGAGGTGTGCGGGTAGGGAAAACTTTAATTTCTTTAGTTTATACTGAATCCTTGCTTAGAACATTCTTCTTCTAGTGTAACTTTTGATATATAAAGAGTGTGGATCCAAGATTTGTGTAACCAAAGATGTGTGCAATTATTTCAAAATTGGTTGCTTGAATTTTGATAGAATTTCAAATGATCTTCAACCTAAGGTTAAAGAAGGGGTCAAATGGTTAGAAATATCCTTAGAATTTATATAGTTTTTGGTTGATTACATGAGATAATTGGTATATGTTTGTTCACGCATTCAAGCATTAAAGTAATAACTTATTTGTTTTTACATGAAAGGTGGTTTTAAACTAATACTTCACTAAGTTGGATGTAGCTTACACCCTTACAGTTTTCCATTTTTGTAAGCATCGTACTGGTTTTACCCTAGTAGATACCGGTCGGTGGTGAGAATCTTCTTGATAGTTATGGGCGGGTGAGTGAGGATGAAGACCAATAGAATATATATTTATAATTTTGAATAGACCTTCTTTATCATAAATGAATTTAATATTTAATCTTTAGACTTATTCTCATAATTATATCTATAAGACTTCATATATCAACATATTTATAAAGCATTACTTCTTTTTGGTTATCATATTATTGTCAAACTATTATCTTTATGGAAGTTTTTAGAGTAACAACACCTTTTGTACCATGCTGAAGTTTATGTGTGCCGAAATATAACTAATCATGAATTCTAGTATAGTATATGGTGGGTTGTTCTTATCAGAGTACCCCCTAGGACACGATAAAGGGGATCGACTAGAATGATGACATGGCCCCTCTACCCATTTAGGGTAAGGAATTGACTTTTGCTCCTCCTATTGAGGCTCTTTTGTCAATTCCTCCTTTTCTAGATACTAATGAGGTTTCGCTGCCACCACCTATCGAGGAGCGATTTGAAGGGAAAACGTTTGATCCTGCTAAAAAGCAGTTGGAACTGACTTTGGCCTAAGCAAAAGATCCAACTTGTTAAACTTTGTCATTATGTTTTGTCTATCTTTTTTCATTTTGTTAGTTGTATAATGGTTTGGATATTGACCTCCTAAACTTATACTAAATTCCATTGTTGAATGAAATATTATTCTCTATTCTATTTTTATCTTGTATTAGTAATTTTCCTGTAATTATTTTATGTCATTCTGCTTTTAGACTTTGAAATCATGCTCTTACTCATTGATCATTATGCTTTCAATCAAAACTAGTGTACAAGTTGGGTTCCTTCCCTTTATGGGAATATCTTCGATACTCAGGCTTAAGCTTAATTGGTTAGGATGTCCCTTTGTGCGGTGATGAACATTGTCGATTAGTTGTAGGTCCAATCGGTTAATTTGTGCATAGTGATTTAATTCCCCAAATGGAATATTGTCACTTAAGTTTAAGCCTGGTTGATGATAAGGTTTCATCATTCTAGCTTTGAAGTACTATTTTGGCTAGTTAGTCTACTCAGGGGTAAGTGCTCATTTGCTATATATCTAGCAAAGTTCCTCATTGCCTATACCAAGCATAAGACTTAATTGATGCAATTTGTAATTTCACTGAACAGTACAAATGTTTACAATCATAGACAATACTCTTAATCATGCTTTAATACATATTCTAAAAATTGTTTAAAGTACGGGCATAAATTATTCATGTTCTATGTTCCGGGGATCGGGTGTCCTTTGAGTCTTTCTAGCTCGTATGTCCTAGACCAACCATCCTTCGAACTTGGGTAGGGTCTTCCCAATTCAAGGCTTATTTGCCCTAACCTTCCTTTAAGCGAGTGGCCTTAAGCTTTTGACAACCTAGGTCTTTAAGTCAAAAGACCTTATGCTTCACGTTTTTGTTGTAATATCTAGCTACTCATTGTTGATATGTTACCACCCTATAACTATCTTAGTTTCTTAGCTCTTTGAGGAAGTTAAGGTTGCCTTAGAGACTAATCTCGATGACTTGGAGATTGAAATCTCAGGTGCTAAGGTTTGGTAGTTCAAGCTTTATAGGGTGGATAGCCTTAGTTCCAAAAACTAGATTGAAGGGGCATTCCCCAGTTGTTGTCTATGAGGTCCACAAGATGTAAGGAAGCTCGTTGACCTATTTTCCTTTAGCTTGATCAATCATTTTCTTGAAGCTCTACAGAATGACCTTATTGGTGGCTTTAGCTTGACCATTTGATTGCGCCTTGGAGTTATTGTTCTTGTTGCCATTTTATTCACCCCTTAGATTAGGAGCTCTACTTTGGTTTTGCAGTACATTCTTGTTGTGTTGTGACACTGTTACCTTATTGCTTATTGTGTGGCTGAGAACAATGTTAGGAGTGCTCATTAATCTTGTTGACATGGTCTCACAAATGATGATTCTCAACCACCAAATCGATGAGTTGCCTCTTGAGTCTTCCAACCTTGTCTTTAATACCCTATTGTGCATTGGATGGTGTAGGTGGCACTAAAGGGTGGCTGTTTTCAGTAGTTAAGGGGTTACGATCATTGGGGACATTCTTGTAGAAATTTCGTACTGATCTTATGCCAGCCATAAGTTGTTGCTGATCTTAAGATGGTGCACACTAATTGTTGATCGCTTTTGTTACCTCAAATAGATCTTAAGATAGATTGATCTTGCAAACTCATAAACTCTAATCTCCAAGATAAACAAATGTAAGGTATTGGGGCATTGGAGGTGTACTTGGTGCTTGGACTTTGATGTTCAAGTTAGAGAAGCAGTGTAAAGGTATGGCAATTAAAGTTTATGTGGAATATTAGATTCCTTACTTAGTTGGAGGGACCTTTTATTTATAGTATTGGCATGATGTTATATTTTAGGTAAGTAAATCTTCTTGAAAACACCTTGTTTATTCTAAGAAAGATTTAGTATAGTGTCTTCTTCAAAGGCCTTCCTAATTTGTTCTGACTAACTTAGGTATTTTCCTATTTTATGATTTTACTTGAATGAGATGGGTTCTTAGGCCATAGGCTAATTTAGGCCTATAACACCACTCATTAAATGACACATTTGGTAAAACCAAGACAATGGTTTACCTTTTATCTAGTCAGGTGATTTACTTAGGTTAAGTCAACTTGATTCCTACTTAACAAGTTAGGGGTCGTATATCTTATAGTCACTAAGCACAAAACTAAAAGATAAGGGTGCTTACGATAGTTGTATTTGTTGGCCTTAAAGAATAACCAAGAGGGGGTTGAATTGGCTATTAAAAAATTTTTTAACTTTTCTTTCTTAAAATTAGATCACATCTCTAATCAGTTATTTATAAATTATGACTTTGAATTCTCTTTGCAAATACAATAAATAATTAACTGTATGAAAATAAAAGGTAGAGTAAGAGAAGTTTGCACAAGGATTTATAGAAGTTGCACCTCAAGTGTCAGTCCTCTCTTCCAACTCCAAGCCAGAGACTTGGTATTCTACATTGGTATCTTCTACTATATCCAATCAAGAAATGAGATTTACAAATAGTGATCACAATTCAATTCACTTTGTCAGACTTCATGCTACCACTTAGCTATCTTTGAACTTAGAGCCTATTTGTAATCTAGTTCTCACAAAAATATCAAAATTGATAAGGAATAAATATAATGTAATTCCCACTAAATTTTATACAAAATAACAATGAAATGGAAACAGAGTTTTTGCACAAAGGATGCTGAGTATTTTTTTTTTTGTGTTCAATTCTTTTTTTTTTTTTATGTTAAGTGTATATCACTTCTGGTCATGCAACGACTAGATGAGGATAAGCTGAATGTTGAAGATAAGATTTTTTCCAGATATTCCTCATTTGCTACTTATCTCTAATTAAAAAATGTTCATTGTTTAGTTCCATATAGTTAGCAAAGTCTATGGATAGTATCTTAAAAAATGTTTGACTTCATATCCCTTAAAAATAGAACTGTATCTTGGTCATTATCCTTTTTGAATGTTTTCTGCTCCTTAAGCATGACTTTGAATTTTGAAAAATATAAATCTTCATCAGATAACTTTGCTTCATCAGATTAGGACTAACTTTAGTTTTATTCTTAAATTTGATTATAATTTGAAATCATTTGGATATATTAACCAACTTTGTGTAACATTTTGATTGTATTACCTAAATATATTCAACTTTAGAGCTGAGTCTTCAAGTTTATTAAAACTTCAACTATAAACTCATTCTGTAACATACTATTTGTTTCTGCAGTTATGTTAGTGCAACAGGTCTACTCTTTGAGTTATCTTCTAAGTAAAAGCTTGAGAGTCACAGTAGGTCTACTCTCTAAGATAGTTTCTGAGTTACCTTCGAAGTAAAAGCTTAAGAAGAAAACTTCTCTTCTAAGAATGCTCTTTAATTAAAATTGAATTACATGTATATTATTTAACTGCACACTTAATAACTTAGTAGTAATCTCTTATTTTTTTGTTATCATCAAAACTATTATCAAGATAACTTAACATTCTCCCCCTTTTTTCATGATAACAAAACCCTTTATAAAAAAAAAAAACATTTAAAACATTTATTCAGATTTTTCGATTCCTTTTTCTTTATTAATACTTTAGGTTTTTGTTTATTTTTCACATATTTTTCTCCCCCTCTTTGCTATCAATGGATAAACAAGAAAATGAGAGCATTAACATTAACATTGCATATAAATAATGTAGCTGTAGTATAAAGAAGATTCTACATTAAAAGTAAATGCAATAGTAAAAATAGATAACAAGATAGTCTTAACAACACAAAATCAACTAATTTTTCTTTGTAGTTTTCTTAACAAATTTTCTAGAACATCTTTTAAATCTTCCAAACTTTCTTGGAGCACGAGCATCTTCAGGTTGTTGAGAGTAGAATTGGTTGAAATCTAGAGGTTGATAAAGAATGATATGCAAATTTAATGCTAATTCATTTGGATTCCTTTAAGAAACAATTTGGGCTTGGGGTGATGATAACTTAGCATTTAAGGTAGTAAGAGAAGTTGGTGAAGAGTTTTGATCTTCTTCCTCATTAGCTTGTGAAGTAGTAGGACTCTATTTAGGAGAGGATGGTTTAATTGGTTTAGAGGATGGTGATGAGGGATCAGTGTCGGGATGTGTTGGATAAGGTTTTTCAAAACCTTTCAATGCATACGGTATTGATTTTTCAAGGTCCTTCCTCATTTTAGCAAACCTTTTCTCCATTAGATCAACAAGGTCAACATTGAGGTGAGGTCTTGAAGATTCTCCAGATGTTTTAATAGGAACACCTTTTGAGTCACTTTCTTACTCATCATCTTCATGAACCTCCTTTCTTTCATTGATTTTAAATTTCCCTCTAGTTCTAATGCTAAGTTTTTTCTTCTTCTTCTCCTTCATAACTTCTTTACCAGCTCTCTTAGGGGGTATTTTTGTCTCCTTTTCAAGTTCTTCAGATTCCTTTGAACCACTTTTTGAGTCCAATGAGAGCTCCCCCTCAGTAATTTCCTTCACCTTCTTCCAATCAAACTTAACCTTACTAAATTTAGGATGTTTATACCATGCTCCATCTTTTGAAAACCAAAACTTTTGTTTCACCAAAATGTTCATATGTTTTAGATTCATTTCACTAATCCTTTTCAGTCTGATTGGTGATTTAGTCTTTTTAGGTAGACTAAGTTTTTTGAAATTGAACATTTGCATTAGAGGGTTTCCATAAGGTTTGTATCCTCTTATCCTCCACATGTGTTTTACTTCCATTCTTTGGCAATATGCAATCTATAACAACTTTATGCCAAAGTCTTATCAGTAATTCAAATTCTATAGAAAATATATCTTTTTCTAAAAAATTTCCAACTCCATTGTTGATTTCCTTAAAAACCTTATTTTTTGTAGGATTGATAAGCCTTTCATCATACTTTTCATCTTTTATATTAAAGCATTTAATGAGATTTTTCCTACTAATCTTTATAGACTTTCCTGAAATCTATGATTTCAAGACAAATTCTTTCAACATCTCCAGATTATTATAAAAGTCCGTTACTAAATCCCCATCCACACTATTAGTTACATCACACAAATCTTTACATCCTATACGATCTAGCCGATGATCTCAGTAAAAACCATTATTTCTAAAAAAATTGAAGTCCACAAAAGAACATTCTAAAATCTTGTTTGAAGTTCTTTTCATTTTCTTTGGTTGAGGGTTGTAGGATGTTGATTTGGTAGATGATTTTCTCTTCTTTGTTTTTTCCTTCTTTTCTAGTTTTGGTTCCTCTCTTGTGATTCTTCAGAGTTAGTTTTAGTGTTAGAGTTCAATTCCATGTTGTCATTCTCAAAACCATTTCTTATGACCTCATTTTCACTAATCCTTTGTTCATTCTCACTACATTCCTTATCAGACATCTCCTTAATAGGATCATGCATTCTTTTTAACCTAATTTCCTTCTTTTTGTGATTATCTTCATTGAAAGATGCCATTTGCTTAGAATCAGATGATTTGTCCACAATGTTGATGTGCCTTGATTCCAAATTCACAAGCACAAGATACAAATGATTAATCAATCACATAAATAATCAATTAGACTCAAAATTGGCATGAATTAAAGGATGAATAATCTCAAATGGCGTGAACCAAATTAGAAGTACTACAAGGGAATTCCAATACCAATCAATTACAAAGAACAAGGCAATTCTAATCTCTAAAATTGGCTTATAATCCTAGCAACACATGAACCCTAATTTAGCGTAAAAGAACAAATAAAAAGATCAACCAACTATCACTAGATATTACACACTAGTAATAATAGGATGCAACTTAGAAAATCTTGATATGACTCACAAGAATTCCAAGCCAAACTTGCCACAATTTCTAAAAAAATTGATAAGAGTGGATGCTAGCAAGAGGGTAACTCTCTCACGGCAAAGTGTTTGTTTTTTTTTTATCTAATTATCAAAAACTTCCCCAAAAACCCTAGTTAGCAAGCATTTATACTTGCTCCTATTAGGGCTAAGACAAACAAAAAAATTACAAAGTTGCTACTAAGTGGTCGGCTCCAAAGATTAAAATTACAAGTACAAAATAAACAAAAAATGGCCGGTTCTCATGAGTAACAAATACAAATGCAAATGGTCTTCAAGTGATCGGTTCTTCACTTCAATTGAACAATTTGTGGGCAATTGGATGCGATTCCAAAAATGCCCCACAAGTTGATCCTTAGTGCATGTTATTTGGCCATCCTGTAAAACTAATCAATGTACCTGCTAAAGTGCAAAAATCAAACATTATTAGATAAAATGTAGCCATATGTAGACGTTTAGGCTCATGCATCTAAGTCAAGTTCCCCCATTGTTGGAAACGCAAGATGGATTCCCATCATCTCCTCGAGTCTCTAAAAGATTTACCTTCAAATTTAAGGGGTCTTCTCTTAGACTGAAACCCTGTGTCTTTATTTGTTTGTTTGCTGGACTTCTGGAAGAACCAGAGGTATTTCTATTTTGTTCTTGGAAAGAACACACCTCAGATGGAGACATAGGAGTTAAGATTATCTGTGTACCATCCTTTTGAAACATGTAAGTGTTTCTGAACCCATCATGTAACACCTTTCTATCAAATAACCAGGGTCTACCCAACAATAAGTGAAAGGCGTACATAGAAAGCACATTACAAATAATCTCATCACTGTATTTTTCTCTTATACTGATTGGCACCTTTGCCCTCTGTGTAACATGCAGACTACCTCGATCGTCAAACTAATGCAATTTATAAGGGCTAAGATGCGAGCTAGTAGCTAGTTGTAAATTATTAACTAATGCAGCATATATGACATTAGTGCAACTACCACCATCAATGAAAAACACATAAAGGTTATCTCAAGTTTAATAAGGTATGTGGAACAGGTTCTCCTTCTGTATGTCCCTGGCAATTGGAGATAAAGTCAAAACCCTGTGCAACACATTAATAGGTAAGTAATGTTAACCCTTTTTGTTCTCACATGTCTCAGCATTTTGATCATCATAGTACTCTTGCAAGGCCATAGATAAATCTATAGGCTTGACAGCTTCTTCCTCATCTTCTTCTTCGGTGCCCTCCATAACAGTTATTACTCTTTTATGATGTGTCTAAAACTAAGATTAAGCACATGCAAAACCAATTTGAAAGACAATCAAACAATGTCAATCAAACTGGTAATCAAATGGCGCAAATCCTCACTACTTATAACCAATTCTTCAAACAATGGTGTGATTAATCTTAATTCCAAGTATGATGATGCTCTGATACCAAAAGATGATGTGCCTAAAAGGGGATTAAGCATAATCAAAACAACCCAAATATAAACCTCAAAAGACAAGAACAAATTCGGTTTAAAGGTAAGACAAATTGCATGAATGCTAATTGATGGAAGATGAACCAAATGATAAAACCAAGGAGATGAATTCCATAAAGATGATAGTTCTCAATTGAATCAATTAGCCAACTTAAGTTTCAAGAGAATTCCAATCAAAAAAACACAAATTAAAGCCGTGAACCTCCTCACAACAAAGAAAATTCTACGCCACAAGTGTATTGACAACTTGATGGTAGTAACAAGTGCTAAAAACCAATCAATTAGGTAATAATAATTTGATTACAAATGCAATTAAATCTGACCAAGAAGACTTCAATCCAACCCTAGATATGACTCACTAGAGATGAAAAGAAACACAACAATAAGAAATTGATATAACTCACAATTTCCCCTTGTTGCACTCACCACAATTCCAATTCTTGGGATTGAAATCGATAAGAGAAATTGAACTAAGGAAGAACCCTAATTCTCTCATGTAAAGTGTATGTCTAATTCTGAAAAAAATGGCCGTCTCAAAACCCTATTTAAGCAAGTATTTATACTTGCTCCCTTTAGGGTTAAAAAGTCTACAAAATTACAACTATGCCACTTTTAAGGTAGCCGGTCCTAAAGACAATTACAAGCAAGTGAAAGTGTCCCAAAAGAAAGATTACAACATAAATAGTCTAAAGAAGTAATTATAAATAAAAATAGTCTTCATCATGCTAGCTCTTCCATAGGATTTGTCGGGCAAACTCATTACCGATTTAGGTCGGTCTATAGATAACCCACAAGCTGAGTCTTAGTGAGTTTGTCCATCGCCCTGTAAAATATGATAAGTGTGTCTATTGGAATACAATACATGAATAAGATAAAAGAGGTTAGTAAACAAATAATTCTAGGGTCGATGTGCTCAATATGGGCCCTCATCGCCAAGATTTGAAATCCTTTGGTTCTTGCCCTAATGATAGGTCTTGACGGATTTTGATTCCTATCATCTCCTTGGGCCTCAAAAAGATTTTTCCTCAAATCTGACATATCAAATGCAGTAGAGACTCTGTTTCCTCCTAGCAAGTCACCTGAAGAAGTATCACTACAAAATCCCAATATTTGAAATACCATAGGGGGCGATTGTTTTCTCTCCTCCATTTCTAGGATGTATCTCATCTGCAACATAAATAATGATCCATTATTCACTGAGGTCTTCCCTATCTTAACCTGTTCCACTGATATTGTTTCCTCCTTTTCTAACTCATCTGTATGACGCTGATCCTCATAGCCCTCTAATGGTTGGCCCAACTGCTCACTGCCCTTTAAAACCTCTAAAAATAAACTCAACTGTCTCTGAACAGTCTGGCTCTCTAATAATGGGTTCATTTTACTCTGACCTTCAGAATCCTCCAATGGTTTACTCAACTGCTCGTGAGCCTCTAGTATCTCTGAAGGTGAACACAACTGCCCCTGAACAGTTTGGTCCTCTGGTAGTTTACTCATCTGACTATGATCATTAGGATTCTCTAAAGGTGGGCACATCTATGTCTGACAAATTTTATGTTCTAAGGGTTGGCTTGACTGCTCATGCCCCTCTATTGGTCTACTGATTTGTTGCTGAACCCTTTAAACCTCTGAAGATGACATTGGATTCGGAATAATTCGTTTTCCCTCCTTCTGGAATACATAAGTATTCTTAAAGCCATCATGTAAGACCCTCTTGTCATATAACCAAGGCCTGCCAAGCAATATATGGGATGTACACATAGGTAAAATATCACACTTGATTTCATCACAGTATTTATCCCCTATACTAAAAGGTACCCTAGCTCTTTGAGTCACATGCAAACTCTCCTAATCACTAAGCCAATGCAATTTATACGATTCAGGATGTGGAATAGTGGCAAGTTTCAGTTTCGATACTAATGATGCTGTTACCACATTGGTACAACTACCACCATTAACTATAAGGACACATAAATTTCCTTGTACCCTACAAGAAGTATGGAACAAGTTTTCCCTTTGTTCATCATCCTTAGTAGTAAATGTAATCAATGTCCAACGCAATACATTAGCATAACGAAACACTTCACTAAACATGATTGTGTTCAAACCTAGCAACACAATAATTATCTTTACACTTCCAAGGTTCAAGTACATAACCAAGTTACAAGTGAAGTACACTCCACTACTTTTAAGTAGATAGAATTAAATTCAACTATAAGTGTTTAAGTAACTAGTTCAATTACTTTCACACTTTAATGACTTGTTTAGATTTCAAATTCTACTACTCACTTTCCTTTTTCTTGCCTTGGTTTCTCACCACTTAAATACACAATTGGCAGCAATTAGATACATATATAATACTCAATTCACCACCACACAACTCCCCTTCTACCACGGTCCTAATATGTTCACGCCATTATCAATAATTATCTTTACAACACAAACAACAATCAATGCCAAATATACACACCCTTCACTAAGTTTAAAAAAACACAACACTACATACACTCCTCTTCAAGCCACGGTGCACTTTCCCCACTTCCACACAAATATCAAACCGTAACTTCAACAACAAAGGCAACTCAAATTTCAAATTCAAAATGAGTTCAATAATTGCAATATTCCACAAATGGTAAAAGGCTTTCTCAAATTCAAAAGATACACAATTAACTATGACTTAATGTGTATTTGAGATTTCAAATTGACCTCTTAATGTAAACTTTCAATTTTGATTTGAAATCTGAAAATAATAATTGTGATTCCTCAAATTTCTGAAAATGCACACACTACACAATTCTACTTCATAATTGAAACACCACTCTTCCCATCCACGGTTTGCTATCCATGTACTACACTCTCACACTTTAGCCTCAATGTGCAGCACCTTACTCCACACAACTTCCACAAATTCACACCGCTACACACACTTACACACATAACAAGTCACACCGCCACTCACACTAAACACACAACTTCACTAAATTTTTTACAAACACAACTTTACACAAAAACAACCACGGTGCACAACCTCTCCAATACAACACACACAATACTTCAAAGTATACACTTCCTTATCACTAGACAATCCCAATTCACACCATAAACCACAAGCAATGGCAGCAACAAAATTCAAAATTGAAATCACTCCACTAAATGCAACCTTCTCCACAAATGGTAAAAACAATTCAAATTTAAATAACACTTATTCAATGTTACTCAATGAATTGCTTTAAACTTAAAGAAGGTATTTGAGTTTCAAATGGATGCTTATCCTTTCACACACTTCAAATATGAAAATGGTAAAATATTCTCCCCAATTCTTAAATAAACAAAAGTCACACTACTCTTTTTACCACAAATTATTGTATTTCCAATTCCACAATCAAATACTAGGAAATACACTTCTTACTTTTCCTTCCAAGCTCACGTCAACAACAAAATGATAAGGATTCACAATTGCCCCACGTCTACAACAACAAGTAGCAACTACAACTCCTCAACAACACAATTAGATAATTCAAGCTTTACGTCAAGCAAATTCAAATCAATGTGCTATTCAACAATTCCCTAACTTCTGAATTCAAATTGCAATCAATCCTTTGTCACAACCTCAAGCTCTAATACCAAATTATGATGTGCCTAAAACCAAGATTAAGCACATGCAAAACCAATTTGAAAGACAATCAAACGATGCCAATCAAATTAGTAATCAAATGGTGCAAATCCTCACTACTTATGACCAATTCTTCAAACAATGGTGTGATCAATCTTAATTCCAAGTGTGATGATGCTCTGATACCAAACGATGATGTGCCTAAAAGGAGATTAAGCACAATCAAAACAACCCAAATATAAACCTTAAAAGATAAGAACAAATTTAATTCAAAGGTAAGACAAATTGCGTGAACCCTAAGTGATGGAAGATGAACCAAATGATAAATTCAAGGAGATGAATTCCATAAAGATGATAGTTCTCAATTGAATCAATTAACCAACTTAAGTTCCAAGAGAATTCCAATCAACAAAACACAAATTAAAGCCATGAATCTCCTCACAGCAAAGAAAATTCCACGCCATAAGTGTATTGACAACTTGATGGTAGTAACAAGTGCTAAAAACCAATCAATTAGGTAATAATAATTTGATTACAAATGCAATTAAATCTGACCAAGAAGACTTCAATCCAACCCTAGATATAACTCACTAGAGATAAAAAGAAACACAACAATAAGAAATTGATATAACTCACAATTTCTCCTTGTTGCACTTGCCACAATTCTAATTCTTGGGATTGAAATTGATAAGAGAAATTGAACTAAGGAAGAACCTTAATTCTCTCATGTAAAGTGTATATCTAATTCTAAAAAAAATGGCCTTCTCAAAACCCTACTTAAGCAAGTATTTATACTTGCTCACTTTAGGGTTAAAAAGTCCACAAAATTACAACTATGCCACTTTTAAGGTAGTTGGTCCTAAAGACAATTACGAGCAAATGAAAGTGTCCCAAAAGAAAGATTACAACATAAATAGTCCAAAGAAATAATTATAAATAAAAATAGTCTTCATCATGCTAGCTCTTCTATAGGATTCGTTGGGCTAATTCATCGCCGGTTTAAGTCGGTCCATGGATAACCCACAAGCTGAGTCTTAGTGAGTTTGTCCCTCGCCTAGTAAAATATGATAAGTGTGCCTGTTGGAATATATAATACATGAATAAGATAAAAGAGGTTAGTAAACAAATAATTCCGGGGTCAATGTGCTCAAAATGGGTCCTCATCTCCAAGATTTGAAATCCTTTGGTTCTTGCCCTAATGATAGGTCTTGACGGATTTTGATTCCTATCATTTTATTGGGACATTGTGTAGCTATATGTCTAAATCCCATGAATTTGAAACATTTAATCTGGCACATCTTCCCATTGGTCGACCCCGGTACTATCTGCCTAACATCAGATCCAACTACCTCTTTGCCTTTCCTAGAAATAATTTTCTCCTTTTCTATGCTAGGGATAACTTTGTCTACCACCCTAACATGCTCACCTACTCCCTTTGGTCTGCCCAACTGACCATTTACCCCCATGGGCTTAGTAGTAGTACGAGGCCAGTTACTAGTAACCCAGAATGGATTGGATCACCTTTACCTTTCCACTTTCAAGGCTAACTGTATAGCCTCATCAAGTGTACTATACCTTTGCAACTCAACAACACAAGCTATCTTATACTTCAACTCAGACACAAAACGTGTTAGGGTTTGCTCAAGAGGCTCTACTGACCCACACCTGATCATTAATGTTTCAAACTCCTGGACATAGTCATCTACTGTTTTGCTACCCTGTCTCAATGTTTGTAGATGCATATACAGTTCCTGCCTATAGTGCTAAGGAATGAACCTCTTCCTCAGAACCCGTTTCATGTCTCTTTAGGTGTGTATTTTAGCCTATCTATCTCTTCGCTTGTTGATCACCAAATTCTTCCACCACAAGGCAGCATAACTTATGAACTCAACAGCAACAAGATGAACTCTAGTGTTATCATCGATCTCATAACACTCAAAAAGGCCCTCAACCTTATCCTCCCAATCCAAGTAGTCGTCTGCTGAACCCCTGCCATCAAATGAAGGCATCTGCAGCTTCACATATTCTAGCTCCCTAGGTGGGCTGAAATCTCTATTCGGGTATGGATTGACTCCAAAGTTATCATCTCTCTCCTCTTTAAAGGCATGATGATCTCCTTCCACTCCCCTTCCTATATTTCCTCCTATTGCTCCTTCCCTTTGAATGCTCTGAGGAGCTACTCTAGGTAGTGGTGCTTGAGGATTCGCTATTGGTGGTTGTGGCATCATTATCTTATCAATCCTTGTTGCTAGTGTTGCACCATAGTGGTGAGGTCCTGAAGCTGTTCCTCTAAAGCTCTCCCACCTGCAGTACAATGAACCTGTCCTCCACCAACTTGACTATTGGCCTCATTGCCAATTCCCCCATTCACACTGTCATTTGATATAGTTGTGGATTTGATTTGTCGAAGTACAAATATAGTCTAAAACAATGCAGTACACTCCCTTCACTACAACCACACTTCACCCGCCACACAACAATCAAATCACCTACAAAATAAACAAAAAACTTTACTTAACTTCACACACCACGACAACACACACACACTTACACACCCACGGTGCAACAAGTAACCAATGCAACACACACTTTCCCACACTTTAATTACGGCAACAACAAGTGGAACAATAATTAAACACTTCCAAATGGTAAGTTAACGAATTCAACTAAGCAAGTGTTTAAGAATCAATATATAATAACTTCCACACTTTAATGCTTGTTTTGAAATTCAAATTTAACCATTATGATTCATTTTCTAACCATGGCACAAACATACACCTCCACTTCATGTGCAGTGCCTTTTTCATAACACAAACTCACAATAAGTTGCAATTTCCTTCACTACACACTCACACCACCATACATACACAACACAATCATGGTGCATCTCCCTTCAAACCACAACACCAATTCACGTGCAGCACCCTTTCACCACTACACACACAACACTTCACGGCAATAAATTCAAAATACCACTCTTAATGCAACCGTTCCACAAATGGTAAGAAGAAAATTCAAATTCAAATAACCATTCAATCAACTATTACACAATAACTTCTTCAACTTAGTGAATGTGTTTGAATTTCAAATAACTTCCTAAATCTCCCATGTAATGCAAATCTAAGAATTTTCAAATGACAACCTTAATTTCCGAAATCATTAACAAATAATTCACTCTTCTTTGTCTCAATTTTCCACTTCTCCAAAATAACCACAAAGGAACACTCCTCCTTCCTCACGACAAGTTCAAGAAAAAACAAATGCTATCACAAGTACTCCATGTCCACTTCAACAACAATAATTAAAATGCAACAAAATCTACAATCACTACTACAAATCATTTCAACAATTTCGGTTCAAGAAATCAACTTCAAGAACCCTAATTGTCAAATGAGCTTACGCAATTCCCTATTCTCAAATCCTATGCTCTGATACCAAATTATGATATACCTTGATTCCAAATTGACAAGGACAAGATATAAAAGATTAATCAATCACACAAATAATCAATTGGACTCAAAATTGACATGAGCTAAAGGATGAACAATCTCAAATGGCATGAACCAAATTAAAAGTAGTACAAGAGAATTCAAATACCAATCAATTACAAGGAACAAGGCAATTCCAATCTCTAAAATTGGCTTATAATCTTAGCAATACATGAACCCTAATTTAGCGTGAAAGAACAAATAAAAAGATCAACCAACTATCACTAGATATTACACACTAGTAATAATAGGATGCAACTTAGAAAATCTTGATATGACTTACAATAATTCCAAGCCAAACTCACCACAATTTCCAAAGAAATTGATAAGAGTGGATGCTAGCAAGAGTGTGACTCTCTCATGGTAAAGTGTTTTTATTTTTATCAAATTATCAAAAGCTTCCTCAAAAACCGTAGTTAGCAAGTATTTATACTTGGTCCTATTAGGGTTAAAATAAACCAAAAAATTATAAAGTTGCCACTAAGTGGTCGGTTCCAAAGATCAAAATTACAAGTACAAAATAAACAAAAAATGACCAATTCTCATGAGCAACAAATATAAATACAAATGGTCTTTAAGTGACCGGTTCTTCACTTCAGTTGAACAACTTGTGGGTTGTTGGATGTGACTCCAAAAATGTCCTGCAAGTTGATCCTTAGTGCATGTTATTTGGCTATCCTGTAAAATCGATCAATGTACCTGCTAAAGTGCAAAAATCAAACATTATTAGATAAAATGTGGTCATATTTGGATGTCTAAGCTCATGCATCCAAGTCAGGTTCCCCTACTACTAGAAACGTAGGATGGATTCCCATCAAATGTTGATGGTTTCTTTGTTTTTGTTGGACTTGAATCCCTTGGACGCTATTCTAGATGATTTTCTTGGAGCCATTTTAGGGTTATGAATTTGAAATTGAATAGTGTTTGATTTTCTTTTGGAGGTTTAACATGAAGAAGTCAGGAGCTTCATTCAATTATGGATATAGTTTTTGAGAGATAGAAGGATTACACTTTAAATCAGTATCTAATTTGGAAAACTGGGAAAGAAGCTTCAATGGCTATGAGGATCTTTTAATTTGGCTATTTTCCTGGAAAAAAACATATTTTTTTATTTATCATTATTCATATTTAAAACACATGCAGAAAAATATAAAATAAATACATTAAAAAGAATTACACATACCGATTTCATTTCTCAAAAGTTCAAATCTATTTTGATCTAAAGGCTTTGTAAAAATACCTAAATATTGATTTTTAGTAGAAACAAATTCAATATTAATATTTCCATTTGCAACATAATCCCTAATAAAATGATGTCTAATTTCTATATGTTTAGATCTTGAATGATGCACAGGATGTTTTGTCAAATTTATAGCACTTTTATTATCACATCTTGTAAGAATATTTTTATAAATTAATCCATAATCTTGTAATTGTTGTTTTATCTAAAGTATTTGTGTACATCAATTTCCAATTGAGACATATTCAACATCTGCTATTGATAAAGCAACTGAGTTCTGTTTCTTAAAAGACTAAGAAATCAGTTTGTCTCTTTAGAATTGACAAATACAAGAAGTACTTTTTCTATTCACTTTGCATCCTGCATAATGAGCATCTAAGTATCTAATTAATTCAAAACTTTGATTTTTTAGATACCAGATTCCTAATTTTATAGTGCATGCAATGTATTTAAAAATTCTTTTAATAGCTTCTAAATGTGTTTTAGTTGGATTACTTTGAAATCTTGCACAAATACAAACAAAAAACATAATATCTAGTATGGATGCAGTCAAATACAAAAGTGAACCAATTAACCTTCTATGTAATTTTTCATTGATTTTCTTACCTAGAGAATCAAGATTTAACTTGGTAGAAGAACCCATTGGGGTAGCAACTTCTTTTGAATTTTCATATCCAAACATTTTCAATATCTATTTAGTATACTTCTTTTGATGAATCAAAATTCCTTCTTGTGTTTGCTTAATTTAAGAAGAAGTTTAACTCACCTATCATTGACATTTCAAATTTTACCTGCATAAGCTTTACAAGTACTTGACAGTATCTTTTATTAGTTGATCCAAATATTATGTCATCAAGATAGATTTGTACAACTAATATATCATTATCATAATGTTTTAAGAATAAGGTTATATCAATCATGCCTCTTTGATAGCCACTAGAGATCAGATACTCACCGAGTCTCTCATATCAAGCTCTTGGTGCTTGTTTAAGTCTATACAAAGTTTTTTTTTTTTTTTTTAACTTAAAAACATACTCAGGCTTAAAAGGATCCTCAAATCCAAGGGGTTGTTCAACATACACTTCTTCTTTGATATAACCATTTAAGAAAGCACTTTTCACATCTATTTGGAACAACTTAAAATCTTTAAAACAAGCATAGCAAGCAAAAGTCATATAGCTTCAAGTTTAGCAACAAAAGCATATGTTTCATCATAATTTATGCCTTCCTCTTGTTAATGCCCTTTAGCTACAAGCCTAGCTTTATTTATGATAATTTTTCCATTTTCATCTAGTTTATTTTTAAAATCCCATTTAGTGCCTATTATAAACTTATTTTGAGGTCTAGGCACTAGATTCCAAACATTATTTCTTTGGAATTGGCTTAATTCTTCATACATTGCATTGATCCAGTTATTAGGGATGGTTTAAACTTCCAAGTTTTTGAACTTTTGAGATTATCTTCTAGATTACTTTTTTACTTTAGTCTCTGAGTTATCAAATTTTAGGATTTCATTAGATAGTTCTTCCTTTTTATCTACATTCGATTTATATTTATTATCATTATCTTCCTTCACAAGCATAAACACTTCATCATCATCTGAGTCATCTTTCACTTTCATCAAGAAAATGTACATTAATATATTCTTCAACTACTTTTGTTGTTTTATTAAAAACACGATAAGTTTTACTATTTTGTGAATATCCCAAAAAGATTGCTTCATCTAATCGTTCATCAAACTTACCAAGGTTATTTGCATTCTTTTTTGACAAAACATGTACACGTAAATACATGAAAATATGAAATAGATGATCTTTTATGGTAGAATAGTTCATATGATGTTTTCATGATACTAAGTCGAACATATAATCTATTCATTATATAGCAAGTAGTTGCAATAGCCTCAGCCCAAAAGTATTTAGCTATTCTACTTTGATTTAATATAGAATGTTTCATTTCTTGTATTATCTTATTTTTTCTTTCAACTACTTCGTTTTGTTGGGGTGTATAAAGTGCTGAAAAATTATGATTTATTCCATGTTCTTCACAAAAAAGTTACAAAAAGAGTATTGCCGAATTCTATGCCATGATTGATTCTTAGAGCAACAATAGTTCTCATTTTGTATTTGTTTAGCAAAATTTTTTAAGAATATCAAAAGTATTAGACTTATGTTTTAGAAAAAATACCTAAGTATATCTTGAAAAATCATCAACAATCATAACTCTATATTTATTTCTATAATATTTGAAAATTTTATTTATTTTAATATATATGTTATCACAAAGAGCTAAGGACAAGGATGCAAATTTTATAAAATTCTAGGGGCAATTTGGGCATTTCACACAAAGAATATAAATACTCTAAATTAACCTAAAGAGCCTCCTTTGTCATTTTGAGCAGTGAAATAGAAATCCATAAGGACAGATGCTCCCTACGAGAAACCCTAAGATGACAAAATAAAAAAAGGAGCGACTTAATTCCAAGTACACGGGGTAAGGATCTTTATACGAATTTCAAATTATGTTATTGAAATTGGACCTCATGAGTATTATGTGCACATTAGGACTCAAAGTTTGAGAAAGGACGATAGGAGAACGGGAATCAACAGCTCAAGGATACGACTTGTGTAATTTTGATGTAAGTGTGAAAATCCTTATAATTTAGATTCATTTACATGTTTTAGAGATTTAATTAAGTTTAGGAATAGAGAGGATTGGGTTTTGGAGAATTTGAAGTAAAAGAATTAGGTTTTGTGGAGATTGTTGAGGGTGACATGGCTTACCAACACGATCGTGTTTTGACCGTGTTGAATTCAAAAGTCACACCGAGAGATACACAGCCTCCCAACACGGTCGTGTTTCGACCATGTTAAGTTAAGGGTAACACGATTGTGTTTAGACTGTGTTGAGTGTGAAAGTTGCATCGAGAGATATATGGCCTCTTAATACGGTTGTGTTTTGACCATATTGAGTCAAGGGTAACATGGCCTCCTAATACGGTCGTGTTTCGATGGTGTTGAATTAAGAACACACCTCCCAACACGGTCATGTTCTAACCATGTTGAAACTAAATTTTAAACTGAAAGAAACACGACCCTTAACACTATCGTGCTTTAGCCCGTGTTGAGCAACATGGTCCCAACATGGCTGTATTAAATAAAGTATAAAGGAATTATATATTCATTTAACTTCAAATTATACCAATTTCCACATAAACTAGATAGCTAGTAAGGCCTTAAAGAAATTTAATAAATAAGATTAAGAGAAATAAGATAATGATATTGATCTTAGATTAAGTACTAAGAAGAACTTGTTGATTTGTATAGATCTCAATTTAGCTTAAGTCCAAGATCGGAAGTGCTTAAGGCTAGGATTCATGGTATGTGTAACTTGTGTAATGATTTGTGCTTATTTAAGTTAGTTTATGCATTGAAATTGATTAAGTTAAATGATTCGACTTAAGTGTTTAAGTTGTATGCTGTATGTGTTTGGCTTGGCTTAGGGGCTCGAAGTGGTAGATCTCTAGGGAGCACCCTAATGATTCTTATATGATGTTGTCCCCGGTGGAGTTGTACTTGGAAATGATCTAGGTTGAATGTCGATTTAAGATGATTAAGTAGACATGGGTGTGGGGCCTATATCAGCAGTTCCCATCACTAAGTTTAAGGATTAAGGAATCATGGGTGTGGGGCTTGTAGTGGCATTTCCCATCACCAAATCATGTCCCAGTGTGTTAAGTATGTTAAGGGAGTCATGAGTACCCTGTTGTTGCTTGTGGACATAAATTGTCATATGAAATGGTTGTCTATGTTTAAGTACTGCATAATGTATGTGACACTTGTTCATGTTTGTTCATGCGTGTGTGTTTGTGTTATATGTACTAGGCATTAGCTCACCCTTTGAGGAACATTTTTAGACGCAAGTGTTAAGGGAGATGAGAACCTAAAAGATGACTTGGGTTTGGATGAGCCACAGAGAGAGGAAGACGAGGATTTACATTATTATTATGGTGATTAAGTTTTAGGAGATTTATGTTATTTATCTATAATAGATAGTATCTTTTGAGAATATTATTTTAGTGTTTAAAGACTTCCGTTGCATTAGATGTTTGATATGATTTAAGTTATTATTTGAATTTTGAGGATGTATGGAATTTTTTTTATAGGAGTTACAGGTTAAAGTGTATCAAAGTTGATTTAGAGCCTTAACGTGTTCTTGTGAGATAATGATACGTGGCGAGTAGTAGCACGGCTCGAGTTTCGAGGCATTACAATTTCCTCCTAGACTTAAAGTTCTTATAGGTCCAAATAGATCAAGGTGTAATAGTTCAAGTAGTCTTTTTTTTTTTTTTGTAGAAATCATATTCTTACTTTTATGTGTGATTGAAACCATTTTGTTCTTTAAACATGTTGTACATTTAATACCATGCTTTATGGTAATTCTAGGCAAACCAACAACAAGATTCCATTTAAAAAGTTTTTCTAGTTGATTAAAGTTCACATAACTAAGCTTTTTATATCAAACATGCATATTGTCATTTATGGTTAGAAAGCAGCATTCAACATTTAAATCAGAGGGTGTAATCAAATATATGTTCCTCTTCTTAAACACTTCTAACAATTTCACTCCTTCAATATTATAAGCATAACACTTACTATTTTCAAAGATCATTTTATGACTTCTATCACATAATTGAGTTATGCTCAATAGATTATGTTTTAGTCCTTTCACTAAAGAAACATTTTCAATCGAATATGGAGGATGACCAATTGTACCTATTCCTATAATTTCACCTTTGCTATCATCTCCAAATCTTAAATATCCTTTTTCCTTTCACATTATGCTAGTGAACAAGGACGCATCTCTTGTCATATGGCTTGAGCACCCACTATTCAAATACTAAGTGCCTTTTGTTTTTGTTCTTTGTCCCTACAATCATATAAAAAGGTGATAAAATCCTTTTAAGAACCTAAATCAGCTTGGGTCCTTGATAAGTTAAGCTCATTTTTTCTTATTTCTTAACTTGGTGTGTATTGAGCTTGTTTCTTTTATAAAAGCAATACTTTTCAATGTGGCCTACTTTATTACAAAAGAAACAAGCATAAGAAGATATATTATACCTTTAATTTACCAAATATTGATGGTTTTGCCTTAGATACCATTTATTGTATCCATATCTATAGTCTTTGCGGTAACCTTTAAGTGGATACTTATGTTGTTGAGGGTACCTTCTGAAGTATCCTCTATTCTTACTGTTTGAGTTCTTTTTAACAGATTCCTTATTTCTAATAGGTTTAGTATTCCTAGATTCACTTCCTTTAACAAACACAATCTTTTTTCATTTTATTAGATAAGCTACCATGTTCATATCCAAGTCCATGTCTAATACTTGTAGGTCTTTGACTACTTATGAGCATGTTTAGTTTTTGGTCACTTTCATTAAATTTAGTAAAGGTGTTCTTGATAGTATGTGATAGATCTTTGATTCTAACTTTTAGATCTTTAACTTCATCCTTCAAAATATCATTTTCTTTTCTTAAGACATCAGAATTAACATTTATTTTTTCATTATCATTCTTTAAAATATCATTCTCATCAACAAGCAGTTTATTTGTTTAACCTAAGACATCCTTTTCATGCTTCAAGGCTTTATTTTTTTATTCTAAATTAAATATTTTATGTCTGGGTTTTTAAGTGTTTTTAATAGCCTTTTCATCTCAGCATACATTTCATTATTTAATATATCAGCTTTGGATTTGGAATTTACCTCAGATGTAGCCATTAAACACAGATTGGTTTCTTCCTCATCTTCACTTATAGCTTTTGAGTTAGCTTCTGACTCGTCTAAGTCACTCTAAGTTGCCATCATTGCTCGGCTGTTCTTTTTCAATTTTTCCACCTTCTTTATAAGAACTAGGCACACATATTTGATATATTTAGGTTTCTTACATTCATAACATGTGATCTCTTTCTTTTCTTCCTTCTCCTTAAAGTTTTTTCTTGCATCATATTTGTTATATTTGCTAAAGTTTTTAAATTTGTTACCTTTCCTTTTCATTAGCATGTCGAATCTTTTTGTAAGCATACTGATGTCCTCATCAGAATCAGACTATTTTCTTTGCTTTGAATGTAATTGCTTTTGTGCTTTTGGATTCTTCAGTTATGTTTAGATGGGACTCATAAGCCATCGGTTTCTCCTTTAATTCACCAAGTGTGAGTTTATTTAGATCTTGTGCTTCTTCTATAGCAATCTTCTTAGCATCCTATGACTTTGGTAAGTCTACAATACTTTCCTAACAAGATTTTGATCTTCTATTTTCTTTCCAAGAGATATTAGTTCGTTAGTTATAGTAGTAAAATGATTAAAAACATCTTTAATTTTCTCATCAAATTTAATTTTAAATAGTTCATATCTCTACAGCAACACATTGATCTTTGTTTCCTTAATAGTATTCATTCCTTCATATGTTTTAGAGAGAGTATCCCATATTTTTTTAGTTGTGTCGCATGAAGAAAGCAAGTAAAATTCCGATGGTGCTATAATAGTGAGTAGCATATTCTTAGCCTTATTAATTTGCTCGATGAGCTTTAGTTTGGCCTCAATGAACTCAGCATCATTTATTCTTGTCACTTGATTCTCTCTAATATCGATCACTTGCCATGAAGCATAGTCATAAGCCTTAATATAAGTGGACATGTGCATTTTCCAGTATAAGTAATTTGTGCCATCAAAGTATGGAGCTCAATTAATTGCAACAGTATTCTTAACCATGATAAAGTGAATCACTTAATTCAATACAAGAGACCTACTCTAATACCAATTGTTGGTCCTAAAGAATAACCAAGAGGGGGTTAAATTAGTTATTCAAAAAAAAAAAAAAATTTAACTTTTCTTTCTTAAAATTAGATCACATGCCCAATTAGTTATTTATAAATTATGGCTTTAAATTCTCTTTGCAAATACAAAAAATAATTAACCATATGAAAATAAATGGTAGAGTAAGAGAAGTTTGTGCAAGGATTTATAGAGGTTCCATCTCAACCATCAATCCTCTCTTTTAGCTCTAAGCGAGGAACTCGGTATTTTACATCGATATGTTCCACTATATCCAATCAAGAAATGAGATTTACAAATAGTGATCACAATTCACTTTATCAGGCTTCATGCTATCACTTAGCTATCTCTAAACTCATAGCCTATTTATAATTTAGCTCTCACAAAAATATCAAAATCAATGAGAAATAAAGATAATGTAATCCTCACTAAGTTTGGTACAAAATGACATTGAAATGAAAACAGAGTTTTTACACGGAGGATGCTGAGTATGCTTTTTTTTTTTATGTACTGTTCATTTTTTTTTTGGATGCTGAGGGTATATCACTTCTGATCATGCAATGGTTAGATGAGGATAAGTTGAACGTTGAAGATAAGATTTGTTCCGGATATTCCTCATTTGCTGCTTATCTCTAATTTAAAAATGTTTATGGATTAGTTCCATATGGTTAGCGAAGTTTATGGATAGTATCTTAAAAAATGGTTGACTTCACATCCCTTAAAAATATTAGTTGCTATTCTTTTTGAATGTTTTCTACTCCTCTAGGACAACTTTGAATTTTGAAAAATGTAAATCTTCATCAAATAACTTTGCTTCATCAAATTAGGATCAACTTTAGTTTTGTTCTTAAAACTGATTATAACTTCAAATCCCCTAGATATATTTACCAACTTTGTGGAACATTTTGAATGTATTACTCAAATACATTTAACTTTGGAACTTCAAGTAGATTAAAACTTCAAATATAAACTCACTCTATAGCATGTTGTTGATTTCTATAGTTATATTAGTGCAGCAAGTTTACTCTTTGAGTCAGTCTTTAAGTTACCTTCTGAGTAAAAGCTTGAGAGTCATATAGTAGGTCTACTCTTTGAGTCAGTTTTAAGTTACCTTTTGAGCGAAAGCTTGAGAGAAAAACTGCTCTTCTAAGAGTGCTCCTTAATTAAAATTGAGTTACATATATATTATTTAAATGCACACTTAATAACTTAATTAGTAATCTCATAACTTTTTGTTTTTATCAAAACTATTATCAAGAGAACTTAACAGTATTTCATTTTAAAACTCAGAATATTAGCAATCCATTAATCTCCATGCAAACATTTTATTAAATCATCACTTCATTAATCTTTATCAAGTCATGTGATTAACTTAAGTGAAAATGTGATTTACTCGTACACAATAAGTGAGTGGTCATATAAATTGTGGCCACTACCATTAATCAAGAAAGTAAGGGCTACTTATCTAGGCTTTAGCAATGATATTGAGTCTATCCTACTACTTTAGACTTATAGACAAGTAAACCTATAGGTTCTATAGTATAGTGATTAAAGGTATCGAATGTTGATCCCACATGGATTATGAGTATTAGTAATTATCTTTTTTTTTTCTTATTATCTAATTGGTAAAATTAAATGAGTGAATAAAATCAATAAAAATAATCTAAAGAAAGCAATAATCATTAAAAGTGTACTTAGGTATTGAATCCCCTTAAAATTACTAATGTAATTAACCAATTATTATTCAATTTTCTTATTGTATTCTTGGACCATGGGAATTCCTAGCTCTCTTGAGTCATACTAATTCCTGAATTCTAGGTTGATTAATTGGAATCTCTTTCTAATTAAAACCCATAGAATTGCATCATATTCGATTTATGAATTTCTCTATTAGGTTTGACCTTAATATGGAAGATTTACATTGTCCTATTTCTAGGATTGCGTGCAACTCCTTCAAATTATGCTAAATTTATTCTTACATAGAATCTCTCGATTTCTATATAAGAAATCATAATTCAACTAATATGTTGGCAATATTAAATTGAAAGTAATAATGAACACATAACCAAATCACAAGAATGATAGATAACTTACTGAATAATGAATCAGAAAATTCTTAAATTCATTTTAAGGTTCATAATATCCAAGCACAATGGGAAAATTAGGCTAGCATCATGGTAAATCTAAAAGCAGTAATAATGTGAAAAAAAGAGAGTAAATAAAAGCATTGAAACTAAAAATCTCTAATCTATTCTAATCTCCTATTTTCTAATCTTCTATCTAATATCAAATGTACTCTAATCTATCTAAATTGATCATCTCCTTGCAATAGTGGAATTTGTCACTATATATATATACATTAGACTTAGCATAGTCGCACCTTTAGATCAACATGGGTCGTGTAAATTCATGTGTTCAACCTTATGCGTATTTTGCTCTGGACACGCTCACCAGCACGAGCATGTCAATTACTATGTTGGAGCTGCATGCTGCTTTACACTCTCCTTTTTGCATGGCTTCCTTCCATTGTTGGACACAACTTCTTTTGCACGGTTGACACAGCTGTGCTCCTCTACGTGTTAGACTTTTAATCTTGTAAATTTGATTTTCTTTTCAACTTATGTGCTCCTCTACGTGTTAGACTTTTAATCTTGTAAATTTGATTTTCTTTTCAACTTTCATATAATTATTTCATTAAAACATATAGTGTATTTTAAGACTTTGAAATCAAAATATAGATTGATTAAGTGTAATATTCATACAAACCTAAAAGAATTAAATAAAAAGTTATTATAATTGCTATAAATAATTAGTACTTTATAACTTTTATCAAATTTCCCTACACTTGAGTCTTTGCTTGTCCTTAAGCAAAAATAAACCTTTAAAGATTAAGGACAAATTTCTTAAATAATACTTAAATAGATTGCATTCCTGATAAAGTTATTTATCCTTAATATCCTTTTTACTTAATTATGGTATACTGTAAATACTAACATTAGAGTACAAGAGTTAATCTATGCAATATCAAAATTTATCATGCCATTTAAATAAAAATTTACAAACCCATAACTGTACTAAGCATTACTCAATGAAGAAGAAAGTTTTCAAAACCTTGTCTACTTAATTAAGGTATATACTTCCTCTTTTTCATCCCCTTAAGTACTATGGTGTCTAACAAAAGCTTTTCTCCATATATCCCTTGAAAGTTCTTCCTTAATTTAATTCTATAATTACTGGAAGGGGTTTTTTTTTTTTTTTTCCAGTATTATAGAGTAATTTCATTAGTTAGTAAGTCTTAGACTGGATTATCTTAAGCTACTATAAGTTTTGAGATACCTCTTCAAACCTTTACTAACTCCATTACTTATTTTAATTAGTTTAGTTTTCTTAAATGTTTCTTGTGACTCATATAGCAAGCTTTAAGCCGATGATTCGAAGTTCATCACTTAAGTCAACAAGTGTTATTCCTCAAAAGACACCCCATAGGCTTAATTACTCTAGTCAACAAATCTTACTATTGAACTTTATTTATTTTCCTTTTATTTTATAAGAAAGGTCTTCAAAAGATAAATTTCATTAATTTAATTATTTGAGATCATAGTATTTATAAGGACTTCTAAGAGATAGGTATATATCAAAATAAGTTTAAAAACTTGAATTCCTAATTCTTGATTAGTATTATCCTTCCAATCTAAAGTTTCTAAATTCTAAGTCTAAATAACATGTAACTTTGATTTACAAAGATTTTTACAATTCATCTCTAATCAAGTATTCTAAATTCATTAATAAAAAGGTAAAAATATATTGGATAATTTTTTTTCAATAATCTACAAAATTATAAATGTAATTTAAAAAATTTAACCAAAGTAGTATATTTTGTTACTCCCCCTCGCACTTAAATGGTACATTATCCTTAATGTATGAAATAAAATAGCAAAATGACAAATGGGGAAAAATAACGAAATACTTCCCTGGTAAAGCTAGATAAACTTAAAGCGCAAGTCTTAGCTTTCTTGAAAGAGAAAGTTCCTAAGACGGTTGACGAACTCGAGCGTGTAGCTCTAGTGTATCTTTCTTCTTTGTTTCTTGTGTCCTATAATTATACTTTATGGTGCAAAGATTATGTGAATTACACACACACACACACACACACATATATATATCTAAGTGCAACTAACTAAAAAAATTAAATTGAATTAAACTAAGTTAGTACTTGGGTTGCCTTCCAAGAAGTGTCATTGCTTAATGTCGCTAGCTCGGCGTTGTTACCTCCTTTATTTAGTCTAAGGGGTGGCAATTATATTTCTGGTGCTCAAGTTTCTTAAATTTTCATAACCCTATTGATTGCCATGAATGGGATATTATTGTATTGGGTCTTTATGAATACCATCCTACACATAAGTATAATCAAGTGAGTTAGATGTATTCACAAAATAGAAGGTATTGTTACTCTTTGAAGGATGTTGGATTATGTCAAGCATTTTGAAAGTTTTTTCTTCATCCCTTATTTTCAAAGTTAATGTGTGATTGCTTACATCTATTACCGCCTTCACAGTAGCTAGAAAAGCACTGCTATGATTAGTGGTGCCATTGATGTCCTCATATATATCTAAAATTACAAAATCCACTGGGAATATGAATGTTTTTAACTTAACTAACACATCTTTAATGATACTAATAGGGTACTTAACGGACCTATCAGCTAATTGAATACTCATTTGTGTTGGTTTAGGTTTTCCTAGTCCTAACTTCTTAAATAAATGAAGTGACATTAGATTTATACTAGCACTTAAATCAACTAGAACATCATTTATTGATAAATTGCCAATGAAATAAGGAAAAGTGAAACTCCTTAGATCTTTTAGTTTCCTTAGTAACGTGTTTTGTAGGATGGCGAAGCATTCCTCATTGAGGGTGACTATTGAGACTTCTTCCAAGTTCTTCTTGTTGGAAAGTAGGTCATTTAAAAACTTTGCGTACTTGGACATCTGTGATAAAGCCTCAACAAATGGTAAATTTATATGAAGTTGTTTAAAGAGTTCCAAAAACTTACTATACTGCTCCTTAGAGCGTTCTTTCTTGAGTCTAGTTGGGTAACGAATTTTTGAAACATATTCTTTAAACTTTGGGGGTTACACTTTTTCCTCTGGCTTTTTAACTTCCCTTTCAATTTGCACTTCTTGTTCATTCATTAGGAAGGTTGTCTCGACATGTTCTCTAGGATTGGGTTTTGTGTTTCTCGATAGAGTTCTTTAGGGTCTTTTTGAAATAATTCTTACAATCTATCCAATTTGATTTTCTAAATTTTAGATTGAAGCTTCTTGATTCCTTAACAACACTTTTATAGCTTGGAAGCGTATTTTAATGGTCTAGATAAACTTTGTCATCAAATCTTCTAGATTTGGCTTCTGTTTTGGTTGATGATGTGCTTATTGAAATCTAAGTGGACCATTCTTTTGTTAATTCCCCCATGAGAAATTGGGATGGTTTCTCTAACCTAGATAATAAGTGTTACTATAGGCATTGCTTGGTTGCCTATTTGGGAGTCTTACAAAATTAGCATGTTCATTAAAATTAGAAACAAACTTTGACTAACCCAGTTGCTGTGCTACAGAGATTTCATCTATTTTCTTGCTTAAGGCCTCGACTTGTGCTACTAAGGCAGTAACAATGTTGACATCATATACTCCTGCTACTCTTGGTTGTCTAGCTCTTGACGCATTCCATTGGTAGTTGTTCATGGCTATGTTTTCTATTAAATTCTAAGCCTCTTCAGGAGTTTTGTTACTTAAAGTCCCTCTAATAGCTGCATCTAGCATCTACTTGGTGGTTTGATTTAGCCCTTCATCAAAAGTCTGGATTTGCATCCACAATGAAAGATCGTGATGTAGGCATCTCCTTAGTAGATCCTTACATCTCTCCCATGTATCAAGCTCTATTTGAGCATGGGAAGAGACATCATTCGTAATTTTGTAGTCTTTGTTGGTAGAAAATACTTAGCAAGAAATTTTTTGCCATCTACTCCTATGTAGTTATTGATCCCTAAGGAAGAGAATTTAACCATTGTTTACATCTATTACTTAATGAAAAATGGAAAAGTTGTAATCTAATGGCATCATTTATGGCCCCATTGATTTTGAAGGTGTCACAGATTTCCAAAAAGTAGGCAATGTGTGAATTTAGATCTTTAGCCTCCAACTCATCAAATTGAATGAATTGTTGAACTATCTAAATAATGTTGGGTTTAATTTTAAAGTTGTTGGCTACAATTGCAGGCTTAACAACACTTGAATTAGCCCCGATAAATGATGGTCTTGCATAGTTGAACATCGTTCTATCCTCTTTCTTGTTGGCCATGTTGATAGATTGGTTATCATTTGAGTCTTAAGCCAAAACTTGATATTGACTTGCTTTGCTGCATCCCCGAAGCATAAATAATAGAAGGAAACAAAAACTATGGAAAATAGAGATTAATGAAAAGTAAGCAATAAAGGAAATAATGATTAGATTAACAAGATATAAGTGTTCCTAATATCCTAATCCTGGCAATAACGCCAAAAACTTGATATCGAGTTTATCCTACTACTTTAGACCTATAGGTAAGTACACCTATCAGTTCTATAGCATAGTGAATAAATGTATTGAGTGTCAATCCCACATGGATTACGAGTACTAGTAATTACTTTTTTTCTTATTATCTAATTAGCAAAATTAAATGAGTGAATACAAGTGAATAAAAAATAAACTAAAGAAAGCAATAATCATTAAAAGTGTACTCAGGTATTGAATCCCCCTTAGAATTACTAATTCAATTAATCAACTATTATTCAATTTTCTTATTGTATTCTTGTATTGTAGGTATTCCTAAATTAAACTAATAGCTCTCTCGAGTCATACTAATTCCTAATTCTAAGTTGATTAATTAGAATTTCTTCTTAATTAAAACCCTTAGAATTATATTATATTCAATTTATGAATTCCTCTATTAGGTTTGACCTTAATCCAAAAGATTTACATCATCTTATCTCTAGGATTGCATGCGACTTCTTCCAATTATGCTAGGTCTGTTCTTATATAAAATTTCTCGATCTCTATATAAGAAATCAAAATTTAACTAATATGTTGGAAATATTAATTGAAAGCAATAAAGAACACATAATTGAATTGCAAGAATGATAAATAACTTATTGAATAATAAATAAATAAAATTCTTAAATTCATTTTAGAGTTCATCATACTTAGGCTAGCATCATGTTAAATCTAAAAGTAGTAATAATGTAAAAATAAAGCATTGAAACTAAAAATCTCTAATATATTCTAATCTCATATTCTCTAATCTTCTATCTAATCTCGTCTCTACTCTAATCTATCTAAATTGATTGTTAAATTTTGATTGTCTCTTCACTGTAGTGGAATTTTTTGCCGTATACACACACACACACACACACACATCAGACTTAGCATGGTTACACCCTTGGACTAACACGGGTTGTGTAAATTCATGTGTTCAATTTTGTGCATATTTTACTTTAGACATACCCACCAGCATGGGCATGTCGACTGTCGTGTCGGTGCTACATGCTACTTTACACGCTCCTTTTTACATGGCTTCCTTCCATTGTTGGACATGGCTTCTTTTACACGGTTGACACGACCATGCTCCTCCATGTGTTAGACTTTTAATTTTATAAAATTGATATTTTTTCTTCAACTTTCATATAATTATTTCATTAAAACATAAAGTGTATTTTAAGAATTTGAAATCAAAATATAGATTGATTAAATGTAATATTCATACAAACATAAAAGAATTAAATAAAACATTATTATAATTGTTATAAATAATTAGTACTTTATAACCCTTATCAAGAAACATCCTAAATAATGTTCTTTGGTTCAGCTAAAGACAGATAACTCATAGTTATTAAGTATTGATAATAGTATGTTGATTTAATTTTAGGTCTTCATGTCATTAACTAATAGTTGAGTGTGTAACCTTGTTGTACAGGGTATCCACTTGTCATAAGGTAGGTTCCTAATATAGATCTTTTGGAACTTGCTTCTATAGTGTAAAGGATGGGTGCAAGGTCTTCCTACCTTGTACCCATCTTAGAATCTATACTTTGAGGTATATAGGATATTGGTTCTAGCCTATCATGTACCCATCTTATAAAAGATTATTAAATTTTTAGTAAAGAGGAGGAAAAAAACAAAAGGAGTTTAAGTCCGTAAGTTAATAATCCCAAACGGCTAAACCTAATGTTGCCTTTCTCACTTTATGTTTCCATTATTTATCTTGTTCTTCCTCATTTTCTTTTCTAACTTTATGTTTTCCATTTCTTCTTTTTGTTCTATCCTATTTTCTAGGTAGCAAGATCACTTAAACTTGAAATAATGAAAGTAAGAAAAATGACTTTTCAATTTCTCAAATTTTGCTATATGTGCCATTAATTTTGCATATAAAGAACTTGTGATATCACATATATATTACTTTTTAATATCACATAAACTTGAAATTTATAGAATGAAAAACAAAATTTATAGATTTTACAAAATACCTTATATTTTGTAGGTTTTATAGGGTACAGTTTCTAAGGTGGTTTTACGGTACAACAAAATAAGTTTCGAATCTAAAATTTTAGAACTCGTAGGTTATAGGATGGGGTATGAGTTGAGCCTTTTACCCTACCTACCCTCTACTTGTTCATCCCTATCGTTTAACTTTGAAAAATTGTAACTTTTTTGTTATCTAAATTTCATGCTCTTTATATTATTGTGTTCATTATTATGAGAACTAGTCAAATATTCTAACATAATAATATGAACAAATATGATAAATTTAAAAAATGCCCCTTTATCAAGCCAATGTACCTTTATATTATTATAAGTTTTATATTTAAGCCAAATTACACTAAATACCCAATTAATCTTTACATTTTTCACCATTTTCCTAGTTGACTAATAGCTACAAGGTATCAAAGTATTATATTTAATTCATGTAGTTGACACTGAAGTTCTCAATTTATTAACTAAATACTCAATTTTCTTATTATAAGCTTAAATGTGAGCTATTTACTCAATAGATAGTATGCAAGCCTAAATAATTTCATAAAAATTTCTATAGATCTATAAAAACACATGTTTAACTTTATAAATTTTGGTGGTCTAATTTCTTCATTTTCTATTTTCTCAAAATTATAGTTTTAGTTGTAAAATTGCTTTATTTGTAAAAATAACCAACTTTAAATTTATGAATTAAATTTATTTCTATCAATTAGATTCCCATTGTCAACATATATTTAATTCATCAATTTAGTGCAACAAAAAATATTTATTTCATTATTTTCAAAAAGTGGTAGATTAAACAAAATAATTTTAGTAAATATTTAACTCATAGTTTTCCAGAGTCTAATTTTATGAAAAATTTCTACATATATGCAATAGCTTATGTTTGAAAATTTTGTAAGAAACAACATCATTTATATATTTGAAAAGTTCATTTTCTTTGCATTAAAAAAGAGATTTTTATTAAGGAGCCCATATTACTTCACCTTAAATTAAAATTCTAAAACTATTACAGTAAACTACATACAAAATAACGTTAGAATACTGATATTTATGATTTTCTAAGCTCGTTTAATATTTTAGAAAAATGAAGGACCTTCAAGTAAGAATCTAACTATCATCAGTTGTCATGTGGTATTGATATGACAGGGAAGACTTGCTGTCCGAACTCCTAGGGTCAGGTTTCTTTATGATCCAGGAGCTTACACTAGTAGGTTGATTGTAATGCTTGAAAATTTTATTTATTGATTTATTTAATATATATATTTTTACAAAGAGCTAAGGATGAGGATGAGAATTTAATAAAATTCGAGGGGCAATTTAGACATTTTACATAAAGAATATAAATACTGAAATAAACATAGGAAACCTAATTTGCCATTGTGAACGGTGAAACAAGAACTAGAGGACAGAAGCTCTTAATAGGAACCCTAGAGACAAAAGGAAAAAGGAGCGACCTAATTCCAAAGATGAAAGAACTCGAAGTTTGAGGAAAGATGATAGAAGAATGGGAATCAATGACTCAAGGATACGACTCGTGAAATTTTGATGTAAGTATGAAAATCTTTGTAATTTATATGCAATTACGTATTTTAGAGATTTAATTAAGTTTAGGAATAGAGAGAATTAGGATTAGGAGAATTTAAATTAAAAAAAATTAGGGTTCGTGGAAATTGCTAAGAGTAACATGGCCTACCAACACGGTCGTCTTTTACCATGTTGAATTTGAAAGTTGCACCGAGAGATATACGGCCTCCTAATACGGTCATATTTCAACCGTGTTGAGTTAAGGGTAACATGGCCTCCCAACACGGTCATGTTTAGACCGTGTTGAGTGTGAAAGTTGCACTGAGAGATACAAAGCCTCTTAATACGGTCGTGTTTCGACTGTGTTGGATTAGGAAGAACACGACCTCTTAACACAGTCCAACCATGTTGAAGCTAAACTTTACATCGAAAGATACACAACCCTTGACACAGTCATGCTTCAGCTTGTGTTGAGTAACACGGTCCCCAACATGGCCGTGTTGAATAAAGTATAAAGTAATTATATATTCATTTAAAAATTAAACTAATTTCCATACAACCTAGATAACTAGTAAGGCCCTAGAGAAATTAAATAAATAGGATTAAGAGAAATAAGTGAATGATATTGATCTTATATTAAGTACTAAGAAGAGCTTGTTGATGTGAATAGATTTCAACTTAGCTTAAGTTTAAGACCAAAAGTGCTTAAGGCTAGGATTGGTACGTGTAACTTGTGTGTTGTTCTGTGCTTATTTAAGTTAGTTATTACATTGAACTTGTTGTAATTGGATGATTTGGCTTAAGTGTTTAAGTTATATGCTATATGTGCTTGGCTCAGCTTAAGGGCTTGTAGTGACAGATCTTTAGGGAGTACCCCAATGATCCTTATATGACATTGTCCCTAGTGGAGTTGTGCTTGGAAATGATATAGGTTGAATGTTGGTTAAGAGGTTTAAGTAGACATGGGTGTGGGGCTCGTAGTAGCAGTTCCCATCATCAGGAATAAGTGGTTTAAGTGAACATGGGTGTGGGGCCTATAGTGGTAATTCCTAACACCAAGTTTAAGGTTTAAGTGTACATGGGTGTGGGGCCCGGGCCTATAGTGGCAGTTTCCATCACCAAATCATGTTCTAGAGTGTTAAGTGTGTTAAGGGGGTCATGAGTACCCTATTGATGCTTGCGGACTTAAAATGTATTAAGGAAATGGTTATTTGTGTTAAGTAATGCATGGTGTGTGTAATACTTGTTCATGTTTGTTCATACGTATGTGTTTGTGTTACATATACTAGGCATTAGCTTACCCTTCGGGGAACACTTTTAGATGCAGGTGTTAAGGGAGATGAGAACCCAGAAGATGACTTGGGTTTAAGTGAGCCATAGAGAGAGGAAGACGAAGATTACCATTATTATTATGGTGATTAAGATTTTGGAGATTTATATTATATAACTGTAGTAGATAGTATCTTTTGAGAATGTTATTTTGGTGTTTAAAGACTTCCGTTGCATTAGGTGTTTGATATGGTTTAAGAAATTATTTGAATTTTGACGATGTATGAAATGTCTTATTATAGGAGTTACTGGTTAAAATGTATCAAGGTTGTTTCAAAGCCTTAACGTGTTCTTGTGAGATAAGGATACGTGGTGGATAATAGCATGGCCTGAGTTTTAGGGCATTACAGCTTAGGTAATATCATAGCCTTAGGTTTATAATCTTTAGAGACTTAAGTTTGAATCTATAGAGAATAGGTTCATGATCCTTATGACCCAAGTTTTGATCTATAGAGCATAGGTTATTGATCTTAAAGAACTTAGGTAGTGATCCTTAGAATTAAGTGATGATCAATAGCCATAAGATATAACCATTAGAGAAATTAAGCATTTGATCTGTAAGATAGTGAGACATAAAGAGAGTGGGTAAAATGTGGGATGTTTATTTAATTATGTAATTATTTTTTGTATTATTACTTTACTTGCATTCTTCTAATTGCTAAGTTATATATATAAGTAGACCATATGTGTAGTGGTATATGTGTATATAATTACACACCATGAAATTGACCATGACTAATATTAGCTTAAGTAGATTCGATTGTCTCTTCTTAAATAGAATGCTTCTAAGAAGAATCACCTTATTAGGAGTTGGAAGGGGTGCTAGACGTGAGAACCCCAATGAAGAGGAAGTTCAGAACCCATAGCCATAAGGGGAAAGAGGTCAGATGGCTGAAGAGATAGTTTAGCTACTACATACTGTAAACCACTTGGTGGGACTATTGACACAACAACACCAAGCACCAATGTCCCACAACATAGGAATGCCAATGAACCCATAAGCTTTTATAGGTTCATAAGAGTAGTTAAGGAATTTAACCCCAGAGTGGATGACCTAATCGAGACCAAAGGATTAGGTATAGGAAATTAAGAAAACATTTGTTGCCTTCCAGATATCCGAAGATAGGAAGGTGAATTATGTTGCAGTCATGCTGAAGGGAATTGCAGCAAAATGGTAGGCTTCAGTTCCTATACTTAAAGGGGAATGCATAAACTGGGTGATATTTAAGGAGCTATTTTATTAGAGATATTTCCCAGTAGCTCCAAAGATACAATGGAGAATGAATACTACAATTTTGAATAGGGGAACCAAACAGTTGAAGAGTATGAGGCAGAGCTAAATTGCCTCACTCAATTTCTTCCCGAAAATGTACATAATGATGATAGGTCATGAGCCAGAAGATTCATGAGAGGATTGGGATTAGACCTACAACTTGCAATAGAGGCCTTTCAGCTAAATACATATGTTGAAATGGTTAACAAAGTGAAGTACCTCGAGTAGAATAAGAAGATAATAGAAGAATAGAGGAGCTGCAAAGCAGCAATAACTTTGGGAAAAAGACTTACCTCTAGTGGAATGTAGCAAGACAAGGGTAAAAGACATCACCTGCTATAAAGCAAAACAGTTAGAGTTGTAGCTCCTCCTCTCTAAATCAAGCAAGTGCCTTTGGCACTCACTGCAATAGGCCCATATGTTAAATGTCCTACATGTTACGGACCCTATGAGTTAAGAGAGTGAAGATAGCCAGATGGGGCATGTTTCTCTTGTGGGAAGACTGGGCACAATAGCAGACATTGCACTAAAAGGTCGGTTCCCCTAATCTTCTGTCATATGTGCAACCAGAGGGGACACAAGGTAGTCAACTGTCCTCAGGGACAAATCAGAAACCAGACAAGGCTAGTTCAACAGGTGCTAGACCTTTAGTGAGAGGATAGGGAGGTAGACCACAATTAGGAGGTCTTAGATAAAGAGTTCCTACCAAAGTGTTTGCTATTCAACAACAGCAGCATCGAGATATTTCAAATGTGGACAACATTGCAATTATGCTTCTAGTATACTTCTGTAATGTATATGTGCTATTCGATACCAGTGCATTTGTATCTTGTATGTTTGAGAATTTTGTATGTACATGTGCATTGATTGTTGATAACATGATGGCCTGGCTATTGATATTCCTTTGGGAGTAAGAGGAAGAATAAGTAGGATATGCAGAGGAGTTGAAATAGAAATACATGGTAGGGTGATGTTAGTAGATCTCCTAGTATTGGAAATGATAGAGTTTGACATTATATTGGGTATCAACAAGCTATCAAAATATCATGCCACCATTGACTGTCACAACTTGGTGGTGTAGTTTAATATACCAGGGGATTGATATTTTGAATATAAGTTAGAAGTACAGAGACCCATTAGATTACCTACCTATGAGATGTGGGGAAAAAATGTACTGGCAACTGTATCTGTTGAAGCTAGTGAAGAAGTTAAGATAGCAGGAGTATCGATAGTGAGGGAATTTCCCGATGTGTTTCTAGAAAATCTTCCTAGTTTACCTCTAGCCACGGAAATAGAATTCAACATCGACTTGATACAAGGTACAATACCCATATTAAAACCAATTCACAAGATGGCACTAGTGGAATTGGAAGAATTAAGGAAACAATCATAGGAGCTACAAGATAATGGTTTTATAAGACCTAGTGTCTCTCATTGGGGTGCAGCAGTCCTGTTTGTGAAGAAGAAAGATGGAAGCATGAGACTCTATATAGACTATAAGGAGTTAAACAAAGTTACAATCAAGAACAAATATCCTCTTCCTAGGATAGATGACCTGTTTGACCAGTTGCAAGGAGCTTAGGTGTTTTCCAAAGTAAACCTGAGATCAGGCTACTATCAACTAAGAATCAAAGAAGAGGACATCCAGAAAACAACATTCCGGATTAAGTATAGGCACTACGAGTTTCTAGTAATGCCTTTTGGACTAATGAATGCACCAACTACATTTATGGATTTAATGAATAGAGTATTTAGGGATTTTCTGGATAAATTTGTAATCGTCTTTATAGACGATATCTTGATATACTCTAAAAGCATTGAGGAGCATGAAGAGCACTTGAAACTAGTATTAGGCATGCTACAAGATGAGAAGTTGTATGATAAATTTAGTAAATGTGAATTCTGGCTGGAATAAGTTGTTTTCTTGGGTAATGTGGTTAATAGGGATGGGATATTTATGGACCCAGAAAAGGTGAGAGCAATAGTAGACTAGCATAGACCGAAGACAGTTACAGAGGTAAGAAGCTTCTTGGGTCTAGTGGGCTACCATAGGTGATTTGTAGAAGGGTTTTCCAAAATAGCAACTTCTCTCATCGGATTGACAAAGAGGAATGTGAAATTTAAATGGGATGACAGATGTGAAGCCAGTTTTCAGATGCTCGAAGAGAAACTGGTGTCGGTGCTAGTTTTGACTTTGCCTAAGAGTGGAGAAGAGTTTATAGTGTCTAGTGATGCCTTAGTTCAAGGGTTAGGGTGTGTATTGATGTAAGGTGGTCAAGTAATAGCTTATGCTTCTTAACAACTGAAGCCGTTTGAAAAGAACTACCAACTTATGACTTAGAATTAGTAGTTGTAGTGCTAGCTTTGAAGCTATGGAGACATTACTTATATGGAGAAAGGTGCAAAATCTTTATTGACCACAGAACCTTGAAGTACATATTTACGCAGAAAGAGCTGAATATGAGATAGAGGAGATGGTTGGAGTTAATTAAGGATTATGACCCGGAGATACAATATCATCCAAGAAAAGCCAATGTGGTGACAGACACCCTTAGCAAAAAGAAAGGGCAATATAGCCACTCTAATCACTTTGCAGAAGGAGTTATTGGAGCACATGCGCAAAATAGAGCTAGAACTTTTAACACAAGAAGTGGGAGCAAAAATGGCTACTTTAAGAATTTAGCCAACCATAATGGACATAATTAAATCTAGTCAGATGGAAGGCGAGGATATTTAAGAGATCAAGAGCAGAATGGAACAAGGTAAGATACTAGAATTTAACTTAGATGCACAAGGGACCTTGAGGTACAAAACGAGACTATGCGTGCTAAGAGATGCAAAATTGAAGAGCGAGATAATGAAAGAGTTGCATCATTCTACGTACACAATATATCATAGAACTACCAAAATGTACAAGGACATGAAGAGCTATTATTGGTGGAGAAACATGAAGAGAGAAATAGCAGAATATGTAGCCAGATGCTGCTAGCATATCAGAATAGAACATCAGAAACCAGCTAGAGAATTACAACCTCTTCCAGTATCGGAGTGGAAATGGGAGCATGTGATAATGGACTTTGTTACAACCCTCCTAAACATTAGGGAGAAGCAGGATGCATTCTGGGTTATAGTGGATAGATTGATCAAGTCTGCTCATTTTATACCTATCAGAGTGGGATACAAATTGGAGAAACTAGCTCAGATATACATATAGGAGATAGTCAGACTGTATGGAATGCTAGTGACAATCACTTCTGATAGAGACATAAGGTTTATGAGTAGATTCTGGAACAATCTACACAAAGCATTGGGCACCAAACTGTAGTTCAGTACAATATTCCACCCATAGATAGATGGTCAGTTTGAAAGGACTATACAAATACTGGAAGATTTGCTTAGGGCATGTGTACTTGACTTTAGAGGCAACTGGAATGAACATATACCCTTGGTGGAGTTTGCCTATAATAACAGCTACTAAGCAACCATCCAGATGGTACCATATGAAGCTCTTATGGAAGAAGGTGTAGATCCCCACTACATTGGGATGAAGTGGGAGAAAGACAAATGATGGGGCTGGAGTTAGTACAAGTAGTTGACAAGGTAAAACTAATTAGGTAGAGAATGCAGACGACCCAGTCTTGACAAAAGAGCTATGCGGACAAGAGAAGGCGTCCTTTGGAATTCTAAGTAGGAGATAAAGTATTATTGAGGATTTCTCTAACAAAGGGAGTGATCATATTCGGCTTGAGAGGAAAGCTAAACCCAAGGTATATAGGCCCGTTTGAGATCTTGGAAAGAATAGGTACAGTGGCTTACAGGTTAGCTCTTCCACCAAATTTGGCTGGGGTACATGATGTATTCCATGTTGAGGAAGTATGTAATTAACCCATATTAGATAATGGCTTTGGAATCACTGAATGTACAACCAAATCTGATGTCTTTAGAAAGGTCAATCAGGATTTTGGACACTAAAGAATGGGTACTAAGATGGAAAACAATCCCTTATGTTAAAGAGTAATGGACAAACCAAACGGAAAGAGAAGCGACGTGGGAATTGGATGCGGAAATAGGGAAGAAGTATCCAGAACTCTTCCAGAATCAGGTACCTTCGAAGACAAAAGTTTTTATAAGGGAGGGGGGGGGGAGAGAATGTAATACTTGAAAATTTTATTTATTGATTTATTTAATATATATATTATTACAAAGAGTTAAGGACAAGGATGAGAATTTAATAAAATTTAAGGGGCAATTTGGACATTTCACACAAAGGATATAAATACTGAAATAAACCTAGGAAACCTAATTTGCCATTGTGAATAGTGAAACAAAAACCAGAGGATAGATGCTCTTGACAAGAAACCTAGAGACGAAAGGAAAAAGGAGCAACTTAGTTCCAAAGACGAAAGAACTCAAAGTTTGAGAAAGGATGATAGAAGAACAGGAATCAACGGCTCAAGGATACGACTAGTGGAATTTTGATGTAAGTACAAAAATCCTTATAATTTAGATGCAATTACATATTTTAAAGATGCAATTAAGTTTAAGAATAGAGAGGATAGGGTTTAGGAGAATTTAAAGTAAAAGAATTAGGGTTAGTGGGAATTGTCGAGGGTAACACGGCTTACCAACACAGTCATGTTTTAACCGTGTTGAATTCGAAAGTTGCACCGAGAGATAAATGACCTCCCAATACGGTCGTATTTCGGCCGTGTTGAGTGTGAAAGTTGCACCGAGAGATATATGGCCTCTTAACATTGTCGTGTTTTGACTGTGTTGAGTCAAGGGTAACACAGCCTCCCAACACGGTCATGTTCAACACAATCGTGTTTAGACGATGTTGAATTAAGAAGAACACGGCCTCCTAACACGGTTGTGTCTCAATTGTGTTGAAGCCAAACTTTTCACCGAAAGATACACGACCTTTAACACAGTTGTGCTTTAGCCTGTGTTGAGCAGCACAGTCCCCAACATGGCCGTGTTGAATAAAGTATAAAGTAATTATATATTCATTTAACTTAAAATTAAACTAATTTTCATGCAACCTAGATAACTAGTAAGGCCTTAGAGAAATTAAATAAATAGGATTAAGAGAAATAAGAGAATGATATTGATCTTATATTAAGTACTAAGAAGAGCTTGTTGATGTGAACAGATTTTAACTTAGCTTAAGTCCAAGACCGAAAGTTTTTAAGGCTAGGATTCAGGGTATGTGTAACTTATGTGCTTGTTTAAGTTAGTTTATGCATTGAACTTGATGTAACTAGATGATTTGGCTTAAGTGTTTAAGTTGTATGTTGTATGTGCTTGGCTCGGCTTAGGTGCCAGTAGTGGCAAATTCCTAAGGAGCACCTCAATGATCCTTGTGTGATGTTATCCCTAGTGGAGTTGTGCTTGGAAATGATATGGGTTGAATGTTGGTTAAGAGGTTTAAGTGGACATGGGTGTGGGGCCCATAGTGGCAGTTCCCATCACCAGGAATAAGTGGTTTAAGTGAACATGGGTGTGGGGCCCATAGTGGCAATTTCCATCACCAAGTTTAAGGTTTAAGTATACATGGGTGTGGAGCTCATAGTAGCAGTTCTCATCACCAAGTTTAAGTTCTGTAGTGGCAGTTCCCATCATCAAGTTTACGGATTAAGGGATCATAGGTGTGGGGCCCTTAGTGGCAGTTCTTATCACCAAAATCATGTTTCAAAGTATTAAGTGTGTTAAGGCGGTTATGAGTACCCTATTGATGCTTGTGGACCTAAAATATATTAAGGAAATGGTTGTTTGTGTTACGTACTACATGATTTGTGTAATACTTGTCCATGTTTGTTCATGTGTGTGTGTTTGTGTTATATGTACTAGGCATTAGCGCACCATTCGGGAAACATTTTTAGATGCAGGTGTTGAGGGAGATGAGAACCCAGAAGATGACTTGGGTTTGGGTGAGCCATAGAGAGAGGAAGACGAAGATTACCATTATTATTATTGTGATTAAGATTTGAGAGATTTATGTTATTTAACTGTAGTAGACAGTATCTTTTAAGAATGTTATTTTAGTATTTAAAGACTTCCACTGCGTTAAGTGTTTGATATGGTCTAAGAAATTATTTGAAATTTGAGGATGTATGAAATGTCTCATTATAGGAGTTACAGGTTAAAATGTATCAGAGTTGTTTCAAAGCCTTAATGTATTCTTGTGAGATAAGGACACGTGGCAGGCAATAGTGTGGCCCAGGTTTCGGGGCGTTACATTGATGTTTGGTGGCTTGAACTCAAGGGGGTCAGATTATTAACTTATGCATTTTGAGTTTATTCTTGAGTTTTGATTAGTTTGATCCAAACTTGAAGTGGCCCTATGTGGTGTTTAGTGTTTGGATGGGGTTTATGATATTAATAAGTGCTTATAAGTGATTGATAAATGAGTATCTCTTTCCCAGTGTTCTATGAAGCTTAAAATAACTAAGATCTTCTAACATACTAAAAAAATCTTTGATTTGTGATAAGAGACAAATGAGAATATCATTTAAAAGAACAAAGGGAAGAAAAAGAGAGAGACAATGTGTAAAGGATTGAAGAAGAAAATTTGAGTTGATATTGAAAGATTGAGTGAATTTACTTTGACTTGTTATAGAGATATTGAGTGCACTTAAGATATTTGCTTGGATTTGCAAGAGATTTTCAAGATTTGCTAAGATATGAAGATGGTGAGGGTTAGCTTCACATGGAGGATAAGTGGGAGAATGGATTTTAGGCTTTTAGCTTGGTTTAGTTTATGAGTTGGGTTTGTTGCCCCTTTTTGGATGGTTGAAAACATTTCACGCAATCATTAGCCCATTATTAGGACTTGAACAATTCTACTCTCTTCCATCATATCTTGAGTTTAAAATTGTAAACTACATAATTCTTTTAATCTATCTTTAGCATTTTGTTAAGTTTTGAAGCTCAAATATCAAGTTTATATCTATAGTGATTAATCCTAAATTGATCAAATTTGAGTTTATCGTTAAATGAAATTTCATATTACTTTAAAATTTGAAAACTAACTTTATGGAGTCACTTCCTCTAATTTTTGTGTCATTGTTGTAAAGTTTGAACAAAATTTGTGGTCATTTCTAAAAACCTTAAATTTAGTAGTTTGGAAAAATTGGGATATTACAAGTTGTATTCACTTTAAGGATTTAAAGACATTACTTATATGGTGATAAGTGTGATGTGTATACTAATCACAAAAGTTTAAAGTATGTACTTACATAAAAGAGCTGAATATGTCATTGTAGCAAAGGTTGAAATTACTAAAAGATTATGATCTTACTAAGAGTAAAGTCCATTGTGGCCAGCTTAAGTGTACAACTAACACTAAAGGATTAAATTAAAGAGGCATAAGTAAGAGATGAGAAAATACTGGAAGTAGAGAATAACTTAGCAAAATATCCTAAGTTTACTCTTGCTTGTGAGGGGATCATAAGATTCATAGCACAAGTACAGTACTTGCGAATGGAGAGATCCAAAGGCAAACTCTAGAGGAGGCACTTTGTTCAATTTATAGTGATCATCTAGGAAGCAACGAAATGTATGAAGATTTAAAGTTAAGATATTGATGGTCATGTATGAAGAGGGACATCACTGCATACATGGCTTAGTGTATGACATGCTAACGAGTTAAAGTGGAATATCAAAAGCTTAGAGAGTCATTACAACCACTTCTGATATATGAATGGAAATAAGAGCAAGTTACCATGAATTTTGTTATAGGAATACCTAAGACTAGAAAGAAAAATGATACTATTTAGGTTATTGTTGATATACTCGCCAAGTTAGCACATTTCCTACGATTTCATCTAGGAGTGTAGTATTTTGATTAGCTACGCTATACATTAAAGAGACAATACGGTTACAAAGAGGTCTAGTTAAAATTTTTTTAGATCGAGATCCAAAGTTTGTCTCGAGATTTTAGAAAAATTGACAAGATTGTATGGGTACTAAGTTGAAATTCAATATTGCATATCATCCTTAAATTGATAAGCAATCAAAGAGGACAATCTAGAAATTAGAAGATAAAATTTGCATAAGATAACAGTTACCATGATACAATTCAAATGGCACCATATGAAGCACTTTATGTGTAGTAATAACATCTCCATCGTACCAGGATAATGTAGGAGAGAAGCATAACATGGGTTCTACAATGCTTTGAGATCTTAAGGGATTGTTCAAGTAATTAAGGAATGAATGAGATTTACACAAAGTAGATAGAAAAGTTATGTGAGTGTGCATGGGAAGCCCTTGGAATTTTAAGAAGAAGATTATGTATTAATAAAAGTATCTCCAATAAAGGGAATTAAAGGAAAACTTAGTCCTTAATTTATTGAGTTAAAACGAATATGACTAAAGGTAGGAAATGTATCATGTGAACTTGAATTACCAGATGAATTGGCTAACATACATAATGTATTTAATGTGTTATCACTTAGGAAGCTTATTAGTGACTTATCAATTGTGCTAAAAGATGCATCAATAGGATTAAAAGAAAACTTGACATATAAAGAGTGTCTTGTTGCTATTTTAGATAGGTCAACATGATAATTGCAAAATTGAAGCATCAATTATAGTTCTCTGGGATCATCATAGTGAAGCAAAGGAAACTTAGGAAGTAGAGGAACACTTGATAGGAAGGTATCCCAAACTCTTCAGTAGAGGTTAATGACTATTTAGATAAAAATTCTAATATGATAGAATTGTATATTCTATGTGTAATATGTTTTGCCTTGTTGCTGTGATATTATGTTGCTTTGTTGCTAATGTTTACTTATATTGTTATAGTTTCGAGGATGAAAATATTTTCATAGGGGTTTTGGGTGGGGGTAGGTGCAGTGTAGGGGTGAGGTGGGGCATAGTGGAGGGGTTGTGGAATATGATACTTGAGCTTTCAAGCTATTGCTTTAGGACTCAAGTCAGTGTTCTCTAATTTAGGTCAAACTTTACAATGTGATGACAAAATATTAATTGAAGTGACCCTGAAATTTTATTTTGTTAAATAATGAGTATAGATGCTTTAATTTAATTATATAACATGGAATAGTGGTTTTACTTTGCTATTTATTAGGAAATTTGAATAATGAGTTTCGGGATATAACAAGACTTTAGAGATGAATTAAATAACCTATGAAATTGATGTTTATAAATGTAAATATGACTTTGAAGTATAATAGGTGGTAAAGTACATATTATAGTAACATATTTATATACATATTTTTTATTATTTAATATAAAGTAGGTAAAATATATTTATAAAATGGAAAAATTAACAAATAACTAAACAAAATATCAAGAATTAGCAAGTTAATGGACTATGCAACATCATCATTACCTAAACCTTGAAGAGATGAATGGATAATGGCTTAAGGACACATAGCATTAGAAATATTATAAAATAATAATAATATATAATACTTTCATATACGTATAACTTAGAAAAGCTTCATTTGCCCGTAACATTTCCACTGCCATAGCCTTTATTCTCTCTAAGACATTCATTTAAAGAATAAAACACCAAAAAATGATAACAAAATCCTCTAAGGAAAATAAAAATATGAATTAAACTAAAATAGGAAAAATTAGCTTAAAGTGTAGATAGCTGTGATTTGAATAGCTAGGCAAGAGTTGCTATCAAGTTGCTTGAGTCTTAAGCTTTAAGTACAATGGGGAGTCTAACCAATATAGTGGTGGTAAGCCTAGTGGCGATAGTGGCTAGAGGTGCAATGAACAACTGGCTCTATTTTTTGCCTACTAACTCTTCAAATATTGAAAATATCACATCTTCAAGATTTATTTTATAAAAATGTATTGGGGGTTATTTTTTATGTAGTTTATCATAGTATTATTAGTTTTTTTCCCCCTTAATTTATGATGTTTATAGTATGTCCTTAAGAAATACCCTATTTAGCACGCGAATAGAAGCTTAATTTTAAAGCCCTTAGTGATATTTTTTTCTTGATGATTCTTGGTGGACATAATCCTAATTACCTCTAGCTTATGTATATGTCACAAAATTTTGAAACTTATGATTTTTACTATTCATTATATTTTATTTGAATTAAAATTGTTGAAATTGTGAATTTTAGGAATAATTGGATTTTAATGAAATTAATTAATGAATTAGTGATTTAGTGACTCCTAAAGTGATATAATGATAGTAGGATCTTTCAAGTAAATTTGATTATTGGTGTAATTAATTGAAATTTAGGGGTTAAATATGCAATTTAGCAAAATTTCAGTAAGGGGCTTAATTGATGAAATGACATTTTAGTATGAGTGCTATAATTTTGTAATGTTATACTAATTTTTATGGAATCAATTGGGGTCTTTTGCTATTCATTGCATAGTTAGATGGAATTTAGCCTATGATGGTAATAAGAACCTAATTATGTTATATTTGCAATGTTAAATGACTTGTACATGTTCTTATTTCTTGAGTAATCTAGTCAGATTGGTATTAGTGTTGAATCATTAAAAATGATTGATAATTTAAGTGTGATTGGGGTTGGGATATGAACATAATAATTTAATAGTAAGATAGTGGTAAAATGAAGTGCAAATGGGTAATATTACTATACTTGTGAGGTTTGGAATTTTAACATATTTGGATAGCAATTTCAACAACAATTGTAATAATATATAGAACGTTAAAAATGAATAAAAAACGAGAAAGTTATGGATATTATAAGTTAATAGTATATAAGTAAAGAATGAGAGTAATAAACTATTTGTACATATTATAATTAGTATATACTACTTCCTATAGTGCCTTTAGGAACATTTGGATGTGTCAATTAGGAATTTGCATTACTAGGTGAGTGCCCCTTGCTTGTTACCATGTAATTCACTATGGTTGAGAATTGTAGTTCACTCACTTGCTGTTTGTTGAACCTAGTGTAATCACTTATTACGACTATCACAGGAGGGTTTAATGTTAGATTTATGCTTAGAAGTTGGAATTGGCTGTTGGTGATGTTGATAGTTGTTGTGCTAATCTTTGATTAGTTCTGAATATGTGTTGGAAAAACATGCTAGTATCACTAATATGTGGAGTAAGGTACTAGAAATTGAATATTTAACATGATATTTTGATTAAATTGTATATTTTGTGTGCATCTCATATGGCATTTGCATTAGTGATTTTCAAAGTATAAGTTTTGAGTGTTAGCCAGAAGATACTTAAGTGAATTAAGTCCTTTTCATTACATGGTTAAGTATGTGTTATGATCTTCAAATCGACCTAATAACGTATGAGGTACAACCTTTATTGTTTACTAGCTAAAAGGTCTTATAGGGATCGACCCTCCAAATATGTATGTGGTTAGTGAAAGGTGCACTAGATGGATCGTATGTTGAGAAAGAAAAATGTTGAAACATTGATTTGCTAAGTGGTTAAGTTAGGTAACAAAATTGAGTAAACACCTTCGAGACTATATGAGAGGTATCTTTGAGTGTTTATGTGCCAAGTGGCCTTGGTAAGAGATATTAATGCAATTAGTTGCATAAGCACTTCTCATGATTACTATTATGCTTGTTACTTGAATGATATAGTGCTTGTTTCTATGCTGATGTAAAAATGTGTGAATAAGTAGTATTATGTTGCTTGTACTTTGTTTGTTTTGTTTTATACTTATTTAGCTTTTAAAGGAGTTGAATGACTAGTTTTTACTGGCCTCAAATATTGAAGATAAGGTTATAGTTTCTAACTTAGGATTTTATGTTGAAATGAGAGCAATAGAAACTAACTTTTAGAATGATAAAGATAGTTATATGTATTGAATAGATAGGATTTAGTTAACAATCTAAGTGATTTCATCATGTGTTTTATGATATTTATGGTTGTGAAAAATAGTTTCAGGTTTATAAATTAAATAATCTTTATCCTTACTTTAGGGATGGCATAATGACTCATCTCTTAGGAACCATAATTGTGTTATACAATTTGATAAGAAAGTTAAGTTAGACCTTGAGAGGTAAGGCATTACAACATGCTATTTTGAAAGAGCTACAACCCTTTAATTTTTTTCATGTATAAAGGATTATGTCACTTAAATATGTTAAGTCATATAGAGCTTGCAACTCCATCATCCTTTACATTAAAAACATGCTTCTTTAAGGTATATATATATATATATATTAAAAAAAAACTTGTTAATGGCAAAATGATATTAGTAATGAAAAGTTATAATTGATAAGAAAGAAAAATTATAGACAACCAAAAGAAGAAAAAATATTAGTAATTATTGTAGGCCAATTTGGCCTTAGGCCTTAGAGACCAACTTAACTAGCCTCTTAACAACTTATTTAGCATATCTTTGAGTAGTTGAAATAAATATGGAAAGTACATCTAACTCCTAAGATACACTTCACTATATCTTTCCTAGATAAGAGAAGATATCTTTTAGGAAAGATTCACTTGCTATAAATATATGATGCTTCCTACAATATAAATAGAGGATTACTCCACTAAGGTAAGGGATTGAATACTCTTTACTAACCATGCTTTCCTTATTGTCACTATAGCATTTTTTTTTACTTGAGCATTAGAGTGCAAATGCTGGAGATAACTTCAACGTCTTTGTTGCTCATGTTTGCTAATCTTATAAGCTAACCTTGTTCACTTAAAGACTTGGTTCGGCCTAAACCACTTCATGATAAGAATAGCAATCAACAATTAGTGTCCATCATTTATGGCCTAAAAACCACTAGGCCAATATAAGAAATACTAGGAATTCTAGAACAAGCATTGCTAAAGATTGCAACCTACTAATTGATTTTGCTAATCACCCACCAACACTCCCAACATTGCAAAATGCTCATAAAGGCAATGATGATAGAGTTGCATGCATAGTTGTCAATATCCTAATTCAATTCCTATGATTCTACAATTTTATAGTTTTACTAGGTTTCCTTAGTTAAATCTCATGTAAAATCCTTTTAAGTAAAATAAGGTAGAATCTCAATTTAAATTAGTAAATTTGGTAGAATCTTGATTTATAAAGGATTCTATGATTCTATGTATTTTCGAGTTTTTAACCTAATAAGCTAATACTCTTACTTAATGGGTAGCCCATTACACACTTCCATTACTTTTCCTTAGCCTCAAGTTATGATTCAACATAAGAAAAAATATATACATTTAGATGCAAGGGGTAACAAAGTTGGTGTGTATATAAATTTGGAGAGTCATGGGATTCCAAATGATTTGGAAATTTAAAACATTGATGCTATTGAAGATAAAATACCTTTAAAAGACTTTGAGTTAGAAGATATAAATATCATTGGTAGTAGTTCTAGTATTGACATTAACAATGATGATGATGATGATGATGATGGTGGTGATTGAGATTGCTTATTCCTCCTTGTTACTCTATCTAAGTTATCCCATTGTGTTCCATTTTCACATCACTACTTTAAAGTCATGTGTAGCATGAGACTCGTTCGTAACATACATGTGACCATCTTGGTTTCATTTACATTTTAGCAATTTCTTTAGGGGTACAAGTACAATGATAGTAGAGTCATGGCAGCTTCAAGGAAGAGAGTGATTGAAATTACCTCTTAAGAGTAAGACACTAGTGTTGAACCTATTGAATAGAACCCATTTCCATTACCTGAGAACACTAGTTAAGACAATTTACAACCTAAGACTCCTATAGATCTTGCACAAATGATGCATGTAATGCAAAAGAACATAAAGGTGTGCATTCAGTTCATGACTATGTTTTCTCAATTCATGCTAGGATTGGCTACCATGGCTATAGCACAACAAGGTATGGCTCAACTAAGCCCTACTATCGTTGTGTAGCAAGGCATCAACCCTTCAACTCAATTGAATGATGTCTTGCCTCCTCTCGAGGACAACATCCTCTAAGGGAGAGAGAGTAAACCTCTCCACCAAAAGTTGCATAGCAATTGACTCCAAAAGCAGAGAGCGTAAGAGTCTAACCTGATGGTTTTTCATCCTCACAAGTTCCTCTTTGTACCACACTGGTTAGCCTACTTCCCACCCCGACCCCACATTATCGTATTAGCTATACCTATAGTATCCACTTTAAGGGCTTCCTTTATAATAAAAGAAGATTTGGCTACATGAGTGAAGGAAATAGAAACAAAGTTAACTATAAGAGTACTGGAGCTAAAACTCCCTTATCACTAGTGTATTATTACAAAGCCTTGCCCAAATGGCTATATTATTCTTAAGTTCATGTTGTTTAATGGCAATAAGGGAAGTGGTAAAGAACATTTACTTAAATTTATTGACACTTTGGAGGTATATAGGTTGGATGATGACCTAAAGGTTAAAGAGTTCTCTAAGTCATTAATCGAGAAGGAAAACACCTACTATTTCAATCTCCTACTAGGGTTAGTTAATTCATAAGATACTATGTGTAAGCTCTTCTTAGAGAAATTCTTCTCCACTCAAGAGTAGGTCACAATCATAGATATCAAAAGGACGAAGTAGAACCCAAAGGAAGATTTGATGGATTGTATAGAGCACTTTAGAGAGCACACACAAGATATTTAGGATGTATGTAATGAGAAATAACTTGTCAAGATTTGTTTCCAAGAAATGTTTATTAAGTATGCCATCCATGTAGAAAACCTTAACTTAAGTTCCTTCTCTACACTCATGGAGATTGTAAGGAGAACTAGCAATTTTATGCAAGGCAACAAGGAGAAAGTAGGAGATTTGGAAAGTGAGTAACGTCTATTAGCTCAACCCAAAGTGAGAGCTCGAAAGATAACAAGAAGCTAAGGAATGAAAAACTAAGGGGCTCCATGCCAACTCTCTTCCCCATGCTAAATGGGTAAAGTACATATCATACTTGACCAATGGCTGTGGAATGGAAACATTAAGCTCTTAAGAGTAGAACATTTACCTAGTGCAAATGAAAAGAATGAAGCCAAGTTCTATAGATATCACAAAATAGTAGATCATCCTTCTAAAGAGTGCTAGACCTTGGAAAGGATACTTAATGATAGAGTTCATAATGAAAAACTCATTATAGAGAATAATGACATCCATAGCAATTTACTCCCTGCACATAATATGTAATGAGGTATTGTGAATGCTACTAGTCATGATCTAAGGAGATAGGAGTAAGATATGCCACAAACTAAGGTAATGGAGAGAAGGAGACACCAATAGAGATTGACTAAGGTGTACACTCTTCAATGGTTATTGCCTTAATAAAGACTTCCAACTTTAGGAAGTTCGACTTGTTGGGTTTGACAAAGATGCAAGACTTGCAAACAGCAACTGCACTTGCCCAAGTCTCTAGGAGACAATATGGGGAGTGTAGTATGACACAATTAGTGCAAAGAATGGCTAACATGCATGAGAATGAAATACTTCTCACAAACACAAACATGTGTGCTAAGAACCCCAATCAAAACCGTCCTCTTTAAGTGAAAATTGTGCTCAATAGGTGTCAAATTAAGTGGGCATTTATAGATAATGGCTCCTTTATAAACGTCATGCTAATGTCTACATTCAATGCTGTAAAGATAGATAGTTGGCATTTGGCAAGGTAGCTATTGTAATAAATAGTTTTACCAATTCATCTACAAGTACGGTAGAATATGTTAATGTGGACTTTAAAGCCAATCCTATATAGGGCTCCACACAGTTCTATGTGATTGATGCATTTATATCCTACCACCTTCTTGTTGGAAGGAAATGGCCGCATGATTATAACCCCATACCTATAATGTAGCACTAGTGTATTAAAGGCCATTAGAAGGGAAAAAAATATTTTCATTCCTACTATGAAGAATTTTTTCAAGCATAATGAGTTATATTTTACTAAAGTTGCCTTCTTTAATGAGTATGCTAAAGAGGGAAAGATTGCTATTGCGAAACCCTCTAGAACACCACTACCCACCCAGGAAGAGATCTAAGAGAAGCAAAATAAGAAAAGGAGAATGTAAGGCTCCCATGGGAGCAAGAAAAAGTAAAGAGAAAACTGAGGAGATATAAAGTTTCATTAAAGATGGGAGATGAGTATACTACTTATGACAATCTTCCAGATCTGAGGAAGCATTTCCTCTTCCTCAAATCCTATACTGATGTAAGAAGCCTTACCGCACCTTGCCTTACCCCCAACAACAACAAATGCAAGACCAAATGAAGCCATAAGCTAAAAAGTTAAAGAACTGGACCTAACAGGACTAAGGGAGTCTCTACGACCCATTTTCATTAGCAAGAGTCTCTTGCAAGAGATTAAAGTCTACCTAATAAAGTTACTAAAAGAGTATAGTATGTTTGACTAGGCATATGATGAAATGCTCGGATTAGATCCTATAGTAGTGGCACATAGATTAAACATCACACCTAGGGTTAAGTTAGTAAAGCAAGCACAACACATCTTTCACCCTAAAATTAAAGCACAAATAAAAGTGGAGATAAAAAAATTGTTTCCAGATGGATTCATTAACCTAATCGAGCACCTAACTTAGTTAGCTAATATAGTGCCAATGAAAAAGAGTGGTTAGATGCCTGCCTAAAGGATGATTTCCCACTACCAAACATTGATACACTAATGGATGCCAATGCAAGTCACCAACTACTTTAATTCATGGATGGCTTTAGTGGTTACAATCAAATCAAGTTGGCAACTAGAGACGCTAAATGTACAGCTTTCAGGACACCTCTAAGAAACTTCCATTATATAGTAATACCCTTCAGGACAAAAAATGTGAACACCAATTACTAAAGGGAAATGACTACAATATTCCATGATATGATGCACAACTTCATAGAATACTAATTTAATGACATAGTCATTATGATGGGAATCTACCCTGTAGTCCTAGCAGTAGGGGAACCTGATTTAGATGTATGATCCAAGACATCTACATATGTTCATTTTCTTTACCTAATAATGTTTGATTTTTTGCACTATAGTAGCTACATTGATTAGTCTTTACGAGATGGCTAAATAACATGCACCGATGATCAAATTGGGGGCATCCTTGGACTCACATCTAACAGTCCGCAATGTACTCAATTGACTTGAAGAACCAACCATTTGAAGACCATCTTTTGTACTTGTATTTTCATTATTGAACCAGCCACTTTTACTCATTTTTGGGACTTATGATTTGTTTGTAATTTGTTGTTAAAATTGGCCACTTAGTGGCATATGTGTAATTTTTTGACATTTTGACCCTAATTGGAGCAAGTATAAATACTTGCTAACTAGGGTTTGTAAGGGACTTTTTGACATTTGAAAAAGACCAAACATTTTGTTGTGAGGGAGTCCTTGCATGCAAATCACATCTCTTATCAATTTCATGTGTGGAATTGTGGCGAGATTGGCTTAAGAATTTTGTGAGTAATATCAATTTTCTTAAGTTGATTCCAACTATTACTAGTATGTCATATCTAGTGAGTGATTGGATTCGTTCTTGTTTTATTCATATTTCACGCCACTTAGGGATTCCTTTATAATCTATGGTTCACGCCATTTTAGTTGGAAATTGGACTCTATCGTGTTGTTCATTTGTTTTATTTCGGAAATACAATTGATTGTCATTGTAAATTGTGTGAATATCATTTAAACTTTAGGGTTTAAGCGATTGTTGATATCATGCATTTTGTGGACTTATTTGATTGATTCTTCAATTGACATTGTATAATTGCAATCCATCAATTGAAGCACATCACATTAAATCAAGGCAGGCACCTAACCATTTGATTCATCTATAGAAGGTCTTTGAAAGATGCCGACTATATAAGTTATGCACAAGCCCCTTGAAGTGCGTCTTTAGGGTAGCTTCTGGAAAATTCCTTCGATTTGCCATCCATAAGAAAGGGATCGATGTTGGTTTAGCAAAAGTGAAGGCTATATGGTCTATGCCCTCACTAACCAACTCTAAGGAATTGAAAACCTATATTAGGCAATTTATCCATATGCTAGCTAAAATCTCACACCCCTTGCAATAGCTCATGAAAAAGTGCACACATTTGAGTAGGAATAACCACAAGAGGAGGCTATTCAATAAATAAAGGAGATACCTCTCCACAGATGATGACAATGCCACTTAAAGGGTTGCCAATGATTCTCTACTTAACATTTACAGACAAGTCCATTAAGGCTTTACTAGCACAAGAATTAAATGGTGTAGAGTGATTGGTTTACTACTTAAGCCAATCCTTCTAAGGAAGCGAAGTCAATTACTTAGCTTGTGAGAAGCATTGTCTTACATTGTTATTTACCATGCAATAACAGTGCCACTACTTTTTAGCATATAAGGTGAATCTTATCACTCGCTTCAATCCAATCAAATATTTGTTATCACAACTAGCTTTATTAGGATGAATTGTAAAATAGTTGTTCCTCTTGTTTGAGTTCAACATTACAATTGTGCCACATAAGGCTATCAAGTCTTTGGCTATGATAGACCTTACCCATTTTCCCATGAAACATGGGATCCATGCCACACATACGATACCAACAAAGTTCCATGAAGATTCCATGAGGGTAAAGTTGGATGGAGTGGTAGGTGCAGTTTGATGGTTCCTTTACTAACATTAGATGAGGAGCCAAGTTACTACTGACATCTTCTAAGGGTCAAGAGATACCTAACATTCAAGTTGGACTTCCACTATACCAATAATGAGGTCGAGTACGAAGCTCTTCTATTAGGACTCATTTTTGCCCAAAATGCTAACGCATTTCGCTTATGCATCCTTAGTGATTCAAACCTGATCATTAAGTAGGCTAATGGTGAATTTGCTCTTAAGGAATCAACATTAGTGCCTTATAGTGTTGTAGTGCAATGTTTGATCAACAAGTTCAATTCAGTGAGATATGAGCATACCAAACAATCTACTAATCTTTTTGCAAATGCAATCACAATATTGGCCTCTAAAGTTTCTATTCAAATTGAAGAATAATTTGAATATTTAAGTCATTAAAGATTCCATCCCCGTATATAGCCCTAGAGCTATTGGATGAATAAGAGGAAGCATAAGATGATTGACGTATCTTGATGTAGCTTTTGTAGCAACCTTAAAGAACTTCACTTGCATTAATGAAATCTTGTATTTTAAAGGTCTAAAAGGCATTTTATCTTGATGTATTTGTATAAAACAAGCTCATCTAAAGCTATATAAATACCATAAGATTTAGCATGGAGAAGAAGGGCAACCCATGTATCATCGCATTCAACACACTGGGTATTACTGGCCCATAATGTCTAAAGATGTATCATAGCTACAAATGAATCGCCTAAAGTGCTTTGAATTCCCTAACTAGGGAAAATGCAACTTTATGGCAAGTGTAGGTGATTGGAGGTGCCTAAGCATTAATTACTTGAAAAACAATGTCTTACCTACCAATAGCATAATGCCAAATTAGTAAAACACAAACTAAGAAAGTACATTATGCATGAAGATGAGTTGTATAGGGTAGCTCACATGGGAAAGACACTTAGATGTATAGCACCCCTTGAAATAGAAACTGTCTTAGCTCAAGCACACTCCGAATATTGTGGAGATTACCAAGGGGGAAGGAAGTTGTACTACCATTTGCTTAATATGAGACACCCCTAGCCCCTTATGGAAAATGACGTGTTTAACTTTGCTAAGAAGTGTGTTGTATGCCAACAACATGGTGTTGCAACCCTTACTTCTGCTGTTGCACTATATGACCTAACTAATCTATGGCCATTCCATACTTGGGCATTTGATCTAATTGAGCTAATACATCCACCATCCAAGGGGTGCATTTGGATTTTAGTGGGGATAGAATGCTTCATCAAATGGATAGAGGCAACCCCCCTAAAGAAAGTAATAGGACTCACAATAGCAAGCTTCATAAAGGAACATATTATTTGTTACTTTGGAATCATAAAGCCTATTCTCTCAGATAATGGCATGCCCTTCATCAACTCACATGTACGACAACTATTGGCCTCTAACAACATTGATCATGAAAATTTTGCACCATGTTATCTAGAAGGAAATGACCAAGCAAAGGCAATAAACAAGACTCTCTTAAAGGCACTCAACCAAATGGTTCATGAAATTTACAAGGAATGGTATGACAAACTACCATTGGCATTATAGACTTATAGGACATCTAAGTGAAGTTTGATATAGGCTACTATCTTTTCTTTGATTCCTTTTACACAATTAGCTATCATTGTTGAATTGGAACCAGATATCTTACACATGCGAGATCTTAAAGCCTTAGAAGCGAGATGAGATGTTGCCAAGCGCAACCTTATTGACTACTAACAGTGACTTAGTGTAACTTATGATCGTTTGGTCAAGAAGTTACCCTTTCAATAGGGCGATGTTGTACTTCATGCAGCAGAAAATGTGTGGAAGCAAGGTTGTCAAAATCGCGATTTTACGTAGAATCGCTAAGGGGTTCGTGGAATCGAAATGTAGAAACGGAAGTTTCTACAACCTATATAAAATAACTTTCAAATATTGTAAATTTACTTATAATAGTCATTAAAAAATATAATGGATAATAGAAATAAGGAAATTCAACATTTATTTTGGTCATAAATTACAAATTTGCAATAAAAGTTATAATATAGATAATTAAGCATAAGTTGTATAATATAGATATTTTATTTCTAAAATGATAAATCATGTATAAAGCGAGTTTCACCTAGTTATATATACAAAAGCTAAAACATAATAGATAAAATTTAAAAATCAATTGTGACTTTAAGAAAATACTAATAAATAAAAGTTGATAACGAAGATATACCATTAGAAATGAGTAATATAAAAAAAATGATAAATAACTACTAACAAAAAATAAATAATAAAAAAGATACTATAACAAGAAAAGCCTTCAAAATTATATATTACTAGGTAAATTTTTACACTATTTGTGATTATTAATTCAAAATATATTTACTTAACAATATATATTTAAAAGTATTATAACTATGAGATATTGAAAAGATAGAAATATAAATGCATTTATACCTTTCCTATCAAATCTAAAAAATTATTATAAAGTTAAAGTTATCTACCATTTATTTTATTTACTATTACAAAAATATTAATTAAAATAAGAAAAGTTGCAGCAATCAAACATGAGTACTTAACACAAACATGATTACAAATAAGAACAGGAAGACCGACGATTGATGAACACAAACACGAAGAATTCAACGCAACACAACACACCAACGAGCGATGAGTGATGACCGACGAACAAACAACAACAACAGCAACAACTCCCGAAGGTTGACATTTACCCCACACAAGATTGACACTCAAGATTTAAGATTAGAAAAAAAAATACTACTTGAAGTTTCAAGTTTCTATTAAACAAAAGGAACCGATAGGAAAAAATAAGAACAAAAAGTTAGAAATAGTACACATACATACCATGATGCCTAAAATAGTTGAAGAATGTCTTCACTCCTTCTACTGATGGAAAATAAGACCTTGTAGTAAAAATGCTAGTGGACTTGCGATTTTACCGATTCCACATGTGGAATCACGATTCTATTACGATTTTACCTCAAAAATGTTTTTACATGCGAGTTGACTAGGAATGTGCTCACCAACTCGTAAAATTGTAGAAACGTGTGAGTTAACTCGTGGTTTTGACAACATTGTGTAGAAGGGTATTTTAGTGCCGAAGTTTATGCCAAAGTGGGAAGGTCCTTTTATAATCCATAATTTCATGACAGCGGCTACTGCAAGCTATTGAATATGACAAACAATAAAATTACTATACCTATTAATTTCCAATATATTAAGAAATTTCATATGTAAATGTTATGATGTATTTACACTATGTTATGAATAAAATATATGACTTGTATCATCAAAACTTTCATTGCTCTCTCTCTCTCCTCCTCATTCCTTTCTTATTTTGTTGCTATAAAGTTAGAGATTTATCTCAATGCACAAAACATAATTAATATAATAAATAATCTATTGTATCCCTATTGCATGGTATAAGCAGTCTCTTGATTGTGCGATGATAAGCTTAACTTACAAATGTTGATTGATAGGAGCACAGTCACCTAGGTGCATTATGTTGGGATATTATATCCAAATAGGAGAATTGTCTCCTTGCACACATAGCAAATGAAAGAAATATAGGGAAAAAATGATGATAAATGGTTAAGCATTAGGAAATACCCTCTTTCCACTAGCTAATAACAATGCTTCATGGTAGCATAACAACTTAGCAATTTCTTGGCTTTAGCAACAATGAGCCTCAAGCTATTAACCTTGAACTTTAGAAGATGAGCTCTCTCGACACTTTTGACTAGCTCTTCAATTTGTCCTCTAATAAGGATTTCCAAGACCTATCCATTAGTATCATCACCTCCCCCAACATTTTCACCATGGTATGGGCTAGCTCTATATCCAACATAGGAGACTCAGCTTAGAAATCCTATCTATAACATTAAGAGACTCTAATGGTGCAAAAGATGAGAAGGCACAACAAAGCCTTGAAAAGAAACAATCTCCTCCAATTCAGTAACGTTTTTAAGAGTTGTTACCTTATCTTGACTAGACAAGTTAGCAATTGAGGAAAGATGGATATTTGTAGGTACTACATATAGCATGCCTCCATAGGTACCTAAATAAAGTAATGCATTAGCATGGCTATCCTCTTTACCTTCCTCTAGGATGGGTAAATTACCATCAAGAGTGATCTCACCTACTATGGAAGGGGTATTGTATTCTTCAATGTAATTGTCATCAGTCCCATCATCATCAGAACAAGTTAGGGATTCCTCATAATCTACTATGTCTTGATCACCACCCTTTGCATTTTGGAACACCACCAGTAAAGTAGAGGTGCTCAAGTGAGGCCTAGAACATTAGGTAATAGTACAACCCCTCATATTATGTGCTGGAAGAGAGCCCACCTCAATCTAAAAAAAGAGAAAGAAAGAAAGAAAGAAAGAAAGAAGGAAAGAAAGAAAGAAAGAAAAACCATGGTTAAATGAGGAAGAAAAGTAATGACAACAAGACATGTCTAAAGACATCACCTCTTGAATAGATCAACGCTTGGTTCATTTGGAGTCTACTAATGGAGGGGATGAGTGGTGGTCCTTATACTTCAATGAAAGTCTCACAGTCTCAGCATCACCAAGTGGGCCTAGCTTTTCAGAGGCATGTTCCACAACTTTCTATACACCACTATTAAGTTTAGACTAAGGCCTTGGCAACTTGAGATAGAACTCATAACAATACATGGTTAGTGTAGGAAGCACGTCATCTACTAATGCAAAGGCATAAGCTCAAAATACATTTATGTGGCTTGATTAACATGATAGCTAGCTAACAAAAGCAGCCTCACAACGATTTGTAAAAGGAAAGAACAGTTGTTGCATGCTTAGATGAATACTTTTAAAGTCACTTGGTGAAAGTGATTAACAACATTAGTCAAAACTTTAAGTCACAAAAATGAGACAAGGCACCCTTTAGTTAAAGTCAAATTGGCATGCCACCTTAAGAGGTGACTACACCATGACTTTGCTTTGAGAAGTGCCTAGTCAAGTCTGTATCATCAAGCAGGGAAGGCAAGCTCCTTAGAATACATTATATAAGGAACCTTGCCTCGAAATTGTGCACTCCTACAATTTCCAATCAAGGTTACCTCTTCCTTTGAGCCTATAGGATAGTATCTACCATAGTCTTCATAGCTTAGCATTCGCTCTACATAGGGATAGAATGTAAACTCATCCTCAATATCTATGAGCTATAGAAGCAACCACTTGAATGCCCTAAGGAGACTAAGGTCAGATTTGTCATCAATAATGAAAGGTGTAAAGTGCTTTTAGAACCACTCACAAAAGAAGAGCTATAGGAATACAAGGTCCACATGTGACAAGTTCACATAGTGACCCTTTGAGTGCATGGAAGCTTGATGATATAGGTCCAAGCGCTAATATAATAAGCCTAAGTAAAAGAGGGTTAGTGTAAAGCATTCACCCTAGGAAATTCATATGGCTAATAGGAAGAGGTATGGACTTACACCTTCCTCCAGCTTGCTACAAAGCATGAATAAAGAAAGCCAAAACGCGAAAAGAGCCACAAGCACGTACATGTAGCAAGAAGAAGAGGACTTAAAATTAAATAATGCAAATATTAAGTGCATGTGCGCGCGCACACACACACACATATATATAGAATACTTATTCTTATTCATGACTTAAGCTAAGACCTAAGACTTATTCACTCTTTGCTCTTCGAAGAAGTATGCGAGCCAAGATGAGAATCATGGCTTCTTCCTTTTAGTATGAGCAACTTGTAGAACACAAAGTAAGGACGTTTGAAAGCTGTGTTCTTTACGAGAATTGCAGTTGCAGTAATGTTGGTTTCCCTTAAGCCATGAAGGTTTAGGAGCATGACCATGTTTTCTAGTGTTGAAGTTATCTCTCTACACGAAGTGATAAACGTGTAGGTTTGAATACTCCAACAGTAGATGAGGGCCTACCATACCTTTATTTCACTTGTTTGTTGGAATCACAGTCGAGTGGAGGTGATAATGGCACTCACAACCCTAGCCTTCTTCAAAAGATTCACGTACTTCAACTTTGTGGTGATGTATTCCACCTAAGCATCCCATCTAGGAGGTAGCTCCTAGAGAGATGCAAATTGGGGATAGGAAAGTGGTAACTCTTTCCTCTCGTTTTTATAGCGCAATATCGAATCTCCTCTAATGGTGTCCCTAGAATTAGTAAGAGGCTCTCATTTAATAAATCGAAGCACACCATCAATAGAGTGGGTCGCGCAGTGTTTACAACACTTCGTCTTGTTCCAAAACATGTCTTTAGAGATAGTGTCATCCAACTAGTTTCTCGAAAACTTAGGATTGATGGTGAATGTTCATCTAAATGAACCAGCAAGTCTCTCTCTATTTGATTACTTCTGCACTTCAAGCTTGCTTACTACTTGATTCTTTCATCGTCTATGTGTAACTTTGCTTTGGTACTTATGAGACTATTTGGAAGTAATGCTGTTCACCAGATAGTACCTGCGAAATAATAATAATAATAATAACAAAAAGATTGAATTAAAGCTTCTTCTTTTTTTTTTTTTTTTGGGGGGGGGGGGTGGTTTAACAATGGGAAGCGTGAAAGTAAAAAGCCAAATAGCCAATGGAGCACAAGCACAATAACTTGGAAGCGTTACCATTGCATTAATAAAAAATCCCAGCTGCTCTATGAAGACAAGCATATTAGCTTTTTCAAGACATTGTGAAAGTGTACGTATATGTTTTTCAAGATCAATAAATCCAAGGGAAAAGGGCACACAGAGAATCGGCGGCGCAAGATTCATGAAAAATAATTTTCAAATTTCTTTCCTCGTGATTTAATTAAAGCTTACTGGAGAAGGAGGCTAGCGAGTTTGTCTGTCCTATGATCACTAGGGAATTCTTTTAATTTAATTAAAGAAACTGACCACGAGTTTTGACAAATTATGGGATAAATCAATGAGGAAGCCAAAAGCACACGACTGTGTTCATGCAACGAAAAATAAAAGTGAAGTACATGTATGATGATTATGTGAAACAAAGGCAATGATGCCCACGCAATGCCAAATTTAAAGAATAAAATTTCCTACGACAACCAGTGAGATGATTTTCCATGTTCCATTATTAAGTTCGTCTCTGGAATAAAAGCAAACCATACGATCATCGGTATTACTGAAGCTTGTTTGAATTGCAATGAAGTATTGCTGCCGTGAGAGGAGTACTTGAGGCTTTTATTAATGGAAGTGAAGATAGGGATTTGATCATGCTCGTTTAAAGGTTTGCTTTATCATGGGTATTCTTCTATAACTAAAGCAGGTTTACTAAAAAAAATAATAATAATAATAATAAATTATGATCCGTAGATGTCCTGATGACAAGGCGACAAATTCAACCAACGGGGTTGTGGAATCATCATGAGACTAGAGCCCATTTTATTACTAGTGAAGCAACAATATATGGATAATTATGTGGCTCGAAGCAAGCTTGGAAGGTATTGAAGGGAACTAGTTGATACATAGATAATATCTTGGAGGTAACGTTATTTCGGTAAGCCTAAAGTATAGAGCATAATTAAATGATATTGCGAACTTACATAATGAGATATATAATTAATAAATTTATAGCATTAGTGCTAGGCTTATATACTATCATTTTTCTATAAAATAAAATTCATAAGCTATGGGCATGCAGCCAACAGCAATACTGCTACTTTATAGCATATATGCACCAAACCACAATTTAGGTTTTATAATATACAAATTGATACCCTAAATACTTAAAATTCCATCTAAGAATTTTGGTCAAAGAATAAAATGTAGAGAATTGATATTTGTTATATTAGTTATTGAGTTAAGTCCATTACTTCTTTAGGCTTGTCTCCTTAAATTAGATAACAAGGTCTAATAAATCTAATCTATACTTGAGATAACTCAAGAAGAATTAGCTTGATAGACTCAAAATATAAATCATTAAATTAATCTATTTACATCTAACTTTTCTTAGACAAACTTATGTATTCATGAGGATGGTTATTGGCTTTGACCTAGTAGACTCATTCAAGATAATTATGAATTGAGTAAAGTCTATCTCATCCATTGATCACTAAGATGACGGATGAATGTCACTATACTCAAGAGCTTGTAAATACTCAATCACTCCTCCTTATTTAAACTTTTGAAGAGATAAGAGAAACGGTATTCTAATATACTGTTTCTACTCTTAAAAATCAAATGACTAACAAAGTTGATGCTTAAAATTTCCTTAAATTCTCTTATTTATTAGTTGTGTCTTCAAGATACTGAGACTATTTGTTCCCTCTCTCTAAGTCATCTCATTGAGTGTCATTTTTGCATCACTACTTTGGAGTCACGTATAGCGCAAGACTTGTCCGTGGTAAGCTCGTGACCACCTCAATTGGAACCCTTTATTTACAACTGCAACTGCATAATTCAACTCTGCCGACTACAAAATGAATAAAAAATATGAATCAGATAAAAGACAAGACCCAACATCCTCCTATTTACTGTGAATACTGACCCCAGGAGAAGAAAGTATACATTTCATGTGTATGAAGGAAAAAAATTCTCTGTTTCTGTCTAATGAGAAGGGGCTAAAGATTGACCCCACCATCGTGCAAACCCACTTCCAGCCCACATATCACTGGCTCGTGTGTCATAGTTTCTCCTCTGTTGCTGCTGATGAAGACTCCACAAATTATACAAAGGAAGTGCCGCAGTATGGATGTTCATAGTTGATGGCAAAACCGTTAGCTCCAGCAATACTCATTGTTGGTTTAGTGCAGAGCTCAATAAATATTTAGCCGGTTCTCTTCAAACACTCCTTGGCTAGCCCAAAGTCCTTTTTTTGATTGTCGAGTTGTTTTCTCCATGGGTCATTATGTAACTTGTAGTGCAAAACCTTGCCCCCCCAAAAAGAATAAATATATAAACAGAGGTTAGCTGAGGTTGTCAACACTATGCACTTGAATGTCCTTTAGTCATAAAATAATAAAAGAAAAAAATAAAAAAGAGAAGAATTAATGTCATCGAGGAAGGGAACAACCTGAATATCTCTACAGCACTTGATGACACTTTTTGAAGATTATTAAAAATTAAAAAAAAGAAGAAGAGGGATAGCCTTTTTCTAGGTGCAGGCCAAGCAACCGCCATACAACTGTTGAGCAGATATGACAATATTTGTAGGCAAGTAAGCAGAAGTAGATTTTAGCTAATAACATATTTGATCTGTATTTCAACTAAAAGACATTGTCCATTACTCACAACTTATCACATATCTATATTCTCAGTTAACGAACAATCAATTCAGGCAGGAACTCCATAATATTACATGTTTTGGGAAATGTCTCCTAGCATACTGACAAAAAAAGCTATAACCTCATTGACCCAAATTTAATCATTTAAATAACATTTAATTGTAAGGCAACAGAGAAATGAGATTGCCCCAAAAGTTGGAGGAGAAGGAAAAGGAGGATAAGAAAAGATGGCATGCAGTACATTAACTAATACAGCAGGTAGCTTACCTGAAGAAACGTTGCAAACACATCATCTTCTGTAAGTTGCAAAAACGTAGCAGCCCAATTGTCAACATGACCATATGCAGCTTTCTGCCTCTCGGCCTCCAGCAAAATAGAATCCCGGTACAAGAACCTTTGCCACATCCTTTGTATACTTGCAAGCTTGAACTTCACTTCAGTCTCATTGAAGCCCTATATGCCATGCCACAAACAGAGTGTCACCTTTTGTCAGTTTCAAATTTTGATTCTGGTCCAATTAAATAATTTCCAGATTGGTTGAAATGATTACCCGAAGAATGTTTATTAAGTTAGGAATTTCATCTTCATCTACACGTACAGCAAAACTTTCATAATTGAGCACGTTTTCATATGGCAAGAATATCCCATCCTGTGAATGTGCAAAGGAATAAGAAACAGGAATGTAGAAGAATAACTGCCACTTGCATTACCAACTGACAAATTGTGTAATGCCATTGTGGATATTCATATGAGATGCTGAAGGCTAGTTTGACATGTATATTAATGACAAACCGGGGAAAGAATTTGATCTTAGTGTCACAGTACCAATTCACATGCAAAAGGAGCATATCATCAGATTTTTCTCATTTAGCAGAGTAAGATGATAATTTACCTGAATGACCACTGGAATACAACCTTGCAGAATACTATCTTCCATTCGACCACTCCATCCATCTCCAGGCAACGCGCCACAAAAAATAGAATTGGCGAGATCCTCATGATAGTTCTCTGAACGAACTGGTGTAACAGTCACATCATCTGCATGCTGTTTCCCAAGCTTTCCTTCCTTGTTAGGGCTTGATCCAAATTCTTGTGCCAGCTTTTGTCTAATTCCCATGCTATACCTGCATTTTAAACTGATGTGAGATTTCTTGTTGAATACAATTCAACCTTCCAGGCCAAAAAAATGAAAAGAGGCTGATGCAAGAAACTTGCATCTTATTCATTTCCTGGGCATGTTGAATATTGTTGATAGCAACAGATATGCTGTGTACACTAAGGAATATATGAATTTTTCCTGTTCAGATTCAAGCCATTCATGAATCTTTGTTTAAGGTTGTTCAAAACGCCAGATTAGCTGAAAAATCATAATTTCTTATTACAGAATGAAAAACGAAAAGATTGATGACAGAAAGTAGGGGCTCTTCAGATACAAAGAGAAGCAAAGTAATTAGCTCAAACTGACACTATTGTATTCCAACACCATATTGTGCAATCTAAGAAGGAAATGAGAAGCAAAAGAAAAGTTAAAGAGACTTGTAATCTCACTTTAAACTGCATCCAAATCTAAGAACTATAATATATGAACCCTCAATTCCATCAAACTCATCCAATTCAGTCCAACTTAACAAAATCTAGTTCTCTTTTTCCCATTCAATTCAACTTTCATTTTAGCTATCTATTAGTGAATTCATTTATTCTAGCTACCCTTTTGTTTCCTGAAAGTACATTACAAAGGGCAGGACTGATTAAAACAGTCTTTATATTAAGCTGTATGTTGAATAAGACTTGAGTTTCTTACGTGTCTTCTGGCCTTCCTTCTGTGTATGCTGGACCCAGATTTCCATTAAAGTAAAATAGTGTTTTCCGGTTCTCATATGGCCTGAACACAGACAATTCATTCTGCTTCAACAGAGGTAAATACTTCACTCTTGTTCAACTGAACAAAGATTGCTATATGCAAGCTGTTAAGACAGTGGAATCAATGTAGAATAGACCTGTCCCAAAGTTTTAAGCTTAGAGCATTTGCATCGGGTTGTTTCCAAGCAGGAAGCACTAGATCTTTGTCAGGATCATAGCATGGATGGAACCCCCTCCTGTCAGGAGAAATAGTATCCCAGTTGTCAGCCCAGTATGCTGTGGTTGAATGATTGTGCTTCGAATTGGTGTTGCCCCAGTGAACCAACATCATGCTGTTCCATATCTCTTTCGGGGCATAGCAAGCTCCTTCATCCCAGGAAAAGAACTGCCTCAAGAAGATACAAAAAAATGAATTGATTAGCATAGACTTAGATTTCATAGGCCTAATAGATCCTTAGCCGATTAGAGTCATAGGTTACAATATAGCTTGGTCAGAAATCAAGCAGTGATCAGTTGAATTTTGTTACTCAATTCCCACTATATAATATACTTGAAGCGTTTAATTTAACCGAAATAATCTAGTGGCGTTTTGTTAAATTTTCCCAAGTGATAGATCCAGTAGCTCAGATGTTATCCTACCCAGATATGGTCCCTCCCCGATGAATGATTCCAGTAAGGATATTGTGCCACTATATGATGATATGCCTTCTTGTAAAACTCCAAGGTGAATGAGCTCCTTAAGCCCCTATGATCCTGATAGAAATAGCCAAAATCAATGCATTATTTGTTAGACAAAAATAATGAAGATGTACATAACATTTGGCATAGATTAACAGTAATTATTCTTCAAATGTCTCACATTAGCCCTATGATTATATATTAATCCAAAAGCTCAGCAAAGTCAGAAGCAAGCATTCACATTGTTTTGGTGATAACACATTGTATATAGAGTTGGCAATTCAGACTCTTCACTATATCTTGACATGGCTAAAGAAAATATACCTGCATACTCAAGTGAGGTGCATCGTCTACACGAGTGATAATGCATGAGTCAAGAACTGGAACAAAGAAAAAATCTGCTTCTTCACCATTTAAAGTCCTATGAGGACTGGCTAAGATACTTTCATAGAGTGCGATCTGAAATTATTCTCACTGTCAGACCAATTACAAATTCAAAGTGCTTTTGCTGTCTGAGTTCTAATGGAACTACAGTAGACAATACCTGAGAGCCGTACAATTGATCTGTCCACAATGTAGCATTCCTTTCATCATAGATTCTGTTTACACACTCAAACTTGAAGTGCCGCCCCTATAAAGACCAGATTATCAGTACAAAATATATCGCACTAGACTACATGAGATAATGAGAACTCTTGCCCAACCTCAAGAAGTAGACTATTGAATTCTGGAGGCAAATCATAAACGTATATGAGGGGCCTTTTCTTTTTCACAGAAGCATTGAAGTTCTTTAGGGTCCCTGTTGAATGTGGGTCTTTAGGCACCTCAAGCTGAGCTGGACGCAGCCACCTGGGCCATTCCATGAGAGATGAAACCACTGATGGGATACTACAGTCTGTTCCATACCAGCCGTTGTCACACTGAAATGTCAAGTTCATAAATTAAGATAACAGTTCCAAGATATCAGAAGGGTACAAAGACACAGAAGATAGAGAGGATTCATTTCAGAGCAAACATTTATTCTAAGCTCCAAAAACAAGGATTTAAATATTTCCACATGTTAAATTTGCTAAAGGGAGACTTTGGATGGGGGAACAGAATTTCTAGTGAGAGAAAGTGCTCTCTCCTTTCACTAGAAAACCACCCTAAATAAACCCACCTGAGAAAAACACTCCCCTTCTTTCTCTCCTGTTTTCTCCTTCTCCCTTCTCCTTCATTCTTCTCTCCCTCACTGTCCCTTTCTTTACTTCCGATGAGAGGTGACTCCTCTAAAAAGCCAACAAGGGGTGGCCAGCATACACTGGGAAACCACTTCCTTCAGGTATTTTTAGAAAACCAGGGCTGGTATTGTGCTGCTAGGTCCCCTAATATTGTTTTGCAGTCTGACCAGAATGGGGAAAAAAGAAGGCCTCTTTTCTACCCCATGGTCAAAAGCAAACAGACTTAGCTAAAAATGGCAATTTGGAGCCTTGTGCTATTGTTGAAAGGGCCAATTCAGAGTTTCAAAGGTTAAGTCATATCGATATAAAGTCCTCCTCATCTGCCACAATAGAATTACCTGTGGAAAGCAATTCCTTATTTGGAAATACTACTTTGGAAGAAATAATCGAGTTTTTAAGCAAATTGGAGGGGGAAAACCACTACCAAAAACACTCTCTCAACCTCTACACACAGCTACACCTTCCTTGTCTAGTTTTCCAACCTCCGGAGTGGATCATATGAAATCATATACTGATGTTAGTGTTGAAGATTGTATAATTATCTCCTAAATAGTTGCGATTGTATCTCTGTAATTATATGTAATTATTTCTTTCTATGTTTAGTTATTTTCTATTTTTATTCCCTTTTTCCTTAGGAATAAGTTTTACAATGTATATAAGAGAGCTAATGTACCTAAATACAGAGACATACGAATAAGAAAAAAATTATTCTTGAAATTGTCTTCATGGTATCAGAGTAGACTATATAATCCCTTGCAAGCCTCTCAAATTTGAATAAAAAAAAGTATGACTGCCCAAATCCCTGAATCCACAACCAAACCATCCAAATCAGCCATTGTACCATCTTCTCCTATCATTCAAGTTCAATCTGAAACGTCCACCTTTAACACCGACATAATCCTTACTGAAACTAACTATGACATCAGGTCTCAAATCCTGGAAATGCATATTGCTGGACGTGAGAAACTTGATTATATTATTGGGGATTCTCCTCAACCAACATTAGATGATCCTTTGTACTTTAAGTGGTATGCTGAAAACAAAAAAGTTAAAAGCTGGTTACTCACATCAATGACACCAGAAATTATGAAAGGTATCTCCACTTTCGTACTGCCCGTGAAATCTAGAGTGCTCTTGCTAAAGCACTTTATGATGGATCAGATGAAGCACAAATATTTGCTCTCAATCAATGTGCATCTCACTTTGTCAATCAGGTTGTTCTCTTACCTCTTATTATGGTGAACTTGTCAAAATGTTTCAAGAACTTGACCATCGTGACAAAATTAAAATGACAGACCCTGATGATGTTATTATGTACAAGGCGTCTATTAAGAAATTGAGGATACACATTATTTTGAATGGTCTTGAAGCTGAATTTGAACAAGTGTGAGGAGAAATCCTTTGCATGGATCCAAGTCTAGATCTTGAATGCACATATGCGTATGTACGTCGAGAAGCAAACCATAAAACTCTATTAACAGGTGACTCGATTACTTCTGATTCTATGGCTATGTTAGCCCAATGAAATAAACTACCTGCTCAACAAACCAACCCCAATAGTACACTACCATATTCAACAACAACATCTTGTAGCTTTGATGTTAGAAGTAAGTCATCTGGTCCATCTAGACACTGCACTCATTGTGGAGGAACAGGGCATACTCAAAGTCAATGTTATGACCTGATTGGATACCCTGAGTGGTGGGGCCTTCCGAAGCTCCAAAACGTAAGTCCAAAGCTGTTGCAGCAGCACTTCTGCCTCCACCACCACAACTGAATTGTCACCACTAGATGTTGCTGCTTTACATATTTCATCAGATCCTCCAGGTAAGTTTTTAGATATTCCTACCTCTATTAGGTCAAGTGCATGGATTATTGATTCTGGATCAACAGATCACATGTCTTTTGATACTAAATCTGTGTCAAAATTGAAACCATTTGAACAATCTGTTGTGTCTGCAGCCAATGGTACCGAAGCTACTATCATTGGTAAAGGTTCATTCTCTCTAGATAAACTCAACTTAGACTCTGTTCTTATAGTTCCATCCCTTAATTTCAATTTAATTTTCGTTTCTCAAATTACAACCTCCTTGAATTGTATCGTGATTTTTTTGCCTGATTATTGTGTTTTTAAGGACATCAAGACAAAGAAGACAATTAGTTGTGATACTAGAAAGGGAAAGCTCTATTATCTTGATCTCACACCACCCAGTTTAAGTGCATTGACCAAGACGAGATCTGCAACTAGTTCAGCATCTACTTTTGATAATTGGTTGTGGCATAAACGCCTTGGACATGTATCATTTGAATATTTGAAGTATTTATTTCTTAAACTTTTTTCAAAAGCATATCCATCATTGTTGAAATGTGAAACTTGTGAATTGGCAAAGAGCCACCATGTTCCGTTTCCAATAAGTTCGAATAAAAGTTCTATACCATTTATGCTTGTACACTCTGATGTTTGGGGTCCAGCAAAAGTACCAACTCTTAAGGGATCTTGTTGGTTTATGTCATTTATTGATGACTATAGTTGTATGACTTAGGTATGTCTGATGAAGACTAACCAAGAAGTTTGTTCATAATTTAAACAATTTTATTTAATGGTTACCACTCAGTATAAATCAGCAATACGAGTTCTTCAAACTGATAATGGTGGAGAATTTATCAACCTTGAGCTGAAACAATTTTTCCAACTTCATGGCATCATTCATCGAACTACATGTTCTTATTCCCCTCAATAAAACGGGGTTGCAGAAAGAAAAAACCAGCATCTCTTAGAAATGGTTCGAGCTATGCTATTTGAAGCCAATATGCCTCTTCAATATTGGGGGGAATCACTTGCTACTGCATCTTATTTGATAAACCGCATTCCTGAAGCTTGGACTTCCATACTCCACTTGAAACTCTCAACCACAACCTAACCTCACCATCAATATCAAATTTACCTCCAAAAGTTTTTGGCTGTACTGCTTTTGTCCACATACCACATCATAATCACCACAAACTTCAACCTCAAGCTATACAATGTGTTTTTGTAGGTTACAGTCTTCATCAAAAAGGATATAAATGTTACCATCCCCCTACACACAAGATTTATGTTACTATGGATGTTCAATTCCATGAACATAAGATGTATTTTTCTACCACCTCAACTGCAAGTCAGGGGGAGAGGAGTATTGACTTGCAATCTCTTAGCCATCAAATTGAACCTATACCTGAACCTGAACATCAACCTGAAAAAATGAACCACATGAACTTCTGAACCTGAAGACTCTGGACAGGAAGATACAATCACTGAACCTCGTTTACCCGAACCTGAACCTCCTGAGTCTAAGTCAATGGAATTTGAACCTGAATCCCCTGGTTAGAATAATAGGGCAGAATCAGATGTACCACAGCAATTGCCTAGTCTTGATGCTCCTAGTCTACAAGAGTTATCTTTACAGACTGAACCTCAGGTAAATCTTGATCCTTCACTTTGAACACTTCCTAATCACACCACAAGAGGAGTTCCTAGAGTAAGTTATGAACCCGTTTTGAATTCTACTCCCAAATACACAATAAATAATTATATATCTTATCATAGGTCATCAAAGACATGTCAATCATTTGTAAATCAATTATCTGCTGTACATATTCCTAATAGTGTGCAGGAAGCAATAAAAGACTCCAAATGGAGATGCAATGAATGAAGAAATGAAGTCTCTTCAAAAGAATGGAACATGGGAGGTGATTAATCTACCTGAAGGAAAAAAACCTATTGGATGTCGATGGATCTTTACAATCAAATATAAAGCAGATGGAGCTATTGAGAGATATAAAACTCGGTGAGTTGCTAAAGGGTACAATTAGACATATGGAATTGACTATGTAGAAACTTTTTCACTTGTTGCCAAAATAAACACTGTAAGTATTCTCTTATCATTAGCAGCAAATCTTGATTGGCCTCTACATCACTTTGATGTAAAGAATGCATTCCTACATGGGGATCTCCAAGAAGAAGTATACATAGAATTAACTCCTGATCCGGCATACTCTTTGAGTGTTGTTAGTCAATACATGCACTCTTCAAGTGAAGGGAAACTCACAGTGCTTATTATATGTTGATGATATGATTGTAACTGGAAATGATACAGAAGAAAGGATAGCCTTGCAAACTTATCTTTCTCAGGAATTTGAAATGAAAGATCTTGGACCTCAAGTATTTTTTGGGGGTTGAGGTGTTACGATCTAAACAAGGGATATTCTAGTCACAACGTAAGTATACATTAGATTACTAAAGGAGGTTGGTATATTATCTTGCAAGCCTATTGATACTCTTGCAGCTGAAAATGTTAAGCTGGGCATTTTTCCAGACTAGACTCCCACAAACAAAGAACAGTATCGAAGGTTGGTAGGTCAGTTGATGTATCTTGCCCTTACTAGACCTGATCTAGCATACTCTTTTGAGTGTTGTTAGTCAATACATGCACTCTTCAAGTGAAGATCATATGAAAGCTGTACTACAAATATTACAATATTTAAAGTGAACTCCAGGAAAAGGGATTATGTTTACTAAAGTTACAGCTTTATCTATTGAAGGATATACTGATGTAGATTGGGCTAGTTCAGTTGATGATAGGCATTCAACTGCTGGATACTTGACCTTTGTTGGGGGAAATTTAGTTACATGGCAAAGTAAAAAACAAGGAGTTGTAGCTAGATCCAATGCGAAAGCTGAATATTGAGGTATGGCTAAAGGAGTATGTGAGTTGCTATGGATAAAAAATTTGTTACATGAACTCAAAATTCCATTCACACTTCCTATGAAGTTATATTATGATAACCAGGCTGCATGTGATATAGCTCATAATCTTGTGCAACATGATCGTACAAAGCATGTGGAAATTGATGGACATTTCATTAAGGAACAGCTAGAAACCAAGATAATTGAAGTTCCTCATGTACGATCTGAAGATCAACTTGCAGATATTCTTACTAAAGCAGTATCAAGTAAAATCTTTCACCAAATGTTAGATAATTTGGGCATGCAAAACATCTATGCACCAACTTGAGGGGGAGTATAGAAGATTGCATAATTATCTCCTAAATAGTTGTGATTGTATCTCTATAATTATATGTAATTATTTCTTTCTATGCTTAGTTATTTTCTATTTTTATTCCCTTTTTCCTTAGGAACAAGTTTTACAATGTATATAAGAGAGCTAGTGTATCCTTATACAGAAATATACGAATAAGAAAAAAACTATTCTTGAAATTGTCTTCAGTTTGTCGCCCCTAAGCCTGTTCTGTTGAACCAAAGTTTAGACACTGGAATACTTCCCCAGTCCAAAAAGGGGTCATTCCAAGAGTCAAAACCCCTCAAGAAGTTGAAGATGAGTGTGCAAAATACTGGAACTCCACCCTTGTTGGGTATTTCCTTGGCTGAAAGTTGCCTTTCTCTCTACTCCAGGCCACAGCAATCAAGACTTTGGAAGGACTATGGAGTCTTTGAAGTCCTTGGAAACAATGAAGGTTTCTCTATTTCCAATTTGCTAAAGAGAGAGACTTATCACAAATCCTTTAGAAGACTTGGTTCTTCACGCAAAGATTACTCATCTTGCAAAAATGGAGAAGGGGTATGTCCCTAGAAAAACAATAGCCCACAAAAATCCTAGTATGGACAACTATCAACCACATCCCTTGTGAATACCTTGACCCATAGAGTATTAGCCATATAGCTAGTGGGATTGGAGTATCTTCAAAAGCCGGTACTCTAACTGCCCACTGGGAAAGAGCAAACCAAGCACATGTGCTAGTGGAGAAAGATGCAAGAGACAATCTTGCTATACATGTCGATGTAGAATGATCAAACGGCTCCCTTGCAAAAGTCTTAGTAGATTATCAACGGTTACCGCCTTGATGCCTTTCTTGCAAAGTTTTTAGGCATTCTTGTTTATCACTTGCAAACTAAAGAATTCACTCAACTACTAAGAACTCAAATGTAAGGAATGCACAGTAGAAGCAAGTTAACAAGAAAGATAAAGGAAAACAAAAAGAAGTTGCTGGCTCTAGTGAAAGTTATCTGCCCCATACCCTCAATCATCAAGTTCCTGTCGAGGAAAGTGAAGAGGTTAAGTCTCCTTTGAAACCCACCAACACCCTGACCAAACGGAAGAGGGGCCTGATGGCCATCTTAAAGCAGCAGAGGGTGTTGAAGTTCTAGAGACTCTAGAAGACAAGGAAGAGGGTGATGAGGCAGATGTGATGGAGGAAGGTTAGAAAAATGTTTTGTTGTATGAAGCCTCTACCCAACTCCCTTCCCATGTGTTGGAATCATCTAATCTGGTTGAGGAAAACAATCTGCCAAATCCTGTGGATAATACTGAACATCAGGAAGAGGGTCATGAGGCAGATATGATGGAGGAAATAAAAATACCCCTTCAAACATGCTGATAATCAAAGACCATTTGGTAGCAGCTCTAAAAGTAGTAAGAGCTCTAGGTCTTCTGGGCATTGTATGAAGAAATGCTACAAGAGGAAGCGCACTTCCACATGAGCACAAAACACTTATTCTGTTTTTGTTGAAATGAATATAACTTATTGGAATGTAAGAGGTCTGAATGACCCTTTAAAAGCTGTTGATATAAGGAACTATTGTCAAGACTTTCAAATATCTCTTATTGGGTTACTAGGATCTAGAGTTAACCACTTAAACAAGGATATAGTGAAAAGAAGGTTAACCTGAGATGGGATTTTGCCATTAATTCTCTTGCTAGAAGTCGAATTTGGACTGTTGGGACCCACCAATGTGGAGGGTGACTATCGAAGAGGAAAACACCCAGCTCATTCACTGCACATGCATTATTCTTAGAGTAAATGATGGTTTTCCAGTAACTTTTGTGTATGGGACAAATGGGGATTCACAAAAGCATCATCTTTGGGAGCATCTTCAGCACCTTTAGTGTCATCTCTGGAACCATTGATCTCCGTGCTCCATCTATGAGTAACAATGTCCTGGAACCATTCATGCTCAAGCCAAAAGTTAAAAAACTTGAAAGGGGACTTCCTGACACCGGGCGTGAAGTCCATACATGTGATTGCTAGGGAGTGATCCGATAGAGAGGGGGAATTGAACTTGGCCTGAGTTCTTGGGAAGACGTCCAACTAATGGTGGTTAACTAGGACCCTATCAAGTTTCCTCAAGATAGGATTCTGCTCCTAACGGTTGGTCCAAGTGAAGAGGTTGCTAGAGAATCAAAGGTCCTTTAGCTCAGAATTTGCTAGACAATTCTGGAAATCATTCATTGCAATTGTCATCCGTGTTCTTCACCCCAGCTTTTCTGATGGGTACCTCGTGGTATTAAAGTTGCCAAGTACCAACCATGGGCACATGGCGAGAGTTGGGGCTAAGGCCTCCAAATTTTCCCAAAGAGATTTTCTTTGCACATCATTATTTGAGCCATAAACAAATGTGAAAAAAAGAAGGGTGTTTATTTTCAAGTTATTGGCCGCACAATGCATATATTGCACATTGACATCCTCAATACGGACATCCCAATCTCTCGAGTTCCAGACCAACCACATATGCTTACAAGCCAGCAAATTCACAGCTACCTGCCACCTAGGTCCTAAAATGCCCTGACTTAGATCTTCATTTGAGGGATTAACCTTGGTCTCAAATCGCCCTATAAAGGAAATTTGATTGGTTTCACATGCCCTTTTGACTTCTGCAATTTTAGTAGGGTCGTTAAAGCCTCTTATATTCCAAGCTACTATATTCATAAGGTTGGATGGTTCAGACCCTATAGCACCTATGTGTAGGTGTGCCATCTCTTCTTTTGCTTTTTCTTTTGATGCCCCGATGAGCTTGAGCCTTTGTTGCTCACTTGGTTGCTGCTAGGGGTCTTATTAATTTGTACAAGGAGTTTGTTTAATGGCGTATTTTCAAACTCCTCATCTTCATCCGTGCTAATCTTTGCTGGTTGAGCCTGCTGAGTATTTGCTGAGCTTGGTGCACCAGCAGCTTCCAGTTGATGAGGAGATTCAAGAACTAAGGAGGGAGTATCTTGTGTGTCCTAATGTAGAGAATAGGCTGGAATTGAGCTAGAAGTGGATTCGTCAACTCCCACCTCAGCCTCTCCTTTACCAATAGAACTGGCTTCCTTGATTCCACTAGTAAGATTCTGACCAGGGTGCTGGATGATTTTCTCACCTACTACTTCTAGCAAGCTCATGTCTACATCCATACATGCAACATTTTCCTCTCATACAAGGACCCTTGGTTGCTGTGGTGACAAGGCCTCCTCACCAGAACCAGCATAGGTGCGGATTGTAGGAGAACACAGTAAGGGATAGGGCCTAACCTCATCTGCTTGGTCCTTCAGCTTACTTTTTCAACCACAACTAACTTGTACCCACTGATCGTCCTTGGGCTTGGAAGTTCCAGATGTTGATTGAGAGTCTAGGTTGCTCTTGTGTGTGCAAGAATGGTCGAAAACCTTACATGAAGAGCACCTGGGTGGGAGCCATTGATATTCTATCAATATGTTAGCTAAGCAACCATCAGATTTTTCCACTTCCACCTGGGATATCAGCACCTCCCCTGCATTGATTTCGACTAGGATGCAAGCCTGGTTGGCTCTTTGCCAAGCAGCGGTGTGCATGTCAGCTTTTATGGGAGTACCTATTGCACTAGCTATGTAGCTAACTCCTTTAGCACTTAGAAGCTTACATGGAATCCGGCTAAAGGTCACCTATACTGGTATGTGCATGGGTTGGGGTTTGTCCAATGACATACCCCTCCTCCATCTTTGTAGGATGAGGAAACGTTGGGAAAAATACCAAGTTTTCTCAAGAATGGAGGGGATACCCTTGTAGAAAACTGGAAGTAAAAGAACCCATCTTTGTTGGCTAACACATTGATGAGTCCAAGGTCCTTCCAAAGCCTAAAAGCCCTCACTTTAACCAAGGAGAATGGCATTTTGTGCCCAAGGAAATAGCCAACTAGGATGGAACTCCAATAAGCTGCACCTTCATCCTCCACCATGCTTGGGATCCGTACCCTAGGAATGCCTTCTTTCTTTAATAGTGGAATAAATCTAAGCTTGAACTCCGGAACATCTTCTTGGGGTAAGCACGTGTTAGCATAGGTTTTGGCTGAGTGTGGTTTGGGGGCAGGCGGTTTTCCTTGGTGGTTGTCTACCTCTATTTTGTCTTAGAGGTGGATTGCTTCCTCCAAAGTAGAATTACCAAATGTGATATTGCTGCTAAAAGTAGGGTCAGGACAGAAATTTTCTGGCATTGTGGGCCCAACATTGACCTGATTTGCTCCTCCAGCTGGCTTGTCCTTGTGGGTAGAAGTGCAAGGTTCCGAATTTCCTCTTTTGTGTAACCGATTTTGGGTAGACACAACAGGGTAAAAAGGAGCTTTTGCTTTTTCCTTTTTTGGGTCAGCAAGCAAAACCACCTTTGGAGTTGTGTTCACATGGTTAGAGTCCTGGTTTGCATTGAAGGACGAAGGGAGAAAGACTCCTAAATTGCTCCAGCGAATTGGGGGAGATCTAGTGGCCGATTCTAAGCGTGGAACCGCGCCTCTCCTCATCCGGTCCCGTAAGGCAAGTTAGTGAAAGAACTAAGTAGGAGCAGATATGAGGTTTGTGTGTGTATTTGACCTAAAAGAAGTGGTCTTTTAGGGGGTTGGGGGGTGGTTTCTAGAGAGAGGGGAGAGCATTTTCTCTCTCTAGGTCTAAATTACAATTGTCAAATATTCCCCTTTGAATAATTGGTTTACTAAGAGATATAAACTGCAGCATGCAAATTATCAATCTTGTGATATCATCATCAAGAGCCCATATCAATTAAAACATTGAATTTGCAAACATCAACTAGAAAACCATACTAAAAACCTCACCAAGCCTATGACTTCATGCTCCAAAAGAGAGGCAAAAAGGAAACAAGAAGTTCAAGCCAAAAGTACAAGAATCCATATGGAGGATTTATGACCTAATAGATAATAACCTGAGCCATAAAACCTATAAACATACTGCTCCTCGGATAGAGAACACATGGGCATCAATGAGATTGACAATAGTATTGTCAAAATGAACGAAAAAGTGAGTCAACATGGAAAAATATAAATTGGAGTTAACCAAGTACTTTCCTTATATTAAGCAAACAATAACAAACGAGAAGCTACTATACCTGGCAAAAACCACCCCTGCAATGCCCATGTCCAGTGCATTGATTGATACATGTGCTGAGCACAGGCACTTCACAAAACTGGCCCCAAAGGCCATCATACTTGCAGTCACATTCCTCTTTAAAATTCACTTTACCTGTAAGTGCATCGGAAGGGTCTACATTACACCATCCTGGTTTACTACCATTTGTAGTGAATATATTATCAAGATCAGCCTTTGCCCAGTCTGTTAGCTTGGGAGCACCAGGTTCAGTAGGTGAACTGAAATAATTTCGATCATCAATCAATTATTTTTTACAAGAAATAGAGTAGCCTATAATAGATGCAGCTCTCTTACTTTATACGAAACCCACATGCCTCAGCCACTGGACGGTTTGGATACTTGGTGCCTTCCCCACAGAAGCACATTGCTCTAGTCGTGTCACAATGTGCAGGGCAAATTGATACCACCCATCGTCCATATGGCAGTTCAGGTGATGCTGGGTAATTGCAATCTAGATGCAGGACCTCAGAGCATCCATCCCCTGTTTTACCAGTGGAAGATACAATAAGCCAACTAGAATTGAGATACCGAAAGAAAACAGGCGTTCTGATTTTTAAAACTGGGGAAAAGAACCCTATAAATACTCAATTAGGCATTTTAATAGGAACAGATAAAGACTAGATGAGCTAATGATGAATCGTTAGCTAATAGTAGGAAAAAGTGCTATGATGGCAATAAAACATTCTTGTGCATCTGGATTATGGGAATGTTAAAATGACAGTAATGCAAGCACAAAAGGATGATAAAGAAAGCAATAACTTTCACTGCTTCAAATTCCTTGATCAAGATGCTATGATAGAAGATAAAAAATTGGTAGAAGGACTACATTGCAACTCTTTCTTATTGGGTACAGAAACTCCAATCTTTTTATCTTCTAAGCATGTCTGTTACCAAATCATATGTAAGACCTAGTAATGTGGCGACTTGTAATAAACTCTTCTCTTCCACATTTCTGCCCTTTACCTCCCTTCCTACCAAACTTACCTATCTTTGTAGAAACAAGTTAGAGCTACTTAAAGAGAGAAACTTAGATCTCTTTGGAAATCTTTATTCATATGAAGATATACCTTTTTTATGACAACTCATATGGAGCAGTTATCATGCAGTTATTCATGCTACATAACTGATAGATAACTCCCTCTGACCAATAACTGACCAACCAACATTTTATTCTGACATGACAGCAACAATATATTACTAAACAACAGCATATGCACGCCCACAAAGACCTAATATACTCCCAATAACAACACTCAATACACCACAAAACACAGACAACAAATAACAGCATAACACGAACACAAATGAGACAGAATACATCAACATGGAATAATTAAACAACTGCTTGAAGACTCCCTTTATTCCTACACTTATAAACATGCTCAAAGGGCATGATATTCCTTCGTGAGTTAGAGCTTCGACATGTAACATTGTCCAATTCAACAACCATTCACCATAAATATCAGACAAAATGGAGAAGCATTAATAGGGGAAACTGTATTCAGATATCAAGTTTGAACTATCTATCAATAAAAAATGATAATGTCATTTGATTATCTGCAACAGCATAGGCATGCTTATATCCTAGTACGATAAAGATTAATGTTACTAATAATCACAATATTCATACACCATCCACCATCACAATTGAGTTGAAAACAAAATTAAACAATCTCTTCCACTGTATCAGCTAGAAAAGCTAAAAGTTTATATAAATACAGACTGAGAGAAATGGTTTGTCTCGTCCATCAAACATAAAAAAGCCGCGAGCTATCATTTCACAAGCTTTAGATCAAGTTGTCCCGAGTAGATTGCCATCATACTGAACCTATTTATTTCAAAATCATGCCACATATTGAGTTACATTCAGTAAAATAAAAAGCTTGTTAGGTTTTCAAATCAGGATTTCTGAGTTGCACTCCACTCCATGCCTCGAAAGAAAAGAAGGAACTTTAAGCATAAATTACTTGTAATGCTGCTGACCTCAACAACATCAGCGTCTCAACAAATATATTCTTAAAAATCATCTGAATAGAACTATGCCTCTTTGCATCTAGCTGAATAAGCCATAGCATCACGTGTTGACATGTTATGAAGCTTGTAACAGTTGAAAACAGACATATTTATCTTCACTCTCAGAATGATGGCATTTTACTTCAAGTTTTGCTGAAACTGAGTACAAAATAGGCAGACATGACACTGACCGTTGTATCCATGAAAGCAGTGACACTGTCCAAACTCACGGTTGCAAACACCTCGACCACTACAGTCATTCTTGCAGCCCCGAGCTCCTATGACCTGCCAAGGTTGACAAACATTCAGTTGAATAAAAAACATTAAATTGATGTCAACCCCTGCTCACTAAGGCTGCATGAGACTCAGTATATTGTAAAACGTGATAGCTGAAAATTCAAAAGATGGTGCAAAAAATAAAACCAATCTCCCTTACTTGCTGAGAAGTACATTTTCCACTAAATGAAAATAAATATACAATAGCTATCAGCGAATCATAACTATATTACGGAAAGAGTAATTCTTCTAATACCTCACTTATCTTGACTTCTTCAACCGCTGCATCACAACCTGAAAGCCATTGTCCTATGCTCGACTTCCAAGGTGCCCCACGATAAACAACAGCATTATGTGTGTCGGACGGAAATTGCTTAGCCAAATCAATATTTGACTTAATTTCTGCACCATTTCCACTCATTCCATCACTGGATCCATTGATCGGAACACACGAGTTTTGCCCTATACTTACACCCTTAAAATCCAAATAAGGCACCAGAGGAAAAAGAAACAGGTGCACAACAGAAATCAATGCCACAATAGAAGCAATGGTTGCCAACAGAGACCAAGAGCAGCCCCATTTGTAACCCGAAAACATAACTTTCAGGAAGAAAACCAAAACCCCGATTTTCTACTCTTTAAATTGCATGCACTAAAGCTTCTTGCTTGACAACCTTAACAAAAACCTTCCACCTAGGAAAACAGAAAAGCCCAAGTACTTTATTCAATACCCTTAAAATACATGCATTAAAAAATAAATATACCGATCACTTGATCAACAAACTGACAGAAATTCAAATTACAATGATGAAAGCCAATCACATAGACCATATAAGGAAAGCACACTAGTTTCTCAGATATTGGACTTAGAGAACTTCAATTTCATAGAAAAGAATTCAATGATGAAGATTTTACACACCCAATAACGAAATTCAAAGAATTAAGTAACAATGCTGGCCTTTCATCAAGATCTGTACAGCGGAGAACATGTGAATTATGGTTGAAATTTCAAAATATTTGAGCAAGTCAAGAGAGAGAGAGAGAAGAAACTTGGACAATTTTTTATAGTCCCTGATTTTTTGCAGATTCCTCCAACTAAACACTAAATTAATAATATAAGAAGAAAACCATAAATCTTGAATGACTTTTGATTGATTGGCTCTATTCCGGTTGGAAAAAAATATATTAAAGGGTAGAAACGAAGAGGAAGGAGAAGTTTGAAGACTATGGATGAACAAAAAGGGTTGCGGCATGGTTGGTGGCTGTTAGAATGACCGCAAGTGCCCTTTCTCGGTCTGCAAATGTTTGGGTGTCGGGGGGTTAGTCTTGACAGTTCAGTTGTCATGGAGGGAGAGCCAAAGAAAGCTGCGTTTTAATTTATTGTCTCTGACATTTATAGCCTATTGAACGTGGAGTAAGGTATGACTTTTTGTTTGCGGCAAATTAATCCGTAAAAAATAGCTTCGAAAAAGAGCATTTTCTAAAAATTCATTTTAAAATTATAATTTAAGATAAGTGATTTCAAAATATAAATTAATTACATATTGAACACATTATTTCTAATTTTTAAATCTCATATTTAACATACAAGTGGGGGAATCGTAGATCCAGTTACTGATGCTTGCCATTACATACACTTTGAAGCCCATCCATTCTGCTGCCAACACAAAGAAAGATTGATGGGGCTTGATGAAGGAGAAAGAATATGAATAAGTTGCATGTTGGACATGCGAATTAAAAATTGGAAACATGTGATTTCTTTAAATTTTTAAATTACAGTTCCAAACTGTTATTTCAAAATGATATTTCCAAAACTATGTTTTTTGGAAACATATTTTAAAAATTAGTTTGTTTTGAAGATGTAAACTGACACATTACTCATTGAATATGTATGCTTTAGTTCAAGTTTACTCGATCATCCATTACTATGGAGGAGGTTTAGTCGTAAATAATCCTAGCCAATCCCAAAACTTTCCCATTTATTAAATGTAGGTATACTATGACTTTCATCATATAATTTCCAGAAATAATTACACTGCAAATCCTTACTATGTAAGTTAATTATTTCATTTTTTTTTTTTTTTGGTGTATAAACTATGATACAAGTACTTAGATGGTGATGAAAATGGTTGTTCTCACTTTTGTATTTATTCATACAATCATTAAACCAAAAAAAAAAAAGAAAAAAGAAAAGATATGATGACCTAAATATTTATACTTAGATTATTACTATAAAACTATTATATAAATCAAGATATACAAAAGAAAGCATATAAACTAGGGTTGCTTTCTTTCTTTCTTTTCTTTTTCTTTTTTTCTTTCTTTTCCTCATTATGTGAACTTTGAGTTTAACATGTAGTTTTAAATACATAATGAAGTGTATTTTAATGCATTTATTTTTTTCACTAAATACACGTTAGTAAGAATTGCCATACGAATGCCGCATGTGACAAAATAAGGAACTTCACTTCGAATTAGTACTCTGAAGCAATACCGAATTTTAACTGGCGGCATGGTCTAGAATCTGACGTAAATGCCGGAAGGAAAAATGAAAAAAAGGAAAGGGAATGGTTGAGATTCATTACTATACATCACCTATAATTAATAGCTAAAATTATAAAATAAAATAAATTATCATAATAATATTATAAAATAGTTAAAATATTTAAATAATCTCAATCATTAATTTACAAATTAATGTAAATTAAAAAAAAATAGAGATAACCCAATCATATAAAAATGTTATATAAAAGAACTTTAAATATCACATAACAATTATTTCTATATTTGTCAACATCATTTTAAAAGTGTCGCATCTCTCTATATAAAAAGAATTCTTGTTAATTGATTAAAGAACAAATGAAAGATATGTTTTTCATGTTTACTTGATGTATGCTCTTTTTTTATAAAACAAGGTAAACGTCTTTTTAATTGCCCAAGTTTAGTATTGTATTTATTCGAATTTGGCTTGATGATAATTAAGAGTTTGAACTTAAGTTATTCGATTAGTTTATGAAGTTGAACTTAAACTCTATAATGTTTAACTCAACCAATTTACAAACCTAAGTGGAGTTTAGTTTGAATATTAATTGACTTCTAATCATGTTTGGACATCGATATTATTTTAATTAGAAAAAAAATTAATTTTTAGATAAATTGAGTTCGAACTTATAATGCCACTTAAAACCGAATTCATGTTCTAAATTTAAAGCTCTATAGAGTTTGAGCCCAGTATCATGTCATCTTAACCTAACTTGTTGCTAGCCTTACTTTGTTTCTCAACGTGGACATCACCTGTTCTATAAAAAATGTGAACTTCATTTAATGGAAAATTGGTAATATACATGACGAATGCTTATTTTAAGAAGTTAGGGGAAGTTGATCAACATCTTTTATTTTAAAAAAAAAAAAAACCTAAAAAATATATGGGGGCTTAGAAGAAGTATCCCTACAAGCTACCACAGTTTATATACACTCGATACTAACAACTGTCATATATGTTGCAAGTTACAAAGTCTTTATGTATAATTTTGATTTAAGCTTTCTATGGTAATAGATATAGAAATATGCTAAAAATGAGTAGTGATTCCATTGTTCCCAGCTAAAGATGAATTCAGAAAAATTTTCCTGTGGGGCAAATATATTAATAGGACAACTATTTATTTATTTAAAAAAATGTACAATTAATACATAAAGATGGCATCATTTAAGTTATCAATAAAGTAGATTAAACAATATATATAAATTTAGAATTAGGTTCCACTAGAATATAAATATTTTGCGCTTTTCTTTAATGAGTTCTCTTTCTTTAAAGATGTTTCAAGATCATCTTTATTATTAATAATAATAATAATAATAATAATAATAATAATACTAATGAAAAAAATCCTTTTCAGCGTAGGTGATAAGGTAACCATTCATCAAAGAATTTCCACTGTGCAGTCAAGTCTTACAAAATTTCATTCCTTCAATATGTTCTTGATATTATAGATTTTTACGGAGATTATTGTTTTTATAACCTTAATATCTTTATAGATTAAATTTAATTTATCAACAAAACATTTTTATACACTATGCTTTTTTAAGTAATAAAATAAGAATGTTTACAATACAAGTTTAGTACGCGAAGTCATATTAACATTATTATTTCAAAATATTTTATAGGTTAAAGCCAATCAAGAGATTTGTAGTATTAGCAATATACTTATATACCTATATTAAAAGTGTTAATAAATAAATAAATAGTATCTTAAAAGAATTCATTAAGTTAAAATACTATCTCCTAAATAAAATTTAATTATAACTTTCCGTACTCTAATTTGCCATCATTCATAAAAGAGATGGTTGTTTATATTGCACAAATGATTTGAGAATACTTAAAATTCATAATTGAAGCATCTATAATAGGTTCAATTTATTAGCCACTTGTTTAATCATATCTAATATATTCACTTTAGAGTGGTTGCTCCATTGAAAATATATTTGATCATCCAATACCTTAAGGTTTTCCCTTTAATATCCATAATCCTCATGGGATACTTAGCACAATTCAAGTTTTCTTGATGGTGGGTAGTTCTTACTCTATCACTTGATCATGATCTAGTAAGTACTTTCTCAATAAAGACACATAAAAAGCATTTGTACCTGAGCGAAGTTCGAGGTAGCATTAGTCTATTTGTTATCTTAAGGATTTCAAGGTCAAACATATGTTGGGGTTAGCTTACTTGATCCCAAATCACACCACTTCTTTAGTGGGTGAATTTTTTAGGAACACATGATCAATCACCTAAAACTCTATAGGTCACTTTCTCTTCTTGGCATAAATTTTTTGGCAACATTATGCTATCAACATCCTTTGCGTTATCACTTGTATTATATCATCTATCTTCTGTATTAACTCACGACTCAAAGTTTGCTTCTTTCTAACTTTAGCACTATGTATTGGGAATCATCACTTCCTTCCACTAAGGCTTCATAAGATACCATTTAAATAACTACCTAATAATTGTTGTTGTAGGTAAATTTTACTAATGGCAAGTGATCGTCCTAGTTTCCCTTGAAACATAAGGCTTAATATTGTAATGTATCTTTGAAAACTTGTATCATCCTCTTTTAACTATCTATGAGTTGGCAAATGAAAAACAGTACTAAACTGAAACTCCATTCCCAAAGCTTTCTATAGATCTTCCCTAAAGCTTACTAATGAACTTTGTGTCTCTATCGAGCACATTGGACATTAAAACCCCATAGAACATTATTATCTCCTTAATATACATTTGTGCTAACTATTTTAGGAACCTAGTCTTTTACAGTTATGAAATTAATTGGTTGGTCAATCTATCCACTATTATCTAAACTAGCTCATGCCTTATAACTATCTTTAGAAGCATAGTGACAAAATCTAAAGCAATATTGTTGTGTGCATGATCAAAGAAGTCGTGATTAAAGAATCAAGTCCATTTTCAAATCACATTATTCTAACTTATCTTGAAGCCAAAAACCATAAATTACATGTGAATAAGAACAATCACATAAGGCCAAAATAAGACAAAGTATTACTCGTAGTTAACCATGACTTGCTCGTGTTTAACCTACTATCTCATAGCAATCAACTAGCTGTAACCCTTATGGTCAATTAGATAGTAGCTGCAGTCAATTGCCAACCTTTGGGATCAAGTTTTGTCATTTTCCTTCTTTTTCTTAGTTACTTATTTTGCATCATTTACTAGTTTATGTGATTTCCATTTGATGGATTATGTATCCTAGTTTATTAGTTTATTTTATTGTTTATTTTCAATTAGATTCTTTACATAATTTTTCCTAGTTTATTAGGCTAATAATTTGTTCCCTTTAATAAGATTAATTGCTTGGGGTTTACTTTATACCTATAAATAGACAAGATTGTAATGAATGATTGAGTTTATGGAGTTAACTAATTATGAAATTTTATTAAGTTGAATATCTAAGGCCCCAAAACCTGAGCCGTGCTACTCCTTGCCACGTGTCCTTATCTCACAAGAATATGTTAAGGCTCTAAATCACTTTGATGCCTTTTTGTCCTGTAATTTCTATATAAAGACATTCAATACATCCCACAACTTCAAAACAAATTTCATGAATCCATATTCAACACACAACGCGGCAGAAAACTCTAAATTAACATTCTCCAATAGATAATATCTATTACATTTAAATAACATAATTCTTTCAAATCCTAATCACCATAGTAGTAATGATAATCTTCATCTTCCTCTCTCTATGGTTCACCCAAACCCAAGTTATCTTTTAGGTTATCATTTTCCTCAGCACTTGTATATAAAAATATTCCTCGAAAGGTGAGCTAATGCCTATTATATATAACACAAACACATACGTATAAACAAACATGAACAAGTATCACACACATCATGCAGTACTTAAATACAAGCAACCATTTCATTATACAATTTATGTCCATAAGTAACAACATGGTACTCATGACCCCCTTAACACACTTAACACATTGGAACATGAATTGATGATGGGAACTACCACTATAGGCCCCACACCTATGATTCCTTAATCCTTAAACTTAGTGATGAGAATTGCCACTATGGGCCTCACACCCATCGTATACTTAATCTTAGAGATGGAAACTACCACTATGAGTCCCACACCCATGTTTACTTAAACACTTAAACTTGGTGATGGAAATTGTCACTACGGCCCCCACACCCATACCCACTTAAACACTTAACTCGGTGATGGAAACTGCCACTACAGGCTTCACACCCATGTTCACTTAATCCTCTTAACCAACATTCAGCCCAAATAATTTTCAAGCATGACTCCACTAGGGACAACGCCATATAAGGATCATTGAGGTGCTCCCTAGGGATCTGCCACTATGGGCCCCTAGGCCGAGCCAAGCACATACAATATACAACTTAAATGTCATGCCTCAAAAGGAGGCCTAGAAGTCTCTACTAAAATCATCATGGCATGTGTGTACCCGTTACATGATGATTGCCTTACGAGTCAAAGATCGTAAGATTCTAAATAAATAATTGCATTTACAACTAATCATAGTACATATAATTGGATAATAAAATACAACTATAGATCTGGTATCCTACGGTCAACCATGATCGCAGAGCATCGGTATCCCCTACCAATCAGTAAAATCGGATAAACCCTAGGTTTCATAATTTCAAATTCTATTTACATAAGGGTCTTAACATTTCATCTAAACAATCTATTCTTCACAATTCTTACTTTGTCATTCTAGTCTTCTAAAAACTCTCGACACTTCACATCTTATCCCATCTCGAGCTTTTGTAATTGCTACCTGCAAAGAATCTATGAGAGGGTGAGCACACTATGGCTCAGTGAATGGGATGGTAACACTTTCAATGCTACGTACACATAAGCAAATTCAAATCAAGTTATCAAACATATGCTATGCATGAGCAACCATATGAATGTAGCATCTCACGTCGTCTTTCGGTAACCGATGTGAGGTCTAGGGTTTACGCCCCTCTTGAACTTAGGTTGGGGATTCTGAAACCACAATTAGTGCCCAAGTCATTACCCGGTTTATTTATCTTATCACTTTGATAATTATGATATCTTTTTAACTCAACAGTGAACGTTCCCGTGCCTCTCTGCATTAGACGGAGCAAAACTGTCAAGGACAGACCGGACTCGGAACTGTCAAGGTGTGACAATCCCTTAATCACTTAGTTTGCACTTGGTAGAACAACGATCCTCTTAATCACTTCCGATACATCTTGTAGTAGTGATGGCCTTCAATCTCATGCAATGTCTTATGAAAATGCATGTTCAGTTTTAATCAGGTCCACTTCCTTAATTAATTAATTTAAGGTAATCAAACAACATATTCAATCACAATTAATCACAATCAAATCTCATTCAAACAATGAAGTAACTATCAAGCATCTCATTTCACTCTCACCACCACAACAAAGATCCTACCTTTATTATCACACAAATCGACACTGAACCCAAACCCTGCGGACGTAGACTATCTAGTCTTACAATAGATTAAATTAACTCGGTACCTTTCTGTGCCATTTCTTTTAAATGTCAAACCAACTACTCGGGGTTGATTTACAATCATAATCTCTGACACCTTTGTGTCATTGCACTTCTCAAGTGCTCTGTCATTCTCACTTCCGAGAGCCAACAAGGTCATCTCGTATTTTCTTTTTGATGTCCTCAAGACATTTGTGTATAATATATATATATATATATATATATATATATATATATATATATGTCTACACATATAGGTATGCACATGACATATCTTTAATTAAAGACGATTTACTAGACACATTCCCTTACGTAATTAAGAGGGCAAAAAAACAGGATTGTTAAGTTGTAAAAACCAAGGTTGCACTCATGATTTGTATGGTTGTTTTCATGTGTGTATTATATAGATATAATAGAAAAATAAGCTTGCCTAGTATATATACACATTCAGGAACCAACTTTGACATGTATACATAATGACATCTATATACCATATTCCAACTAAGCACCTACCGATAGCTATAAAAGGAAAAGCTAGGTTTCTATATTTTGGTTTGATTTGAAGAAAACAATTTTGAATCATGGGTTAGGCTTATGGTAATAGCACTAGCAATACGGTGCTAAGAGCTATCGCTAAGGTAATGACTTCTATACCCTCGGACCATTTATTCTTCTATACTCTTTACGACTTCATTCCAAACTCATTAATCCCCACTACATAACTTAACTTAACAATAATCACAATCAATTGCAAATATAAAAAACATCAATTTCACATATATAGCAATCAACATACAACACAACATGGTAGCATATCATTAAGTTTTCCACTCACTTGTTTAGGGTTATCGTAGTCCTAGCCAGAGTTGAACAATTCCAATGGGTAACCCCTTTGCTTTCCTCTTGAAATCAGTGTCCTTCTATGATGCTTCCTTAACCTAATCATAAAAAGTCGCATATTCACTTGACTTTGGTAGTTTCCTAGCACTTGATATGTATACTCTGCTCATCTTGCGTTAGATGGCAAGGCGTGAAGTCTCCTCCTTAAAGAACTTTGGGTGAACAAGATTCGAACGTTAGACACTTCTTCAACGTGATTTTGATATAGGGTTCTAGAAGGAATGACCATCCTATGAATCATTGCTTCCAATACCTCAAGTTGTTGTGATCGACTGTTTACTTTCCTTGTGTAGAAGTCGAGTAATGGAATGTCTTTGATCTGCCAAATTTGGAATTTCCTTCTTCCACGTATGTAAGATACCTTTAGAAGGGACAACTAAAGGTCTTGTATTAGGGTATTTGGCCAAGAATGATCTTCCTCATCATCCTTTGAACATTCCATTCCATTCCAAATATCCCCCAGGCCATCATCTTGGATGTTGCTTGAATTATTCCCATCACCATCTACACCATCCTAAACGCTTCTCCTTTCCATGAAGCATCTTTGAACCTTTTGTTTATCCATTTGTTTCTAATATCTTCCAATGAACTACTTGTAGGACAACCTGTAGGATTTAGTAGTCCTTAAAGGTTTTGTATCACCTTCTTTCTTCTTTCCTTTGTTGATATTTCCACCTACAGGGTTTCCCATCCTTTCTACTGATTTTAATCCTCACTTACGCTTCCATTGCCATCTATACACCAATCGTTTCCACACACCAACATACTCCTATCCATATACATACACACTTTGCATACCACGCACGCACCTACGTATACACACACACAATCGTACCATACACCTAATTCACACACCACTAGTGCATACATACATACATACTCCATTCGCGTCTCTCAGCATCGACACACATATAGCACATACTCCACATACACCTCATACCACCAATACACACGCACCCACATACTTCGCACACACTACATTCACCTTTCATACCCACACACACATGTTCACACCCCATACATCATCTCATACTCATATATACATATCCTACATACACCATTCTCTCCTTTTACATACATATACACATACCCACACACCACACGTCTTTCATACATATACACACATATCACATACTCCACACACCATCCATATACACACAAGTACCGTACACCCCACACCTTCCATGCACCTATGCACATACTCCACACATCCTACACCTTCCATACATATACACACATACTTTTACATGCCACACAATGACTCACACACACATACCCAAACCGCACACACCTCACACCATCTATATGCAAACACCCCTTCGCACATACCACATATCATCTTACATATACATATATTGCATACACCACATACCTTTATACACACACATGCCACACACACCACACGCACATCCCGCACACCCTACATCTCATGCATATTCACACATACTCACCTACATTACACACTCGGTTCCTCCTTCCCTATACATACACACGCTCTCACACCACACTATCATATACCTATACACACTTCCTTACACACACTACATACCATCACCTATACTTACACACATCCCTACACATACCATGCGCTATCACCCACACATACACACATCTCCATATACATTACACCCACCTTCCATATCCACACCACACACCATTTCAATATGCATACACGCATACTCACACACTACATACTCGCCTCCTCCTTTCCCACACATACACACACATTCCTACACACACCACCTACCGTCACATACACCCATCTTCACATACATTACATACCTTCATTCGCACACATACACATACTCCTACATCTCGCACACCGCCATACACACTCACACACATACACCCTTACACACCGCACACCTTCACTCACACATACATGCATCCTTACACTCCACACACCTTCACCCACACATATAAACACATTACTGCACCTCGTAACCCTCCCTTCTCTGCTGGTCCATCATCCACTAACACTGGAGACCAGATCACCATGGAGGCTTGGACATTACTGTCGACATTGCAATCGTTGTGGTCATGGTTGTCATGGTTGTGGTTTCTATTGTCGTTACTGTCATTGTGGTCGTCGTTGCTGTTGTTGGGATCGTGGTCATTACTATTGCCATGGTCGAGGTCGCTGTTGCCATTGTTGTTTTCTTCCTCCCTCGCACACACACGCACCCACATGGTTACCACAGGGTAGCTCCTCCACCTCAAGCACATGCACACATACTCCCCTTCTTCTTCCTCTATTGCTGTTGTCGTTGTTGTGTGGCTGCTGTGGCTACCGTTGTCGTGTTCGTTGTTGTGTGGTTATCGTGGTTGCTGTTGCCGTTGTTGCTATCCTAGAGTTGAGCCTTCCGTGCTCGATGAGATTAGTTGCCCCCATGGCCGTTCTCCAAGCCCAACACAACACCACACAAGCGATGAGACTTTCGATTGAGGCTACCTATGGTTCGTCAACTGGCAGCGCTACCCAGGGACCGAGAAAGCAAGAGCCAAATCTCGAGAGAGCCGTCACCTTGAGCGGTCGCAAACTGGAGGTCGTCAGCCAGGTGGAGTCGGAGTTAGAGTGGGAAGAGGGTGTGACGGAGAGAGTGACAAAGAGGAGACAGCACCGACGTTAAGGAGCTACGAAAATGAGGGGATGGAAGAAGGACGAAAGGGAAACGTAGGATAAGGGAAGGGTAGGGGAGACGCGATTTGGGAGGAGAAGGAGAAGAAGAGAAGAAGAAGAAAGAAGAAGGGAAAGAAAGAAAAAGGGAAGGGACGAAGGACATCTCCGGCCTGCTGTGTTGCAGCTGCAGCTACTGCCTGACGTGATGGATGGGACAGACGTGACGTGCGGCAAATTTTGAAAAATCTGTTTTTTTTATATATATATTATATTATATTTTGATTATATTTTATATTATAAATGTCTCTATTTTAATATTTTCCTCGTGTACAAAAATACCTTTAAATTTTTTATTTTTAGCATTTTATTATGAAAGCTTAAGTCTAAGCTAATTTAATTATTCCGATCATAAATATTTACTCTAAATTTCCCTTTAAAATTCCTAAATCTACAAGTTCAATTAATTTCATTATTCAACCTACTATTGTTTGAAAATTATGTTTCAGAGAATTTATCTTTTTAATTTAATTTACGAGAACTGAGGTTAGGACTTACAATTATTTTTATTTATTCGTTTATATACCTATATTTAGATATTTTTCAATTACTTTGCTTCCTAAATTTATTCGGTAATATATTTCATATAATTCAATTTGTTTGTTCTTTCTAATTGTTTTATTTTTAAAACCTATTATTATCGTGAAATATTAAAATAACATTTATGTGTTGCAATATTTGAATTTTTGTTGTACATTTTCGAAAGTTTTTAATATTATGAATTTGTTCCTCTTCCTATCCCGACCTAAAAGTATTTACTATTCTACTTATTTTCTTTAATTTTCCGTATAGTTTTTCAAAATTTTAGGACTTTACATTAAACACTTAAGTCAAATCATTCAACTTAATCAATTTCAACGCATAAACTACTTAAACAAACATAGAACAACACGTAAGTTACATGTACCTTGAATTCTAGCCTTAAGCACTTCTGGTTCTAAACTTGAGCTAAACTGAAATTTGTATATCAATAACACGTTCTTCTTAGTATTAATCTAAGATTAACATCATCTCTTAATTTTCTTAATCTTAGTCATTTAAATTCTCTAAGGCCTTATTGGTTATTTAGGTCGCATGGAAATTAACTTAATTAGAATTTAAATGAATATATAATTACATTATGTTTTACTCAACACAAGTTAGTACACGACCGCATTAGCGGTTATGTATCTTTCAATGAGTTTTGGCTTCAACACGGTTAGAACACGACCATGTTGGGAGGCCATATTTCTCTTGATTCAACACGGTCAAAACATAACCATTTTGGGCGGCCATGTTTCTCTTGATTCAACATGATCGAAATACGATTATGTTGGGAAGCCATGTATCTCAGAAAATTCTACGAACCCTAATTCTTTTATTCCAAATTCCCCTAAATTTGCTTCTCTTTATCCCTAGACTTAATTTAATTTCTAAAATGTATACATACTCCCTTAACATAGGTGAGATAACTTACTTCTAAGTTTCAGCGAATCTACTCTTTAATTGATGGATTTGGTGCTTGTCTCGTCCCTTCTTTAAATTTGATTTCTGGATGAACAAGGCGATGTAAATGGAGAAAATCTTCAAATTTTGTATTCTTGTTAACCAATTCATAGTAAAATCTTGCCTTATGTGGTTGGATCGAATGTCAATAATTTTCTCTTAATCGTCTTAGGTTTGTTCTAAGAGAGCCTTTCCTTTGTCTGCTATTTTTATTGTGAGGGGTAAAAAAGAAGGAATGTAAGGTCATCTGTGGTTAAATACTTTCTATTGTGAAATGTCCAAATTCCCCTTCGATTTTTATAAAACCCATCCTTGTCCTTAGCTCTTTGTGACAACATATATATTAAAATAAATAAAAATTTAGGTATTACATTCTCCCCCCATAAAAACTTTCATATTTGAAAGTATCTAATTTCTAGAAGATACTTCCTTAGCATAGATACATGGAATACATCAAGTACTCTAACCAAACTTGGTGGAAGAGCTAACTTATAAGCCACTGTGCCTATTTTTTTCAAGATCTCAAATGGGTCTATATACCTTAGGTTTAGCTTTCCTCTCAACCCATATCTGATCACTCCTTTTGTTGGAGAAATCCTTAACAAGACCTTATCTCTCACTTGAAATTTCAAAAGGCGTCTTCTCTTGTCTACATAGCTCTTTTGTCGAGACTAGGTTGTTTGAATTCTTTATTTAATTAATTTCACCTTGTCTACTGCTTCTTGTACTAACTCTAGCCCCATCATCTATTTTTCTCCCATTTCATCCTAGTGTAGTGGGGATCTATACCTTCTTCCGTAGAGAGCTTCATATGGAGCCATCTAGATGGTTGCTTGGTAGCTGTTATTATAAGCAAACTCTACCAGAGGTATATGCTTATTCTAGTTGCCTCCAAAATCCAGTGCACATGCTCTGAGCAAATCTTCTAATATTTGTATAGTCCTTTCAGACTAACTATCCGTTTGAGGGCGAAATGCTGTGCTGAATTACAATTTCGTGCCTAATGCCTTATGTAAGCTATTCCAGAATCTACTCACCAATATTGTGTCTTTATCAGAAGTGATGGTCACTGGCACTCCATTCAGTCTAACTATCTCTTGTACGTATATCTGAGCCAAATTTTCCAACTTGTATCCTACTTTGATAGGTATAAAATGAGCAAACTTAGTCAATCTGTCCACTATAACCTAAACTGCATCTTGCTTCTCCTTAGTGTTCGAAAGGGCTGTTATAAAGTCCATTATCACATTTCTACTCTAATACTAGAAGAGGCTGTAATTCTCCAACTGGCCTCTGATGTTCTATTATGATTGTTGGCATGTGAGGCTTCTGGCTACATACTCAGTTATCTCTCTTTTCATATTTTTCCACCAATAACAATTCTTCAAGTCCTTGTACATTTTAATACTTCCAAGATGTATTGTATAGGTGGAGTAGTGTGCCTCTTTCATTATCTCTCTCTTTAGATTTGTATCCTTTGGTACACATAGTCTCATTTTGTATTTAAGATCCCTTTTGTATCCAAGTTGAATTCTCGAGCCTTGCTTTATTCCATTCTGCTTTTGATCTCTTGGATATCTTAATCTTTTATCTGATCAACTTTAATTCTGTCAATTATTGTTGGTTGTATCCTTAAGGTAGCCGTTTTGGCTCCCACTTCTTGTGTTAAAATTTCTAACTCCAACTTGCACATATCTTCTAATAACTCCTTCTATGAAGTGGAGAAAGTAGCTACATTGCCATGTTTCTTTCTGCTAAGGGCATTTACCACCACATTGGCTTTTCTTGGATGGTATTGTATCTCTAGGTCGTAATCCTTGATTAGCTCCAATCATCTCCTTTATCTCATATTTAGCTCTTTTTGCATAAATATGTATTTCAAGCTTTTGTGGTTAATGAAGATTTTGCACATTTCTCTATACAAGTAATGCCTCCATAGCTTCAGAGCTAGTACTACAACTGCTAACCCTAAGTCATGAGTTGGGTAGTTCTTTTCACATGGCTTCGATTGTCGAGATGCATAAGTTATTACTTGACCACCTTGCATCAACACATGCCCTAACCCTTGAATTGGGGCATCACTTTACTGTAAACTCTTTTCCACTCTTGGGCAAAGTCAACACTAGTGCAGACATAAGTTTCTCTTTGAGCATCTGAAAATTGGCTTCATATTTGTTATCCTATTCAAATTTCACATTCTTCTTTGTCAATCTAATGAGAGGAGTTGCTATTTTGAAAAACTCCTCTACAAATCTCCTATAGTAGCCTACTAAACACAAGAAGACTATTTGTTCTAGTCAAAATTCACATTTACTGAATTTGGCAAACAACTTTTCATTTTATAACCTGCCCAATACCAATCTTAAGTGCTCCTCAATGCTTTTAGAGTATATTGTGATATCATTTATAAAGACAATTACAAATTTATCTAGAAAATCCTTGAATACTTTATTCATTAAATCCATGAATGCAGCTGGTGTATTTGTTAGTCCAAAGGGCATTACCAGAAACTCGTAATGCCTATATCTAGTCCTGAATGCTGTTTTTTGAATGTCTTCTTCTTTAATTCTTAGTTGATGGTAGCTTGATCTCAAGTCTACCTTGGAGAACACTTGAGCTCCTTGCAATTGGTCAAACAGTTAATCTATTTTGGGAAGAGGATACTTATTCTTTATTGTGACCTTGTTTAACTCTCTATAGTCTATATAGAGTCTCATGCTTCCATCTTTCTTTTTTACAAACAGGACTGGTGCACCTTAAGGAGTGACATTAGGTCTTATAAAACCCTTATCTTGTAGCTCCTGTAACTATTTCCTTAATTCATCCAATTCCATTAGTGCCATCCTATAGACTGATTTTGATATGGGTACTGTGCCCCATATCAAGTCAATGTTGAATTCTATTTCCCTTGCTAGGGGAAAACCAGGAAGGTCTTTTGGGAATACATCAGGAAATTCCCTCACTATTGGTACTCCTTCTATCTTAACTTCTTCAATGGCTTCAATAGATATAGTTGCCAATATACATTTTCCCGACATCTCATAAGTGGGTAATCTAGTGGGTCTCTGCACTTCTAACTTATATTCAAAATATCCATCCCCTGGTATATTAAACTACACCACCATGTTGTGATAGTCAATGGTGGCATGACATTTTGATAGCCAGTTGACACTCAAAATAATGTCAAATTCTATCATCTCCAATACTAGGAGGTTTGCTGGCATTATCCTACCATGTATTTCTATTCTCACTCCTCTGCATATTTTACTTATTCTTCCTCCTACTCCCAAGGGAGTTCTAACAGCCAAACAGTCATTTATGTTTTTAACATTCAAAGCACATGTGCATACAAAATTCTTAGACACACATGATATAGAGGCACTGGTATCGAACAGCACATATGTATTGTAGGAGTGTACTGGAAGCATACCTATAATGTTGTCTACGTCAGGGATATCTTGGTGCTGCTGTTGGTGAAGGGCAAACACTCTGGTAGGAACTCTTTGTTTAGGACCCCTTGCTTATGGTCTACCTCCCTATCCTCTCACTAGAGGTCTAGTTGCTTGTTAGATTAGGCCTGCCTGATTTCTGATTTGTCATTGAGGACAGTTGATTGCCTTGTATCCCCTCTGGTTGCACACAAGACAAAAGATTAAAGGGACTAACCTCTTAGTGCAATGCCTGCTAATGTGTCCCATCTTCCCATAACAAAAACATGCTCCCTCTAGTCATCTGCACTCTCTCAACTCATGAGGCCCATAGCATTTGGTACATTTAATATTTGGGCCTAGGGTAGAGAGTGCTAAAGGCACTTATCTGATCTGGAGAGGAGCTAGAACACTCGGTGTTATGCTTTGTAGCATATGATGTTTTTTACCATTGTTTTGCCCTATTCTACTAAAGGTAGGTCTTTTTCCCAAAGCTATTACTGCTTTGCGGTTTCTCTGTTCTTCAATGATCTTTTTGTTCTACTTGAGATACTTAACCTTATACACCATTTCAACATATGTATTTAGTTGAAAGCCCCCCATTACGAGTTGCAAGTCTAGGTGCAAGCCTCTTAAGAATCTCTTAGCTTAGGGCCTATCATTATTACGTACATTTTTAGGAAGGAACTGTATAAGGTGATTTAGCTCTACCTCATATTCTTCAATTGCTCGATCCCCTTGTTCACAGTTGTAGTATTCATTCTCTATCCTATCCCTGGAGCTACTGGGGAAGTATCTATGATAAAACAACTCCTTAAATATTACCCAGTTCATGCATTCGCCTACAAGTCTAGGAACTGAGGCCCATCATTACCTAAGCTCTTCAAGATCAATGAACTATGCTTACTAGATCAAAACTTAAATTATAAGGATCATCTACCTATTCTCTATAGATTCAAACTTAAGTCTCTAAAGATCATAAACTCGAAGCTTTGATACCACCTAAGTTGTAATGCCCAAAAACCTAGGCCGCACTATTGCTTATCACTTGTCCTTATCTCATAAGAACACGTTAAGGCTTTGAATCACTATGATATCTTTTTGTCTTGTAATTTTTGTATAAAGACATTCAATACATCCCACAACTTCAAAACAAATTTCATAAATCTATATTCAACACTTAACGTAGTGGAAGTCTATAAAATTTAAATTAACATTCTCCAATAGATAATATCTATTACACTTAAATAACATAATTCTTCTAAATCTTAATCACCATAGTAATAATGATAATCTCCATCTTCCTCTCTCTGTAGTTCACCCAGACCTATGTTATCTTTTGGGTTATCATTTCCCTTAATACCTGCATCTAAAAATATTCATCGAAGGGTGAGCTAATGCTCGGTACGTATAATACAAACACACACACATGAACAAACATGAACAAGTATTACACACATTATGCAATACATAAATACAAGCAATCATTTCATTATACAATTTACGTCCATAAGAAACAACAGGGTACTCATGACCCCCTCAATCCACTTAACACATTAGAACATGAATTGGTGATGGGAATTGTCACTATAGGCCCTACACCCATGATCCCTTAATCCTTAAACTTGGTGATGGGAACTGCTACTACGAGCCCTACATCTATGTTCACTTAAACACTTAACCTTGGTGATGGGAACTACTACTACAGGCTTTACACCCACGTCTACTTAAACACTTAACTTGGTGATGGGAACTACCACTACGGGCCCCACACCCATGTCCACTTAATCCTCTTAACCAACATTCAGCCTAGATCATTTCCAAGCATGACTCCACTAGGGACAACATCATACAAGGATCATTAGAGTGCTCCCTAGGGATCTGCCACTATAGGCCCTTAGGTCGAGCCAAGCACATATAGCATGCAACTTAAACACTTAAGCCAAATCATTCAACTTAATCAATTTCAACACATAAATTACTTAAACAAGCACAAAACAAGACACAAGTTACACGTACTTTAAATCTTAGCCTTAAGCACTTCTGGTCCTGGACTTAAGCTAAACTGAAATCTATACATCAATAACACATTCTTCTTAGTATTAATTTATGATTAACATCATCTCTTAATTCTCTTAATCCTATTCATTTAAATTTCTTAAGGCCTTACTAGCTATCTAGGTTGCATGGAAATTAACTTAATTAGAATTTAAATGAATATATAATTACATTATGTTTTACTCAACATGGCCATATTATAGGTCATGTTGCTTAACACGGGCTAGTACATGACCGTGTTAGGGGTTGTGTATCTTTCGATGAGTTTTGGCTTTAACGCGATTGGAACACGACTGTGTTGGCAGGCCATGTTTCTCTCAATTGAACACGGTTGAAACATGACTGTGTTGTGAGGTCGTGTTTCTTTTGATTTAATATGGTTGAAACATGATCGCGTTGGGAGGCTGTGTATCTCTCGGAAAATTCCATGAACCCTAATTCTTTTACTCCAAATTGTCTTAAACTTGCTTCTCTTTATCCCTAGACTTAGTTTAATTTCTAAAATGTATACATACTCCCTTAACATAGGTGAGATAACTTACTTCCAAGTTTCAGCGAATCTACTCCTTAATTGATAGATTTAGTGTTCATCTCGTCCCTTCTTCAAATTCGATTTTTGGATGAGCAAAGCGATTTAAATGGAGAAAATCTTCAAATTTCGTATTCTTGTTAATCAATTCATAGTAAAATCTTACCTTGTGTGGTCGAACTGAATGTCAACAATTTTTTCTTAATCTTCTAGGTTTGTTCCAAGGGAGCCTTTCCATTGTTTGTTGTTCTTACTATAAGGGGTGAAAAAGAAGGAACGTTAGGTCATCTGGGGTTAAATACTCCTTGTTGTGAAATGTCCAAATTGCCCCTCAATTTTTATAAAATCCCCATCCTTATCTTTAACTTTTTGTGACAAAATATATATTAAAATAAATAAAAATTTAGGTATTACATAATATTACTCCCCATCTTCTCAAACTTATTTAGAATTTTATTTCTTATGGCATTCATTCACCTATATCATGGTTTTCAATTGTCATATAAATTGTGAATTGAGCTTTTTATCAAATTATACTAAGGTTCTTAGCTTGTATTATTCAATGAGTCACATTCACTATATACCTCTAGTTCTAGTATTACATTAGCTAAGGAATCAAGCTTTGCTTTAGCTTGATTTTAGCATTTTAGGGTTTACATGCATCATGAGATGCTAATGGAGGTCACAACTCATTAGCTAATCTTTGATGCTCAATTTTGATATGTTAGTAAGTAAAGCAGCTAAATACATATTTAACTCTCTCTCTTTTCATGTTATTCTACTAGTAATATGTCTTAAGACCTTTGTACACTTTGATGCCTCTAAAATGTACTAAATACCTTGATTAGTGAGTTTAAACACCTTATTTATTCCCTTTCTTAACATTTAATTTATGATAGCTTCTTTTAGTCAAAATCCAAAGACAAAAATATGCAAATCAAAGAAAAAAGAAAAATGTAAAACAAACAAAAAAAAATTCAAAAATAAAAGGAAAACTAATTCTAGTGGTGGAAAACAACTTTTAAAGGCAAGAAATAATCTTTCAAGGTTAAAAAATGGTTTCTAGAGTTAGAATATGTTCATGTGCTTTGATAGAATTTAAGTTCTCAATAAAAAACATCATTTTATTAATTTTTTTTTTATGTTTAGTTTTGCTTACTTGTTCTTAAAAGCATACAAGTAGATGATTCTAAGTGAAATGTCACTTCAAATAGTGCCTCATTTGGACTTAATCATTTCATGCAAGAATTGATTTTATTGCAAACCAAACCATAAACAAACTAGGACTCAAAATTTTATCAAATTGATTCAATTTTAAAAATCTATTTTCACGTATGCATATTAGACTCATTTATTGTTCTAGGAAGTAACATAAATGTTTTAGGCACCATTGAGTTTAGGCTGATTTTTAGTATGAAAAATAATTGTAAGCCTAAAATAGCCCTAATAAAATATAGGCTAAATAAATTTAATGCCTGTTCTTGAGAATGCTATTAGCTTAGTGACAAAAAAGAATATCATTACATACAAGTGGCCTATTTTTGATCTTGTGAAAGGGCATGCAAATTTTTTTAATTTGGCACATGGCTCCTCTAAAAGTGTGTGCATTGTACACATATCATCTTCAACCTTTTGCTTGAAGCTAGCAAAAGTACTTATCTAATATTGACATGATTTCTTCATTTTCTTTTCACTTGATTATGATGGATTTGATCTAAACTCATGCTAGTTAATGCTCACAATCAATTAATTTAAACAATTTACACAAAAAAAATGTTAGATTGGGGAAGCATGTAGATTGAAAATGAGATAACTTTTAAGCTTTCATGGCCCATATAAACACTATTTAACAATCCTTGGCCACTGATATAGAGGACCTTTCATAGAGCTTAAAAACTCAAAGAATCACTAAAATACTTTCCATTTAATTAGGCTATTAAAATCGTGAGTTAACTTATATGATTTTATAAGTTTATGATTTTATATAGTTTTCCAAGTTAAATCATAATAAAATTATTTAAGTGTAAACTCATGATGAAATCTTGAATTATAACTTCGTGATTTTAACAATTCTATATGAGCATAAAAGTATACACTTTTATCAATTTTACTTCTTATCTTTATTTGAGTATGATATATAGGTCCTATATAGCAACCAAAAGGGAGTGAATATAATAAATTTCAAGTTCTAGACTATTAACCCCTCTTTAAATTATAATGTGGAAGCAATTATCTCTCTCTCTCTCTCTCTCTCTCTCTCTATATATATATATATATATATATTTGCCTAATATTATAATGTTTGGATATGCAAGTTATAGCATAAGTATTTAAATAAGTGATAAGATAAAATGCAATAAAGTAAAGAAAGAGAGGACAAGAGAAATAAATCTAAATACATAAAAGTTCAAAGTGACTTTTAGAACTAAGACAACTCCAATAGCACCTAATAGAAGATACCATCCTTGTGTCCTTCATGGTTCTTATTAGATCTAGAAATTTTTTTAGTGATAATTGAACATACAGTATGAAACTTCTAGTATGTCAAAATTTATATATTTGATTGAGTGACATGATAAAAAATTGTATGTATGTATGTATGTGTAATTAAGTCTATTTAGTGTGCAAGTGTTAGAATATAAGAAAAAGAATTGGAAGTTATGATTTAAAAGATGTTAAAACATGTTTTGATTCATAAAGACAAAGTTCCATATCAAAGACAGTTTCAAGATTAGAAAGAAGTCATTGGAATCTATCATAGTTAAGGAAGGATCTTTTAGAACCTAATAGAAATTGAATACAAAAGTTTTCTAAATACATAATCAGCAAGTTAACAAATTCCAAAGACAAAGCAAGTTCAAAATTTCCTAAGATTAAAAGATACATGAGACAAAGTAATAAAATAATAAGATTTACCTCCACTAGTTAAATATATTAATAAAATAATAAGATTTATCTCCATTGTTTAAACATATTTGAGTAATATATTTAACCCATTCCACTAAAAGTAAGATTTTAAACATCATGAGGATTTTTAGTTAAATGTGGATTATTTGAAGATTACGAAGGAAAGTTATTCAAAGCGCTTCAAGGATATATAAAGTAATTTGACAAGATGATTACTACAAATAAACTTACCAAAAACAAAGGATACTAAATATTTAAAAAATCATTAATGAGACAACATTCAAAAGAGTTAAACTTTTGAGGTTAACAGTATAAATATCAATAAAGCTAAATCAAGAAAAGGAGATAAGATGTATAAGATAATTCATAGGTTACACAATAGCATTAAAAAATCTTTAATTGTTATGTACTAAACTTATAAAGGATTTAGAATTGTTTTAGCTTAAGCTTGTGATTGTGATTGTGTTTGTAGGTGTATTGTTTACATAGAATTACGATTTTGATTACTATAGTTTCATCAAGTTAACTTAAAGAGAAGCAAGTCATGATAAAAGGAGTGTTTAAGCCATGGTGGCTAACTATATTGTAACTATAAAAAATTTGTTTGTTTGATATAATGGAACAATTCCAGTGAAGATGATTGAGTCCTCAATAGGTGGAGATTGTAAGAGTGAATTGACACATAAGGCAAAACCACTATAAATCCACTGCTTGATCTTCTAATCCCCTACTCTTTTACTTTTCTTCATTTTATTTGTTTATACAATCTATTTTTAATTTTTGCTACGATACTCAAAATCTTCAAATAGTAATTAAAAAAGGGAACTTTGGAACATATTTAAAAAAGAGCTTTAAAATTTTGTAACAATCAATTCACCTCTCCTCTTAATTGCTAACTAGGACTAATAGTTCTTATGGGTTCTCTTAACTCTTACACTATTTAATCCTTTACAAACTTCACATAATACACCTTCACCTCCCTTTCCTAGGACTTTGAGTTTAAGTCTCTAGTTCCAACTAAATAACCTCACTACAACAACTCTTCCCTGGAGATAGTTTCTTTAAAATGATAAAAACAATAAACTAAAAATTCCTTAGAGGTACGTAGGTAGAAATATTTGAAAGTTTTGAATCTCTCAATAAATCACTTCTTGCTAGCAATATTTAGTCATGTACATGATGTCATACTAACATTGCTATATAAATTGATTTAGAAAATTGATGAACTTAGTATAATAACCAATTAGTGTGCTAGGTAGTATTATAGTAATGAAATTGGTGAGTAACTAGGTCAAATCCATAAGGAAAGAAATTGGTTAAGTACTAGATTGTGCTTCTTACTCTAATATGGCAAACCAATTTAAGATTTGATTTTTGTTATACTACAAATAACAACTAACCTCTTATAACAAAACATGGGATTTCAACACTTCAAATGAATATAATGAAGAACTAATTTCTTGAACTATCAAGTGGCTTAATGGTTATGTTATTGATAAGAGTAAATTAACCCTTATAAATCATGGACGTTAATGATGAATTGTGTAGTCTTTTGAATAAAATCAATGTGGATTCGATACTTAACAGATAAATATATCAGTTTCAGGGTATAATACCAAAAAGAAGTAGAAAGATAACAAAAGAAGCATGATTGAAGCTTAAAAGATCAAGTTAAAGCTACTTAGGGACAGCATAGGGAAAGCCACGCCCGTGTCATGAACCGTGTGCACACCTGAGGATGAAAGTCGTCACTTGGAAAGGAAGCACGGCTTGTGATATGGGTGTGCTTGAAGTCATGGCAGACGCTGCAGAGAAGTGAAAAAAAACCAGAAAATGGCATGGTTCATAATCTAGCCATGTTTATAGCCGTGCCACACACTGAACAAGAATGAGGAATTGCGAATTATTGACCAGAGGGAGACACGGTTAGAAATCTGGCTATGTTGGTGGACGTGTCAGGCGAATATTATTCACTTTTCGAGATTTACTTGGAAAAGGAAAGATACATTCGTATCTTTCCAACTAAAGATCCTCTACCATTTCCTAGAAAGTATAAATTGAACAACCCTAGGGAGAAGAGAGGAGAGGCGGCACAACAGAAACCCTAGAGACGAGAAGTTGTTGCCAGAAGAGTTTTCGGATTTGAAGCCAAGATATTTTGTGTTTGAATTTCCTTATGGATTCAATTATTTTCTGTTTTGTCCTTTTTATTAGATTCATGAGTAGCTAATTGTTTTATACCTGATCCCTCGAGAAACCCCTAATTGTCATGTAACGGATTTGTTGATGTTCCAATAATTAATCATGATCTTTGAGTTTATTCATGTTGCAATCATGGTTTATTCATCTTGATATGTGCGCAATATTAGGATCGAACTAGATCTCTGTTATTAAGATTGAGAAATCATTTAATAGAGTAGATCTGACACAAATAGAAAGACCACTTGTAATCCTAGAGATAGGTTATAGGAGGTTTTCTGTATTGAACGAGGTCATTGTGGTCTGGTTCAATTGAGAGTCCTAGGATTTTATTACAATATTAATTATGCTAATTAAAGAGAGATCTTAATTGACTTAATTAGGATTAGGGATTATTGATCTTGAGAAAGACCTTAATCTAGTGTAAGAACTCCACAGATCAAAGATGTTGTGTGTTAATCATTAGAAGGTTCATAATTGAATAAAAGTTGCATGAGAATTAGGGGTGGATCTTGGGTAGGGTATGTTTAGATAATTGAATTAACTAAAGGAGTATTCGAATATCTTTACTTTGATCATTTTATTCGTTCCTTTTAGATTTAATCAGTAATAGGATAATTGAGATCATCAATAGTGAGAAGTTAAATAGTAGGATAATCGTTAGTACTAGTACTTATAAGTCTTCGTGGGATCGATACCTGTACTCCAATGCTATACTGCTAATTGATAGGTACAGTTGCCTGAGAACTGGTCGTGAGCTAGGATTGAGTATAGGATTTAACTTGTTAGAACGATTAGATCGTCCATCAGTTATCTAACTAGTTCATATTGTTTACGAGTTGTGAATTGATTGTAATTTCTAAACCCTAACTGAATAAGATATTATTAACAATTAATCTAAGTTAGATAGGCATGGAAATGATTAGAATGACTATTATATAACAAAATCCTAATCTACTTATGTTCCTTAATGGCAAAAAACAAGTTCAATGCCTAAAACCCATAACCCACATACAATATGCTAACAATAAACAACACAATTGCCAAATAATAATCCAATAACATAATAGATTCATAATCTAGATTAGGAACAATAGAAACATGAGAGAAATCAACATCCAAAACAATGAAAATGAAAATAAAGAAAGAAACTATAACTCCCTAAATTTTCCTTAAACAAAACTCTATCAAATAGACTCGGGATAGAAAGATATGCTTAGGATATAGCTCCAAATGAACCCAAGTAAGATCTAGGAGCTAGAAATGACTTGATATGTTATAAGTCGACCTAAGTTAACTGAAATTAAAAGTCAACTTGAGTCAACTGGCTTAACTAAACTTAGTAACTTAAGTCTTCCCTTCAACATCCCTAAGAAGACTTGAGTAAACTTAAGGTGTTAAAGCTTAAACTTGAATTGGCTTAAGATAAACTTGAAAGATAAGATGCTATAGATTTATGTGATACCCTTTCTCAATAAAATTGATAGATTTGACTCAATAAAAGTTTAATTAAAAACCATTAACTGCCCTACTTTCCACTAAACTCTTTACTTGAGGATTTTATTTTGTTCTCATAATTTCACCTAGTAGCCTAAACCTGAATTCAGTCAAATTTTATCTATAAGACTAATACTCAGCCCTAAGTATTTTTGGAGTATTGGATCTAAAAATTCAAATATGGTGGATTAAAGTTTTCTCTAAATTGACTTAAGTAAACTCTTAATAGGCAATTAGCTGACTTAAAAAAACTTGCTTTGACTTGAGTCAATTCTTTTCTAATTTCATTCAATCTTATCTAATCACAAGGATTAATACTATAAAACTTAGATTAGTAAGATAAATTCCAAATCAATAACAAATCAAATCTCGAACATACTTAAAATTGGTAGTTCTAAACTTTGATCTAGAAAGCCCTAACTGATTAAGCTTGAAACCACATCTTACTCTTAACTAATTACAACTGTTTTTTCTCATAAATCATTATCCTAATCTTAATTACTTAATTATACATAAAATACATGAGAAATTCACACAAGATGAACTGGCTCCACATCCCATCATAGATGCCACCTCAAGTTACAATTTCCATATAGAATCTTTGATTTTTCTACCCTATCCTACATTCATCATATCTTCCTTATCTTACCCTATTTTACCTTGTCTAACCTAAGGATGAGACATGAAAATGATTTGGATCAAGACACCTTAAGGCCGGTTTAAAGAAGGAGGATTTGACCATGTAAATTTATCCATTTTGAAATAATTTATCATACCTCATCCTATCCTATCTTATCCTAGTATTATCATGTTTATCTTAGGAAAGTGACTTAAAAATGATTTAAAAAACTAAGCCAGAACTGGTCCAAAATGCCTTAAACATCATATGTACATTTACTTCATTTTTACCTATCAAATCTTAACTTATTCCACTTTATCTTATCTTACCCTAACTTATCCTAATTTACCATAACTTATCTTGTCTAAACTAAGAAAAGACTTGGAAATGACATGGAAATAAGATAAACACATGGTTGACCAAGTAAAAAGAAAATTCACCCATGTGATCTTATCTTTTGCCATCATTTACTTTACTTTATCCTATCTCATCCTGAGACATCACTATTTTAACCTATCCTATCCTAAACTAAGCCATGATTACACTTTAAAATCAACCAATTATTACCTCTTTAGGTGTGGAAAAATAGGCTTCTAATGATGAACAAAATAACAAAAAGAATTACTTTAAGAAGGGAAGGTAAAAACCATGGTCATTGAGTAAATTTCCACTCAATTAAAGGAAAGTCAAACCCTTATCTAGCCATACACTTATCCTTAAAACTTACAAAAAGTTCAAGGACTACTTTTCTAAGAAACAAGATAAGAAACTTCATAGAAGTTTAACTCGTTGAGATTTTCTAGAAGAGGTTACTAACTTTAGCTATTTCTTATGTTTTTAGATCTTTATCATAGGTTCTAAAGGAATTCCAATTAAGAAAGGTAATCTTGACTTACCTTAGTTATCTTTGTATTATAGCCCTTGAATAGTATACTAATGATTCAAAATTTCAAAAGTTATAAGTTCCATTAGCCATTCCACTTCAAGGATTCTTGTCCTAAAATTGTAGGACCATTCCACTACTCTTTCTTTAGATATTTAGTAGGATATCTATCAAGATGTCTTGATATACTTTAAGATATTAAAATCCTTGATTCGACCTTTAATATTTACAAAAGTTTAACAAAAGGTTGTTTAAGGACTTTTCTTAAAGTTTTAGGACTTATGAGTATTTCTAACCTACTTTGGACTTTATTGGACTCATTCTTGCACATTTATTTGCTCTTATATGACATGATTTGAGAACATGACTAATGGGAATCAACCTTTTGGATCCAGCTTTGATAAACCAACTTGATCAAATGGAACCAAGACATTTTAATGTTGTCTTTATTTATCTCATAATATTTGTCTTTACATTTTAGCAGTTACATTTTCTTGGTTTTACAAGAAGACGACCAAGCACATTGACAATTGGTTTGTGAATGGATCACGGTCCATTATGAACTAAATTAAACCTATAAAGACAAGTGGAACCGACCTTCATTTCATTTGCATTTTATCTTGAGAAGAACCGGCCATCTTCACTCTCTTTCACATGGAGAATCAGTTCTTCAAGTGACTTATAAGATCGGTTTTGGTTGTTTGGCATTATTGTAATTTTTCCTTGTCTAGAGTAAGGTATAAATATTTGCTTATTAGGTTTTGTAAAGGACTTTTTGAACATTATATTTTGGTTGCCATTTTCACATGAAAGAGAGGCTTTTCTCTATTTCATAAGACACTCTTATCAACTTCTTCTAGGGTTGTGCCGAGTGGAGGCTTGGATTTGTTGTGGGCAATATAAACAAATTACAAGTTGTTCCTAATTCTACTAGTGCGTCATATCTGGTAAGAATTTGGAGTTTTATTTTGTTCTTGTTTCATGCAATTAGGGTTTGCATGGTAATTGGAATCACACCATTTTCGTAGACTTTGCCTAATTGATTCTTCAATTAGCATTGTGTAATTGCAATTAGACTAGAGCACATCAATGACTTGCTTTGATGAGGAGCTAATTATAGACTTTAACAATGGACTAAAACAAAGGACTTAATACTAAAACACCCTAAAAGACTCCAATAAGATTTGGAGTAAAGATTGGGATATTAGAATAGCATATTCTAGTAGTAGTTATTCTTATTTACATTTCTTCTATGTCTGATTATTTGGGTTTTTTAGAAGATTCCTAGTCTCTACTTGAGAATTATTATGTTCCTTAAGAAATGGCTAAGTGAGTACCAATGATGATTGCCACTTGATTTATGCTTGTAATATTAGTTGCACTTAAATTGGAAGCTAATAAACCCATAGATGTGCTTGGTGTGATTTATTTGATTGCTTGATTGGAAATAAAGTAAAAGAAGTAAAATTGCTTGTGCTTATGATTATTTATTGATTGACTGAGTGTTTCCGAATTGGTTGGTCACATATTAAATTATGTTAAGTATATCATAACCTTAACTTATAGTGTATCATGCATAGCATCTCTTGCATATTCCTACTATATTTCATTACAATCACATAAGCAATTGAAGGATGTCTTAAGGGAGTATCCTATTCAAACAATACAAAAATGATTCAACGATAGTTGTGTATTGGTTAGAATCCGTGTTCATATAATTGGAGGTGTGTAGGTAGGGAAAACATTTTTTTCTTTGGTTTGTCCTCCTTGCATTGAAAATTCTTCTTCTAGTATAACTTTTGACATATAGAGTGTAGCTTTAAGATTTGTGTAGCCTAGGATGTATGCAAGTGTTTCAAAATTGGTTACTCGGACTTTGATGGAATTTCAAAAAATCCTTAACCTAAGATTAGAGAAGGGGTAAAATGGTTAGAAATATCCTTAAATTTCATATAGTTTTTGGTTGACTACATGAGATGTTTAGCATATGCTTGTTCATGTGTTTATTCATTAAAGTGATAACTTGTTTGTTATTATGTAAAAGGTGGTTTTGAGCTGAGATCTCACTAAGCTAGATGTAGCTTGTACCTTAATAGTTTTTCATTTATGAAGGCATCGTAGCATTGTGTTAGTTTTACCCTAGTAGAACCTAGCCAGAGGTGAGAATCTTCAAGATAGCTATGGGCGGGCAAGTGAGGATGAAAACTAATAGAACAAACATTTACAATTTTGAATAGACTTTCTCTCTTATGGATGAATGTAATATTTAATCCTTAGACTTATTCTCAAAATTATCTATGTCTGTAACGGTTCATATTTTATTATATTTATAAAGCAGTACTTATTTTTAGTTATCATATTATTATTGAACTATTATCTTTTTGGAGGTTTCTAGAGTAAAGATACCTTATGTATCATGTTAAAGTTTATACATGATAGAATATAGCTAATCATGGATTTTAGTGTAGTATAGGTGAGCTTTTATGATTAGGATATTCCCTAGGATGTAACATAGTAAGCTAAAGGGTGTACTTTCCTTGATACCCTCTTTCTTAGGGTTGCTAGTCTAAATAGACACTTCTCATTGTTAGTTAGTTAACTTAAAAGGGCACTTTCCTAGACACCATCTTTCTTAGGTTGCTAATCTAATCATATGCTTCCTTTTGTTGGTAAGTTAGCCTAAAGGGGCACTTTCATTGATATCCACTTTTAAGGGTTGCTAGTTGATAAGAATGCTTCCCACCTTAGGTAAGATCAGCTAGCTCATAAAGATGTTGTCTTCTTCCTATACATTTCTTTCCCTAGAGGATTGCCAACTCACAAGAGAGTTTTCCTTGCTATACCAAACTTAAATGCATAAATCCCTAATGGATCAAAAATTAGTTAGCTAGCTAATTATAGTGCTATCTAATCCTTCCTCAAGGCAAAAATGGTATCCCTTTCATCTTTGTGGCAAAGTTTTCCTCAAACTTTACCACAAAGAGTGGTAGTTGTAAATATCTTATTTTTCCCATTTGCTAATATAGATATAAATAAAAAATATATAATATAATAATAAATAAAATAATAATAAAAAAGAAGAGAAAAAAATGAATGAAAATGAAATTATAGAAAGTGTAAATTAGTAAAAAATTGTCTTAGGTGCGTTTAGGTTGGTTTGGGTATGTCTCAAATGCGACTCAATTTAGCTTAGGGCCTTAAATAAAATTCACTAGACATGATTCATTAACCTCATGAATGTTCAAGGTGCATTAGTTAGTCTAAAGGGCATGATCATCCATTCATAGAGACCATGCTTTGTCTACAACGCTATTTTCCACTTATCTCTAGGTCTCATGTGTATTTGATGATATCCACTCATGAGATTAATCTTTGAAAAGATGCAAGCACCATGAAGTTCATCCAGCATTTCATCAAACCTCAAAATAAGGTATTTGTACTTGATAGTGATCTTGTTGATGGCTTAATTGTTAATATGCATACACTAAGATCCATCTTTCTTTGGGAAGAGCAAGGTAAGTATTGTATGGAGGCTCATGCTCTCTCTCACTTGGCTTCACTTAATATGTTCATCCACTTATTTCTTCAGTTCAGTTGCTTGCTTTAGATTCATAAAATAGGTGAGCTTTTTTGGCAATTCTATGTTGAGCTATAGATCAATGTAATGCTCTATGCCTTGAAAAGGGGGGGTAGTTCTACAAGGAAGTAGTCCTTGAACTCCTCTAATAGGTCTTAGATCTTTGTGAGCAAAGGTACTTGAATTCTCATTTCCAACAACCTTCTAACTAGTAGAAAAAAAGGCATGTCTAGCTTTAGAGTCTATTTGAGCTCACTCTAGGATTTGATAAGGGACTTATTTTGGGCTCTATTCAGTTGCACCTAAGTGTCCTTCACTTGGTTTGAGGTTATGGGTTATAGCATAACCTTCTTTCCATCCTTCTGAAAAGTGTATGTGCTCTTATATCCGTTGTGTATGACTCATCAATCAAACTACCATGGGCAGCTTAGAAGTATGTGAGATGCACATATGAGAAGATCATCATAAAGAACCTTATTCTGGTACCTATCCCTAATGGATATTAGTACTCGGACCTACTGTATAATATGAAGGGTTTTCTTCTCATTAAGTTAGTGTAACTTGTAAGGCTTCAAATGTTTTAAGGTTGGTAACTTTAATTATTTAACCATAGATACAACAACTAAATTAGTGAAATGCCTACCATTGACAATTAGTGCACACAAATGGCCTTCAACCTTACATACAATATGAAAAAAGGTTCTCTCACTACTTATTTGCAATCTCAGGTGAGGCACTCAATGCTCTCCTCATTACAATGTTCAAGAATTGTCCTTCGTTGACATATATAATAGCATCTCCATCCTTAAGAATCTCCTCAGTATATTCAATTCCTACATCCCCAATCTTATCTTTATTGGCACTATCAATTTTCGATGTTGGTATCTCGGTCTTTAAGATCATTACTTTACAGCTTGGACATTAGTTAACAATATGTCCAAATCTTAGACACTTAAAGAACTTTATTTAGCTCGTCTTCCTTCTTGAGCACCATCCTTCATCTCTTTATGTTATTTCTGTTCATTCCACATCCTTTCCTTTTATTTCAAGCCTCCTCTCTACTCACCTCAATGGTCCCTCTAGTCAATCACCACCTAGGCTTAGCTAATCTTGTACTAATATGTAGGAATTTGTAGTGGGTTAAGTTGATGCCATAGCTCGACCACTAATGCCTCAATTTAAGCCATTGCACCTTTAGCACTTTATTGGTTCCTCTAACTATATGGCATCATCCAGTGTGTTCATAAATTTTAGCTCAACCACACTTAGTATCTCATTAACCCAGCTGTGAACCAAGTTATAGTCCTATCCTCAGGCTCTTTTTCCTCACACTAAATTATTAGCATTTAGAACTCCTCTATGTAGTCATTAACACACAATCCTCATTGCCCCAAGGTTTGCAGCTTCTTAAAGGCTCTTACATACAATAATTAGGGATGAACCTTCTCCTTAAGGTCTTCTTCATTTCTATCCACGATTTGATCTCATGCTTTCTAGCTTGTCTCCTAATGGCTAGCAAGTTCTTCTATCATAGTACAGCATACCCAAAAAACTTAAGGGTAGCTAATCTCGCTTTTACAGATTCTTCATACTCTTAACACTTGAATAACTTGTCGACCTTATCTTCCAAGTCCAAGTAATCATCTACATTCCCACTTCTTATGAAAGAAGGGATCTGCATCTTCACATTATCTAATCCCCTAGGAGCTTATGCACCTTACACAACATACTCTTGGAAATTATCCCTAGCTCCTTCATCAAACTCGTCCTCCACTCGTATAAGCCTTCTTACACCTCAATCTCTTTTCAATCCACTACTATTTTTCTCATTTGGAGGTAAGGCTACCTATTCTTCATCATTTTTAGCTCCTTTAATGCTTGCTTTAGTTTGAGCAAGTTAGTTATCTACCAAACACTACATTGTGACTACTAAGTTAGCAACTATAGTAGTCAACTCCTGGATTTTCTCATTAGTGCTCCTTGCATTTTGATTTACATGCCTTCCATGTCCATGTACATCACTCTCAAAGTCAATAACACCTTAGACACTAGGATTCAACATTCTTAGACTTCACAAAAATGATTGCTACTTGATTTTTAACAACCTAGCTGATACGAACTACATCAACTCGTGACAAAACTCAATACCTAATTTGGAAATCAAGCTAAGATCGTTCAAGAATGTATGGAAACCACAACTTGTTGCTTAGAAAAAGAAAAACCTTGGTATAGAGACAATGCCACAATTGGTGATAGAGATCCAATTGATAAGTCCTGATGAATGCCATAGAATAACTAATAAGTTCAAGGAGTTCTTTCAAGAATCAAAGAGAAATTAAACCCTCGATTTTATGAATAATTTTGATACTATTCCCATTGATCAAGTGCTTATTTATAGGCAATAGATACAAGAAATTGGCTACAAATAATGGAAAAATTTGGTAAAAAAAAAAGGAAAGGAAAATATATAATACTTAACCCTATTTTGTAACCCTTATGATTCAAGCCCATAAATAGATAACTTGTTTCCTTATAACAAAAGTCTTGAAATCAAAAGTAGAAAATAAAGACAAGAACCTAAAAATAACAACTTGATTTAAGATCTTTATTATGCATGCCCAAATTTGACTTTGAAAAAAAAATTGCCTTCTAGCTTTCATGATTTAGTCAAATATACTTATCTTGACCATGGTTCACTTCCATATTAATCTTAATGACATGGATCATTTTTTGTTCATCCTTGGTATGTCGCATGTGGACCTCTTGTTCTTGCACATCTTAGATTAAGCCATTAAGTGCATCTTTAAATCTTTTAGCTCGGGTTCGTGTAATCGACCCATGTGGCATTTTAAGTGGATCTACACTCCATTTCCTAGACATGCCTCCATCACTAGTAGCAAGAACATCACTACGACAACTGCAACTATACTTCCCTCATCGAAACCTATGTTTTGATGCCAATAGATGATGATATAGGAGCTAAGTATTTACTAGGATATTAGCTTGGTAGCTAACTATGAAATGGGTCCTTTTAGATATGGAAGAAAACTTTATGGAAATGAAGGGTTTTAGATAAGTATGAATGGTTCGAGTGGATATTACGCACTACATAAGTAAAAATGCATGTTAATCTAAACTCGATGTGGCTCACGAACTATGGCTAAGGTGCTTGCTAAATTTTTGCTAAAGGGATTTATGAGAGCAATATTTCAGAGTAAAAGCTCACAAATAAATGAAGTAAATTCTGTATTCCATATATGATGATGTAGCATTCATGAAATGGGACTAATACTAAGTCCCTAAGTTTACAATACTAAAAGAGGAAAATCTAAATAAGGACACACAAAATACTTTGTCTAGAATAATACAAAGGGGATAAAAACATGAAAAGACAAGGAATATTCCTAAGAACACATGTAGATTTCAGGTGTTAGTGACGTGTATCAAATAGGCAATAACTAAAATCTTAGTAAATAAGGATAACATTATGTTGGATAGATATTGTTTTTATTCGAACCAACATAGGATGCGCCTATGGCTATTAGATCATATGATGGTCTTGCTAGCTTTAAAGCTAGTCGATGGGTAAGGGAGTAAGTCAATTTGAGCTATCTAAAACCAGTGGTCTAGTAATGACTTCTTCTATGTTGCTTGAGTTAGACAATATCTCTTTACCCTAGGTTTTAAGTAAGAAAATCATAGAGAGTGAGAGGTTAGGATGAGCTAAAAGTGGGAGGCTCCTTGGCCTTGGGAGAATAATAACTTGTCTTCATAAGGATGCTTGATCAAAATCCTTTTTACTAAGTCTTGCAATCTTGAGGCATAGGCATGAATGATTGGCTTGGTATATTGACTCCCATCAATCTCAATCGGCATATCGACCATTGTGCATTGTAAAAAATAAAACCAAATAAAAGATACATAAAGGCAAAATGAATTGACCAAATAGTGATCCCCCTTAACTCTTCTTAGTAAATGGGGGCTTAAAGGTACTGCCTTACTACACTTGACTAGTTAAAGGTGTTTAGTTTAGATAGGACACTTTTATGCTCGAGGGCTCTACAACAGGTGCACTTTGCTTGAGTTCCTTTAGCAACTCAAGATCCTTTAGAGGTTCTTTAGATAGAGATGAAAGAACAACTTCGCTAAAGCCCCCCTCCTCACCTTATTCTTTGCTCTCTAGATGATTTGAGGGAGCTTCTTAGGTTGAAATACTAGGCATCACAAGCTCTTGGTACACCCAGTTTAGGTAAACATTTGGCATTTTCCTTTCCATGAACTTGAGAAGGGCTCCCAGCCCCCTAGAGGCCATACATGGCTAAAGTTGCTCATAATCTGTACTCTGGGCATAGGCATACAAGACTTGGTCATACATATGCTTTGCAACATTCTCCTTCCACTATTCAATTTCTTACATGTGTAAGTACCCCTCTTCATTTTCTGCCCTTAACTTCTCTAGTTGTTCCCTTTGGACCTCAACCACCTTATTTGCCTTTTACAGCTTTATTCACTATGTGGCCACTTTCTCCTCCACTCATGCTAAGTTAGATTGGGCATTGGTAGTGTCCTTCAATGTACCCTTCTTGTTATGTTAGGCTTGAGACAAGTTAACTGACAAGGTTGAGATCTTATAGTTAATAACCTCTAGATTCTATCTCAATTGCTTGACATCTTCCAATGCTTTATTGGCCTCCTCTTGAGTCACCTCCACCTCCTTGTGCACGCATATCATGCACCCCTTTGCTTAGCCTACCTTCTTATGGCACTCAGCTCACACATGTTGTAGCTTAGCCTAAGTTTTCTTCATTCCATCCTCTATAGTCCTTGCCCTTTATGCAAAAGCATGATTTTTAGCATTCAACTCCATTTACATTTAAAAGTAACTTCCTTGTTGGATATATAGGCTTATACATTTTGGACCTCAGCTTTTCCATTGACAATTGCCACTTACATCTTAAAGGCCACCTAGAACAATAGAAAAATAAGTGAATGGAAAGGACCAAATGGCTTATGCTTAAGCAAGATAATTTTGAACACTTACATTATAAAGGGATTAACTAAGATGCTACATGGCTTCATCTAGGCCTAGTTCCCTACCTACTTCTATCACCTTTATTTTATCCCTTAGCAACATCATATGGGATATTAGCTTATGACACATTTCTTTATCACTAAGGATAAAGTCATTGGAAAAGTCTTCCCAGTTAGGCACGTACTTATGTCCTTAAGCAATTGTTTAAGATGCTAGAGCTATTTGGAAAGAGGAAGACCTTTGAGCTCCCTATTGCTAGCCTTGTGTTCCCTCCTCTCTTCTCTTCTTTTCCTTGAGCTCTACTTGTCTCTTTAGCTCAACCTACCATGGGACTTTCACCTTTCTTTTTAGTTTAGCTTATCTCTTCACCTTGGCCTTCCTTTTTAGCTTGGCTTATCTCTTCACCTTAACCTTTCTCTTTAGCTTGGCCTCCTTCTTTGCTTTTGCTTTCCACCTTAACTTGTGTTATGCCTCAAGGGGTACCCTAGTCATAACAACCTACCATGCACTATATTGAAGTCCATGATTAGCTATATTCTAGCACACATAAATTTTAACAAAGTACATAAGGCGTCATTACTCTATAAACCACCATAAAGATAATAGTTGTATAAATATTAAAGTTGGTACATAATTAGAATAAACTATAAAGTTCTACAGATATAATGAGTGGAGGAATAAGTCTTGGTAATTAATATTACATTCATTTAGAAATAGTCTATTCAAAATTAAAAATATCTATTCTAGTAGTCTTCATCCTTAGTCGCCTATCTATTATTATCATGAAGATTTTCATCATTGGCCAGATTTTATCAAGGTAAAACTAAAATGGTTCCTATAAAAAGAGAAAACAATGGGGGTATAAGCTACAAAAGCTTAGTGAGATCCCAACTCAAAGACCACCTTTCATGTAAGATAAGCAAGTTAATATTTTAATGCATGAATGCATGAACAATCATATGCCAATCATTACATGTAGTCAACTGGAAACTACATGAAGTCTAAGGATATTTCTAACCAATATGCCTCTCCTTTGACCTTAGGTTGAGGATCTTTTAGAATTCCATAAGAGTTCGGGCTACTAATTTCGTTACACTTACACATACCCTTACCTACATAAAATCAAAGCCATGCTCTATATATCAATAGTTATGCTAGAAGAATGATCTTTTAAGCAAGGGCCCAGGAAAAACCAAAAGAAAATAATGTTTTCCCTACTTGCACACTTCCAAGTGCATGTGCCTAAAAGTTATTTTTTGTATTATTAGAATAGAATACTTCCTTAGAACATCCTTTCATTACCTTTGTAACTGTAATGGAATATACAAGAACATGCAAGAAGAGTGCTATGCATGATCCATTTCAAGATAAGTATTTCGATATACTTAACAGAAGTTAAGAGGTGACCAAACAATTTGTAGACACTCTATCAACTACAAAAATAGCCACTAATACAAGTAACTTTACATTCTGATCCTTTAGGTTTCATCAATCAAATCAAACACACACATGAATTCATTAATAATCAACTTTAGGTGCTACTAAATTTACAACCACAAGTCAAGTGGCAATTATCATTGGTACTCACCTTGCCATTCTTCTCAAGGATCATAGTAATCTTTGGGCAAAACTTAGAAGTTTTCTAAAAGACCTATGTAAACATAGAGAAATATATATATACATAAGAATAGCTACTTGTAAGATAAACTATTCTAGCACCCCTTTGCTAACCCCACGTTTTATTAAAGTCTTTTAGTATTAAGTCCTTCATTTAGGAATCGGTCTGTTGCCAAGATCCTAGCTTAAGTTCTTATTTGAATAAAGTCCCATTCATGTCATAATAAAGAAAAATATATGTCCAAGGTATATGTTCATGAATATATCCATGAATGTCCAATAGGTTAAAAACGGTTATAGATGCTCATAAATCCTCAAGGTTCAGAATTAAAGCTTTAACATCCTTTCTTTGAACTTTTTTATTTATTAGGGGTTTAAAATATAAACTAAACACTCAAAATACTCTTAAATGAAAGAGAAATAGGATAGTTTTATGAAGATAAAGTTTGCTTGAAGTGGAATTGTGGGTGAAACCTATAACTTTTATGATTAAGTGATGTTAGTATACATACATGAAGAGTATGCTATAAAAACAACTTGGAGGTTGTTACAAGGGTAAATTTTCTTTTTACCTCCCTTTTTATTCTATTCAAGTTTTGTTGTTTTGTAAATTATTTTAGGTTTTGATTTTCCATGTCTAAGGGGATAAGATTTGACAAGTTTTAGGGTTATTATTAGTCTAATATTTGATAGGATAAGTTAGAATATTTATGACATAGGATAAGATAAGGTAAATGATGGCATATGGATAAAAACACATAATGTTGATATAGTCAAAAGAGGAAGGCAAACCTTTAGTGGGTTCCAAGTTGTTTCTTGGGCTAAGTTTTTTTTTTCATTTGTAGATAACTTCCTTAGCTTAATCATGGTAATTTTTGAGTTAATTTTGGATAGGTTAAGATTAGGTAAGATGGCTTCAAAAATGGGATGAAGTAAGGTTAAGTAACAAGGTCTTTTTGGAGATGAGATTTGCATGAAATTTTTCCTTTGTTTAACCAAATCTAAAAATCTAATTTTTATATGATATTTTTAGGTCCTTATCTTATTTTAATCAAGTTAATTTAGGATAGTTTATATTAGATTAAATTAAGAAAAGAAGGGGTGAATTGGATGGTGACATATTAGGTGGAATTACATGAAGATGTCCACGTGAAGAAGGGGATTACAATATGTTTTTGAGGGTTCATCTTTCGGAATTTTTCCATGCCCTTTTAATGATTAATAAGGTATAATTAAGGTATAATGAGGTGTAACTTGGGTAAGATTTAATAAGGATATGATACGTAAACCTTTGTAAAAATTGAAAAAAATCACATGTTTAGTACATCTACTTTGGATCTAATGACCATATACCTATTTCCAAATTATTTCATGTCCTTCTTTTAGGTTAGACAAGATAAAATAGGGTAAGATTGAGATAAGATCAGGTGGAATAAATTTGGTCTTGATGAGATAAGATAAGGTTTGAAATTTCAAAGCTTGATGTGGAAGCTTGTCCATATGCATGGCAGCTTGGAGAAAGAAGTGTAACCGGTGGAGTTTTGTGTGGATTTTCTAATATTTTTTATGTTATTGGGTAATTAAAGATGTAATATTGAATTATGAAAAAATTAGTTAAAATAGATTAAGATTTGAGGGTCATTTCAAACTTAATCGCTTAGAAGGCTTTAAGGCAAGGTTTAAGTGAATTCCAATTTCCATTTTGTTTTGTAATTGGGTTTGCTAGTAATTTGTGTTTATTTTTGCTGATTTATGTTTTGGGATACTAATCCTTATGATTAAGATAAGAGAGGATGGATTTAAAAATAATTTTATTCAAGTCAACACTCATTTTCTTGAATCTTCTAATTATCGGTCAAAAGTTAACTTTGGTTAAATTGAAGTGGACTTAAGGTAATTGTGTTTAAGTTTTCAAATCCAATATTTTAGAAATACTCAAGTTGAGTACTAATTATATATATAAAATTTATCAAATTCGAGTTTAGTTTACTAAACCAAATCTTAAGGTAAAGACTAAATCCTTAAATAAGAAGTTCAGTGATGTTGGGTGAAATTGATGGTTTCTGATTGAAATTTTATTGAGTCAAATCGATTAGTTTCATAGAAAAAGGGTATCTTATAAATCTATAATGCCTCATCTTCCAAGTCTATCCTAAATTATATTAGGTCCTAGTTCTAATGCGTTAAGTCTACTTAAGTCTTTTCAGGAGTGTCAAATAGAAAATTTAAATTAATAAGCTGGGTAGAGTTAGTTAACTTTAGTCGATTTTTACTCTAATAAGTTGACTTAGGTCAACTTATGGTATATCGAGTTATCTTTAATTCCTAGACTAATTTTAGGTTCATTTGGAACGATATCTTAGATGTATCTTCTTATCAAAACCTATTTGATAAAGTTTTGTCGAATGAATTTTTAAGGGGTTACAGCTTGACTTCCCTCTATTGCTCAAGCTCCCTAGAGCTCAGTAGTGGTTGGCTAGATGAAGAAATAGGTATTTCATCTTTCTCATCCAAGATTTAGACGATGTCTTCCCAATGGGAAACTTTGTGAGAGTTGCTTTACTCGGCCTCATGAGCCCTTTTTTATCTATTACAATTTATAGCCTTACCTTTATTAGGCCCACTAACTCCCATAGCAAGAAGCTCCCTAACCTTCACTACCTTTTTCAAGGGGATGGGACAATTGTTCCTTTTCAAGGATCCTTTCAACTCACCTTGACACCAATGCCACCCTTTTGTTGTTTCCCTATAATCTTCTCCATGGAAAGCATCTTCTTTAGTGAGGGTATTTTTGTAATAGCAAAGGAAAATAGGTTAGGCTAAAACATAACAAACTACCTCACCATGTCAACCATGAACACTAAAGGGGGCCAACTCTACCCTCAAGCTCCAATATGGTCTGGATCCCCCCAAGTTAGTCCCCTTTGGTGTAGTAGAAAGAGTGTAAACCACACATGCACCAACTACATTTGGCACCATTACTAGTTACACTAGCTAACATTTTGCAATCCATAGGACTATCCTTGTAATGCTTTAAAAGCTCCTCTACCACCTTCCTTTAGCTTAGATGCAAATTGTCCAAGTTCACTTTTGAATGTAACGTTGGCTTTGACTACCTAACCCACAAACCTGGGACATTACCACACTCAACTACCAAAAACTTATCCTTCCCTCTTTTGATGGAAGAGTCCAACCCTCCCATTAGCTTTTTCATTGGCCTAGATAGAATATGGTACCAACCCTTGCTAATTCTCAAGTTGAAAAGGTCTTAAGACCTCCTTAAAGTATGCACACAAGGCCTTGAAGGCTACTATCATCAAGCACTTGTTGGATGGTGGTGATCAAAGATAGCCTTCATAAAAAAAAAAAAAGGGATCCTCATCTTAAATGATATGTGTTGATAACATGTAGAACCACCTTAGCTCCATTTGAGAGACCCTCTTATCCTCACATGGGAGCCTAAGTGCTTAAACATTGGGAAGCTAGAAGTGCCCTAGCATCTACTCGCCTTCTTCCTCACTCAAGGTGCTAGTGAATTCATCTAGAGTCCTATTCATTATGCTTACCACAATACATAAGGAAACTACTAGTTCACTTGCCTCTTCATAAGCCCCAACAACCTCCCCTTTAGAGGCACTCCCTCCCTCAAATGACACTTTAACATTGTCGACTGCTACATCTATCACATCTTTTTCCTTTAACACCAATGCCATTGCTATGGGAATTGACTTAGATGGCAAAGTTACCATTACCATCTTTAAGGGGGAGAATGATCTACATAGGAGGTGCTTGGCAGGCACTTGCATACTCCTTTTGCAACCTCTCTAAAGCACTGTCTAAAGATCAGCTATGGTTGATGAAGGAACTTACTGATATAAAAGTGAGAAAGAAAACAAAGAGTATATTGAGAGAAGCAAGAAAAATACAAAGAATCATACACAAAAGCCAAAGAAGGCAAAGAAAGTTCTTCCTAAATCTTAAGCATACTTTTTATAAGAAAGGACACATGAAATGGGGATAGGAGGTGAAAGGATGTGATTATACGTAATTTTCTTCCATCACACATCATGAATCTTCATGCCCATGCTCAAAATTAAGCCATCTATGTGTTATTGTTAATCGCCTAGGAATGAGATTAGTTAGCAACTATTGAATCTATGACTACATTTGTATGACCTACTTATTGATGACACACATCCACTACATTAAATGAAAAAGATGAAGGAATTTATCTCCCTCATGCACAAGGGGACAAAATTTGAAATTTGAATCTCAATGTGACAATTATTAAAGGAAGCATAATCAACACACCTCGCTCACCAATTTAACTTAGGGGCAAGGAAATAGCTCAATAGATTAGTAAAGATCCTATTTGATTTTACTTGCTACTCATATCCTAATACCTCGGTGAAGACTTCTCTAGGTCTTACTTATCACCTATGCTTCCTTCTATAGCCTTATAGCTTGATAATGCCTCTCTCAGTCTTACTTGCCACATTGCCACTCGTTGCCCCAAGCTTAAGGCTAAGTTGGTTGTTACAAAGGCTATCTTGCAAAAACTATAACTATCTAACAAATAGGTCAGCTAATCCATTGATTGAGCCCTAACTTGAATAGAGCCATACCTTTAATCACTTGAAGGCGCATCATACAAAACCTATGGGGAGCAAGTGTTGATGCCCCTTTTACTAATGGGCTTTTAAGCAGTTTGCCCACTCTTTATACCATAAGGGAATAAACTAAGAGAAAGATAAGAAAAGGGATATTGGCTCCCACCCCTAAAGAACTGCTCTCAATCATTTAAAGGAGCACATTATATTAAATGTGTCTCCAGCATTAAATTTTGACAACCTAAAGGATATGGGAGATAGCAGTCAAATGGCCATCTTTCTCTTTAAACATATATGAATTAGAAGGTTTGCTAGTAAAGGTATGAGGCGACTTTTATGACATCATGCCCATTACGTCCTTCACAACTACAATGCCACATCTCTTTTACACTTTACACTTAATATATTACTTAGATGTTGTAATGATGTATCTACGCTCTATCTTTAAATTACTACTGACTTAAGTATTGGAGTGGTAATACTGAAGCAACCTTTAATGCCCCCATTTAGCTCACATGTGTTTGTTTTGTAGGCTAAGTTCCTCTTTCAAAGCCTATAACAACCTTTGGGCAAGGCCTGGTATCTCAAAGTGAGAATCACGTCACAATAGTAAGTTATTGCACAATTATTTAAACATGCAATAAGATAAAATGTTGTAAAGGAAAGAGAGGGAGGGTAAGAGAGATAAGCCCATATAGAGGTTTGGCCTTCTACCTACATTTTTTCTACTAATGCTATTAGCTCAACCACTAGAAATATACTAAATCTTTTAAAAAAAATGTAAGTGAGTTTTGGCACTAAGACAACTCTAATAGTACCTAGTAGAAGTTATTGTCCCTATGTCCTATATAGTTCTAGATTCTCTTGACTCTTACATTAGTCTAACCTTTAACCAACTTCACACAGTATGCCTTCACTTCCTTTTTCTAGTTCTTTGAGTCTATGTTTCTAATTACAACTAAACAACCTTAATACAAGAACTCTCTACTTGAGACACTTGCTTTGAAAAAATAAAATAAACTGGAAATTTTATAGAACTACTCTAATAGAAATATCTTGAAATTTTTTATTTTTTCAATAAATCACCTCTTGTTATCAATACTTAATTACATGCATCACATGTGTATTCACCAATCTTTGTGACTTCAACTATATATAGGGTTGTAAATGAGTTAAGTTGAGATGATATGGTGTCAAGCTCAAACTTGACTCGAATGAAAAACTTAAAGCTCGAGTTCAACTTGAACTCAATTTGGCTTAACTTAAAATGATATTCAATAAGCTCAAGCTCAACTTGAGTAGGATTGATTATTTCTTTGGTACTCCATTCAACTTAAACATAAGATGAGCACTAATTCAAGATCAACTTAAAGCTCAATAAACCTAAATCATTTTACCTTATTTAATTGAAATATGAAGCACAACATGTGTGATTATATAATAGCTCAATTTCTCTCAGTCTTCATCTAAAAAGATATCAAACTAAACAATAATGTATAAACATTACTTAATTGACTTACCTATAATCCATCATTAACATTCAACATGGTAGATCCTATTACATAAGCATGAAAATAAACAATAAAATCACTAATATAAAACCAAAAAATGTTAGCACCTATATAAGATAAGTCTTCAATGAAATTATAGTTTTTCAAAATATATTAGACATAATGCATTATCCAAACCCTCTTCCAAAATCTCCTAAGCCAAAATAGCAAATAATTAATGATTTTTATTAATTCTACTTCAATCTATAATAAATTAGAGAAGATAGAACCCTCTTTGAAAGTAATTCTCTAGGTTAGACTTCTCTGACATCATTATCTTAGCACTTTTCACAAACTAAGTAGATTTACCCGAACTAGATTGATTTTCATCATATAGGGAAGGAGTATGATTCTTTGATTGAGTATCACCATAATTTTCTTCATCAATAGACTCATACTCCTTTACATAATCCCTGTAAAGATCATATAAAGCTTTTCAAACTCTTGCAATGTTTTCCTATGCCTCTTGTGTGGGATAAATTTAAGGAAAGAAAAAAATCAAGACCTCTCATTTTGCACAAGGTTCTAAGACATTAGCTATAGCCATCAATAAATTGCACTCCCCCCAATACTTACCAAACTTGCTTTTCATTTTCTTAATCACCACCTAAATAAACCCATCCTTATAAAGTGCCATCTTCTCCAATACTAACTTCACACGATATACCTTAAGCAAGAACATGTTAGATGTTGAATATTCATTACTAGAAATAATATTTGTAGCAACACTAAAAACACTCAATACTTTACAAACCTTTTTAATTTTCTCCCAATCATTTAAACTTGGACAAGACCAATAATGCAGATCTCTTTTTGTAAATTTAGGGAACACTTCTTTGAATTTCATGGCAATAGATAACATCTCATATGTTAAATTCTAATGTGTCTTATAATGGAGAATGAGTTTCCTTCCAGGCAATTGTAACTATTGGACAATCTTAGAAAAAACTTGAAGCCGTACCTCAAATTGATTAACATAACTAATACTCTTATGCACATTCTTAATTATATCCTTAATTTTGAAAGACCATCTTGAACCATAAGATTTAAGATGTGAGCCCCATCCTGATGCGTGAAACCCTAGGTTTATTAAACCTAGAACCCCGATGACACTATTGGATTCAATTACCCTGAGGATTGTCTTGAATAAGCGATGCATAACTAGACCCCAATCAAACCTGTTGATTGAAACCTAAGTTATCAAGAGATATTCCTAGTAATTTAGTTAAGAATTCTATGAAAAAGTTCTTTTGCAAAGGAACAAAAAGAGGTTTCGTTGTTTCTCACGAAAAAGATGTGTTATTCATATAAAATTCAAGTCTCTTTAGCCGGTCCCCTTACACGGCATATATAGCATGCATACAATATGGAAAAAATCCTACAACGTGGAAATCCTAAGTTACTTATTCTATCCTTATCCTTGTGTCACCAAGTAGGCAACTAAATAACATAAATAACAAACCAACAAATAAAAATAAAAATTAAGAAAACCGAATGTATCCTCTAGTGTAACAATCCATGCAAATTTTTAATGTCCCTAAATTATTTCATCCTTCCATGGCCACATGAATCAAGTTAAGATATGTATGTTTTTCTTTTGTGTAGCTTGATTCCCTAGCTTGCAAGTCCATGACTAGTCCTTGTAGAGCTTTATTCATCTTTTTAGCTCTAGCTCGGGTCATCGGGCCTCCAATACCATGTAATGGATCATGAGGTTTCGGCTCCTTCCTTTGTGATGCTAGCTAATCCTCATCACATCTCCTACCCCCCACCTAAATCAACAATATCAACCTCACAACAAGGAGGGGGTATATGAACAAAATTGAACACTAATTTTTTTGTAACTTTCAATCGTCATCAACAAAATGACTTATCAACACCACATATTGTATTTTATGATTTTTAAACATCCACATGTCAGTTGTCAAATTTATTTTTTTAATAGCTTTGAGCAATACATGCAACTTTTTCTTCTCTGTTTTGTACACTTGGATGCAATCCTTTGTAAGAGTATTGCATGACATTTTCTCCCACTTAAGCACTCCTCTCCTTTGCATTGTATTAAAAGCCTCTTCTTCTATAATAGAAAATGGGTGCTCATGCATGAAAATCCAATGAGCAATAGCTTCTCTCATATTCTCTATATCAAATTTACCATTTACTATAGCAAGGGTCATTTGTTGTATCTTTTAGCTAACACTAGCAGACAAAAAATTAAGTTTACTTTGTTGATTTTGAAAAATTTTTCTTTTCACACATGTATTTAAATGACATGTGAAATGAGTAGTGCTATTACTTATGAGAATCATGAGCTTCTTCTTACATTGTGAGCATTGAGCCTTCTTCTTACCATCAAGAAGTGTTACTTCCTTGAATTCTAACCATGATATTGAAGTTTTAGACCTCTTTTTGCCATGAAACTAAGTTTTGTCATCACACTCATCATTGGTTTCTACATCATGATTTGAAACATTATGGATTACATTATTATTCCATGAAGTTAGTGCATTATGTAAAACCATTTCATTGGTTGGTAATTGAAATTATTCTTTTAGAATGGAAGTACCACCCCAATCCAGTATAGATGACATTATTACAATCCTTCAAGAAAAATAAATAAATAATTAACAATACTATATATTCCACTTATGGCCAAGTGATAGAATAAAATATTAATCAAAAGCACCATTTGCATAATTAGAAGGTGATACGTTAGATATCAACATGATACACTTTGAATAACACCCACATTCTCAATTACTATTTGGAAAGAAAAGATGATAACGGCGAGAAAATAAAAAGAAAAAAGAAAAAGAGTAATTTGCTTTAGGAGAATGGAAATATCAAATAACCATTTAAATGTTCACTTTAGGAGTTTACTTAACATGTTATGAAGGCTAATAATTAGACTATATATATATATATATTGGCCAAATAAAACGAGGTATATAATATAGTGTCATGTTTCACATTACTATTAGAAACTAGCATGTAAGCAATTCCAGGAAAGTAGTAGATTAATCATTTAGCTATTTCAATTTTATATTTTGATTGTTATACATATATAGACATAAACCGTAGGGTAAAATGTAATAGTACTACTACTTGTAATTATTATATAACGCTTAGTTAAACGGGGGTGGTTAATCTAATATACGATAATGAATTAAAGTATAAGGAAAATATAATCATTAAATCTATAAAACAGTAATAGTTTATTAAATCTTTGAGTTATGGTTACCTATTAAATTTATTAAATAATAGGATTTATTAAATTTAAAACTATAAGAGGGTTCATATGCCCATTTCATCACCATCTAGAGTGAAGAAAAGCACCTCCATATGGAAAAGTTTCTTTTTTTTCTATTACATTATTGGGTCTCACGACACTTAAATATTTTCAATGACCTTTTCTTTGTTCAATATAAAACGATGTGAGACTTGATACAGTTATTTATGTTTTAAAATAATGTTATCTCTGGAGTCACCAAAAATACACTAAAATGTTAACAAAATTATTCTCAAGACATGTGTTTCTACGTTCTAGAATTCTCTATTTGTAGTATTCATAGTTTTGACGATGTAGTGCTTGAAATTGAAGTTCACAAACTAAAATAATAAGACAAACACTAAATTAAAAGTATAATGAAAAAGTAAGATGGTGAAAGAATAATAAAACAAACATTATAGAAATAAAAAAACTTACCAATCGTGATTGGTACTAGGGATGGCCACAAATGTCTATAGAGGGTGTGACTTTTTATGTTTCACTTGGTGGTAGGGTAGGGTTTACAGTAAAAGAAGAATAGAATAGGGTTTTTAGTTGACTTGGGTTTTAAAATATGAACTGCAACTCATAAAATTATTAGAACTTAATTATATAAAAACATTCTCTTTTTTTACTCTAACCATGAAGCAGATTTTTGGAAAATATATTTTTCTCAAATAAAAACTTTAAATAAAATTAAATTTTACCATTGTAATGAATCATAGTTGTTATTATGTTCTTTCTTAAAGAATTTTGATGATAAAAAAAACTATTAAATTTTTTAATGAAGTTCATTTAGTATACAGGAATAATTATATTTACAATTTGACTAAGAGTTAAAAGATCAAATGAAGGAAACCTATGTTGTTTTTAATTACTTAGAAAATAAGTCAAAAGGTATTCATTGTGAAGAATAATAGAAACTCAAAAGATAAGTCAGAAGGTATTGTTGTTATGAGTTCTTATGAACAGAATAACCTTATATATATATGATAGGAATCAAAATCCGTCAAGACCTATCATTAGGGTAAGAGCAAAAAAGATTTCAAATCTTGACGATGAGGGTCCATTTTAAGCACATCGATCCTAGAATTATTCGTTTACTAATTTCTTTTTTCTTATTCATGTATTGTATATTTCAACAAGTACACTTATCAAACTTTATAGGGCGATGGACAAACTCATTAAGACTCAGCTTGTGGGTTATTTATGGACCGACTTGAACCAGCGATGAGCTGGGCCGATGAATCTTATTGAAGAACTAGCATGTTGAAGACTATTTTCACTTGTAATTTATTTATTTGAATCATTTATGTTGTAAGTTTTTGGGACACTTTTATTTGGTTGTAATAAGTGCTTTTAGGACTGGCCACCCTAAAGTGGCATAGTTGTAATTTTATGGACTTTTTAACCCTAAATGGAGCAAGTATAAATACTTGCTTAAGTAGGGTTTTGAGGGACTTTTGCTAAATTTTCAGAAATAGAACAAACACTTCATGTGTTGAGGGTTAGGGTTGCCTAATTCCACAATTGTTCTTATCAATTTCAAATCCCCAAATTTGAGATTGTGGTGAATGGCTTCAAGGTGAATTTGTGAGTAGTATCAAGTTTCCCTTGTTGCAATTTCCTTTTCATTCATTAGTGAGTTATATCTAGGGTTGAATTGGATGTTCTCTTGGTTGGATTAGATTACATTTGTAATCATTTTTATGTTATTATAATTGATTGGTTTTAGCCTTTAGTTTTAACCATCAATTTCACTTCCTTTGAACCGTGGATCAACTTTGTTAGGAAAGTGGATCTCGGATTGGTTCTTGCTGTTCTTGTGTGTAATTCACGTGGCATTTCAACTGTGTTTAGTGTTGTTTTGAGGATTTTATCATTGTGGGTTGTTTCTTTGAAAGTTATAGCATTTGGATTTCATTTTACTCGAATAGGGTTCGTGCAATTCTTGGAATTTTGAGCTGAGATTAGACTAGTGCATTGAGGATTATAATTTGTTCCAATTACATGTGCTTAACCCCTATTTTAGGCACATCATAAGTTGGTATTAGAGCTATATCATATTTGGAATTAAGATTGATCATGCCATTGTTTGAATAATTGGTTACAAGTAGTGAAGATTTGACGCCATTGTTCATGTGATTGAAGCTAGTTTAATTGACATTGTTTGTTTGTCTTTCAAATTGGTTTTGCATGTGCTTAATCTTGGTTTTAGGCACATTAATATATCAATGTAAGTCGGCTAGCTTTCAATTTGAAGACCTAGCTCTACTTATTGAATGTATTTGGGTAACATATTTAATTCGTTTCACTAAAGTAGGACAAATATCCATGGGGATCTAAGTGTTTATGTAAAGTCCCAAAAATTTTGAAAAAACTACACAAAAATTAAAGAAAATAGGCAGAATAATAAATACTTTTAGGTCGGGGTAGTGAGAAGGACAATTTCATAATATTAAAAACTTTGAAAAATGTACGACAAAAATTCAAAAATTGTGACTCATAAATATTATTTTAATAATTTGTGATAATAATAGGTTTTAAAAATAAAACAATTAGAAAGAACAACCTTCACAAAGAAAAAGAAGATAACGAATGTAAAAAATTGAATTATATGCAATATATTACTCAATAAATTTAGGAAGCAAAGTAATTGAAAAATATCCGAATATAGATATATAAATGGATAAATAAAAAAAATAATTGTAAGTCCTAACTTTAATTCTGATAAATTAAATTAAAAAAATAAATTCTCTGAAACATAATTTTCAAACAATATTAGATTAAATAATAAAATTAATTTAATTTATAGATTTAGGAATTTTAAATGAAAATTTAAAGTAAATATTTATATTCAAAATAATCAAATTAACTTAGATGTAAACTTTTGCAATAAAATGCTAAAAATATAAAATTTAAAGATATTTTTGTGCGCCAGCAGAATATTAAAAATAGAGACATTTATAATATAAAACATAATTAGAATATAATATAATATATATCCATAACTAAAAAAAAAAATCTAGAATCGGATTTTCAAATGTCTGCCCTGTCCTGTTCGACTCTTTTCCCACGACGTCAGGCACTAGCAGGAATAGCAGCTGCAACTGATCCCGTCTTGCCCCTTCTCCCTCCTTTCCTTTTCTCTTTCTTTTCCTTCTTCTTCTTCTTCTTCTTCCCTTCTTCTTCCTCTCTTCTTCTTCTTCTTCGTTTTCTTTCGAATTGCGTCTCCACTACCTTCCCTGCCCCGCATTCCCTTCCTCCTTCTTCTTCCCTCTCATCTTTCCCTAGATCTCCCTTCTTTCCCTTTAGATCATCATCGTCGAGTCAGAAGAAGGAGTCGCACGTAGAGGTTGGAATGCCGGCGTGTGCAATCGCGTGCTTCCAACAGCGATAACAACTACTGTGACAGCCACATAATGACAGCAGCCATGATGACAACCACAGCTACAACAACCGCGGTAGCAATAATCGTGATGATGATAGCAACCGCGACAGCAATAGCAACCATGATGGCAGCAACACCCCGTGAGCAATGTCCGAGAAGAAATCCATGAGTGGTTGTTGCTATGTTTAGTCCCTTACTTCGATGCGGGCGTAAAGGTGATGTGTGCGTGGGGAGTAGCATTTCGATGAGAGAGAGAGAAGTGTTTGGTGCTTGAGAAGTGTATGTGTGCGTGCGAGGGAGGAGGAAGACAACATTGACCCAACAGCAGCAGCATCAATGACCCAATAGTAATAGCAACAACAACCCAACAGCGGTAGCAACAATGACCTAACAGCCGTAGCAACAACGACAACAACTATAGCAGCAATGATGACTGCGATGTCCGTAGCAGCAGCGTAAGAAGGGGGAAAGGGGAAGAAGGAGTCAAGTGTGTAGTATGTGTAAGTATTTGTGTATGTGTATGAGGTGGTGTATGGTGTGTGCAGTATGTGTGTATGTGTATGGATGATGTGTGGTGTGTGCGGTATGTGTGTATGTGTATAGATGATGTATGGTGTGTGTGAGAATGTGTGTATGTGTATGATGTGGTGTGTGGTGAGTGCGGGTATGTGTGTATGTGTATGGAAGGTATGTGATGTATGCGGGTATGAGTACATGTGTATGGAAGGTGCGTGTGGTGTATACGTGCATGTGTGTATGTGTATGGAAGTGTGTGTAGTGTGTGTGGAGTATGTGGGTATATACGTATCAGTGGTGTGAGGTGTATGCGGAGTATGTGTGTATGTGCATGTCGGTGGTGTGAGATGTGTGTGGAGTATGTGTGTATGTATGCACTAGTGGTGTGTGTGCGCATGTGGACTTAAGGAGAAAAGAGGATTGCAAAGTGCAGTTATGTATGCGTGTAAGTAGGTGTATAGTATGATTGTGTGTATGTATGTGTAGGTGCGTGCATGGTGTGTGCGGAGTGTGTATGTGTGTGGATAGGAGTATGTTGGCGTGTATACGAGGTGTGTGGGAATGTGCTGGTGTATGTACGTGGTGTGGTGTAAGGTGTGTAAGTGGGGTTTGGCGAGTAGGAGATATGGAGTAAAAAAGAAGAAGAAAAGGAAAATGGAAGATGTTTAGAAAGGAGGAAAAACATAGAGGATTAGAAGGGAAGATTTGAAATATACACATGTATAAGTGTGGGCTAAAGAAGAGTGAAGAGGAATGAGAAGAAGAAGTGGGAAATTGGAGAAGTCCGAGGGGTTGAAGGGAGCTCAGCAAGGAAACAAGGGGGAAAGTTATGATAAGGGAGTCAAAAGGAAGAGGGGAGTAAGGAGAAAGGAAGAGGAAAAGTTAGAAGAAGGGAAAGTGAGAATTGAAGATGAAAAAGGGTGAGGAAAAGAGAAGAAGAGGCAGAAGATGAAGTCAAGAGGGTATCAGTCCTATGTATGTGTGTAGGTGAAACTTGTGTATACGTGTATGTATGACGTTATTACAATGGAGGTGGGCGTGTGTGTGTGGAAAGGATGGCTAGTGTGTATGTAGTGATGGAAGCGTGAGTGGGGATTGAGACTAGTAGAGAGGATAGGAAGCCCAGTTGGTGGAGATGTCAACAAAGGAGAGAAGAAAGAATGGAAAGGGGAAACCGAAGAGGAAGAGGGAATTGCATGAAGGAGGTGAGTGTGTCTATGTGTGAAAGTAAATGGGAAAAAGAGGTGTCACTGATGTGTTAGCGGTGGCTCTAGTAGCTTGATCTAGTGTTCGAGTTGTAAAAAGAAGCCCTGGAAATGTGATGTGCCATTGGTAAAATGATTGTGAATGTAAGTGTGGAAAAAGGCATTGGAGAGTTTGAGAAGAGATGGGAGTTAATGGGAAATCGAGAAATCTAACGAAAATTGCATGGAGTCGCTATAGCCAATCCTTTGATACTATGTTCAGTGAAGAGACCACACATTGGGATCACTTAATGACGATTAGAACTATGACGACCATAAACAGGTGAGTGGGAAACTTAATGATATTTTACAATGTTGTGTTGTGTGTTGATATGCTATGTATGTGAATTCATTTGCTTTGTTGTAGTTGCAATTGAATGTGATTATTGTAAATTTTGAGTTATATAGTGGGGTTAAATGAGTTTAGGAAAGAGGTTATAAAGAAATTGGTAATTAGATAGGTTATAGATGAATACTGTTTAAAGAATGTAGAGGATAAAATGGGTTGAGGGTTTAGATATCATTACCTTAACGATAGCACTTTACACTATATTGCTAGTGCTATTACTATAGGCCTAACCTACGATTCGAAATTGTTTTCTTCAAATTAAACCAAAAAATATAAACTTAACTTGTCCCTCTATAGCTACCAAGTAGGTATGCATAGTTAGAATAGGATATACAAATATCATTATATACACATATCAGAGTTTACTTCTAAATATAAATATATGCTTAGGCAAATTTATTTTCCTATTATATCTATAGAATACACTTATGCACATAACTATACAAATCATGAATGTAACTTTGATTTTGCAACTTAACAATTCTATTTTCTTACCATCTTAAGTAAGCGAGAGGAGGTATCTAGTAAATGGTCCTTTAATTAAAGCTATGTTATGAACCTGTATATATGTGTAGATATATATATATATATATGGTATTGAGGACTTAGAAGGGATATATGAGACGACCTTTTTAGCTCTCGAATGTGTCTATAATAGAGCACTTAAGAAGTGCGATGACACAGAGGTGTCACGAATGATAATCGTAAATTAATCTCGAGTAGTTGATTTGATGTTTAAGACAAATGGCACAGAGGTGTCAAGTTAACTAAGACCTTATGTATAGTTGGATAGTTTACATCCGTTTGGTCTGGTTTCCTTGTTTAATTTATGGTGTGAAATGCATGATCGTTGTTTGTTGTGGTAAGTGTGAAAATGAAATGTAGTGGATTGTTTATGGGACTTCACTGGGTTACTATTGATTTTTCTTGAAGTGGTAGACTTTAAATGCTTGGTAGCTTACTTCATTACCCTAAATGGGAATTTGTTGCGACTATATATATTGTTTGATCACCCCGAATCAATTAATTAAAGAAGTGGACTAGATTAAAATTTGACATGCATTTCCATGAGACATTGTATGATATTAAAGGCCATCACTGCTACAGGACGCGCTGGAAGTGATCAGAGGATCGCTGTTTCGCCAAGTGCGAACTAAGTGATTAGGGGATTGTCGCGCCTTGACAGTTCCGAGTCCGGCTTGTCTCTTGAGGGTGTAATTGCTCGGTGTATTGATGCACCTGAGCCTAAAACATTAAAGCTAAGAAATAGTATAAATAAGTGATAAAAGTAATGAAGATGTGTATAAGACCCGAGCACTGATGGTGGCTTTAGAATTCCTAACCCAAGGTTAAGGGGGTTTAAACCCTAGACTTCACATCGATTACTGGAAGACTGCGTGAGATGCTACATTCATATGGTTGTTCATGTATAGCATATGATTTCATAACTTGATTTTAAATTGCTTGTGTGTGTGTAGCATTGAAAGTGTTACCATCCCATTCACTAAGCCATAGTGTGCTCACCTCACCACAGACCCTTTTTGTTAGTAGCGATTATGAAAGCTCGGCATGGGATAAGATGTGAAGTGTTGAGAGTTTTTGGAAGACCAGAATGACAAAGTAAGAATTGTGAAGGATAGATTATTTAGATGTAATGTTATGACCCCTATGTAAATAAAATTGAGTTTGTGAAACTTAGGATTTATCCTATTTTACTGTTTGGTAGGGGATATCAATTCTTTGCGATCATGGTTGACCGTGGGATACGAAATCCATCGTTATATCTTATTATCTAATTATATGTACTATGATTAGTCGTAATTATAATTATTTACTTAGAGTCTTACGATCTTTAGCTCGTAAGACGATTATCATATAGTAGGTGCACACGTGCCATGATGATTTTAGTGGAAACTTTTAGGCGCCCTCTAGGGCGTGACAATTTAATTTTGGAATTAAGAGAATGAGTTAAATCGTTCATGATTAATTTCATATATCTAATTCTACTACAAGAATATTAGTATTTAGATAATATGTTTTCACTAAAATAGGAAATAATATCCATGGAAATCTAAGTGATTAATTTTGGAATTAGGAGATTCAATTAAATCATGATTAATTCATAATTGATCTCATATATTTGCTTATGCTAAAAGGAGATCAGAATTAAAAGATTACGTCAAAGATCACATACGTTCGTGAAGACAAGGATGAGACAAAGAGTTCTTGTATGTTCCTCAAAATTAGCAAGTGATTGATTTCATCAACAAATTTTGTGCAGATGAGATATGTCACGATATAAGGATGTATCTAGACTATTTTCAACAATAAATTCGACATAATTTCTATAACATATTATGAAGATATCTGATTTAAGTTTCAAAATCCAACAAATATCTACAAATCTCTTGGGATAATTCTCAAGCATTCAAAGCATGATCACAGAAACAAACTTTCTAATTAAAGACAAATCAATGATTTAATCATTACATCTTTATGTACAAATAGAAGTGCAATCAAAAGATTAAAAGGACATAGAAGAAAATTTTGAATAGTATCATAACTTAGAGACTAAATTAGAATACACTATCTTTTACATGTTTTCATATGACACTTGAATTAATTTTTGGAGGATACAAATTCTCAATTCCTCATATGTTTTTGATAATTCATGTATTAGTGAGAGGTTACTTGTAACTTTATATATCTATGAATAACCTTAGAGATGGGTTAGATAGGTAGAGTAGGGTGTTTTTTAAGCCAAGATGTTGGTGGAATGATTGTAATATCTCAAGTTTATTTTGGATTAGTCGAACGATATCGGTGTGGAAGACTAGGTCCCTAGCAATAGAGTTGGAAGAGAGGATTGACGCATAAGGTGAAACCTCTATAAATAGCTTGCCCGATTCTCTTCTCTCTATCTTTTGATTTCTATTCTATAATAGCTTGTAATTATTTATAAATATTTGCTTTCATGTCATAGTTAAATTAAGTAGTCAAAGGGGTTGTTTTTAACTAGCAATTTTTTTTTTAAAAAAAAAAATTAGCAAGTAATCAATTTACCCCTCCCCTCTTAACTACTTAAATCAGGACCAACAATTGGTATCAAAGTAGGGACTCTAATAATACTTTAAGTTCAAGATTCTATGGTTGAAAATAGTATTTCTATTTCTACTAATTGTGCCCCTTAACTTAATGGTATTAATTTTGGTTATTGGAAATTTAGGATGGAAACTTACATCAAGGCGACAGACTTTAACTCATTGGAAATTATACAATTTGGAGATGAAATTGTCGAAGAAGATGGAGATTAGACTTTAACAGAAGTTGATAAGAGAAATCTTGAAAAGAATCATCAAGCTAAGAACTTGTTACTAACTACACTATCTCATTATGAATATTACTTGATTTCTTCTTGCAGGATTATAAGGAAATCTGGGACACACTTTGTAAAACTCATGAAGGAACATTATAACAATCAAAGATACTAGGATTAACTTATTAATACAGGAATATGAGTTGTTTTGTTTTAAGCTTGATGAAAATATTAAGGAAGCTTTCAATCGTTTTATAGCAATTATAAATCAATTATCTTTACTTAACCATAAACTGAAAGATGCTAACCTTATAAGAAAAATTCTAAGAATCTTGCCCAAATCGTGGGATGCTAAAAAGACTTCGATTGAGGAAGCTCAAGACTTAAACAAATTAACATTAAGCCAACCGAGAGAAAAACTAATGGCATATGAATGTCACATTAGGCATACTTCTGATCAAGACAATAGTAAAAGGAACATAGCATTTAAAGTTAGAAAAGTGGAGAACGATTATGATATAGAAGCAAAAAGTGATGAGGATGAAGACATAAATTTGCTAGCTAAATGTCTCAGTAAATTTCTAAAAAGAAAAGGAAAGAAAATGTCATTTAATAAAAAGTCAAGTTCTAACCGTGAAAAATTTGATATAGGAAAAGGTTATAAAGACAAGGAAGAAAAGAAAGAGAAAAAGAAGGAATTGATATGTTATGAATGTAAGAAACTGATTCATATAAAATATGAATGTCCAATACTTATCAAGAAAGTTGAGAAGTACAAAAAGAAATGTAAAGCACTATTATCAACCTGGAGTGACCTATTAGACTAAAAAAATGTTGCAAAGAATTCTAAAGATGAAGATGAGGAAGCAAACAATATCTCATGGCAATGTCTGAGGTACATTTTGATTCTAAATTAGAAGAGGATTTACCTAATAATGTTTATGCAGAGATTAAAAAATTGTTAAATGTATTGACTAAAGCAAATGTTAAAATTAAAAAACTTAATTTAGAAAATAGAGCCTTAATTGATGAGAAAAATACGTTGACTCAAACAAATGAACTCTTAGTTGATGAGATTGACATATTAAAAACTAATTTTGAAGTTCTATAGATTGACAATAATAATCTATGCATAGCAAAAGATGCTTTAACTAATGAGAATGTTCTACTAAGAAAAGAATTTAAAGATCTTAAAGTTAAAATAAATTAACTTTTTGAAACAATTGACAACACATTTAGTAAATTTAGTGAAAGTGATAAAAAATTATAGATGTTAATTTTTGCTTAAAGAATTGACAACTCAAAATCCGGTTTAGGATATGATGAGGTAGAAAGCTCAAATGCTGTAAAAAGGACTATTTTTGTTAAGTCAAATAAAACTCTAATTCAAAAGAATGATGAAAATAATAAAAATAAAGACAAAGGTAAAGTTGTGTCACGAGACAGAAAGTACATCAGAAGGTACTCAAATCAGAATAGAAAATATCCTATCAAGGGATATAATAAGAGATTAGTTAAAAGGTATGTTAGAAGGTATTCTAATCATTGGCAATCAAGATAGGTAAGTAATCCATATAATGTAACTAATACCTATGCTTGTCTCTTCTGTAACAAGTTAGGGCATATTGAAAAGTATTGTTATTATAAAAACAACAAGCTCAGTCTAAATCAAGTGAATTAACTTAACAAAACGAGCTTGAATTTTAAGGGGCCCAAGCTTGTTTGGGTTTCAAAAAGGATATGATCCTTTTTCTGGTGATTGCAAGAACATGGAGCAAAACTTAAGGGTATGTGGTACCTTAACAGTGTCATGTGACTGGTAACACTTCGTTGTCCACAAGCCTTGAGTGGAAGGAAAAAGGATATGTGAAGTTTGGTGATGATAGTAAAGGAAGAATCATCACGACTGGTAACATTGGCATTCCCCTTTTTGTCATTAAAAATGTATATTTGGTATAAGGTTTGAAGCATAATTTATTAAGTATTAGTCAACTTTGCAATAAAGGATATAAAATGACTTTTGATCAAGATAAGGTCACAACATATAATAAAGACAATATAAAACTCTTTGAAGGCTACATGAAAAAGAATATTTATCTAATTAAACTTGCTAAAGTAGATGCTAAAAGTTGCTTTTTGTCTATCAATGATAGTATTTATCTTTGGCATAGAAAGTTAGGACATGTTAGTTTTACACAATTAAAGAACTTATAAAAAAATAACTTAATTAATGGCTTGCCAAAATTGAATATTAGAGAAGATATTCGTTGTGCTACATGTTTAAAAAATAAGATGGTATCTATTTCTCACAAGAGTAAGAATGTTATCTTAACTAAGAATGCTATCTTAACCAAAAGGCCATTAGAACTATTGCATTTGGATTTATTTGGCCCTATACGGACTTCAAAGTTTAGGTGGTAACAAATATGAATTTGTAATAGTTAATGATTTTTCTAGATGTACTTGAGTTCTATTTTTATGAAATAAAAGTGATGCTTAAAAATCCTTTGAAAATTTTTCAAAATAAGCTCAAAATGAAAAAGGATATTCCATTATCAGTTTAAAGATTGATCATGGGAAAGAATTTGAAAATAACAATTTTATTAAATTTTGTGAAGAAAATGGTATCACACATAATTTTTCTACCCTCTATACTCTACAACAAAACGGAGTAGTTAAGCGTAAAAGTAGAATAATCTAAGAAATGACACGCAACTTACTAAACAAAAGTGGTATAGCACAATATTTTTGGGTTAAAGCAGTTTTAATTGCGTGCTACATCATTAATCGTGTTTATGTAAGGCTTTTAACTAGAAAAATATCATATGAAGTTTTTAAAGGAAGGAAACCTAAAGTTTCCTATTTTCATGTTTTTGGAAGTAAGTGTTTTGTAAAGAAAACAAGTATAGCTTTAGGAAAATTTGATGAAAGAGATGACAAAGCCATATTATTAGGATATTCAATCAATTAGTAAAGCTCATCATGTGTTTAACAAGTCTTCTAGAATAGTTGAAGAATCTATAAATGTAAGATTTGTTGAAGAAGGAATAATAAATGATGTTGATGATGAAAACCTGATCATATCCAAAAGAGATGCTGAAAATATTTCCTCAATATCGAGCACAAAAATTAAAGAAAATCATAATACAAAGTCTGATATATCAGAAACATCTAGAGCAAAAATGAACTCAGAAGGTAACTTAGAAGGTAGTTCAAAAGATAAATCGAAGCTTACGCAAGTATCTATTCATCCATCTAAGTCTACATGAATTCAATCCAATCATCTCATAGAACAAGTAATAGGTAATGTCCAAACTGGAATTAGGACTAAAGCTAGTTATAAGAGTATAGAAAATCATTTTGCATTACTATCTGAAACTAAAGCATCTTTAATAGAAGAAGCTCTAGTTGATAACAATAGGATAGATGCTATGTAGGAATAGCTAAATCAAATTCAAATAAACCAAGTATGGTCATTAATACCAAGAGCTAAAGATAAATCCATAATAGGAACTAAATGGGTGTTCAAAAACAAATTAGATGAATATGGAAAAGTTGCTAGAAATAAAGCTAGGTTAGTTGCAAAAGGATACTCTTAAGAAGAAGGCATAGATTATGATGAGACTTATGCACCTATAGCAAGATTAGAGGCAATTAGGCTATTATTATCTTATACATGTCTAAAGAATTTTAAACTATTTCAAATGGACATTAAGAGTGCCTTCTTAAATGGTCATGTTAAGGAAGAAGTCTATGTAGATCAACCACTAGGATTTGAAGATCCATTTTAAGACAGATTATGTTTATAAACTTACAAAGGCCTTATATGGATTAAAACAAGCTCTTAGAGCATGGTATAAATGACTAAGTCAATTTTTTAATTAAGAATGGATTCAAAAGAGGAAAAGTGAATACTACATTATTCTTAAAACATTATGACAATGATATTCTAGTAGTATAAATATATGTAGATATTGTGTTTAGTTCTACTAATGAAGAATATTGCAAGATGTTTTCTAAGATAATGCAGGTAGAATTTGAAATGTCACTAATGGGAGAACTCAACTTCTTTCTTGGATTTCAAATAAAGCAAATAAAGATTGTATATTTGTACATCAAAACAAGTACACCAATTAAATATTGAAAAAAAAAATAATTTTGGAAATGTCAAAGGTACAACAACTCCTATATCATCTTCAACCAGGTTAGATGTTGATTCAGAAGGTAAAAAGGTAAATAATGAGCTTTATAAAAGTTTAATTAGTTCCTTATTATACTTAATTGCTTCCCGTCTTGACATATTATTCAATGTTTGTTTGTGTAATCGTTTTTAAAGTAATTTTATTATAACACTTTTAGCAGTAGTAAAAAGAATTTTTAAATACATTACACATACTACTAAGTTAGGTATCTGGTATCCAAAAAATCAAAATTATGATTTCATTAGATATTTTGATGTGGATTATGTAGGGTGCAAAATTGACAAAAAAAGTACATCAGGTACTTATCAATTTTTAGGGGACAAGTTAGTTTCTTGGTCCTTTAAGAAACAAAACTTAGTTGCTCTTTCTACTATTGAAGCTGAATACATTTCCATAGGAAATTTTTGTACACAGATATTATGGATAAAACAACAATTGATGGATTATGGCTTAGTATTTAAAAATATACCAATAAAAAGTGACAATACTAGCACAATTAATTTAGCAAAAAATCTAGTGCATCATTCTAAATCTAAGCATATAGAAGTTAAATATGGCTTTATCAGGGATCATATAAATAATGGAGAAATAAAGATTGAATAAGTTTCAGTTGAAAATCAATTGGTTGAAATCTTCACTAAACCATTAGATAAAATAAAATTTGAGTTTATTAGAAATGAAATTGGTATTTGTTATCCCTTTTAGTTATAAGTGATAAAATAAAAAAAAATCGATTTTTTTTTTGCCTGTTCTTTTAAAATTTCAATTTAAGTCATTCTCTCTCTCCCCTACACTTTCCTCTCATTCTTGAGTATATCAATAGTCATTATTGTTCACCGTCATCTTCATCTCTCTCTAACCAAAATCACCGTGGTGCCTAGAAAATCAAATAGAATACAAAATAGAACCTTTAAGACCAAAACTTCCTCTAAAACCATTGACATTGTCGATGAACCCACTGATTCGGGAAAGACAGTGAGTCAAAACCAAAACCTTTAAATAAAAAAAATTGGTGCAAAGAATTAAAAGTTGAATGTCGAGAAAAGGAATGAAAAGGCTGATGAAAGTGAAACTCAGAAAGTTTCTTAGAAGGTCAGTTCACATAAGGATGGAGGAATTGAAAAATTAGAATTAGAAGGTGAGGCTTTGGTATACAAAGATCAAGAACCCTCCTTGTAAAAGAAGAAAGTAAAACCTACAAAGAAACGTGCACTTAGACATCATGAAAAGAAACATGGGGCTTCCAAAAAAGAGCATTATGTAAAGGTAGATATTACTAAATCATCTTATTTAGATTTCAATTTCTTTAAAAAGAATGGTTTCTATTGGAATGAATTTCTACATCATATAAGATGTAGTAAGCTGTGCGATTTAAGAGTAACTGTGTTTGGCAAACTAGTTGTTGAATTTTATTAGAATTTAGATGAGTCTCAAAGGGATATGTGGAGTTTGAAAGTATTAGGATGGAAAATTCAAATTTTAAAGAAGGATATTGTGGACTATTTTGGCCTAGCTAGTGTAAATGATGATCTTGATGTAGGCAAGATGTGTAAGGATGAACATTTTGCATAATTGAATGATGGAGTTGAAGCATCAAAAGGAAAGGATGTGTTTATTTTTTATTTTGAATTGATAATTAGAATCTTACATAAGACAGTGATTAGTTGTATCTTACCAAAGAAGGGAAGTGTAACTACAATGATTAGAGAAGATGCTTTAATCATTTTGGCAATGAAAAAGAAAAGAACAATAAATATTGTTGCACAAATGACTAAGCATCTATGGAGAAACAAGAGGAACATGCCTTATGGAAGTATGCTCATGAAACTTTTTGAGTTTAAAAAGATTAAATTACCAAATGTTTTTAGAGCACCTCAACAAATTAAGAAAATTGGAGAAATGGTGTGTAAACATATGAGTAATTTAGTTAGAAGTAAACCGTGGTATGCTAATGACAACGCTCATTATATGCATTTTAAACATAAAAGAAGAAAGTTGGTGATAGGAATCAGCTTGGACCAATGCTTTCCAATGATCCATTGCAAAGAATTGGAAGACCAATGATAAGGGCAAAGACAAAATGTATGGAGTAGGCTTTAAATGGACTTGTTCAAGTTTATCTGGATCAAGCATTAAAGTTGGCCAAAGTGAGCAATCCAAGAGACGTAGAGATCATTTTCCATTTATCAAGCATCTCTAATAATAATAATGAAGATCAAAGCTTGGAGCAACACTAGCAAATGGAATTTCTAAGCTTGAAAGCTGTCATTGCATGGAAGACATTGAAGGTTGCTAGCTTTGCCTTTAAAGGCTACCAACATTGAAAATGTAGGCCACCGGCCTACTTAGCCGACTTAAGATTTTAGGTTGTCGGCCTTTGGCTAGCTTTGAAAGCTAGCCTTTATTTTTCCATTTTTGTGTTTTCTTTTGTTTTTTTATTTCCTTTATTTGTAAAGATTATAAATAGTCTTTTAAGGCTGAATTGAAAAGGAGAACCACCATTCTTATGAAATTGAAGAATTCTTCTTTGTTCTTTATCAAGAACTCAATATGATCTTATCAAGGCAACTTGTGGCGATCAAACCCCCACTATAACTCTGGTTCTAATCGAGATTGTGATTAGGGTCAAGTTTCATTATACTTGTTTTCAAGACAATCCTAGGGTTCTTTTCCATCCAATCAGGTTATAAGTTCATCTTAGCCTAGGATTCAAATCAATTGGTGTTAAAGCTTTAACTTTTGAAAATCAGGTGTTACCTACCCTTTGATTATTTCATTGTTATTTTTCATCTTTTTTTTTTCTTTTTGCATTTCATCTTCTTGTTGCTTTCAAAAAAAAAAAAAAAGAGAGAGAGAGAATAGAAATTCATGAAAAAAAAATCAGAATTGAGTTGTGTAATCAATACATATCGCACAATCTGAATTGAAAAAAAAAAGGATTATCGATAAGGTTGTTATTTGGTAAGATCATCGATAAGGTTCTTATTAAAGAGCTTGTAAGGAGAAGTTTATTAGATAAAAAAATTATTTGAGTGAAACATGAGTGATTCGAATCCATATTTTGGAGTGTAAACATGTGAGAGAGTGTTTGAGACAAGATAATGTAGAGTTTGATATGAAGTTGTTTATGAAGGTTGTCTAAGATCAATTTAAACTTTTGAATAGAAGGTTAGATGATCAAGAATCTCCCTCTAATCCTAAATCTTTCCATAGGAGTATGTTTGAGGAGGGAGAAGATGAGGAGTCTGATGTTGATGTGACTAGTTATAGGAGAGGTAAAAGGGGTGTTCAAAAGCAAGATAGTAATTTAGAGAGCATTAAGATGAAATCCTTACTTTTCAAGGGAATAATGACCTTGAGTTGTATTTAGAGTAGGAGAGAAGGGTAGAACATGTTTAACTATCATAATTACTTTGAGGAGAAGAAGGTCAAACTACCAGTAGTTGAGTTCACCAATTATGCTAGTATTTGGTGGGATTGGCTTGTGGTTAGTAGGCAAAGAAATGGTGAGAGACCGATGTGCTCCAAAGCCAATTACAAGATTAAACAAGGATGGAACAAATAATGTAACCAATTCTAATCAATTGTGTGAACCCTAACTTGCAAATGTAACCCTAAATTGCATGAAAATGGAAGAGAAATGATGATCTAATCACTTACCAGATGTTACACACTAGTAGTAATTAGGAAAAGACTTGAAAATTATTGATATTACACACAATAATCCTAAACTAACTCGCCACAATCCCTAATGTAGAAATTGACAAGAGTTTAGGTGTGAAAATGGGGAGCACTCCTTACGGCAAGTATGTGAAATTTAATTTGGAAAAAAGCTAGCCCAAAAACCCTCATTTACAAATATTTATACCTATTTTAAATAAGGAAAAAATTAACAAGACAAAATATTACATAAGCCGGTCCTCTTGGAGCAAGTGCTAGCTGGTTCTCCATGTCATTTGATAATAATGTATGGCCGGTTTTCTTTTGCTTTTTGTAGGTCCAATAATAGCTTACACATCAAGCATTAGCGTGTTTGTTCGCCATCCTGTAATACCAACAAATGTACCTAATAAAAATGCAAAAACAATTATATAAAATAAATAATGACACTATATGAATGTCTTGGTTCCATTTGTTCAAGAAGGATTCTCAATGCTAGGTTCTATAATCTTCTAGCTCTTTGCTCGGTTAATGGACTCTGAGGTTGCAATGGTTTGATTCCTATCATCTCCTTGGGCCTGTAGAAGATTTACCCTCAAATCTAATGGATCTTTTCCTAGACTGAAAACCTTAGTTTGCATGTGCTTTTTGCCTTGAAGTCTTGATTGCTTAGTAGTTTTGTTGATCTGTTCTTGGAGCTCATGTACCTCAGTTGGTGACATAGGAGACAAGATGACCTGTTCGCCATCTTTCTAAAACACATAGGTGATTCTAAACCCATCATGTAGCACTCTCCTGTCAAACAACCAAGGTCTACCTAGTAGTATATGAAATATGCACATTGGAAAAACATCACAAACAATTTCATCATGGTATTTTTCCCCTATGCTAATTGGAACCTTAGCCTTCTGAGTGACATATAAACTGTCTTGTACACTTAACTAATGCAATTTATAGGGATGAGGATGTAGACTAGAGACTAGTTGTAGTTTATTTACTATTGCACCAGCTACTACATTTATGCCACTACCACCATCAAAAAAAAGAGCACACAGATTACCTTGAACCTGAAAGGGAGTATGGAATAGGTTTTCTTTCTATACGTCCCCAACATTTGGAGATGTAGTCATTACCCTACGTAACACATTAATAGATTGATATTTATCATTTCCCTTATCTTCACGTGCCTCAGCATCAAGATCATCATAATACTCCTATAGCACTGTTAACAAATCAATTAGCTCAAGTATCTCTTTCTTACCCTTCGTATTTTCCATCTTCATAGTAGTCATCACCCTTTTATTAGGACACTAAGTAGCCGTTTATCTAAAGGCCATGTATTTGAAGCATTTGGTTTGACGCATCTTTCCACTTGATGACCCTAGCACTATTTGTTGGATATTAGCCCCAACAACTGCCTTTCTCTTTCCAAAAATTTCCCTCTCCTTATCAGTAATAGTTGTATTTATGTCCACAGTCTTATTAATTCCCCCTATTCCCTTTTGTTCAACCTATTGATTATCTGACCTACGAGGTTTTGTAAAAGTTCCATACCTATTGCTCGCTGCTCGAAATGAGTTGGATCGCCTCTGTCTCTCTACTTTCAGAGCTAGCTGGATGGCCTCATCAAGGGTGTTATACCTCTAGAGCTCCACAATATAGGCAATTTCATACTTTAACCTTGACACAAATTGTGCTAAGGTCTATTCAGGAGGTTCAACTGACCCATATCTAATCATCAGTGTCTCAAAATCCTGTACATACTCATTAACAAATTTTACTTCCCTACCCCAATGTCTAGAGACACATGAACAACTCCTACCTATAGTGCTTTGGTATAAGCCTCCTCCTCATAACCCGTTTCATTTCCTGCCAGGTATGTATCTCGACCTCACCATCTCTTCGTCTACTAGTTACAAGATTCTTCCACCATAAGGTGGCATAGTCTATAAACTCTACAGCTGCAAGATGAACTCAAGTATGATCATTAATCTCATAACACTCAAATAAGTCCTCTACCTTATCCACCCAATCCAAATAATCTTCTGCAAAACCCCTTCCAGCAAATGAAGGCATCTGCAACTTTACATATTCCAAGCCCTGAGGTGGCCTAAACTTACTGTTTGGGTAAGGATCATTCTTAAAATTATCATCCCTTTCCTCTCTAAAAGCATGATAATCTCCTTCCATCCTCTTACCTCTATTTCCTCCAACAGCTCCTTCCTTGCATGCATTTTGGTGGGCTACCCGAGGTGGGGGTGCCTGTTGGTTTGCCACTGGTGGTTGTGGTAATGTCATTTGGTCTACCCATGTTGCTAATGTAGTAACAATAGTGGTGAGATCCTGTAATTGTTCCTCTAGTGTTCTTCCACTTGCAGCACGACGACCCTGACCTCCTCCTACCTGACTGTTGGCCTCATTTCCAATCCCACCATTTACACTATCGTTTGACATGGTTTTTAAATTATTCCTTGACATTTTTCTTTTTCTTTTCTTTTTATACTCACAATCACTCCTTCACAACAACAACATACTCCACGGTTCAATACACACAGCAACACAATACACCTACACGGCAATAATAACACACCTTCACGGCACACCTTCACATCACCACTCACAATACAACAACACCTCCATGATTCAAGTATACACACACTCACAGTACCATAAACACCTTCAAGGCTCAATACACTTCAAGACACAATATACACTCCACCAAGATTCAACACACCTCATGGCACCACAATCATTCATAGTACAATTTCACTTCCCACGGCACAATTGCTTCAATTACTTAAGTCAATATTGTAATCAAAGCAAATTAATGAGTAATTACTACACAAGTTGATAGGAATAAAAATCTGACAAGACCTATCATTAGTGCAAGAACCAAAGGAATTCGAATCTTGGCGTTGAGGGCCCATTTTGAGCAGATCGACCCCGGAATTATTTATATATTAACCTCTTTTCTATTATTCTTGTATTGTGTTTTCCAACAGGTACACTTATCATATTTTATAGGGAGATGGACAAACTCACTCAGACTCAGCTTGTGGGTTATCCATGGACCGACCTGAACCAGCGATGAGTTGGGCCGATGGATCCTATAGAAGACCGGCATCTTGAAGACCATTTCTTTTATATATTTCTTCTTTTATGAACTATTTTGGTTGTATTTTGGTTTAGGGACACTTTTATTTCCTTGTAATTTTAATTTAGGGTTAGCCACCTTAAAAGTGGCAAACTTGTAATTTTGAGCACTTTTTAACCCTAGGAGTAGCAAGTATAAATACTTGCTTAAGAGAGGGTTTGAGGGGCTTATTTTGCAGATTAAACACTACCTTTCACGTGAGAATTAGGGTTCCTAATTGTCATCTAAACTCTTATCAATTTCAATCCCAAGAGTTGAAATTGTGGCGAGTGCAACATCTTGAAATTGTGAGTTATATCAATTTCATTTTGTTGTGATTTCTTTTCTTCTCTAGTGTGTCATATCTAGGGTTGAATTGAGATAGTTCTTGGTCAGAAATACATATTATTATTCACGAATTCTTGTGTTTATTTGAAGTACTTAGCAATTGGATTCGGATCATCATTGAAGAATCCACTTGAAAACGTGTTCTTCTCTATTGGAAAGGAATTCTTATAATTAAGGTTTTCTTTTGAATTTGTGGTTTATTTGCGTGGATTATATGAGATTAGAGTGTTGTTAGAAGATATTATCATTGTGGTATTATAATTATATCATTGGACATTTGGATTTCATCATATCTTCATTCGGGTTCACGTGATTTAGCCTTGTGGATCCGGTTTTTGCCTTAACTTGAGATTGTTTTTCTTAAGTCTTTTATATGTGCTTAATCTTGGTTTTGAGCACATCACAAGTTAACAATTATGGAATCAATTGAAGAGAAACCCTAACCTTCCATGCAAGTAACTCTCGTTAAGGATTGTAGATCTGGTTTCCACAACTTTAATTGGAAATTTGCAAAGAAATCATGGCACAATTTAACACAAAACCTTCAATTCCACTTCACATAACATCAATTGCGAAATGGAACAAGAAGAACCCTAAATTGTAAATCATGAATTCCCTTCACTAAACACAGCTCTGATACCAAATTTTGATATGCTTTAAAGCTAATTACAAGATTAAACAAGGATGGAACAAACAATGTAACCAATTCCAATCAATTGCGTGAGTCCTAACTTGCAAATGTAACCCTAAATTGCATGAAAATGGAAGAGAAATGATGATCCAATCACTTACCAGATGTTACACACTAGTAGTAATTAGGAAAAGACTTGAAAATTATTGATATTACACATAATAATCCCAAGCTAACTTGCCACAATCCCTAATGTAGAAATTGACAAGAGTTTAGGCGTGAAAATGGAGAGCACTCCTCACAGCAAGTATGTGAAATTTAATCTGGAAAAAAGTCTGCCTAAGTCCCCTCATTTACAAGTATTTATACCTATTCTAAATAAGGAAAAAATTAACATGACAAAATATTACATAAGCCGGTCCTCTTGCAACAAGTGCTAGCTGGTTCTCCATGTCATTTGATAACAATGTATGGCCGGTTTTCTCTTGCTTTTTGTAGGTCCAATAATTTCTCACACATCAAGCATTAGTGTGTTTGTTCACCATCCTGTAATACCAACAAATGTACCTAATAAAAATGCAAAAACAATTATATAAAATAAATAAAGACAATATGTGAATGTCTTGGTTTCATTTGTTCAAGAAGGATTCTCAATGCTAGGTTCTATAGTCCTCTAGCTCTTTGCTCGGTTAATGGATTATGAGGTTATAGTGGTTTGATTCCCACCAGAGACTTATTTAATCATGGGAAGAGATGAAGGTAGTGATGAGAAAAAGGTTTATACCTAGTCATTACTATAGAGACTTGTACAGGAAGTTACAGGGGCTAACTCAAAGCTCCATGAGTGTTGAGGATTATTACAAGGAGATGGAGGTAGCTATGATTTAGGCTAACATAAAAGGTAGTGAGGCAACAATGGCCAGATTTGTCAATGGCCTGAATAAAGAGATAGTTGATGTGGTGGAGTAGCATCATTATGTAGAGATGGAGGAATTATTACATAAGGCTATCAAAGTGGAGAGCTAATTAAAGTCTAAGGATACCTCCAGGTATGGCTTCGTTTCTAGCTCTTCAAAGAGGTCAAACTGGAAGAATAGCAAGGATGCCTCTAAGCAAAAGGAAGATGCAAAGGCTAAGGAATCAATTGCTAATTCTAAAGGTAAAACCGAAACTAAATCCTCTTTTAGATCACGTGATATAAAGTGTTTCAGGTGTCAAAGATTAAGGCACATTGCATCTCAATGTCCAAACAAGAGGGTTATAGCTGTTTTGGATAATAGTGATGTAGAGAGTGTCAGTTCAACTGAGGAAGAGATACCACCATTAGAGGATTGTAGTGATGTTGATATAGAGGGTCCTATGAAAGCAGAGATGTTGGTCACTAGGCATACTCTAAACATACAACCTAAGGAAGATGTTGATGTGGAATAGCATGAGCACATCTTTCATACTAGGTGCCATGTGAGTAGTAAGGTATGTAGCTTGATTATTAATAGTGGTAGCTGCACCAATGTTGCGAGTTCTTTAATGGTTGAGAAATTGCATCTATCTACACTAAAGCATCCTAGACCATATAAGCTGCAATGGTTGAATGCATGTGGTGAAGTTAAGGTGACAAAGCAAGTTTTAGTTGCAGTTTCCATTGGAAACTACAAGGATAAGGTTCTTTGTGATGTAGCACCAATGTATGTTGGACATATTCTTTTGGGGCATCCATGGCAATTTGATAAGAAGGTCACTTATGATGGGTATAAGAATGTGTACAAATTTGTGATGAATAACCGACTCATTATGCTAACAACTTTCAAACCTTTGGAGGCATATGAGGATCAGGTTAGGATAGTTAAAGAGTGCAAACTGAGAAAAAACAAAGTGAGTGCACAAGAAAAAGAAAAGAGTGATAAAAAAAGTGAGTGTGTGCAAAAAAGTGGAAAAAGTAGTGAAAAGAGAAGAAATTCAAAGTGTGGAGATCAAAATAAGGAGATAAGTAAGAAAGAGAATGCTTTTGCTACAAAATGAGAGATTAAGAGAGCTATGTTAGCAAGACAACAACTAGTAGTTTTATACAAGGACGTTTAGTTTTCAAGTAATGATCTTAACTCCTCTTTGCCCAGTGTGGTTGTGTTTTTGCTTCAAGAATTTGAAGATTTGTTTCCTAAGGACATTCTACATGGGCTACCTCCTTTAAGTGGTATTGAACATCAAATTGACTTCATTATGAGATCATCAATCCCTAATAGATCGGCTTATAAAGCCAATCTAGAACAGACAAAAGAGATACAAAGGCAGGTAGATGAGCTAGTACAAAAGGGATTCATGAGAGAGAGTCTTAGCCCATGTTTAGTTCTTGTGCTTTTGGTTCCCAAGAAAGATGGAACATGGCATATGTGTGTTGATTGTCAAGTCATCAACAAGATCACCATAAAATACAGATATTCTATCTTTGGGTTAGATGATATGTTTGATGAGTTGTATGGTTCATGTTTGTTTTCTAAAATTGATTTAAAAAGTGACTATCATCAAATTCGCATAAAAGAAGGTGATGAATGGAAAACTACTTTTAAGACAAAATATAGGTTATATGAGTAGTTAGTCATGCCGTTTGGCCTAACCAATGCACCTAGCACCTTTATGAGTTTAATGAATCATGTTTTACGTTCTTTCATTAGAAAATTTGTTGTAGACTACTTTGATGATATTTTAGCGTACAACAAAAATTTGGAAGATCATGTTAAACACTTGCATGTTGTTTTGAGTGCTTTAAGGAAAATAAATTATATGCTAATTTGTAGAAGTGCGATTTTTGTATGGAATCCATTATTTTCCTTGGATTTATTATAAGCTCACAAGGAATAAAGATGGATGAAGACAAGGTTAAGGTGATTAGAGATTGGCCTACACCTAAGAATGCAAGTGAGTTAAGAAGTTTTCATGGCTTAGCAAGTTTCTATAAGAGATTTGTAAAGGACTTTAGTTTTGTTGCAACACCTTTAAATGAACTTGTTAAAAAGAATGTTGTGTTTAGGTGGGGGGAAGTGCATAAGAAAGCTTTCAATACTTTGAAAGAAATTGACTAATGCACCTTTTTTGTGTTTGCCTAACTTTAACAAAGCTTTTGAGGTTGAATGTGATGCATCGGGGGTTGGAATAGGAGCTATTTTGATGTAAGATTCCAAACCGATTGTCTTTTTTAGTGAAATCCTACCTATGACAAGGAGCTGTATGCATTAGTAAGGACTCTTTAGACATGGCAGCACTACTTGTGGCGAAGGGAATTTATCATTCATTTTGATAATGAGAGCTTAAGGTTCTTGAAATTCTAAGGTAAGCTTAATAAAAGACATGCTAAGTGGCTGGAGTTCATAGAAACATTTCCTTATGTGATTAAATATAAGAATGGGAAGGAAAATGTTGTTATTGATGCTTTATCTAGAAGGTATGTATTGCTCATTTCCTTGAAAACTAAATTACTTGGTTTTAAGTTCATTAAAGATTTATACATCAATGATGGTGATTTTTGCTAAGTATAGAATGCATGTTCTAAATGTGTATATAGAGAGTGTTATAGACATGAAGGATTTTTATTCAAGAAAGGAAGACTATGTGTGCCTATGTGTTCTTTACATGAATTATTGGTTAAGGAGTCTCATGAAGGAGGTTTAATGGGACATTTTGGTGTGTAAAAGAATTTAAACATATTTTATGAGCATTTTTATTGGTCTAACATGAAGCATGATGTGCAATCTGTTTGTGATAAGTGTATAACTTGTAAACAAGCAAAGTCTAAAGTAAAGCCACATGGTTTTTATACACCATTGCTTGTACCTAATCAACCTTAGATTGATATTTTTATGGATTTTGTGATTGGGCTTCCTAGGACTCAAAGTGTTAAGGATAGCATATTTGTTGTTGTTGATAGGTTTAATAAGATGGCACATTTTATTGCATGTTCTAAAACTAATGATGCAACACATATTGCTAATTTGTTCTTCAAAGAAATAGTACGTTTGCATGGATTACCTATAACAATAGTAAGTAATCGAGATGTTAAGTTCCTAAATCATTTTTAGCGTACTTATGGAATAAATTAGGGACTAAACTCCTGTTTTCAACTATTGCATATCTCCAAACGGATGGTCAAATTGAAGGAGTTAATAGGACACTTACTACTTTGTTGTGTGCCATCATTCAAAAGAACTTGAAATAATGGGAAAGTTGTTTACCCCATATTGAATTTACATTCAATAGAATTGTTCATTCTATTACGTCATATTCACCTTTTGAGATTGTGTATGGTTTTAATCTTTTAACTCCTCTAGATATCTTACCTTTGCCTATTAATGAATTTGCTAATTTGGATGGTAAGCAGAAGGCCGATTTTATGATGTGCCTAATTCTAGAATAGAATCAAGCAATTCCCAATCCAAATCGACTATCCACAATAATTGATTCCAACAATCAAATAACAAACAATAACACAAGATAAATCCTAAACCCTTATCGGATATGACGCACCAATAAGAGAATAGTCTTAGCACGGATTTATTGATATGACACATAACAAGCCTGACACTATCACTCGCTATAATCTATAGGATTGATAAGAGTATATGAAGTAAAACTTCAATTTGTAAAATTCTCAAATGCCCAAAAGTGATGTGCTTCACTTGTAATTGTAATATATATTAAAGATGACACAAAGAAGAACCAAATTCCAATCAAATTGGGTGTGAACCTAACTTGAAGATAGAACCCTAAATGGCGTGAACAAGAACAAATAAAACAAATCCAATTATACACTAAATATGACACACTAGCAATAATTAGAAGCAACTCAGGAAGTATTGATATAACTCACAATAATTGTTAGGCCAATTCGCCACAATTTCAAAGTGAAATTGATAAGAGTAAAAATGCATGAGGAAGAAGCTCTCCTATGGCAAAAAAAGGCAGATTTCCTAATGTTCAAAAAAGTCCCTTATAAACCCTATTTTACAAGTATTTATACTTGCTCTAAATAAGGCAAATTTAATAAAAGAAAATATCAATAAAAAAAACTTATGTGGTCGATTTCTAATAAAAGAAAAATATAAATGAAAACATCATATGTGACTGGTTTCTTTCACCTCCATGGAGCAATGTAGGATTGATTCTTCTTTTAATAAAATGCAATTGAAATGAAGGTCGGTTCCATTTGTCTTTTTAGGTTCAATTTGGTTCATAATAGACTGTGATCCAATCATAAACCAATTGCCATTGTGCTTGGTCATCTTCTTGCAAAACCGACAAAATGTACCTGCTATAATGTAAAGGCAAATTATTATAAGATAAATAAAGATAACATGTGGATGTTTGGGCTCATTTGTTCAAATAGGCTTCCCACTATTGGATCTAGAGGTTTGATTCCCATCATCTCCTCGAGCCTTTGAAAGATTTTTCCTCAAATCTAAGGGGTCTTTTTCTAGACTGAAATCCCTTGTTTGCATGTGCTTGTTGCCCTAAAGTCTTGAGTAGCCATTAGTTTTACTGATCTGTTCTTGGAATGTGTGTACCTCGATTGGAGACATAGGAGTCAAGACAACTTGTGCACCATCTTTCTAAAACATATAAGTGTTTCTGAATCCATCATGTAGCACCTTCCTGTCAAAAAACCAAGGCCTACCCAGTAGTATATGAAAGGCGCACATAGGAAGAACATCATAGACAATTCCATCATTATATCTATCTCCTATGTTGAATGGCACCTTAGCCTTCGTGTAACATGTAGACTACCCCATTGATTCGACTAGTGTAATTTATAAGGATGTGGATATAGACTAGTGACTAGTTGCAATCTATTTACTAATGCAATAGCTATGACATTAGTGTAACTACCACCATCAATGAAAAGAATACACAAGTTACCTAGAACCCAACAAGGCGTATGGAATAAGTTCTCCCTTTGTATGTCCCTGATGTCTGGAGATATAGTCATGACCCTAAGTAACAGATTAATAGACAAATATTTATCATTTCCCTTGTCTTCATGTGTCTTAGCATCAGATCATCATATTACTCCTGTAGTACTATTGACAAGTCTGTAGGCTCAACCGCTTCTTCTTGACCATCCTCACTATTTCCTTCCATGACAGTCATGACTCTTTTGTTAGGACAATGAGTAGCCATGTGTCCAAAACCCATGCATTTGAAACACTTTACTTGACGCAACTTTCCACTGGTTGTCCCTGACACTGTCTACCTGAAATCAACTCTAATAACCTCTTTTCCTTTTCCTGAAACTTCCCTCTCCCCATCAATATTAAAGGTATTCTTGTCCATAGTCTTATCATTTCCCTTCGTTCCTTTTTGTTTTCCCATCTGACCATCTAATCCATGAGGTTTGGTAAAAATTCCATACTTGTTGCTTGCTGCTCAAAAAGGGTTAGATTGCCTTTGTCTCTCCACTTTCAAGGCTAGCTGGATAGTCTCATCAAGTGTGTTATACCTTTGGAGCTCCACGATGCAAGCAATTTCATACTTTAACCCTAACATAAATTGTGCTAGAGTTTATTCAGGAGGTTCAACTGACCCACATCTTATCATTAATGTCTTGAACTCCTGTATATACTCGTCAACTGTTTTACCTTCCTGCTTTAGTGTTTGGAGACACATAAACAACTCTTGCCTGTAATGTTCAAGTATAAACCTTTTTCTCAATACCCGTTTCATTTCCCGCCAGGTATGTATATCAGCCTCACCATCTCTTCATCTGCTAATCATAAGATTTTTCCACCATAAGGCGGCATAACCTATAAATTCTACCGCTGCAAGATGAACTCGAGCGTGATCATCAATCTCATAGCACTCGAACATGCTCTCAACTTTATCTTCCCAATCTAAATAATCATTTACAAAACCCCAGCCATCAAATGAAGACATCTACAATTTTACATATTCTAATTCTTGAGGTGGTTTAAACTCCCGATTTGGGTAAGGCTCATTCTCAAAATTATCATCTCTTTCCTCCTTAGGAGCATGATAATCTCCCTCCATTCTCCTACCCCTATTACCTCCAAAAGCTCATTCCTTGTGAACATTCTAAGGGACTACTCTAAGTAGGGGTACTTAAGGATTTGTGACGGGTGGTTGTGGCATCATCATTCAATCTGCCTGTATTGTTAATGTAGCAACAATAGTGGTGAGATCCTGTAACTACTCCTCTAATGTTCTTCCATCTGTAGCTCGACGACCCTAACCGCCACCAACTTGACTATTAGCCTCATTGCCAATTCCTCGATTCACACTATTATTCGGCATGGTTGATGAATTTATCTTTTGACACATAAGAACAACTCAATATTACTACAACACACTTTCACGTTAAATACAACACACACAACACCCCTTCAAACTTACAACAACACTCTACGACGCACACACTCTTCTATGGTTCAACACACCACTAAAGTAACACACACACTCCCACACTTCAACACACAACCACGCAACACATACACTATGGCTTCACACACTCACTCCTACAGTGTAACATACAACCAATACAACACACCCAATGCACAGCACTCAACTTCATGATACAAAAGCCTCAATCACAACACCACATCAATACATCTCAACAACAACATACACCTCACACCACACTTACACTCACAATGCAGTACACCACTTCCACGGTCTACTTACACACCACGGTAGCTGATAGAGCCATTTTATACCCAATCTTTATAGTATGAATTGTGTTAATTTATTATTGATTTTATAGAAATCATAAGGAAATGGTACTTAATTTTATTATGGTGGTAAATCAGGTTTAATGGAGTCAAGAGTGCTAATTCAAGTGATTTAGAGAAGTCATCTACAATTTGGATCAAAGTCAAGAATTTACACCGCCGGCGTACAAGGGAAGTACACGGGCGTGTATTTCCAGAGTACGGCCGTGTGTCTAGCTTGAAGAACCAACAGAAGCTTACACGGTTAAAGTACACGGTCGTGTGTCTAGCTTGAAAAACCAACAGAAGCTTACACAGTTTAAATACACGGCCGTGTATAACCTTGGGTTGAGATCGTGTATATGGATAAGTTTGGCCATTTCAGGAGATCTTTCGGTTTTCTTATATATATCCCTTCGTTTTCCAAAAGGAGGGAGTTGAGGAGTGAAGAAACCGAATAGGAAAAGCAGGAGACACCTGAAACAAAGACTTTTCATATTTTTCACTCTTTGATTTTGTTTTAGTCATGAACATGTGTGGCTAAACTATTTTCTAGCCAAAGGATCATCAAAAGTTTAGTTCTTCAAGAATTGTGAGATCTAATTGATTTGTTTTTATTCTATTCTTTATTTTTGGGTATTTATATACCTTCTGAATGTTTTGTTATTATTATCTTGTTTGATTGGTATGAATTAGAGCTCTTCTATTCAATTAGCAAGTTAATATATTGTCAATTAGAACGTCAGATCCGTAATTGTTTGATAGTTCTAATTTCTGTGACACAATAACATGTTTGATTATAGAATAGATAGTCAAATTTATGTTATGGAGATATATAATCTTGTTTAAATAGGTTATCTTATAATCTACTGACATGAATTGGTAGTCTCTCTTGTTTTTAATGCTATTGATAGATTAAATCCTAAGAGCTTGTTTAGGGTTGTTTAATCAATAAGAGAATTAATCAAAGAGCTTGTTTTGATTATCTAGAAAGTAAGGAGAGATAGGTTATTAGATCTTGTTAATAACCATAACCAGTTTATCTTAGATAAAGAATAGAAAATATTTGCATCAATGATCAGTTCTATGAATTAAACTATAATGATTCCTTTGGTTAGGCTTTCTTCATTATAAAATTTTATTATCTGATTTCAGTTTTACTTGAATTCACAAACAAAACCCCCATTCTTTTTTTTTTTCTCTCTATTTTCTTTTAATAGAAATATATTTAACCAATCCCTGTGGATACGACCCTACTCACTACTGTATACAAATTATATATTTGTTTAGGAGTAGGTTTTAATTTTGTTGGATTTGACACCCACCAGTAGCACAAGGCAAATGGGAACAAATATGGACACTTTTCCACATGGCAAGTCAAAGTGCATTTAAAATGAGAAATATACAATAACTCCACAAATAATGAGTGAGTTTGAATTTAAAATGTTTCCTAATTCTCTATGGCAAGATGAGCAAATATGAAAATGAACACTTCTAATTTCGAAATTTTCAAGGAAACAATAAGGTACCAATCAATCAACTACTTCAAATTATAGAATTCCAAATTATGGAATTCAAATTCAAAGAAATTCCCCTTCTTCCACACACAATCAACTCACGGTAAAGGATTGCAATTTAATTTCGACACTTCAATTGGAAATCACGTAAGCAATTCAAGTTACAATTTGATGTGCTTAAAAATGAATCTAAGCACATGAACTTAATCCAAATGATTAATCAATCTACAAATGCTCCATTATACTTAAAATTGGCGTGAATCAAGGATGAAGAAATCTCAATGGCATAAACCAAATTAGATGAATCACAAGGGAATTCCAATCCCAATTAAATTACATATAAAATGCAATTCTAATCTCTAAAATTGGTTTGTAATCCTAGCAATATGAACCCTAAATTGGCGTGAACAACAAGTAGATAAATCAACCTATTATCACTAGATATTACACACTAGTAATAAAAGGAAGCAACTTAGAAGATCTTGATATTACTCACAAGAAATTCTAAGCCTAACTCGCCACAATTGCTATAACATCCACTCTTATCAATTTCTAATTGATAAGAGTGGATGTTTTAGTAAGAGGAACTCTCTCTCTCACGGCAACAAAGTGTATTTTTTCAAAATGACATAAGCTCCCTAAAAACCCTAACTAGTAAGTATTTATACTTGCTCCAATTAGGGTAAAAATGTTCAAAAAAATACACATATGCCACTAAGTGGCCGGATCTAAAATCAAAGTACAAGTACCAAAATAAACAAAAATTGGCCGGTTCTTTAAATGACAATTACAAGTGCAAAAGATGGTTTCCAAGTGACCGGTTCTTCAAGTCAAGTGGACACATTGTGGACTAATGGATGTGAGTCTAAGAATGTCCCGCAAGTTAATCTATAGTGCATGTTATTTGGCCATCCTGTAAAATCGATCAATGTACCCGCTAAAGTGCAAAAATCAAACATTATTAGATAAAAATAGCCATATGTAGATGTCTGGGCTCATACATCTAAGTCAGGTTCCCCCACAACTGGAACCGCATGGTAGATTCCTATCATCTCCTTGGGCCTTTGAAAGATTTGCCCCCAAATCTAAGGGGTCATCTTTTCGATAGAAACCCGATGTCTTGGTTTGCTTGTTTGCCAGACTTTTAGAAGAACCAAAAGTATTTCTAATTTGTTCTTGGAAAGAAAGTACCTCAGATGGAGACATAGGCATCAAGACTATCCGTGTTCCATCCTTTCGAAACATGTAAGTGTTTTTGAACCCGTTATGTAACACCTTTCTATCAAACAACCAGGGTCTACCCAACAATAAGTGAAAGGTGCACATAGGAAGCACATCACAGATAATCTCATCACTGTATTTTTCTCCTACACTAATTGGCACCTTTGCCCTTTGTGTAACATGTAGACTACCTCAGTCATCCAACCAATGTAATTTGTAAGGGCTAGGATGCGGGCTAGTGGCTAGTTGTAAATTATCTACCAATGCAGCAGATATGACATTAGTGCAACTACCACTATCAATGAATGGCACACAAAGGTTACCTCGAATCCGGTAAGGTGCGTGGAATAGGTTCTCCCTCTGTATGTCCCCGGCATCTAAAGATAAAGTCAAAACCCTGTGCAACACATTAATAGGTAAGTAATGTTCTCCCTTTTTATCCTCATGTGTCTTAGCGTTCTAATCATCATAGTACTCCCGTAAAGGTACGGATAGATCTGTAGGCTCGACAGCTTCTTCTTCATCTTCTTCTTCGATGCCCTCCATAACTGTCATTACTCTCTTTTTGGGATACTATGCAGCCATATGTCTAAATCCTATGCATTTGAAGCATTTAATCAAGTGTATATTCCCACTAGTTGACCTCGGTACTGCCTGCCTAACATCAAATCCAACTACCTCTTTACCCTTCCCAGAAATAATTTTCTCTTTATCTATGCTAGGGGTAACTCTGTCCACTGCCTTGATATGCTTGCCTGCTCCCTTTGGTCCACCCAATTGGCCATCAGCCCCCATGGGCTTAGTAGTAGTACTAGGCCTGTTACTAGTAACCCAGAATGGGTTGGATCACCTATGCCTTTCCACTTTCAAGGCTAACTGTATAGCCTCATCAAGTGTACTATACCTTTGTAATTCAATGACACAAGTTATCTCATACTTCAATCCAAACACAAAACATGCTAGGGCTTGCTCAGGAGGGTCTACTAACCCACATCTGATCATTAAAGTTTCAAACTCCTAGACATAGTCATCCACTATTTTGCCTCCCTATCTCAATGTCTGTAGACGCATAAATAGTTTTTGCCTATAGTTCTTAGGAATGAACCTCTTCCTCAGGACCCTTTTTATGTCTCTCTATGTGTGAATTTCAACTTCCCCATCCCTTCGCTTGCTGATCACTAAATTCTTCCACCACAAGGTAGCATACTCTATGAACTCAATAGCAGCAAGACAAACTTTGGTGTTATCATCTATCCCATAACACTCAAAAAGGCCCTCAACCTTATCCTCTCAATCCAGATAGTCATCTGTTGAACCCCTGCATTAAATGAAGGCATCTGTAGCTTCACATATTCTAGACCCCTATGTGGCCTAAAATCCCTGTTCAGGTAAGGATTGACCCCAAAGTTATCATCCCTCTCCTCTATAAAGGTATGATGATCTCCTTCCACTCTCCTTTCCATGTTTCCTCCTCCTACTACTCCCTCCCTTTAAACATTTTGAGGAGCTACTCTAGGTGGTGGTGCCTAAGGATTTGCCATTGGTGATTGTGGCATCGTCATCCTGTCAATCCTTGTTGCTAGTGTAGCAACAACATTGTTGTCAAAATCGCGTTTCAACTCGTACGATTCCACGTTTTTATGAGTTTGTATATACATTCCCAATTAACTCGCATACAAAATCGGAAAGGATCAAAATCATAATAAAATCGCGATTTTGAACGTTTCAAACGATTCCACACAATTATCCAATTGCAGGCTTAAATCCATTTGGATCGGATCCAATCCAAGCCCAACCTAGCCCAGCCCAATCGGCAACTCAGCCTCGGCTTGTTGTTGCTGCTGTAGCCTATCCTGTACGTTGAACTTCTTCAGAGTTCAATGGAGAGAGGAGAAAAGAGACAGTGAAAAGCGAAAACAGCCAAACAAGAGAGGCGAGCACGAGCCGAGAGGCGAGATCCATAGTTCTACATCCACTTCCACACTGAGCTGAGTTGATACTTGATACTATCAGAACAAAGAACACCGAGCAACGAGCCAGCGATCCTTCTCCTTCGTAGACTAGTGAGCGCTGCCAAGCAACGATCGTTCTTGCAGCAGGCCACTGAGTTGAGATCCATCTTCATAGACGCGAGTTTTGTGTTAGGTATGACTTATATGACTATACTTGTACTTGTACAGTTGTAATGTAGTGTATCATGTGAATTTTTATGCTTGTGAGTTGTGATTGTGAATGGGTATTTGAATGGGTTGATGGCTTTCAAGGCCGTGCCTTCAACCGTGTACTCAACTGTGTGCACTTTTATGGATTTTCAAGCTCGACACACGGCCGTGCCTTCGACCGTGTACGCAATCGTGTGTGCTTCTGTTCTGTAGATTTTCCAAGCTCAACACACGGCCGTGTGTTCAACCATGTGTACTTTTGTGTATTTTCCAAGCTTAACACACGGCCGTGCCTTCAACCGTGTGTTCAATCGTGTGTACTTCTGTGTATTTTCCAAGCACAACACATGGCCGTGCCTTCAACCGTGTGTTAAACCGTGTGTGCTTCTATGGGCGTGTTTCCTTGACACACGGCCATGCTCTTCCCCTGTTCCTTCCAAAAAACATTTTTCTTCGTGTTTTCTTATCTTATCCAATCTCAATCCAAGTTGATATCCCATCCAAATGTATTATGTGCTTAAATATCAATGAAGCCAATTCCAGAGAAACTTAATCCTTCATACAAGTTGCATTTGGAGGGTTTAGGTTGAGCATGTGGTGTGCTAAGTTATATTGTTATAATTTGGAAATGGGATTATATTACTTAGTTATAAATTTATAATATACTCATTTTTCTAGCTTTATGGAATGTAAAGCTTGTTACCCCTTATGTTTTGCTTTCCTTTTCTTGGTGATGATTTAAAGAAAACCTTTATAGTTATTTTTCTTGCTATCTCTTCTAGTTGTAAATTGTAATTAGTAATTACTTGTTACATGAGCATAAGCATGAGCAATTTACTTTATATATGTAATTTGTAAATATGTAATAGTACTTTATAGTTTCTAGTTTTCTACTTTCTACCATAGCTCTCTTTACTCCTTTTTTCTTTTCTTTTTTTTTTCTTATAGGATTTTAAGTATTGATTGAGTTAAAATGTCATCTTCCAAATCATCTAGAGAGAGTTCGAAAAGAAAGAATTCACTTGGAAGTAGATCTGATGTAGGTTGGGGGCATGGAATTGATGTAGACAACAATGGGAAAAAAGTTAAATGTAAGTATTGTAATAAAGTTGTTAGTGGAGGCATTTACAGATTCAAGAATCACTTGGGGTGTACGCGTAAAGATGTAGAGCCATGCACCAGTGTCCCGGATGATGTAAAAAATGAAATGTTAACAATGTTACTAAAAGCGGCAAAATTATTAGAAATGAAGAGAAAGCAAATTCATGGCATTGAAGATTCTGATGATGCTGATGATGAGGTGGAGTAAATAGGGATAAACAAAAAAGAAAGGAATTGCATGGACTTCTTTCTGAAACAAAAAAAAAAAAATTTGTGAAAGTGGAACACGAGCAACGCAAGGTACAATTAACTAATTCATGAAGAAAGATTTGAGAGAAGAATGTAGCCAACAAATTGCTCGTTTTTTCTATACTAGTGCAATTCCATTTAATTGTGTCAAAAATCCAGAGTTTGTGAAGATGCTTCAAGTGGTTGGTCGATATGGATGTGGGCTTAGACCTCCTTTTTATCATGAGCTAAGGGTGACTTGTTTGAAGAAAGAAGTAGCTCGAACAATGGAATTACTTAATGACTACAAAGCTGAATGGAAAAAAACAGGTTGCACTATTATGTCTGATGCATGGACTGATAGAAAGAGGCGTTCCATATGCAATTTCTTGGTTAATAGCCCTAAAGGAACGGTCTTCTTATCATCTATAGATGCTTCTAATGTATCCAAGACAACCAACAAAGTTTTGGCAATGTTAGATGATATTGTGGAGAAGGTTGGAGAGGACAATGTTGTACAAGTTATTATAGATAATGCTACAAATTATAAAGCAGCAGGAGAAAAATTGATGGAGAAGAGAAAATGCTTATATTGGACACCTTGTGCTGCACATTGTATCGATTTGATCTTGGAAGGCTTTGAGAAGAATTTGAAGATCCATCAGGGGATAATTGCAAAAGGAAGGCGAATTACTACATATATTTATTCCAGGACTATACTTATCTTAATTTTGAGAAGATACACTAAAGGGAGGGACTTAATTAGACCTGGTGCAACTCGTTTTGCCACTTCGTATTTGACATTAGGTTGCCTTAGTGAGTTGAAAACTGCATTGATGATGATGTTCACTTCTAGGCATTGGAAATCATGTAAGTATTCGACCACAAGTGATGGAAAGCGGATTCAACAAGTGGTTTTGGATAGTAGGTTTTGGAAGAATGTTATTATTTGCATTAAAGCTGCATTTCCCTTGATTAAAGTGCTTAGATTAGTGGATTCTGATGATCAACCAGCTATGGGTTTCATTTATCCAAAAATGGATCGTGCTAAGTAGAAAATTAAAGCAAACTTCAACAATGTGAAGAAAAGGTAATATCGTAACTTGTTAGCTATATATATATATATATTTTCTTTAGTGCTAATTTTAAAGTTTCATTTCTAAATTGAAATCATATTTATTTAATGTAGTTATGAACCTATCTTCAAGATTATTGACAAGAGATGGGAGCTTCAACTTCATAGACCATTACATGCAGCAGCTTATTATTTGAATCCCCATTATCATTATAGTGATGATTTTAAAGTTGATGCCGATGTTAAGATTGGATTATATGGTTGCATAGAGCGTATGGTTTCTAATCCAACAGAAAGGTGTAAGATTGATATGTAGCTTGAAAGATTTAAGGATGCTAAGGGACTATTTGGCATTGAAGCTACAAGATTAGCAAGAAACAAAAAAGCTCCAGCTAAATGGTGGGATTCATATGGAGATGAATGCCCAGAACTACAAAAGTTTGCTATTTGTGTTTTAAGTTTGACTTGTAGTTCTTCAGGTTGTGAGCGAAATTGGAGTGCATTTGAAATGGTACGATACAAATAGTTCTTTTATTCAATTTTATATATTATTACTTATTAAGATTATGAATCTTATAAAGTTATGTATAACCTTTTTCATTTTCAAGTCCATACCAAAAAGAGGAATAGGCTGCATCAACAAAAGATGAATGATTTAGTCTTTGTAATGCATAACTTGAAATTAAGAAATAGAAAAGAAAGATGCATTGCTGACACTGACACTTCTACTTTCACTGTTGAAGATCTCTCATTTGATGATGAATGGATAGTTGAAGAAGAAAATGTGTTTGACTCATCAAATGAGAATGAAGGTCAAGGTGTGTTGCATATCTTTCCAAGTCTAGGGGATGAAGATAAAGATGATGCGGAGGAGGACGAATTGGTGCTTATGTCAATTTGGAGGGTCTTGTCAGTAAGTCCCTAATCCTAAATGATTTGGACCTTCATGATATTGATAATGTTGAAGTTGAAATGCAAATAGGAACTTCAAAAATGTTGGAATTAGAGGATATGGAAATCATTGGTAGCAGTACACCTCATGATGATGTTGACATTGATGAAGAAGAAGATGATGAAGATGCAAATGATGATGATGATATGGATGAGAGAGATGGTGGAAATTGTGATGATTTATTTTAGTTCTTGTTTTGTAATATGATTTATGATTTCATAACTTTTATTGAGACTTTTGGTTGATTATTTTTATGGTTGATTATTTATATTATACAACTTATGCTTAATTATCTATATTATGACTTTTATTGTGATTTATGATCCAATTCTATGCTGAAATTTTTAATTTATATTATCCATTATATTTTTTAATGACTACTGTAAGTAAATTTTTAATATTTAAATGTTATTTTATAAAGGTTGTAAAAACTTACGTTTTTATGTTCCGTTTCTACATTCCGATTCTACGGACCCCTTGGCGATTCCACGTAAAATCACGATTTTGATAACCTTGAGCAACAATAGTGGTGAGGTCCTGAAGCTATTCCTCCAAAGTTCTCCCACTTGCAGTACGATAGCCCTGTACTCTACCAACTTGGCTATTAACCTCATTGCCAATGCCCCCATTCACACTGTCATTCGACATAGTTGTGGATTTGATTTGTCGTAGTACAAGTATAGTTTAAAACAATTGCAGCACACTCCCTTTACTTCAATTATGGCAACAATAAGTTGAAGTAATAATTAAACACTTCTAAGTAGTAAGTTATTGAATCTAACTAAGCAAGTGTTTAAGTATCAATACTTAATAACTTCCACACTTAAATGTTTGTTTTGAAATTCAAATTTTTACCACTAAATTTCCCTTTCTAATCACGACACATACACAATCTTATACTCTATGTGCATCACCCTCTTCTCAACACAACTCTACAACAATTTACAACTTTTGATGTGCCTTGATTCCAAATCATAAGAACACAATTGTAGTTGAAGAATCAACTAAATAAATTCCACAAATGATGTGATTCCAATTGCTACGTGAACTCTAATTGCATGTAACAATTTGCTTTGCTACCAAATTATGATGTGCTTAAAAATGATTCCAAGCACATGAACTCAATTCAAATGATTAATCAATCTACAAATTCTCAATTATACTTAAAATTGGCATGAATCAAGGATGAATAAATCTCAATGGCATGAACTAAATTAGATGAATCACAAGGGAATTCCAATACCAATCAAATTATATATAAATTGAAATTCCAATCTCTAAAACTAGTTTGTAATCTTAGCAATATGAACCCTAAATTGGCGTGAACAATAAGTAGATAAATCAACCTATTATCACTAGATATTACACACTAGTAATAAAAGGAAGCAACTTAGAAGATCTTGATATTACTCATAAGAAATTCTAAGCCAAACTCGCCACAATTTCCTAGAAATTGATAAAAGTGGATGTTTTAGCAAGAGGAACTCTCTCTCTCACGGCAACAAAGTGTATTTTTCAAAAATGACAAAAGCTCTCTAAAAAACCCTAGTTAGCAAGTATTTATACTTGCTCTTATTAAGGTAAAAATAAACAAAAAATTATAAAGTTGCCACTAGGTAGCCAGTTCTAAAAATCAAAATTACAAGTACAAAATAAACAAAATGGCCGGTTCTCATAAAAAAAATTACATATTGAAATGGTCTTCAAGTGGTCGGTTCTTCAATTGAAGTGAACAATTTGTTGGACCAGTTCTTCTTTGGTTTATGTCAGTCCATGAATAACCCATAAGCTGAGCTTTAGTGAGTTTATCCATTGCCCTATAAAAACCAACAAGTATACCTACTGGAATACACAACAAGTAAGTAATAGAAAAGAAGTTAGTCTACAAATCTTTTTGGGGTCAGTTTGTTCAAAGAGGACCCTCATCGCTAAATTTTGTAACCCTTTGGTTCTTATCCCAGTGATAGGTCCTATAGAATTTTTATTCCTATCATCTCCTCGGGCCTCAGGAAGATTTGTCCTCAAATTTGATAAGTCAAATGCAATAGAGACTCCGTATCCTCCTAGCAAGTTATCTATAAAAAAATCACTATAGTCTCCCAATACTTGAGATACCACAAGGTGTAGTTGCTCTCGCCCCTCTATCTCTAGGATGTATCTCATCTACAACATATATAATGGTCTATCATTCGCTATGGCCTCCCCTAACTCAAATTGTCCCACCAATAATATCTTCTTCTTCCCTGTTTCACTTATATGTCTTTGAACCTCTTAGCCCTCTAATGGTTTACTCATCTTCCCCTGAACCTTTTAGACCTCTAATGGTTAACACATCTACTTCTAAACCGCTTGGTCCTCTAAAGGTTAACTCATCTGACTATGAATCTCAAGGACCTCTGATGGTTGACTTATCTGTCTTTGTACCTCTTGGACCTTTGATGGTGACATAGTGTTCAATACTTTACGTTTACCCTCCAGTTGGAACATATAAGTATTTTTATAGCTATCATGTAAAACCCCCCTGTCATATAACCACGGCTTGCCAAGCAATATATGGGATGCACACATGGGAAGAATGCCACATTCTATTTCATCATGATATTTATCCCCTATACTGAAAGGTACCCTAGCTCTCTAGGTTACATGGAGACTCCCATACTCACTTAACCAAAGTAATTTGTAGAGTTTAGGATACGAGGTAGTTATAAGTTTCAATTTCGATACTAATGAGGCAGCCACAACATTAGTACAACTACCACCATCATTAATAATGACACATAAATTACCTTGCATCCTACAAGAAGTGTGAAATAAGTTTTCCCTTTGCTCATCATCAATAGTTGTAAAAGAAGTCAAGTCTTGGCGCAATACATTAGTAAATAAATACAAATCACTTGAAATTATTGCCTACTAACTTCAAAAAACTAACAATAAACTTTGCCACACACACCACGGTAACACACACTTACACACCTACAGTGTAACAACAACTAATGCAACATACCTATGCATAACACTCACTCTACGGTACATACACACACACTCATGGTACAACTCCCTTCAAACCACCACACAACACACACCTTCACAACAACACGTCTACTCCCATGGTACACACACACACACGCTTCAATTCACACCACAAAGTGCACTTCACTAAAGCTCACACACACCTACGATGCAATTCCAATCACGGCAACAACAATAAAATGGAACCAAATATAGACACTTCTCCAAATGGCAAGCAATTGATTCCAACTAGTTAATGTGCAGTTAAAGTGATCAATACCCTATAACTCCATAAGTAATGATTGATTCTAAATTCAAAATTTGTTTCCTAATTCTCTATGTAAGTTGAGTAACTTTGAAAAAAATGACTCTTCCAATTCCGAAATCTCAAGGAAACAACAAACACTAATCAACTATGCTTTAACTTATGGAATTCCAAATTATGGAATTCAATTCAAGAACTTCCCCTTTCTTCCACACACAAACTTACAACAAGCTGCAATTCCCTTCACAACACACTCACATCGCCACACATGCACAACACAAATACGGTACAATTCACTTTCAAACCTCAACACCACTTCAAGTGTAGCACTTTCTCACTTCAACACACACAACACCATACGTTGTAACACCCTTTAAACTCAATACACACACGACAACAAATTCAAAAACACTCTTAATGCAACCTTCTCCACAAATGGTAAGAGGTAAATTTAAATTCAAATAATACTCAATCAATGCTACTCAATAAATTGCTTCAAACTTAAAAAAGGTGTTTGAATTTCAAATATTTTCCTTATCTCCACAAGGTAAATCTGGAATTTACAAATGACAAATAAAACTTCCAAAAATTACCAACACACAATTTACTCTTCTTGTTTCAAATTTCCACTTTTCCAGATGATCACCAAGGATCACTCCTTCTTACTCACGGCAACCTTAAGGAAAGCAAGCTACCACAAGTTTTCCACGTCTACTTTAATCAACAATAACAAGAATGAAATAAACTCCACAAGCACTACTACAATTCATGATGTATGAAACCCTAGGTATATTAAACCTAGAACCCCGATGATGCTAGTTGGTTTCAATTACCCCAAGGATCGTCTTGAATAAGTTATGCGTAACTAGACCCTAATCAAACCCGTTGATTGTAACTTAAGTTATCAATAAGTATTCCTAGTATTTTAGTTAAGAATTTTATGGAAAATTTCTTTTGCAAAAGAACAAAAAATGGTTTTTGTTTTACTCACGAAAAATGTGTTTTTCATATATCAAAGATGAGATGTTTTTCATGGTCGACCCTTGCACGGCTTATATAGAGTCATACAAGAATATGGAAAACCTAAGTTGCCTAATCTATTTGTTTCTTTATCCTCATGTAACCAAGTAGGCAACTAAATAATATAAATTACAAACTAAAAAAAATACTAAAAAATATAAAAATAAACCCGCAAATTCCCTTTCCTATTTTGGTTTAATATATAATATTTTTTATTCTAGAACTTCAAATCCTTGCTTTTCTTCCATGGAAACATGAATTACATTAATAGGTGCCGGTTTTCCTTTCATGTAATTTGATTCCTTAGCTTGTAGGTCCCTAACCAGTCCTCGTAGAGCACCATTCATCCTCTTTGCTCTAGCTTGGGTCATTGGTCGTCCAATTCCTTGCAATGGATCTTAAGTCCTTGGTTCTATCTTCTTAAGTGCTAGATGATCCTCATCAATTCACTTCAACAATTTCGGAACAAGAAATTAACTCCAAGAACCCTAATTGTCAAATGATGATCACATAAATCCCTTCCTCAATTCCTATGCTCTAATACCAAATCATGATGTGCCTTGATTCCAAATCACAAGCACACAATTGCAATTGAAGAATCAACTAAACATATTCCACAAATGACGTGATTCCAATTGCTACGTGAACCCTAATTGCATGTAACAATTCACTCTAATACCAAATTATGATATGCTTAAAAATGAATCCAAGTACATGAACTCAATCCAAATGATTAATCAATCTACAAATGCTCAATTATACTTAAAATTGGCATGAATCAAGGATGAACAAATCTCAATGGCGTGAACCAAATTAGATGAATCACAAGGGAATTTTAATACCAATCAAATTACATATAAATTGCAATTCCAATATCTAAAATTGGCTTGTAATCCTAGCAATGTGAACCCTAAATTGACGTGAACAACAAGTAGATAAATCAACCTATTATCACTAGATATTACACACTAGTAATAAAAGGAAGTAACTTAGAAGATCTTGATATTACTCACAAGAAATTCCAAGCCAAACTCGCTACAATTTCCTAGAAATTGATAAAAGTGGATGATGTGCTCAAAACCAAGCCCAAGCACATGCAAAAGAATCAAAGAAATAACCCCAACTCACACATATGAACTGGTTCAATTGGACTAGGAAATTGCGTGAACCCTAATGGAACTTTGATGAAATCCAAAGGTCCAAAGGTCCAAAGATGCAATCAACAATCCAACAAGGTTAATCTTCACCAAATAACAATAAAACAAGTGAAATCCATGTGAATTACACCAAATGACTAGATCTAATGTCGTGATTTATCCTCTTCAACAATAACCATTCACGTTACAAATGATTCAAATATTGATGATGATAACAAATATTAAAACATTCAATCTTATAACATGATAATTGATCACAATTGCAATAAAAAATCTGACCAAGAACATCCAAATCAACCCTAGATATGACTCACTAGTGATGAAAAGGAAACACAACAAAGAAGGAATTGATATTACTCACAATTGCCCTTTATTGCACTCGCCACAATTTCAACTCTTGGAAATTGAAATTGATAAGAGAAATTGGATCTAGGGAAACCCTAAGCCCTCTCATGAAAATATGAAGTGTATTCTGAAAATTTTGGCCTCCTCAAACCCTACTATAAGCAAGTATTTATACTTGTTATCCCTAAGGTTAGAAAATGGTCAAAAATTACAAGTATGCCACTTTTAAGGTGGCCTGTCCTAAATGGAAATTACAATAAAAATGAAAGTGTCCTAAAAGAAAAAAAAATACAACATAAAATAGTCCATAGAACAATTAAAAAGTACAAAAATATCATAAGTCTTCATGAGCCAATGCTTCGAAATGGAAACAATCGCTGGTTTTTAATTGTAAATCTGAAAATATTTCGTGTCCATCAACTAGTGTAGGACATATTAACATCCCATGGAGAATTATTATTGTACTTGTAAGATTATTTCTCAAATATTTATTAGAATAAAAGATATAAAGTAAAAATATAAGCGATTTAGACCATAAGCCAAATCCAGTTCTGAAGGTATAGGTGGTGCCAAAAAATTTCTCATCAGTAGATGTTTTAGCAAGAGGAACTCTCTCTCTCTCATGGCAAAAAAGTGTATTTTTCAAAAATGACAAAAGGTCTCTAAAAAACCCTAGTTAGCTAGTATTTATACTTGCTCCTATTAAGGTAAAAACAAACCAAAATTATAAAGTTGCTACAAGGTGGCCGGTTCGAAAAATCAAAATTACAAGTACAAAATAAACAAAATGGTCGGTTCTCATAACAACAATTACATATTGAAATGGTTTTCAACTGGCCGATTCTTCAATTCCAGTTCTTCTTTGGTTTATGTCAATCCATAAATAACATACAAGCTGAGCTTTAGCGAGTTTATTCATCGCCTTGTAAAAATCGACAAGTATACTTGCTGAAATGCACAACAAATAAGTAATAGAAAAGAAGTTAGTTTATAAATATTTTTGGGGTTGGTTTGTTCAAAGAGGACCCTCATCGCCAAATTTTGTAACTCTTTAGTTCTTGTCCTAGTGATAGGTCTTATAGAATTTTGATTCCTATCAACTTTCTTCATTACACACTCACACCGCCACACATACAACACAAACACAGTATAATTCACTTTCAAACCTCAACACCACTTCAAGTGCAGCACTTTCTTACTTCAACACACACAACACCACACGTTGCAACACCCTTTTAACTCAATACACACATGACACTAACTCCACCACACGACAAAAAATTCAAAAACACTCTTAATGCAACCTTCTCCACAAATGGTAAGAGGCAAATTCAAATTCAAATAATACTCAATCAATGCTACTCAATGAATTGCTTCAAACTTAAAGAAGGCGTTTAAATTTCAAATATTTTCCTTATCTCCACAAGGTAAATCTAGAATTTACAAATGACAAATACAATTTTCGAAAATTACCAACACACAATTCACTCTTCTTATTTCAAATTTCCACTTTTCCAAATGACCACCAAGGATCACTCCTTCTTACTTATGGCAAACTCAAGGAAAGCAAGCTACCACAAGTTTTTAACGTCTAGTTTAATCAACAACAACAAGAATGAAATAAACTCCACAAGAACTACTATAATTCACTTCAACAATTTCGAATCAAGAAATTAACTCCAAGAACCCTAATAGTCAAATGATGATCAAGCAAATCCCTTCCTCAATTCCTATGCTCTAATATCAAATTATGATGTGCTTAAAAATGAATCCAAGCACATGAACTCAATCTAAATGATTAATCAATCAACAAATGCTCAATTATACTTCAAATTGGCATGAATCAAGGATGAACAAATCTCAATGGCGTGAACTAAACTAGAGGAATCACAAGGGAATTCCAATACCAATCAAATTACATATAAAATGCGATTCTAATCTCTAAAATTGGTTTGTAATCCTAACAATATGAACCCTAAATTAGCATGAACAACAAGTAGATAAATTAACCTATTATCACTAGATATTACACACTAGTAATAAAAGGAAGCAACTTAAAAGATCTTGATATTACTCACAAGAAATTCCAAGCCTAAGTCACCACAATTACCTAAAAATTGATAAGAGTAGATGTTTTTGCAAGAGGAACTGTCTCTCTCATGGCAATAAAGTGTATTTTTTCAAAATGACATAAGCTCCCTAAAAACCCTCGTTAGCAAGTATTTATACTTACTCCAATTAGAGTAAAAAAATTCAAAAAATTACACATATGCCACTAAGTGGCTAGTTCTAAAATCAAAGTACAAGTACCAAAATAAACAAAAATTGGCTGGTTCTTCAAATGACAATTACAAGTACAAAAGATGGTTTCCAAGTGGTCGGTTCTTCAAGTCAAGTGGGCACATTATGGACCGTTGGATGTGAGTCTAAGAATGTCCCACAAGTTGATTCTTAGTGCATGTTATTTAGTTATCTTGTAAAACCGATCAATGTACCTGCTAAAGTGTAAAAATCAAACATTATTAGATAAAAATGGCCATATGTGGATGTCTAGGCTCATACATCCAGGTCAGGTTCCCCCACAGCTAGAACTGTAGGGTAGATTCCCATCACAATTCAACACAAGACTTCAATTTTCACTTCACATAATTCGATTTTGGAATGAAGGATCAAGAACCCTAAATCCCAATTTGTGATTCACAAAATTTCCCTTCTCTAAACCTTGCTCTAATACCAAATTATGATGTGCTTCACTTGTAATTGTAATATATATTAAGGATGACGCAAAGAAGAACCAAATTCCAATCAAATTAGGTGTGAACCTAACTTGAAGATGGAACCCTAAATGGCATGAACAAGTACAAATAAAACAAATCCAATTACACACTAGATATGACACACTAGCAATAATTGGAAGCTACTCAAGAAGTATTGTTATAACTCACAATAATCCTTAAGCTAACTCACCACAATTTCAAAGTGAAATTGATAAGAGTAAAAATGCGTGAGGAAGAAGCTCTCCTACAGCAAGAAAAGGCAGATTTTCTAATGTTCAAAAAAGTCCCTTACAAACCCTACTTTACAAGTATTTATACTTGCTCTAAATAAGGAAAATTTAACAAAAGAAAATACAAATAAAAACAACTTATGTGGCCGGTTTCTAACAAAAGAAAAATACAAATGAAAACATCATATGTGGCTGGTTTCTTTCACCTCCATGGAGCAATGTAGGACTGGTTCTTCTTTTGATAAAATGCAAATGAAACGAAGGTCGGTTCCACTTGTCTTTGTAGGTTCAATTTGGTTCATAATAGACTGTGATCCAATTATAAACCAATTGCCATTGTGCTTGATCATCCTCTTACAAAACTGACAAAATGTACCTACTACAATGTAAGGGCAAATTATTATAAGATAAATAAATATAACATGTGGATGTCTAGGCTCATTTGTTCAAATAGGCTTCCCACTGCTAGATCCAGAGGTTTCATTCCCATCAAAAAGTCCCCTAACTCTTACATTATAAAGCTATTTATACATAAACTCAACCAGCTTATGGAAGAAAGTCACCGGCCTTGAAATGGGTAAGTTACTGGCTTTGGAATATACACCACTGACTTTGGAAAGCCAAAGGCTATTGGCTTTAGTGGTCTACACCACCAGCCTTGAGGGCCGACCTAAGTTCTATGCCGTTGGCTTTGAGGGCCAGCCTAAATGGGTCCATCGCTGGTTCTTGTGAGTTTATTCTTCCATCAAAGGACTTTGAAATGGACGTGATTTGATTCCCATCGTTTTGTTAAGGATTTGCATGCCAAAGGTCATGCTAATATAGACAAGAAGAATGAGCATTACGCAAGGTAAGCTAATAAGGGGTGCATTAAGGTTGTTTTTTAGCTTGGAGATTGGGTTTAGGCACATTTCCACAAGGAAAGGCTTTTTGAGCAAAGGAAATCCAAGTTACAACCTAAAGGAGATGGGTCATTCTAAGTGTTAGAAAGGATACATGATAATGCCTACAAGATTGACGTGCTAAGCAACTATGGTAATGTAAGTTCTACTTTTAATGTTGCTAATTTATCTTTGTATGATGCAAGTGATTCAAAGACGAATCCTTTTGAAGAGGGAAGGAATGATAGGAATTAACTTACACTAATGCTTTTCAATGATCCATTGTAAGGAATTAGAAGACAAATGACGAAGGTAAGGATAAAATGCATGGAGGAGGCTTTGAATGGACTTATTCAAGATCATTTGGATCAAGCATTAAAGTTGGCTAAAGTGAGCAATCCAAGAGATGAAGAGATCATTTTCCATTTATCAAGCATCTCCAATAATAATAATGAAGATCCAAGCTTGGAGCAACATTAGCAAATGGAATTTCTAAGCTTGAAAGCCATCATTGCATAGAAGACATTGAAGGCCACCCAGGAGATGCTGAAGGTCGTTGGCTTTGCCTTTAAATGTTACCGGCGTTGAAAATGTAGGTTGCCGGCCTACTTGGCTAGCTTAGGATTTTAGGCTGTTGGCCTTTAGCTGGCTTTGAAAGCTAGCCTTTATTTTTCTATTTTTTTGTTTTCATTTGTCTTTTTGTTTCTTTTATTTGTAAAGACTATAAATAGCCTTTTAGTGGCAAATTGAAAGGGAGAACCACCATTCCTATGAAATTGAAGAATTCATCTTTATTCTTTATCAAGAACTCAATCTAATCTTATTAAGGTAACTTGTGGTGATCAAACCCCCATTATAACTCTGGTTCTAATCAAGATTGCGATTAGGGTCAAGTTTTGTTGTGCTTGTTTTGAAGACAATCCTAAGGTTCTTTTCCATCTGATTGATTTCTAGGTTCATCTCAACCTAGTGTTCACATCAATTGGTGATGGAGGAATTGAATGCACAAATAGAGGGGGAGGAAAATAAAAATGAGAGTGAACAAAATAAGAAAAGAAGGAAAGGTAAAGAACCAATTACATATGTCAAGAAAAAGAAGAGCATTAATTTGCAGCCGATGATAGGAAGAAATTTCTAAATCAAAGAAGGATAAAATGCAAGGGATGATTCTAACTCTGACTTAGAAGGTGAATTAGAACCCACTATTCTTAAAGAAAAGGAAACTCATGGAGCCTCAACAAGATCTAATTTTAAGACATTTAAGGCCAATCTAAACTTGGAACTTGACAAGATGATTGACAATAAACTGGAAAGCTTTACAAAAAATCAAAATTCAATTCTAATCGATAAATTAGAAGACTTATCACTTATTGTGTCTAACAAACTTGATAGGTTCCTTAGTCAATCAAAGAAAGCATTCCAACCTCAATCTTCTTGTTCTCCTAAGCACAATTCTCAACCAGAGCCTAACCCTTCTACATCTCATTTTGAAAATGTGGCAATGAAAAAAGCATATCATTCTCGATTTTCCAAGAGTCCTAAAACAAAACGAGATCAATTTGTTGAACTCCTAGAACAAAGAACTCAAGCTCAACTTAAACCGAATGAAAGACAAATCATTCTCTTTTAACCTGTGCCTGATGGGAATCAACCTTATGGTTCCAACAGTGGGGAAACCTACTTAGATGCATGAGCCTAGAAATTCATATATCGCCATATTTTATCTAATAATACTTTATTTCTTTTTGCACTTTAGTAGGTACATTTATCGGTTGTTACAAGATGGCTAAATAACATGTACTAAGGATCCAATTGTAGGACATTCTTGAACGTACATCCAACGGTCCACAATGGGTTCAATTGAAGTGAAGAACCGATCAATTGAAGGCTATTTATACTTGTAATTTGTTGCTTTTGGAACCGGCCACTTAAGTGGCTTATTTGTAATTTGTTGTGTTCTTTTTAACTTAATTGGAACAAGTATAAATACTTGCTAACTAGGGTTTTGAGGGAGCTTTTTGAACATTTTGAAATTACACACTTCTTTGCTGTGAGGGGATCCATGCTTGCAAAATTTCTCTTATTAATTTCACAAGTGAAATTATGGTGAGATTAACTTGAGTAGATTGTGAGTAACATCAATCTTCCTCTTGTTGTTATCAAATTGTATTTAGTGTGTTATATCTAGGTGCAATTTGTTCGGTTACTTGTTGTTTTACATGTGAATTAGGGTTCATCCATTTTAGATTTGAATCACTTCAATTTGAGTGGAATTTTAATTCATTTCTATTGTCATCTATTACTACTTATACAATTGCTTTGTTCGTCATTTCAATTTAACATCAAGTCTTTGAATTCTCATGAATTAGGGATCATTGGTGATTCAGTGATCATGCTATTGTTGATTGGATTTTGTTGACCATGTTACTTTTGGATGTGTTTGCAATTCAATTAGTAAGGCACATCATAGTTTTTTATATCGGAACACATCATATTTGAGGCACTTGGAATCACGCCATATTGTGGGTTTTTGTTTAATTGATTCTTCAATTGCACTTGTGTACTTATAATTGGATCCCTTAAGCACATCATAGTTTTTGGTATTAGAGCAAAGGTTTTAGAGAAGGGATTTACGTGAATTACAATTAGGAAATTAGGATTCTTGAATTTTCATTTCTTAATTGAAATTGTTGAAGTAGAATTGAAGTAGTTACTTGTGATTGTATTGTGTTACACCTTGTTATTGCAAAAGTGGAAGTGGAAATTTCATAGTTAATCGTTGTGATCTTCATCTTGCCGTAAGAAGAAGGGGAAGTAGGGAAGTGCATTTTCTTGTGTGTTTTCGGAATTGGAAGTACATTATTTGTGGAAGAAGAGAAGTGTATTTCTTGTATGTTGTTTTCAGAATTAATGAGTGCAATTTACATTTCTAGATTTGATTCTTGTGTTGAGGATTTGGAAACTATTTGAATTCAAAAACAATCATTAAGTTAAAGAGTTATTGTGTAGTGTTGATTTTAATACAATTTGAATATTTTAAATTGTTTCTTACCATTTGTGGAGAAGCTTCATTAAGTGTTGTAATTATGTTGTTGTTGTTGTGATTAGAAAAGGAGTGAAGTGTGTGTGTGCTGCACTGTGAGTGAGTGTGTCTGTGTGGTGTAGTAAGTGTGTGAGTGAAGGGTTGCAATGTGGTGTATTATGTGTGTTATAGTGGGAAGGTTGTTGTACCATGGTTGTATGTGAGTGTTTGTGCCGTAGTGAAGAATGTGTTGTAGTGGTTAAGTTTTGAATTTCAAAAGCAAACATTAAAGTGTGGAAGTTATTTTGTATTGATTCTTTAAACACATTTTTCTTAGTTGGAATCAATAACTTACCATTTGGAGAAGTGTTTATTGTTGCCGTGATTACAAGTGAGTCGTGGGTATATGAAGTTTAAGTGAAGTATATTTTGTATCTTAAAGTGGTTGAGGACGTAGAGTAATGATTGTTGTTGTTGGTGTGAAAGGGTGATTGTGAGGTGTACTACATTACTTTGAATTGTCTTAATAATTTAACAAATCAAGTCAACAACCATGTTGACTGATAATGTGAATAGGGGAATTGGCAATGAGGCCAATAGCCAAGTTGGTGGCGGTTAAGGTCATTGAACTGCAAGTGGAAGAACTTTGGAGGAGCAACTTCAGGACCTTACCACCATTGCTGCTACATTAGCAACAAAGATAGATAGGATGACGATGCCACAACCACTAGTGGCAAACCCTTAGGCACTATCACGTAGGGTAGCTCCTCAGAACGTTCAAAGGGAGGGAGCAGTTGGAGGTAATATGGGAAGAAGAGTGGAAGGAGATTATCATGCTCTTAGGGAGGAAAGAGATGATAATTTTGGGGTTAATCTATACCCAAATGGGGATTTTAAGCCACCTCGGGGATTGGAGTATGTGAAACTGTAGATGCCTTCATTTGATGGCAGGGGTTCAACAGATGATTACTTGGATTGGGAAGACAAAGTGAAGGATCTTTTCGAGTGTTACGAAATTGATGATAACACTAGGGTTCGTCTTGCAGCTATGGAATTCATAGGTATGCTGCCTTGTGGTGGAAAAATCTGGTAATCAATAGACGAAGGGATAGAGAGGTTGAAATACATACCTGGAAGGACATGAAACGGGCTTTGAGGAAAAGGTTCATACCTAAACATTACAGGCAGGAATTGTTTATGCGTCTCCAAACATTGAGACAGGGAGGCAAAATAGTAGATGACTATGTACAAAAGTTTGAGACGTTGATGATCAGATGTAGATTAGTCGATCCTACTAAGCAAACCTTGGCACGATTTGTGTCTAGGTTGAAATATGAGATTGCCTGTGTTTTTTAGCTACAAAGGTATAGTACACTTGATGAGGTTATATAGTTAGCCTTAAAAGTGGAGAGGTAAAGGCGATCTAATCTATTTTAAGCCACTAGTAACAGGTATGGTACTACTGCTAAACCTATGGGAGCAGATGGTCAGATGGGTGGACAAAAGGGAGTGGGTAAACATGCTAAGGCTGTAGACAAAATTATCCCTAGCACTGATAAAGAGAAAAATGTTTCTAGGAAAGATAAAGAGGTAGTTGGATCTGATTTTAGGCGGACAGTACCGGGGTCAACCAGTGGGAAGATGCGCCAAATTAAATGTTTCAAATGCATGGGATTTGGATAGATGACTTAACAGTGTCCTAATAAAAGGGTGATGACTGTTATGGAGGGTAATGAAGAAGATGATGAGGAAGAATCAGTTGAGCCTACAGATTTATCCTTAGCCTTGTAGGAATATTATAATGATCAAAACGCTGAGACACAAGAGGACAAAAGGGTGAAAATTACTTACCTATTAATGTGTTACATAGGATTATGACCTTATTTCTAGATGTCAGGGATATACAGCGGGAGAACCTGTTCCACACACCTTGTCGAATTTGAGGTAACCTATGTGTTCTTTTCATTGACGGTGGTAATTGCACTAATGTCATATCTACTGCATTAGTAGATAACTTACAACTAGCCACTAGCTTACATCCAAACCCTTATAAATTGCATTGGTTGGATAACCAAGGTAGCTTGCATGTTACACAAAGGGCAAAGGTGCCATTCAGTATAGGAGATAGATACAGTGATGAGATTATCTGTGATGTGCTTCCTATGTGTGCCTTTCATATATTGCTAGGTAGATCGTGGTTATTTGATAGGAAGGTGTTACATAACGGGTTCAGAAACACTTACATGTTTTAGAAGGATGGTTCACGAATTGTCTTGACTCCTATGTCTCCGTCTGAGGTTCGCTCTTTCCAGGAATAGATTAGAAACACCATGGGCTCTTCTAGACCTCAAGCCAACAAGCAAACACAAACACTAACACTAGGTTTTAGTCTAAGAGAAGACCCCTTAGATTTGAGGGCAAATCTTTCAAAGGCTTGAGAAGATGATGGGAATCAACCTTATGGTTCCAATAGTAGGGAAACCTACTTGGATACATGATCCTAGAAATTCATATATCTCTATATTTTTTCTAATAATACTTTATTTCTTTTTGCACTTTAGTAGATACATTTATCGGTTGTTACAGGATGGCCAAATAACATGCACTAAGGATCCAATTGTGGGACATTCTTGGACGCACATCCAATTGTCAACAATGGGTTCAATTGAAGTAAAGAACTAGCCAATTGAAGACTATTTATACTTATAATTTGTTGCTTTTGGAACTAGCCACTTAAGTGGCTTATTTGTAATTTGTTGTGTCATTTTTACCCTAATTGGAGCAAGTCTAAATACTTGCTAACTAGGGTTTTGAGAGAGCTTTTTGAACATTTTGAAATTACACACTTCTTTGCCATAAGGGGATCCTTGCTTGCAAAATTTCTCTTATCAATTTCATAAGTGGAATTGTGGCGAGATTAACTTGGGTAGATTGTGAGTAACATCAATCTTCCTCTTGTTGTTATCAAATTGCATTTAGTGGATCATATCTAGGTGCAATTTGTTTGGTTACTTGTTGTTCTACACGTGAATTAGGGTTCATCCATTTTAGATTTGAATCACTTCAATTTGAGCGGAATTCTAATTCATTTCTATTGTCATCAATTGCTACTTATACAATTGCTTTGTTCCTCATTTCAATTTAGCATCAAGTCTTTGAATTCTTATGAATTAGGGATCATTGGTGATTCAATGATCACGCCATTGTTGATTGGATTTTGTTGATCACGTTACTTTTGAATGTGTTTACAATTTAATTAGTAAGGCACGTCATAGTTTTTTTGTATTAGAGCACATCATATTTGAGACACTTGGAATCATGACATATTGTGGGTTTTTGTTTAATTGATTCTTCAATTACAATTGTGTACTTGTAATTAAATCCCTTGAGCACATTAGCTCCATATGATGCAAAGAGCAAAACTTCTAAGCCTTGTAGAAGATTCAAAAGAAGTAGAATCATTTAGGAACTTATTCTCATCTAGTTTAACTTCAAAGATGTCTTTTTAGTTTCATTGATGAACATGTTCACATTTTATATGCTTTCTACTCTTTTAGGATTCTAATACATATCGTATCTTATGTTGATTATCTGCTATAATATATAGGGGGGAAGTTTTATTTTTTGATGTATCAAAAAGGGGGAGAGTTAAAATATAAAAGTGTGATACATGAATTATAACTAGGGTACATGAATAATGATTGCTATGAAGTATACAAAACTGACTAAATCTACAGCTAATACTTTTTGTGTTTGAGAAAGGATTTTTGTTATCATTTGTGTTTAAGAAAGGATTTTTGTTATCATTGAGTTTTGCTATCATAAAAAAGGGGGAGAATGTTATGTTATTTCTTAAAGTATTTTGATGATAACAAAAAGTACTAAATGTTTTTAATGAAGTTCATTTAGTATATAGGAATAATTATATTTACAATTTGAACTAAGAGTTAAAAGATCAAATGAAGGAAAACTACGTTGTTTTAATTACTCAAAAGATAAGTCAAAAGGTGTTTATTGTGAAGAATAATAGGAACTCAGAAAATAAGTCAGAAGGTGTTGTTGTTACAAGTTCATATAAATAGAATAACCTTATATATATATCAACATAAGTTAGTTAACTTTCAATTTGAAGACCCAGCTCTACTTATTGAATATATTTGGGAAACATATTCAATTCGTTTCACTAAAGTAGGACAAATATCCATAGGGATCTAAGTGTTTAATTTTGGAATTAAGAGATTGAGTCAAATCATTTATGATTAATTTCATATATCTAATCCTTCTACAAGAAAATTGGTATTTAGATAATATGTTTTCACTAAAATAGGAAAAATATCCATGGAAATATAAGTGATTAATTTTGTAATTAGGAGATTTAGTTAAATCATGGTTAATTCATAATTGATCTCGTATATCTAATTATGTTACAAGGAGATTAGAATTAAAAGGATTACGTTAGAGATCACATACCTTCGAGAAGACAAGGATGAGAGAAAGAGTTCTTGTATGTTCCTCAAAATTGGCGGGTGACTGATTTCATCAATAGTTTTGTGTAGATGAGATATATCACGATATAAGGATGTATCTAGACTATTTTCAACAATAAATTTGGTAGAATTTCTATAACATATTATGAAGATATCGGATTTAAGTTTCAAAATCCAGTAGATATCTACAATCTCTTAAGATAATTCTCAAGCATTCAAAGCAAGATCACGGGAACAAACTTTCTAGTTAAAGACAGATTAACGATATAGTTATTACATCTCTATGTATAAATAGAAGCAAAACCAAATGATTAAAAAGACATAAAAGACAATTTTGAATAGTATTAGAACTTAGAGATTAACTTAGAAGCTACTCTGTCTTTTATGTGTTTTCATATTACACTCGAATTAATTTTTGGAGGATACAAATTCTCAATTCCTCATCTGTTTTTGATAATTCTTAAAAGCTATATTCGTGTATTAGTGAAAGGTTACTTGTAACTCTATAGATCTATGAATAGCCTTAGAGATAGGCTAGATAGGTAAAGTAGGATGTTTTTTAAGCTAAGGTGTTGGCAGAATGATTGTAATCTCTCAAGTTTATTTTGGATTAGTGAAATGATATCGGTGTGGAAGATTAGGTCCCTAGTAGTAGAGTTAGAAGATGGGACTGACACTTAAGGCAGAACCTCTATAAATAGTTTGCCTGATTCTCTTCTCTCTATCTTTTAATTTCTATTCTATAATAGCTTGTAATTATTTATAAATATTTGTTTTCACGCCATAATTAAATTAAGTAGTCAAAGGGGTTGTTTTTTACTAGCAATTTTTTTTTTTAAATTTAGCAAGTAATCAATTTACCCCTTCCCTCTTGATTACTTAATTTAGGACCAACCATTGTGTAACTTCTAAGTACATTATCCAAATATGCTTGGTTCGTATGTGTTGGATCTCGCAATCTAGTTTTACTAGATTCTCCCAACACACTTGTATAGAGCTTAGAAACCTCTAAAATAGTAATAATGTCTTCATTGAAAACCAAGTTACTCACATAATGGACTATAGAATTGAGAGAAAAAAAAAAAAAAGGCTTCCACAATTTAGAATATGCCTCTTTAAATCATGAGTGAAATGACACCATTTTGCTTCTTTAACTTAAAATAATTAACCTACTAACTTAATTGTTGAAGATTACTCATTAGATAATGAATAGATAGTTGAGGAAGAAGATAATTCATTGAATGAGGATTGTTTGGGCATCCTTTCAAGTGTAGGGGGTAAGGTAGAAAATAAAAGGATATTTTGGAGGAATTTGGTGTATATATATTTGAAGAGACATGAGAGTAGGGTTAACATAGTTTTTGAGATTCATGGCATTGATGCTATTAAAAATAAAATATGAATAGGTACTTTAAAAGACTTGGAATTAAAAGATATGGATATCATTGTTAGTAATATCAATAATGGTGGTAGCCATGATGGAGGTGGTGATAGTAGTGGTGATGATGATGATGATGATGACAATGATGGTGATTAGAAAACTAATAATAGTTTTCATAATATTGAGGCAATTAATGATCAATGATTTATTTTGGTTTTTTATTTTATTGTAATGATTTATATTGTAATGTAATTTATATTGATACTTATACTTATATTTCAGTTGTTAACATATGATGACTTAGATAATGCTATCTAGACTAGATTTGCTAACCTTGGGGCTCTAGCTCTAGCAATTGATGCAATAAGTACTAGATTCCTATCATTTTTATCCCTTAGCCATTTTTATGATAGTCTAAATAGTTATGTTAAGATTTATTTTAGATTTTTAAAATTGATAAATGGATTTAACCTAAATATAAAACACATTTATTAAATAAGCTGAATTAAAAGTTTAACTTCTCAAATACAATTACATTTAGATATAAATTCATTTAGACTTGAAAGTAGAATACGACCCATTCCCATTAATATAAATCGTTGTATCTAGCAATGTAAATCACAGCAGCAATTAATGATCAATGGCAATAAAAGGTGACTATGGTGACCAAGATACCCAATGGTGTCCATCCTAATTAATATTGAAGAATGATTTATAGTTTTTCTCAATAAATATTATTTTCCTCATTGTAACTACACGTTTTAAATTAATTTTTAAAGTTTTTGTTTTATACCATATATACTGATCATTTATTATTACTAATAATATATAATTGATGAGCAATCCTCTTATCTAGTTAGAGGCATTATGTCTTCTTAATCAATTCCTCCTTAGCATACTGAAAATGTATGCTTAAGAATGCATACTAAATAATTTATTAAGTCCATCAAAAGGTGCTTCGTTTGATTGTATGTTAATATCCATTGACTCCATATTATGCTAAGGTGCTAACCCATGTAGGTGTTGCGTTGAATGTGCTCGTGTATCATGTTCCCGTCACATGTGCACATGGATGATGTCTTGTCTAAACATTACACGAAATTTTTCCAGTTCGCGTGACGAAATTAGCAATAAGGATTCTAATGAGCCTTTTTCTTCCCTCCTATAAATAGAGCTCTTTTATGTTCATTGTTACATGCGCGAGAAAAATAGAAAGCAAAGTCGATTGTCGGGAAAAATGGGGTCGAAAAGCAATTTGATCCTTCCCATGGTAGGATTTCTATTTTCTGACCTTTTGCTTCTTTGTGTGGCGCAAGGTCAAGTTCATTACTACGATTTTGTGGTAAGTGCCTATTCCTTAGGGTTTTTCATACATTTCATCGCCTCTTTCCAACTAACACAATGCATGCATGTCATATGTTATTCCTATGAAGTCATTATGTTAGCTATGTATTTTCTGAAAATGATTTATTGATATCAATATGCTTTGTGTATATATAACATATAAATTTGGAAGTGGCCAATCTATATTGCATTCATACGAATATCTTAGGAAACGCTTTCCTTCTTTGAATACATATCACGTGGCCCTCTTGATCAAGGCAGACTGTAATAAAAACAAATTTTCTTTTAGATCCAAATCCGTGTGCTGTTTCTATGAATCTATGGTTGATAATACCTCATGCGTGGGGTGTAGCCAGAAAGAGTTTTGGCCATAAGGTTAGCTCTGAAATATCCGGCCCATACGGGCACGGTTTACTTCAATCGAACTTATGCATATGCATGCAAGTTGACTCATGATGAGTTGCATTTACGTTGTCAATATGGTGACGTATATCCACAACGCAAACCAGAAAATATTATCGTATTATTACCTTTTGCTTAAAGCAAGGTAGCTCACATTTTAATCTAGAAGATTGCGGCACACATTGAGGGTTGATTGGCTTATGTAATACTAGAGCATTACGTTATCACTCGGGGGTAGTCTTGCACTCTAGCTAAATTTTTATGTGACACATATATAATATATACTGTAGCTCCAAGAGAAGAATGTAACAAGGCTGTGCAACAACAAGACCATTTTAACTGTCAACGGAGAATATCCTGGACCCGAAATCCTAGTTCACAGAGGAGACCGAGTGTTTGTGAGCGTCTATAACAACGGAACTTATGGTGTCACTATTCATTGGTAATCTCTCTTTACCTTGGTTTGCTTTCTCAAAATTAGTAGCTGGCATTATTGCTATATTAGTTCCGTATTTGTTGGCAAATCTTATTTCATTTATAATTTCTATGAATTTCACTTATCCCTTTTAATTGACTTCGTTCATAAGATTGACTTTGCTTGGCAACATTTTCAAGTAGTGACTTAGAATTTCCTAATGAAAATTACAATGTAAATATTGAAAGGATTATAAGTAACAACAAACGTAGTCCGGTCTTAGTTTCTATATGGGGCAAAGCAACAAATATATAAATATAAGTATATTAGAACTACTCTATGTTTTTATCAAAGAAAAAAAAAAGTGAGTCGTTTAGATTTTATATTTATATTGAAATCCACTTAAGTTCATTACATTTTAAGTGGGTCATTATTTAGGTCCCCTATGTTTATGATAGCACATCTTAGTTTTCTCTATGTAGTCACACATTATAAGAAGCGCTAAAAAGAGACTTAGTTGCTGCAAAAATATAAATATATTAAAAGATTGAATTGAATTTTGGCAACGATGAATAAAAAAATAGAGAAATGATTACTTTTAACACAAACATCAAGACCTTCTAGTGGACTTTTCCCATAGATAATGGACTAGAAATGAACATGACAAACAATAAAGCCCAAATGAAAATGTATTTGTTATTTAATGGAAGATAGATGAGAATTCTCCCTTATGCTCAAGACAAAAGGCAAATAGACCTTATGTGGTAACCTTATGGTGATTTCGCCCTTCCTTCAGATATACCCATAGTTTTCTCTCATCCGCTTAAGCTTCCTTAACACAATTGTTTAGGTTATGTTTGGCTCCAAAGGTTAAATATGACACTTTTAAATACTCATCACTAAAGTAACACACAAACACACACACACATGAGTAAAAATTTTGAATCAATAAGGAATCATCATAAATTATCTTAAACACCAAAGCTAATGTCTAAGCGAGTATGGAGTAGTTTTGAGCATTTTGGATAATTTCATTATAATCTCTCAATCACTTGTATTTTCATTTAATTATACTTCGTTAATATTCTTTAATTATGAGAATTCCAAATATATTTCTACTATTTGAAGCCAAACATAGTCAGAAAGTGCTGTTAGCATATTTATCCTTAAATAACCTAATAATTCTATTTTTTTATTAAGTAATGAATAAGAAGCTGATGTAATAGATGAACAATATCATTGCCTGAGATTGTCATAATATGATAGCTTCACCCATATTCTTACACATAGAAAAAATATGTAGAATCTATAATTTTACTAAGATCTATAAATATAAATATCAAACCCCAAGATACTTTGAGATTATCTCATAATTGAGAATTGTCCTTTAAGGATATCTACGATCTAAAAACTAAAAAACTTCTAAGATTCTCCAAATATTCATAATCTAAAAATTAGATTTCATAAAATTAATAGAATGGAATCAACTAAGTTCATACTTGAAGCTAAGGTGATCCTATTGAGTATCATCATTCCCTTCTCCAATTTAGACATCGCAATTCAAACCATTGTGACTATCATCATTTCATTTTACAACAAAAGTATCTGAAAGCTGAAATTTTGGTAGAATGAGTCATGAAACTCAACAAGCAAACATTATCATAAACACGTACATATGCCACAAAAACATATGAAGCAATTACATATATGCAGCAAACAAAAGCAAATAATGTAATCCCACTTAATTTATCCTATTTTTGAGGGGTGAGTAGCAAACATAAATGACACTCTTAAAACCAAAACCAATAACAATATCAACACCAACACTAATCATGTTATCTTAACTTTTCCTTAGTCTAATTTAATCTACTCTTTTGTATATAGTTGCATTTCATATTTGTTTTTGAGATTGAAACTGAAGCCTATAACTGTTGAGGATAGTTGAAAGATGGACTAGATCTTTGGGGCCTATTTGATCGAATGCTTGGGATGAGTAGCTTGTAGTTAGGAGTCAACTCAATATGTAATTAATTTTACACATACATCCATTTAAATAAGGTACATCTCAACTTACCCAATTAAAGCTCACATGAACTTCCTAGAGACAATTAGGATTCAAACACACATGCAATTGAAATAATGATTGAAACCAAAACTAGTTTTTCAAGGTCTCTAGTCAACTATAAAAGAAGGATAGTCAACCACTGGTTTTAGGAGTTAACCACTAGCACCAAGCAAGAAAGCTTAGTTGATATAGGGAGGGATTGTTGACTGGTCCCATTAGGCGGTCAATTAGGTAGTGACTAACCCTAACCACCCCCCCTAAAAAAAAAATGCCATACACACAGAGAAAAAGGCTCTAAAAAAACAACTCTAATTAAAGGCCATTCGATTGATTGAAGCCATAGCTAACTCTCTAAGCTTGAATTTTCCTTAAAACATCTATAAACCATTAAATTATCTTGATTTTGCATAAAGGAAATCTCACTCAAGAATCAAACATGCAATTTAACCAACTTTGCAATTTGATTCTTCAAAACAGTAAAATTTTCATCAAAAGCAATTTAATCACTTTTCCCTCCAATTTAAGGTTTTTATCCCAAATGATCAAAATCCTAAATTATGACCTTTAATTAATTGATAACATGAACTCATTACCTATTTAGGGTTAAAATCCTAGTTTTCACTAAACTTTAAAAAGAGGGGTTCAATTACTAGGCTTTTTTCGATTATGACATAAGAATGGCACAAAACATGACACACTCATACAAGATACTCATGTGTCAAACATGTATATCAAATGACATGATGTGCTCTTCGATTCTTTCTTCAATTTGGTTTCCCTTCGCAACCATAACGCGTTGTAGAAACAGAAAGGACAATGGGGGAAAAGAGGAAATTGATCTTTCCGTACTTTGATTTTCTCTTGAAACCTGCAGTCCAAGAATTCTTAAAGAGTGGTGCCACTTACAGATTGCGAGAGAGAGTTTGCATTTGTTAAAAATCTTTACTTATGCACTTCAATCCAAGTTCTTTTTGGCTTCTATATCAGCCTTTGCAATTAAGTTTATATTTTGATAAATATTTAACTCTTTGTACCCTTATTCGATGACCTTGTTTATTTTATTTTTATGCAGTGTTTCAGCAAAACTAGGCAATTTCCCATGGATATTTGTCCCTAATCATTTAGGAATAGAGCACCTCAAACATATGCAACCATATTCAATAGAAGAAAAATTAGGGAAAGTATATTGGTAATATCAAATAGAAGTAGCCATACTAAAATTTTTTAAATCAATAAATTTAAAATTATTATATATGTTATATATAGATACAAATTTGTCATAAATTAATAATTTTAGTTAAAAGTATGAAAACTTTTTAAATAATAAATACTCTTTAGATATAAATTTACTATCAGTTATTTGCATTTACTATTTTTTTTTAACTAAATATTACAAACAAAATTCAAATATATGATCTAGGCATGTTTATCATCATTACATGTTTGGATAGAAAAATGTTAATTAAAATATAATTTAGGCATTTTTAGATTGAAATATTATATTGCAATGCGAAATTATAATTTAAGTAAGTGATGAGATGTGTTTATCATTAAGGTATTAATGGGAATGTGCTGTGTGATTTATCCTATTTTCATCAACTTGAAATATTTACGCCTGTGTTATTCGGAATGCCATTTCTTAGTGGATGAAAAACAGTAGATATTCTAATCTCTATCATTACTCCGAAACAAAATACAATAGTAGAGGTTTAGCATAGTTAATTCAAAAGGTTAGTTGTAAAAAGCACACGAATATAGATTGTATATTTGGTCTAACATCAATATATAATTAGACATAATTATTTAAAAATGTGCTAACCTCGTAGGCATGGAGTGAAGCAACGCCGAAATCCATGGTCAGATGGACCGGAATATATCACACAATGCCCAATACCACCACAAACAGGCTTTACTCAAGAAGTAATTTTATCCGATGAGGAAGGAACCCTCTGGTGGCATGCACATAGTGACTGGACGCGTTCAACGGTTCACGGACCCATTATCATTTTACCTCCTTCAGGACTTACATATCCATTTCCGAAGCCTGATGAAGAAGAAACAATTATTCTTGGTGCGTTTCCATTTTTCAAAATCTTATATTACAAACCAACCAAAACTTTTCATGTATCTAAATATATATTCAGTAGCTTCTTCAGTTTTCAAGTTCAGTACTTGGATAAAAAAGAATTCACCTCTCAGTGAATAATCTTATATGACTCTATGACAGGTGAATGGTATGAGGACGATGAGCATGAGGCTTTAGCAACATATCTTGCAAATAACTGCAGTGGTTTACTCGATTCAGATGCTTACACTATCAACGGACAACCTGGAGATACGTATGATTGCTCCAATGGTATCCATACAGTATATTTATACTCTTTAATTTTGTTGACATGCTCCCGAAGGTTTTATTTAGAAAACAACTTCTATGAAATATGAGTCGTTTGATATATATATATATATATATATATGTATAGTTTGATTATTACATAAAGCCTACTCAGATAATCGTCATGCCTCCTTGTCTAATTATAATATAATCATGATTCGTAAAAATCATGATAGAAGCTTTACGAAGAATATTCTTAGTCTTAATTTAATAAGTACCTAAGTTACATACGAATCCCTAAATGTGTTACCCATTTGGTTCTATTTATAGCTAAGCCAGTGTTGTGCATCAGTTACGATAAAATACCGTTTGTGCCTTTTCTTTTCACTATCAATAGGAAATAATCATGTTCGGCTCTTGCACTGCAGAAGAAATGTATCAACTAAATGTGACTAGTGGAAAGACCTACCTTCTTCGTATCATAAATGCTATTATGAACGAACAGATGTTCTTTGGGATAGCAAATCACAGTCTCACAGTAGTTGGAATGGATGGCGCCTACATCAAACAGATGACTAGAGATTTCGTAGTGATAACTCCAGGACAGACAGTGGATGTTTTAGTCACTGCTAACCAAGTTCCCGACGACTATTACATGGAGGGGTCACCTTTTTCTGATACAATCGCCCCCGAAAACATAGATAACGTAACGACGGCAATCTTCCACTACAACGGAGACTACACTCCAAGTGATTCTCCATATATGCCGACACTTCCTGTTTACAATAATAGCGATGCTGCACTGAATTTTTCGTTGAGCCTCAGAAGTTTATATCCCGTCGACGTCCCTCGGGAGATCAAAAGACGTATCTTCATGACAGTTTCCATCAATCAACTCTATTGCCCCAATGGTAGTGGTGAAAAAAGCGCATCTGCAAGCTTGACGAACATAAGTTTCGCATCACCAACGGTAGACATACTGCAAGCATACTACTGGTAATATTTTTTTTTTTTAAAGAGAGATGATGAAAACATCTCCAAATTCGACAAATTATTACATAAACATACCGAAATACACACGCACAATATTAGCTGCACTATTATATAGAATGTGGGATAAGGAAATGCATAAATAAAGGAAATGGATATTTTAAAGTTATTTCCTCTAAAGTATCCTAAATTTATAAACTAATGATTAAAATTAATATTAAAGAAAGAGTAACTTAAAAGATCCAAATCCATAAAAATGTATTAGTAATACATTTGGAAACTTGCAAAAGGGACATGTCATGGTTTGTAAGTGCAAATAGAAGATGTATATTCTTAAATGTACAAATTGATGGTACATTTTACTTACAATTTATAGTGCATACCGATAATGTCATTAACTCCCTTTTATGGTTGTCATAATTACATCCTCCATTCACATTTATAGGTAAATATACATCTTCTATAAGTACCACATGTTGTAATGTTTTTCTTCTATATGAATTTAGGAATAAACATACATTCTTTATATATACTAGATGTTGTAATGTTTATTCTCCATTTGAGTTACTTAACACTTGCATCTTCAATTTGTACTTGAGGGCAAAGGTATATAATTCTTCTCCATTTGTAAATTATCTTGTAACATGTTCCTTTTCTATTAGAACATTCAGTTAGAATGAGCATAAAAATGTTTTGAATCCATTTGAAAGATATAGGCATTATATAGTCTATTAAAAAAATAACATATTCGTAATATTTCTTCTTATTCATTCATTTGAATTATAGCCCTAAAAATTTGAAATATGACGCTTGAATATGCAATTATAAATATATTCATAAGCTTCACTACGTGGTTGCCTATATAATTAACCAGATGATTATCGTTTTTTATTCAGGGACCTAACAGATGTCTACAACGAAACATTTCCTGACAAACCGTATAAACCTTATAACTATACTGGGGATTTCAATGATACAGATATCTTAACAAAGCAGGAAACGGCTGTAATAACACTAGAATATGGTGATGCAGTTGAAATAATTTTTCAGGGAACAAATATGGGTGCTGCAGAAAGTCATCCCATGCATTTACATGGATATAGCTTTTATGTTATGGGAATGGGACTAGGGAATTTCGAGAACATCCCTAATAAAAAATATAACTTGAGGGATCCACCATATCTTAACACTTTTGCACTTCCAAAGAATGGGTGGACGACAATAAGATTTGTCGCTGATAATCCAGGTATGTTTTTCTTTATCTTAAATCATAATTTTCTCTATGTGGTTTTTATAAAGCCTTGGAATCCAAGATACCACAATCCACTACTTAACATGGTAAAGATGTGTTAAAACTCTTAAACACTATAATCCATAAAATTTACAATACCTGTTAACCAATCAATATTTGACATTATAAATAAGTGATTCAATGGAGTCTTATTCACAATCTACACACTTTTTAAAGGTTATCTTGACATATCAATTTAAAATAATTTAAATCTTAATCTATTCTTAGTACTATAATCCTCTATAATAAACAAATTCCAGTAGTGCTTTAAGACTTCAAATGATAATTTTTACCTAATCATCATAATAGTAAAAATACTCTACATTATTTCCATCCTACATGTATATCCCTAAATCCTCATCATATAAAGTGTAGTCATATATACCTACAATTAAAAAAAAAAAATGATCTCTAAAGAGTGAGGTAATACCTAGTATGTATAACCCATAAACACATGCATATGATTAAGTATAACTTAAGCCACATACACCAATGCAATCAACAAAACATTAAAACAACAAATTATTATCTCATTTAGTCCTCAAATAGCAAAAGGGTATTTATGATCTCGCCACACCTTATATATATATATATATATATATATATATATATACATAGTACAATATTGAGAACTTTCACTATAAGCCCCAACACCCATGAGTTCCTAAATCTATTGATTCATCTTAGTATGCAACTCCATAAGGACATTGCCACATATTGATCAACGAGTGCCCCCTATGGTTCTACCACTACAGGTCCTTAGGTAGAGCCAAGCATAATCAACAAGCAACTTAACCATATCAAATAAACTCTTAATTCAATTATTTCCACTAACTTAACAAGCACAAGCAACACACAAGATTACACATAAATAAAAGGGTGGTATCAAATGCAACCGATCCTTACCTAATAGTTGTACTAAAACTTGACAAAGAACAATATAGTTAACCTTAGTAATAGCCTAGAATATCATCTAAGTTATCAGATATTGATACCTAGTTATTGCTAAGTCACTGTCCTTACCTTTGATAGAGTTTCTAGAGTTAGGCTAAGGTTTAAGGTTAAAGGAAACAAGAAAATAGAAAAGTAATTGGTTTAAGAATGCTTCTAGTGAACATGATCGTTTATTAGACCATGTACATGTGCATGGTAAGGAATGCGACCGTGTACTTTTCTATACACTTTCATTATTCTATACATCCAAGTACATGAGTGTATACTTGGTTGTGTATAGTTACACAAGCATGTACCTAGTCGTGAACCTCCTAACGTGTTCTTTTCTTCTCTAAAAAACACTAGCAGGTACACAAGTGTATACCTAGTCGTATAATCCACTGCTCTACTTCAAATTCTTTTCCCAATTCACCAATTTTTAGTTTTTTCCAACCTTAGATGAAATTCATCAATACTAAGCCTAATTATACATTGTTTATTACATTGAAACACTAAATTTAGTTTAATTGAACAACTCATCGGTTTAGATCATTCCAATGATCGAAGTCCTGTCCTAAACCTTTTCTCACATCAATTGTTCTGTAGTGAAATCCAATGAAATCAACCCTAATTCATATCACATGCAAGTAAATGATGATCAAGAATCATTAATTGGTTTACTTACCATGTGTAATTTCATTGGATCGTAAAGTGTAGCAATTGTCTTCTTCTTCAAAGGTTTTCCTTACTCTAGGGGTACTATAGCGTAGAAAGTGAAAAGATTGACCTATGTTTGACCCTTCTATACTTATCTCATAAAATGATCAACTTGCCCCCTAACTTAATTCTTTATTACTTTTATTTGCCCTAACCTTTTATTATTTTATTTTTGATTTATTTTTCTCAAGTTTTACATTCTTTCCCTCTTACAAAAACTTTTGTCCTCAAATGTTACTTGAGTTTGGAAAAAGGTTTGGATATTTAGTTAACATTTCTTCTTCTAGCTCTCAAGTAGCCTTTCTTTCAGTCTAGTTGGTCTACTATACTTTCACATAAAAAGTGATTCATCTTCTTAGCACCTGTTGTTTAGTGTTTATAATTTTAACAGGTTATTCTACTATGGTGAGATTTAGATGCACTTCTAATGGCTCTAAAGTCGTTACTTCATTTGGATTGTGCATAAACTTCTTCAGCATGGACACATGGAATACATCATATACTCTAGCCAAACTCGATGGTAAGGCCAATTGATATGCTATACTGCCAATCTTCTCAACAATCTTAAAGGGTCTAACATATTTAAGGTTCAACTTTCCCCTTAGTCCAAACCTAGCTACCCCTTTTGTGGGTAATATCTTCAATAACACCTATTCTCCTTCTTGAAATTCCAAAGGACGTTGTGTAGCGACCCACCTACTAGGTCTGATTCTTGAACCTATTCCAAAATTCCTATAACTATCCTTGGTACCTGTAGATAGATTGATATGCCGTCTCTGAATTAGAGATAAGGCAAATTCTGCTAATATTGAACCTGTAACTCCAACCTGTATGAAATTTTATAAACGTCCTGTAAAATGGCGCTAACAGCGCTATCATTTCATATCCACATCATATCTAAACACATGTACTTAAAATCTCCTATCACATCATACATCATATATATATCATCGGGATCTGCATTCCCGGTAAGTAGGCATAGCCTAGATTGATCCTATAGCCTTAAGTGGCTCAAAAGATTACAAATCCAACCTTATACACACAAATATTTACATTACAATCTGAAGATTAACACCTATAGATCTTATTACAAATAACAGAGGTTCCAAAATGAAACTAAGGGCTTCTTTGCCTCTATTGACGCTCTCCAAAAACCCGAGTCTCCAACAACTTATTCTTCAGTATATGTACCTAAGGTTAGCAAAAACACTAACCCCTCAGCTTCTTAAGAAGCAAAGTGAGTATAAAATCAAGCAACCCAATAAAAACAAACAACAAAATCACATAATAGTAATCAACAATATTATCAAATACCTCGAAATGATTACTCAAGGAAGCAAGTTTTCGACTCAAGTTATACTCGCAAGAAACCTAATTCAATTTATTACATTTTAACATAACCATGATCTTACTTAGTGATATTTTCCCTGTAATTCCATTTTTGCTAAACTCATAACCTTTTTATTGGAGACCATTTCAATCACTTCTGTTTACTCACAAGTCACAAATATTTTTCAATTAATCCAGGCAAAGCCTATCAACTGGTAGATAAACTACCTTCATGTACTTTTCAAAACTTAATGTTTTCTCAACCAATTAAGACATCCTTATATACTATTTTTAGTTAGAAATATTCTGCTCGCCTTTCACCTGCCTTAAACAAAAGGGGTGACCAGATCCCCATAGGTCACTAAACCGGGCCGGTCCGTCGACCATGCCTCAAACCCATCCGGGTCGACTCAAAGGTCGTACCACAAACTTACTAGGTAAGGAACATGACTTTTCTTACATTAAGTATTTTAGGTTAGTAGGTACTTATAGCATAAATCCCATTTTATTATCCATTTAGATATTTCATCGTTACCAAGACTACAATAGTATGAACTCAACCAGTCATATAAACCCCATTTAATAAGCTAAAAATAACCCAGCATTACATCACTATCATCAAGCATTCGATAATTTAAGTTCATTACATCACATACAATCAGGAATAGTATAATCAAATCCCACACCCAACTCTCATTCTAGGATTTTCTAGAATGTTCCCTTCTTTTTTTCTCATAATCCAATCATATCATGACACATAACCAGCCATCAGTAAACCAATATAATTCAACAATCCTCCTGCATTGATCATAGTAAGTGATCGTACAGGGTAATTTCAGCCAACAACAAGTAGTCTACATTATCAACCACTTGTACCCAAGAGAAAAGTTAAGGGGGTACTCACCTAAAACAATATATGCCAATCTAAACAGTCGCACCAGCCAAGTTCCTTTGTCCTCCTTACTCAATAGAAATACCTGAATCATCAGTATACCAATCAATGTTACCCCATTCGCTCTATTGAACCCTAAATTACTAATTCAGTATTCCAAACCCTTAAATTCCATCCTAACCTCGTATAATCCACCATTTTCCTACAATTTCTAATTCATATACATACGGGTATATTACGCTCTATTATATATTAATGTAATTAAATTTCGACATGATTCTATATTGAATCGTATGGTTCTAAATTATCATAATCTTGCACCGAGCACTCCCGTTTTTGTTTCGTAACTAACCCAAGCTTCTCAAAATCATATTATGCTTCAATGAACCTCAACTGAACATCAAATTCAACTAATCAAATCAAATTCTCTAATTTTGCTAAGGATTTAATTCGGCCAGAACAGGGTAATTATCTTGAAAAATTCACTAAAAATAGAAAACGACTCCAATCTGAACAATTATTGATTTGGTGATCTAATAAATCATATAAGGATCTTGTATACTAAAACTTAAATCAAAACTACATCACTTGACCTATTTAGTTTCCAATTTAATTTATGACCAGAACAGAGCATTTCTTAAGGATCACATATTTGGGAATCAAATTTCAGAAAAATAAAATTATCACATTAATATTCATACAAAATTATTCAGAATACCAAAAATCATAAATTTTCATCAACATTTGATATTTTTAACAAAAATAGGAAGTTTCGGGCGTTACCGGGGGCTGCTCCGTTCACCGGCCTCCGGCCACCAACGCCGGTAACCACTATGTCGGCCGGAATCCTCTCCCACCCAAAACCTTAACCCTAGCTTGGCCAAGCAGCAAATTTACCCTACCCCCTTCTAACGAACGAACAAAATTCTCCCTACTTAATTTGATTTTTTGTTCTTCAATTTCTTCAAATTCTTGTTGCATCCTACTTCAATCTTGTTCTTCTTCCTATCCTGATGATTGCATGTTGGAAATTCCAACTTCAATTTGCCTAGAAAATTCGGATGAAATGGAGAGGGTTTTGGTTTCTTTTTTTTTTTTTTCTAATTTTTTGATGATTTGATTTTTCTCTCTCCCTATTCTAATTTCTATATATATATATATATATAATATTACTTACTTTTTCTGACATTGAGGGTGTTGTTCTGTATTTGTTTTTGTTTTTTTTTTTCCTTCCTCTTTTATTTATTTTCTTTTTAGTTATAATATAATATAATATAATATATTATGTACATTTTTTTTTACATATATATATATATATATATATGCCCATATAATTTATATTATTATTATTTTTATATATATTTATTTTATTTTATTTTTAGCATATAACATATATATACATATATATATATATATATATTATTTTAATTTTAACATTATTGCTTAAGTTTTGGTCCTCACATTTTCCCCCCCATAAAATAGTTTCGTCCTCGAAACTACTACGCGAGTACAACTCATTGTATTTTAATATCCTACACTTAAATTACAAAACACTTAGAATTTAAGTAAGGCCATACATATTTATATCCTAAGGGTGAAACAGAAGTTACCTGTTTAGAACAAGTCTGGATATTTAGTCCTCATATGATCTTCTCTCTCCCATGTGGCCTCTGTCTCGGTATGACTATTCCAAAGGACTTTTATAAATGTAATATCCCGGTTTCTGAGTTGCCTAGTGGACCTGTCCAAAATGGTAATGGGATACTCCTCATATGTCATGTTCTCCCGGAGTCCTTTTGGTAGATGTTCTAAGACAACTGTCGGATCGCTAACACATTTCTTCAATGAAGACACATGGAATACATTATGGATATTGGCTAACTCAGCAGGTAACTCAAGTTCATATGCCATAGCTCCAATCCTCCTTTGAATCTGGTATGGACCAATATAACGAGGACTCAACTTCCCTTTTACTCCAAATCTCCTGACCCCCTTCATAGGTGATACTTTCAAGAACACAAAGTCTCCAACTTGAAACTCTAATGGTTTTCTATGTTTATCAGCATAACTTTTCTGTCTACTTTGTGCTGTTTGCATTCTGGCCTTTATCACCTGAACTTTATCCTTCAGCTGCTGGAGCATTTCTGGTCCCACTACTTGTTTCTCTCCAATCTCATCCTAATATAATGGGGATCTACATTTTCTTCCATATAGGGCTTCATATGGGGCCATCTGTATAGTACTATGATAGTTGTTATTATATGCAAACTCGATTAGTGGCAAATGTTCATCCCAATTACCACCAAACTCCAAAACACATGCTCTCAACATATCCTCAAGTGTCTGTATGGTTCTCTCTGTTTGACCATCTGTCTGAGGATGATAAGCTGTACTGAACTTCAATTTGGTGCCCATAGCTTCCTGTAAGGTTTGCCAAAATCTAGAAATAAACCTGGGATCTTTGTCAGAAACAATAGAAGCGGGTACTCCATGTAATCGCACTATTTCCTTAATATATAACGCTGCTAAGTGAGATAGTGTCATGCTCTGTTGAATTGGAAGGAAATGGGCTGATTTAGTCAGCCTATCAACGATTACCTAAATAGCATTATGCTGTTTCCTAGTCCCGGTAATTCTATAACAAAATCCATGGAAATCTGCTCCCACTTCCATTCAGGAATGGAGAGGGGTTGTAATAACCCTCCAGGTTTTTTATGCTCTACTTTAACTTGTTGGCAAGTGCTACACTTTGCCACATATTCTGCAATGTCTTTCTTCATCCCTGGCCACCAATACACTGATTTCACATCCCTATACATCTTATTGCTTCCTAGGTGGTTTGTATAAATGGTATGATGAGCCTCATCTAGAATTGCTTTTTTGATCTTCTCTATTGCTGGTACGCATAATCTACCTTTGAATCTTAATACTCCTGTCTCATCACATATAAAGTCGGGATATCTAATCATATTATTCCTAACTTTTTGCAGTTCCTCATCAGTTAGCTATGCTTCCCGAATCTCGTCTTTCAATGTAGGTTGAATACTCAAACTATTTAATCTAGATTCTACTCCTGGCCATATAATTTCTAACTGTAACTGCTCTAAATCCCTCCACATTTCCATTCTATCAGTGATTAAAGTTGCTAGATTGCTACACTGTTTCCTACTTAAAGCATCAGCAACTACATTAGCTTTACCAGGATGATAGTGAATGGCTAGATCATAGTCTTTCATCAATTCCAACCATCGCCTTTGTCGCATGTTCAACTCTTTTTGAGTAAGGATGTATTTCAAACTCTTATGATCAGTATATACATCGCATTTATCACCATACAAATATTGTCTCCAAATTTTTAAAGCAAATATTATAGCAGCCAACTCCAAATCATGAGTAGGATAATTCTGCTCATATGGTTTCAACTGACGGGAAGCATATGCTATAACTTTGTCATCCTGCATCAATACACACCCTAATCCAATCTGAGAGGCATCACAATATATAGCATACCCACCTATTCCACTAGGAATGGCCAAAATAGGAGCTGAAACTAACCTCCTCTTTAATTCCTGAAAGCTTTGCTCACATTGGTCTGTCCATTCAAATTTGACTCCTTTCCTCATCAACCGAGTTAGGGGTACAGCTATCTTTGAAAAGTCTTGCATAAATTTCTTGTAATATCCTGCCATACCAAGAAAACTTCTTACCTCCCTGACTGTAGTAGGAGGATTCCACTCTGTGATGGCCTGAATCTTTGCAGGATCTACAGATATTCCAGAACCTGACACAATATGGCCTAAGAATGCAATCTGGTCTAGCCAAAAATCACATTTCTTCAACTTAGCATACAACTGTTTTTCCTGTAGAGTTTGCAACACCTTTCTTAAATGCTTAGTGTGCTCCTCGTTATCTTTAGAATAGATCAAGATATCATCAATGAATATAACCACAAAATCATCCAAATATTCTTTAAATACCCTATTCATCATATCCATAAAGGCAGCTGGGGCGTTAGTTAAACCAAAAGGCATCACCAGAAATTCATAGTGACCATACCTGGTTCGAAATGCAGTCTTTAGTATGTCAACCTCCTTCACCTTCAATTGATGATATCCAGATTGCAGATCAATCTTCGAGAATACAGCTGCTCCTTTCAACTGATCAAATAAGTCATCAATTCGGGGTAAAGGATATTTATTCTTGATGGTTACCTTATTCAACTCACGGTAATCTATACACAAACGTAGACTACCATTCTTCTTTTTCACAAATAACACCGGTGCACCCCAAGGTGACATACTAGGCCTTATGAAACCCTTATCCAATAATTCCTGCAACTGCTTTTTCAACTCCATCAATTCTACAGGAGCCATACGATAAGGAGCTTTGGATATAAGTTTCGTACCTGGCATTACCTCAATGCCGAATTCAACTTCTCTATCTGGGGGTAAGCCTGGTAATTCCTCAGTAAATATTTTTGGGAATTCACATACAACTAGGATATCCTCTACTCTCTTCTCTTTCAATTGTGAATCTACCACTGAAGCCAAATATCCCATACATCCTTTCTTCAATAATTTCTTGGCTTTGTTAGCTGCTATGATCTTAGGTATTGATCGCCTTATACTCCCTCTGAAACTGAATGCTTCCTCATCTGGTAGACAAAACTCTGCCACTTTATCCCGACAATTTAGATGCACCTTATACCTGGCCAGCCAATCCATGAAAAGGATAACATCATACCCTTTCATATTAAGAATAACCAAATCAGCTGGCAATTGCCGCCCTTCAATCACCACAATACCATTCTCCAATTGATAACTTGCTATCCTCTCCCCTCCAGAAGGAGTACTTACCACATATTCACATTTCAGACTCTTCACTGGAGCCATGTTCCGTCTCACCCAGTCTTCAGCGACATAAGAATAAGTTGCTCCAGTTTTAAACAAGGCATAAGCGAGATTATCATCTAATCGAATCACACCTGAAATCATCAAACACATCACATTCCACTTCCAGCAATTATTGTTAACATCCTACTCAATGAAAAGTTAAGCATAGTCACATCTACATCTTAATTACTTCATGTCTACACACACATTCATGCATATTTACACATATAGATTCATTCATTAATTCAATTACTCAATTCATAACAAGCATCAGCATCCCATACACATGAAAAGTCACACACATATACATATTTATACTTATACATTTACATATTTATATAGATATATAGGTTCATTTACATTACAACTATTTAACCATCAAACTATCAGATAAGTTTAGTAGTCTTACCTGCTACTACATCATCCACATTAGCTGGCTCTGTCTGTTGTATAGCAAAGACTCGTGCCTGAGTCTGAGGTCGCGGTCTACCCCTCCTAGGATTTAGATCATGCCTAGGTGCTGGGGCCTGAGTTTGAGCCTGAGTCTGCTGACCTCCCTCACTCCTACCCCGGCAATTATGGGAAGTATGACCAAACTGTCCACAGGTGTAACATTGGAGGTCCTTAAGATTCTGACATTGCCTAGCAATGTGTCCATCTACCCCACATCTATAACATTTTCCTCTCAGCTGAGGACATTCATTAGCTTTGTGATTGCCCTTACACTTCCAACACACAATAGTATAAGTTTGATTCCTCTGAGGTCGGACTGGTGGCTGATACTGCTTCTTTGCTTTTCCTTTATCCTTACTCCATTTTTGCCCAAAACTACCTCCATCCTTTCTTTTGTGTGAAGGACCCTCCATACCCTTCATATCCCTCACCTGTTCCAATATACGGGCTTCATTCACAATCTCCACATAAGTCGTAACTTTACTTCTTTTCAGCTCTGCCTGAAAATAGATATCCAGCCCCGCGCGAAATTTATCAGCTTTTACCTCTTCATCATTCTGATAGGCCAATGGAGCGAATTTCAACAATCCTCTAAACTCTCGTTCATACTCCATTATGCTTCTACCCTTCTGCTTTAATTCATAAAACTTTTCCCTCATTTTATCTTGTACACATGAGGGAAATTGTTGACTCAAGAAAACATCCTTAAATGCTGGCCAAGTAATTGGAGCTTCCATCAGCTCCTTCTGTGATACCCACCAATCATGTGCAGTATCTTCTAATAGTACTGCAGCATAGTCCACCTTTTTATCCTCAGGAACATCATGTACTTGGAAAGCTCTTTCTATGGAGTTTATCCAATTCACAGCTGTAGTGGGGTTTAGACTCTTACCATCAAAGGGCTTTACAATCCTCTGTACCCTAGCTAGTTTATCCCCACCTGATCCCGTGGCCATAACTTCAACCCAAGCTTGCATTGCAGCAACCATCTGCTCCATTGGATTCTGTGGAGCTGGCGGTGGAGGTGGTGGGGGTGGTGGAGGTGGTGGAGGTAAATCTTCTTGCTGATCATGAGGGACCATATTCCTGGTCCTCCTTCCTCTACCTCTACCTCGACCTCTTCCACATTCCATTTACTGCAATCAAATCTACATAAATAAGTACACTTGAATCAGAAATCAAACACTTAAACTTCTTAAACAAGCATATGTATTCCACAATACACAAATACATCACAATTTGGTAAGTCAAATCAATTAACACAACTTAAAGTCTTCATTCATCCTAACTACCCCACAAAGCTCACACGGGTTTAATCATAATGCCTAAACCTAAGCTCTGATACCACCCTGTAGCGACCCACCGACTAGGTCTGATTCTTGAACCTGTTCCAAAATTCCTGTAACTATCCTTGGTACCTGTAGATAGGTTGCTATGTCGTCTCTGAATTAGAGATAAGGCAAATTCTGCTAATATTGAACCTGTAACTCCAACCTGTATGAAATTTTATAAACGTCCTGTAAAATGGCGCTAACAGCGCTATCATTTCATATCCACATCATATCTAAACACATGTACTTAAAATCTCCTGTCACATCATACATCATATATATATCATCGGGATCTGCATTCCCGGTAAGTAGGCATAGCCTAGATTGATCCTGTAGCCTTAAGTGGCTCAAAAGATTACAAATCCAACCTTATACACACAAATATTTACATTACAATCTGAAGATTAACACCTATAGATCTTATTACAAATAACAGAGGTTCCAAAATGAAACTAAGGGCTTCTTTGCCTCTATTGACACTCTCCAAAAACCCGAGTCTCCAACAACTTATTCTTCAGTACCTGTACCTGAGGTTAGCAAAAACACTAACCCCTCAGCTTCTTAAGAAGCAAAGTGAGTATAAAATCAAGCAACCCAATAAAAACAAACAACAAAATCACATAATAGTAATCAACAATATTATCAAATACCTCGAAGTGATTACTCAAGGAAGCAAGTTTTCAACTCAAGTTATACTCGCAAGAAACCTAATTCAATTTATTACATTTTAACATCACTATGATCTTACTTAGTGATATTTTCCCTGTAATTCCATTTTTGCTAAACTCATAACCTTTTTATTGGAGACCATTTCAATCACTTCTGTTTACTCACAGGTCACAAATATTTTTCAATTAATCCAGGCAAAGCCTGTCAACTGGTAGATAAACTACCCTCATGTACTTTTCAAAACTTAATGTTTTCTCAACCAATTAAGACATCCTTATATACTCTTTTTAGTTAGAAATATTCAGCTCGCCTTTCACCTGCCTCAAACAAAAGGGGTGACCAGATCCTCATAGGTCACTAAACCTGGCCGGTCCGTCGACCATGCCTCAAACCCATCCGGGTCGACTCAAAGGTCGTACCACAAACTTACTAGGCAGGGAACAAGACTTTTCTTACATTAAGTGTTTTAGGTTAGTAGGTACTTATAGCCTAAATCCCATTTTATTATCCATTTAGATATTTCATCGTTACCAAGACAACAATAGTATGAACTCAACCAGTCATATAAACCCCATTTAATAAGCTAAAAATAACCCAGCATTACATCACAATCATCAAGCATTCGATAATTTAAGTTCATTACATCACATACAATCAGGAATAGTATAATCAAATCCCGCACCCAACTCTCATTCTAGGATTTTCTAGAATGTTCCCCTCTTTTTTTCTCATAATCCAATCATATCATGACACACAACCAGCCATCAGTAAACCAATATAATTCAACAATCCTCCTGCATTGATCACAGTAAGTGATCGTACAGGGTAATTTCAGCCAACAACAAGTAGTCTACATTATCAACCACTTGTACCCAAGAGAAAAGTTAAGGGGGTACTCACCTGAAACAATATATGCCAATCCAAACAGTCGCACCAGCCAAGTTCCTTTGTCCTCCTTACTCAACAGAAATACCTGAATCATCAGTATACCAATCAATGTTACCTCATTCGCTCTATTGAACCCTAAATTGCTAATTCAGTATTCCAAACCCTTAAATTCCATCCTAACCTCGTATAATCCACCATTTTCCTACAATTTCTAATTCATATACATACGGGTATATTACGCTCTATTATATATTAATGTAATTAAATTTCGACATGATTCTATATTGAATCGTATGGTTCTAAATTATCATAATCTTGCATCGAGCACTCCTGTTTTTGTTTCGTAACTAACCCAAGCTTCTCAAAATCATATTATGCTTCAATGAACCTCAACTGAACATCAAATTCAACTAATCAAATCAAATTCTCTAATTTTGCTAAGGATTTAATTCGGCCAGAACAGGGTAATTATCTTGAAAAATTCACTAAAAATAGAAAACGACTCCAATCTGAACAATTATTGATTTGGTGATCTAATAAATCATATAAGGATCTTGTATACTAAAAATTAAATCAAAAATACATCACTTGACCTATTTAGTTTCCAATTTAATTTACGACCAGAACGGAGCATTTCTTATGGATCACATATTTGGGAATCAAATTTCAGAAAAATAAAATGATCAAATTAATATTAATACAAAATTATGTCAGAATACCAAAAATCATAATTTTGCATCAGCATTTGATATGTTGAACAAAAATAGGAAGTTTCGGGCGTTACCGGGGGCTGCTCCGTTCACCGGCCTCCGGCCACCAACGCCGGCAACCACTATGTCGGCCGGAATCCTCTCCTACCCAAAACCTTAACCCTTGCTTGGCCTTGCAGCAGATTTACCCTACCCCCTTCGAACGAACAAGCAAAATTCTCCCTACTTAATTTGATTTTTTGTTCTTCAATTTCTTCAAATTCTTGTTGCATCCTACTTCAATCTTGTTCTTCTTCCTATCCTGATGATTGCATGTTGGAAATTCCAACTTCAATTTTCCCAGAAAATTCGGATGAAATGGAGAGGGTTTTGGTTTCTTTTTTTTCTAATTTTTTGATGATTTGATTTTTCTCTCTCCCTATTCTAATTTATATATATATATATATATATATATATATATATAATATTACTTACTTTTCTGACATTGAGGGTGTTGTTCTGTATTTGTTTTTTTTTTTTTTCCTTCCTCTTTTATTTATTTTCTTTTTAGTTATAATATAACAAATATAATATATTATGTACATTTTTTTTTACATATATATATATGCCCATATAATTTATATTATTATTATTTATATATATATATATATTTTATTTTATTTTATTTTTAGCATATAACATATATATACATATATATATATATTATTTTAATTTTAACATTATTGCTTAAGTTTTGGTCCTCACACGTTGCCTTTTATCAGCATAGTTCTTTTGGTGACTCTAAGCTACCTACATTCTTTGTTTGATCAATTTCACCTTATCAACAGCCTCCTACACAAATTCAAGTCCTAGTAGCTGTCTTTCTCCCACTTTGTCCCAGTGTAATGAGGATCTACACTTTTTTCCATACAAGGCTTCATAAAGAGCCATCTATATAGTCTCTTGATAACTATTATTATAAGCAAATTCTACCAGTGATAGGCGTTCATCCTAATTCCTACCAAAATCTAAGACATAAGACCTCAGCATATCTTCAAGGATTTATATAGTTCTTTCTAACTACCCATCTATTTGGGGATGAAATGCAATACTGAAATTTAGTTTAGTTCCTAATGCCTTGTGTACACTTTTCCAAAACCTTCCAACAAACTAGGTATCTCTATTAGACATAATACTTACTGGAACTCTATGCAATCTCAAAATCTCCTTTATATACATCAATGCTAGCTTACCCAACATATAACTAATATTAATAAGTAAGAAATGAGCTAATTTGGTAAACTTATCCACTATCACCCATACAACATCATGCTTTTCTTTAGTCTTAGGGAGAGCTATTACAAAATTCATAGTGGTATGCTTTTACTTTTATTTTAGTAGAGGTAGGGTTGCAACTCTAATGTTCCATTTTAATCTACTAACATGTTAGGCATCAAGAGACATATTTGGCTATTTCTTGCTTCATGTTTTTGCACCAATGGTGACATTTTAAGTCCTTATACATCTTGGTACTCCCCAAATGTATTAAGTACCCAGAATAATGTACTTTTTCTAGGTTCTCTTTCTTCAATTCTGGATCCTTAGGGACACACAATTTGGTTCCATCCCTTAAAACTCCATTTGGATTAATATTAAACTTAGGAGCCTTGTTTTTTCCTAATCTATTCTTGATCTCTTTGAACGTTAACATCTTCTATTTAAGTTGTTTTAATTTTGTCCACTAAAGTTGGTTAGATGTGTAAAGTGGCCATCTTCACTTCAACTTCTTGAGTTAAAATCTCTTACTCTAACCTACACATATCATCAAACAACTCTCATTATGAGATGATTAAAGTGGCAATATTACCTTGTTTCTTCTTGCTAAGCGTATTTACCACCACATTAGCCTTTTTAAGATGATATTGGATCTCAAGATCGTAGTCCTTAATTAGCTCCAACCATCTCCGTTACCTCATATTTAGTTCTTTTGGGTAAATATACTTGAAACTCTTATGGTAAGTAAAAATCTTGCATTTCTCTTCATATAGGTAGTGTCACCACAATTTTAATGCCAATACTACTGTTGCTAGCCCTAAGTCATGAGTCGGGTAATTTCTCTCATATGGCTTAGATGCATAGGTTATGACTTGCCTACCTTACATCAAAACATAACTTAGTTCTTGGGTTGAAGTGTCACTATAAATAATAAATTCTTCCCCACTTTTGGGTAATGTTGGAATTGGAGCTAATACTAGCTTCTCTTTGAGCTTTTTGAAACTAGCCCTACACTTATCATCTTAATCAAATTTCACCTTCTTTTGTATTAATTTGGTAAAAGGAGTTCTTATTTTAGAGAATCCCTCTACAAACCATCTGTAGTAACCTGCTAAGCCTAGGAAGCTCCTTATGTCTGTCACTGTCTTCGATCTAGGTTAGTCTACTATAATTCTCACCTTTTTGGGTCTATTGAGATTCCATCTTTGTTAACTGCATGGCCTAAGAAAACCACTTTCTCTAGCCATAATTCACATTTCTAGAACTTAGCATACAATTTCTTTGCTTGAAATCTACTTAGCACCAATCTTAAATGCTCTTCATGTTCCTCCCTACTCTTGGAATATATCAAGATATTGTCTATAAAAAAAATCACAAACTTGTCTAAGAAACCCTAAATACTTGATTCATTAAATCCATAAAGGCTGTTAGAGCATTCATCAAACTGAAAGGCATCACTACATACTCATAGTGCTCATACCTTGTTCTAAAAGTTGACTTTAGTATGTCCTCATCCTTAATTCTTAATTGGTGGTATCTTGATCTCAAGTCAATCTTAGAGAATACTTGAGCTCCTTGTAACTGGTCAAAGAAACCATCTATTCTAAGGAGAGGATACTTGTTCTTGATGGTAACATGATTCAATTCTCTATAATCTATACATAGTTTCATACTTCCATATTTCTTTTTGACAAAAAGGATTGGCACATCCCAAGGAGACGTACTAGGTCTTATGAGTCCTTTATCCTATAGGTCCTACAATTGTTTCTTCAACTCTTTTAACTTAACCAGTGCCATCCTATATACTAGTTTTGATATTGGCGGAATACTTGGTACTAAGTCAATGCTAAACTCAATTTCCCTAGTTGAGGATAAATTAGGAAGGTCTTGTAGAAAGACATCGGGAAAGTCCTTCACTACTAACACCATCTCTAATCTCATTAATTCACTTGCCTCAACTATTATAGCAACCAACATACCTTTTCCTCATAACTAATAAGTAGGTAATCCTACTGGTCTTTGTGCTTTCAACTTAAACTTAAAGGAATGTCCTTCAAGTATGTTGAATTGTACCATATCAATGGTAGTGTGATACTTTGACAAGCAGTTGACTCCTAAGATTATATCAAACTCCATCATCTCTAATACCAATAAATCTGCTAGCATTACCCTACCTTGTATCACCACTTTTACATTTCTACAAATCCTATTTAAAACCCTTCCAACTCCTAAGGAGTACTAACATTTAAATAATCATCCAAACATTCAAAAATCAATCCATAATCATGTACAAAAGACTTAAACACACAGGAATGAGTGGCACTGGCATCTAATAAAACATAGGCATTACAAGTGTATACTTGAAGCATGCCTACATTAGTGTTTATATTTGGAAGTTCCTAGTGTTGCTGTTGTTGAAATGTAAATACTCGAGCTACAACTCACTATCTAGAGCCTCCTACTTATGGTTTACTGGCCTACACCCATGCTGGAGGTTGCTACCTATTGAGTTGGGGCTATTTGATTCCTTACTTGACTGTGGGTACAGTCGACTACCCCCTCTAATTACACACATGGTAGAATACCAATAGAATGGATCTCTTAATGCAATTTCTACTTATGTGACCTAACTTCCCATAGGAGAAGCATTGATCCACTAGCCATCTATAATCCCTCTATTCATGGGGTCCATAACATCTGGTATATCTGACTACAGGGATTACTAAAGGAAGTGATAAAGGTACATGTCAAATTTATAGAGGAGGAGTTGTACTAATTAGAGGTTTATTCTGAACTATTTGGGGCCTCTTACCTTTGTTATGCATTACCACACTGGAAACCGGCCTCTTACCCAAAGTCACCCTTAACATGTGGGCCAATTGCTCCTTTACCCCTTTTCTGCTTAGCTCCATAAATTTGGTTGCATCTATTACATCAACATAGGTGTTTAACTGGAAATATTTGACTTCATGTTGGAGATTTCGCTCCAACCCCCTCATAAATCTCCATGCCATAGATCTATCATCAGCACGTACAACCTTAGGTAGGAATTTAATTAGGCAATTCAGTTCCACCTCATATTCCTTTATTAAACTGTTCCCCTACTCACAATTATAATATGTAACTTCTATCTTATCACAAATGTTGTTAGGGAAATATTTTTGATAGAATAACCTTCAAAATCCTCTCCAATCCACATATCCTCCTATTAGCTTAAGAACTAATGCCCACCAACTTGCTATAGTCCCTTTTAGCATAAATGCAACATAGTCTACCATCTTGTCTTTTAGAGCTCGAAAGGTAGTAAAGGTCTTCTCCATTTCTTGCATCTAGTTCTCTACCTCTATTGGGTCATCAACCTAAGGTTAAACTCCTTTGCCACCTAAAACAAACCTATCCAAGTTTATTGGCTCCTCAATTGCTCTAGTTTGTTAGGTGTTCTAAATTTGCTATTACTGTGCTATCAACTCTACTAGGTGATTTATAGTCTCCAAGAGTTGGACATTTTGGTTTGCAACTTAACCTTATCCCCCTTGCAGTTGCTGACCATGGAAATACCCCTCATTTAGGTAATGACACTCAGCACCTCTTGAAGATCCTAGTTTAGTAATTCTTCTTGGAAGCATTCTACTCAAGATGTGGAAAAGAAATGGCATTCTAAAGAATCAGATAAACAACTCTAAATAATAGATAAATATTTTGCATATACTAGAAGGGAAATTGATTAAAGAAAACAATAAATAAAATAATGCAACAAGTAAATTACACACACACATATATATATATATATATATATATATAAACACATTTGGTCAAAATATTCTACCCATTCTCTTCATAATCTCGTCATCCTACACATTTAATGTCTAGTTCATCTAGAGGTCACAACTTACTTTCTACTAATTAAAGTTTGTCCTTAATGATCACTATCTAGTTTTTAAGGATCATCAAACCTAAGCTTTAATACTATTTAAGCTGTAATGCCTCAAATTTTCTTTCCAACTTACCAATTTTCAACTTCTTCCAACCTTAGATGAAATTCATCAATGCTAAATCTAATTATACATTATTTATCACATTGAAACACTAAATTGAATTGAACAGCTTATCTAATTAGATCATTCCAACGATTAAAGTCCTGTCCTTTTTTTCACACTAGTCATTCTATAGTGAAATTCAATGAAATTAACCTTAATTTATATCACATATAGGTAAATGAAGATCAAGAATCATTGATCGATTTACTTGTCGTATGTAATTTTGTTTGATCACAGAATGTAGTAGTTGTCTTCTTCTTTTAAGGTTTTCCTTACTTTGGGGGTATTGTAGCACAAAAAGTGAAAAGGGTTAAACTAACTTCTATTTAACCCTTTTATACTTTTCTTGTAAAATGACTAACTCACCCTTAACTTAATTCTTTATTTCTTTTATTTGCCCTGACCTTTTATTATTTATTTATTTTTCTTGAGTTTTACAGTTTCTTCTTTTTTTTTTATGAAACATATGGAATAGTTTGTAAATGTTAAGTCTTACATCCTTTATTAACTTTGATAAAGGCTTTTAAGTTCCATAAGGGCCTTTTTTATGAAAATAGATGAACTCCTTTAGCATGTTTAGGAGAAGTTTTTAGCATGATTTTGTTCTCTTTTTGTTCGAAGGATACACAATTAATATATATTTCAAAAACAAACTTCATTCTTAAAATTGGTCATTTTGGAGCTCTCTTTTGATTGTTGTTTACATTATGTTTATCTTATAGGCTTGCTTCTTCATCATCGAAAGTAAAAGTTAGAGTATCACAAAAATTAAATTATATGTAAGAAAATTACATTGTAAGAGAACTAGAAAGGAAATCATGATTATTTGCTAGTTATGAGTGACATTTGACATGTATAAGCAATGAACTTAGTATTCTTATGCAAGTAAAAACTTACTTGTCTTTTAACATATTCTTATTAAAAAGGGAGAGAATAAATTGATGACCTTTTTTTTTATTTTTCTTTCTACTTCTTTGCATTATAGATCTTATTATTGAAAATATGCTTTTCATTTGATAACCTTCTTATATATATATATATATATTCCAAAATCTGCTCCTAACATAATATACATAAAACTTTCAGGAGTATGGTTTATGCATTGTCATCTTGATCGACATGCCACTCAAGGCATGGACACCGTTTTCATTGTTAAAGATGGACCAAATGAGAATGAAAAGATTCTTCCACGCCCTACCTACATGCCACCATGTTTGAGTTTGAGCTCCAAGTAAAAAGGAGAATATTTGCATTTTATATATGCCCTTGTCTCCATTTAAGTGTCTAACCAAGTGTTCTTGAATAAGGAGTTGATTTTCTTTCAATGATTTAGATTCATGATTTAAGGGATCCTAACACACCAATGATGTTTAAATTATTTTTATTCTATATGTAGTCAACTACATAAATTCTAAATTTCATTAGAAATTTATCTTTCATCATTGAATCACAATTATTACACATATTGTTAATTCTCAAAAACTAAATTGTTGTTACTTGCAACCAATCATGTAGCTATTATTTACAATTATAAGGCATAATACACAAATAATGTTCACATAATTTTAAAAGAAAATATAACTAAACCACTCAATTGAAACTTGTGCAAATAAACGGCTTGGATCACAAGTGTTTAAAATACCCCTTACAATCTATTTAGACTTCAAGTATGGCAAATGGATGGCATTTTAGAAATTTCTCATAGAGTTGTATCAATTTTTCTTCAAGTCACACATGCATGATCTAGTTAATGACATGAACATTATCAAATCACAATCATAAACATATGAAACAAGCAGCAATATAAATCACAAGATTATGGAAGTGAGCAAGTGATGAAAAGTAACTACCTAAAACTACTCAAAAAGAGTTATTGGACTCTTCACTAGGAATGTAACAGGAAGAAGAGTGCCATCTAAGCACCAGTAAGGCCATGTGGCCATCATTAATTCACTGCCTTAACAAGCTAAATCTCTATAGCTCCAAAGACTAAACCTTATACCCATCAAAACCTAATGAACACTTGAATCAAACCAATCCAAAACTATAAGCTCTAAAAACACAATTTAATTTAAAATTCTAGCAACAAATACATAAGAAAGTCAAATCAAATTCAACCAACTTCAATTAGGTCTAGTTAGGGGTAGACATAAAAACATAAGAATGGGGGGGCATACTTAACACAATGAAAATATTTAAATAAAAACTCATAAGTAGAGCTAAAACGGTAATATGGTATAAATAAAAGTATTCTTTGACTTTTTTTCTTTGGAACAATGGCTTTACAAAATTATTTCATTAGTAATACAAAAAACTTATCAATTTTATATGATTAATTACATAATCAGTTGTTCAAAAATTCACATTTATTTTCATACTATTAATTGTAAAGAAAAATACATCATGTGAAGTACTTAAAAAAAAAAACTTTTGTTCTCTAGATAAGCCATAATAATGTCTTATAAGACTGTTTAAATAAAGTAATTTATTTTATTGATATGACTATAAGTCTAGAAGTTTTATTTTTGTAATAAAATAAAAAAAATAGCATAAATTTAAGGGGGGTAATTTTTATCTTACATCATGTTAAAAATTTGTGCAAGTAGAAATAAATCAAGAAAGTATTAAATAAGAAATATTCTAAAGAGAAATTAATAGCTGATAATTCAAAATAGAGAGCAAAAATTTACTCTCAAAGAAACACTAGATGAGATGATTGCTTAGGACCATGAAGCAAAGCTTCTCAATTGTTCCTAGTATAGAACCAATTAACATCAACATTAGAACAGAAGATGACTGGACAAGAAGTTAATTAATGAAAAAGAAGTCAATTGAAACAGCAAAATCCACTATGGGAAGGGTAAACCATCAAAGAAAAGGAAAGAAATATCTATAATTATAGTGGTACAGTACTTAGACTTTGATTCTTTTCAAAGAGCTATAGTAAATATCAAAGCAATTTTAGATTTGAGAGGATATAGCACTTTAGGTGATTTAAAAGAAGAATTTTCTAAAGAAATAATAAAAGAATTTTCTAAAGAAATAATAAAAGAATTTTATAGAAATCTAAAAGATGATGATTTGAATAACCTAGTTTCTATTATCAAAAGAGAAATAATAAAAATAAGATGGGATGATTCGATATCTTTTTTCAATCTTAAGGATGAACAAGATGATAAAAGGTTTATAGAAACATATGGGAGAGATTTGTATAATCTATTGAATGATGCAAAACCCATTGTGTTTGGCTTAAAAAAGACTAGCATGAATGATTTTCTAATTTACATAAGAATTTTGCATAGGGTGTTAATTAAATGTTTCTTACCCAGAAAGGGCAGTTCAACCACCATCACTACTAATCATATAAAATTTATTCTAAGATTAAAAATTGATTATTTTATGGATGTGGCAACTAATTTGATTGGACATATTCATCATGTAAAGAAGTTTGGTATTTTTAAGCACGGAGGTTTGACCTTTGAATTGCTGAAATTTAAACGGTTAGATATAAGTAGAATAGGAAAGACTGGGAAACCACTAAAATTAGATGTAGAGAATATATGCTTTGGGGTTAAAGGGAAGATCTAGATGACAAGGGATATGAAGGTTTTTGGAGTTGGTAAAGATGTTTTAGTGAAGAGAAAATTTGGGAAAGTATCTAAGTTTAAGAAAAGATAGATGGTGGAGTCTAGCAAAAAGACAACCAAGAAACTTAGATTGGAAACCACGTCTATTAAAGGTAATCTCAAATTGACACCACATTTAACTAATAAAGAGATTGTGCTTTTTGATGATCCATTTAAATGAGAGTTAGTAAATAGCTTTCTTAGATCTTCACCAATTCCTAAGGAAACCAATAGATGGGAAAAGACACTAGAAGAAGCTCCTCAATCCATTGAATCATTAGAAATAAAGGAACTAATGAGATAGATAGATGAATTTCCTCTAGAAACCTCATTAAAATTAAAAGAAATCCCTCCTTAACCTACACTGAAACAATTAAGGTTCCCATCAATACAACCTACTCTACAATAGCCACAATGAAACTTTCTCTAATGGACTTGCTAGAAACTAAGATGTTGAAGGAGAAGGACATACTAAAGATGACTCAATAATGTTGAACAACATTTTTTTGGAGATGTCTCAAAAAATAGATGAGATTAATACTATTGACAAGATTAAAAACAACTTTAAGTGATTTGCTGATGTCAAGAATGTTTTATTTTAGACTTATTTTCTATACTATTTGAATGATGAATAAATAATATTTTTCTAATAATGATTATGTTAAGACTAGATAATTTGTTCTACATGAAATCTTAATTAACCTTGATTGTAGGATTTTCCTCTATTTTTTATGAAAATAAAAGGGAGAAAAGAAAAAGAAAAATAGAGATCATTGATTGAGGGGGAGAAGTAGATTATATAATGATGTTATGTTTTTTTTAACTATTTATATTCTAAATTATTGTTTTATCATCATCAAAAAGAGAGAAGGGGAAGGGGAGAATGTTAGATCTCTTGGAATACGTTACTGTCGAGTCTAATTTTTGAATTCTCATTCCTAATCTGATCTAAACTAAACCCTATGCTCATCTAATCTAGATCCTCGACTTGAGTTAGGAATTTCGTTTGATTTTTGGAGTCGCCACCCAACTGTTGTTGGGAAAAAGTGAATTAAGACTAAAGGAGCGGATTAGTCTTAATTTGGACTACTAGTCGTCGTTATTTCCTCTTCTCGTTTTTGTGAGAAGAGGAAAAGGGAAAACCGGAGTTTCTAAGTCCGGAGGCTAACCTATTAAAACCTATACGGTTACCACCTAATCTCCTAAAATTGTTCATCTTTAGAAATGTGTTTCATTGTGTTTCTGTTGATTTTTGTTATGTCTTTGAATTTATTTCGGAAAAAGGATTTTTCATTTATTTTATGGGTTGACCCGAATGGGTGCCTACGTACCTGCTACTCAGGATCAAACAAGCCGTAGTTCGCTTTTCTGAAAATCTTTAGTGCATTGGTGAATTTTAATTTTGAAATTTCTTTCGATTTATGTTCTTACCATTTTTTGGATTTTTCCTAAAAAACATCTAAGCCTAAGCTTGATTTCATTTTGAAAATGATTTTTGTAGGGAAAACATCAATTTTGATTTATTTGATAAAAATGATTTCTCTAAGTGCTAAAACTTATTTATTTATCTTTTTATGATTTTTTTGTTATTTTTTGTGATTTCTGAGAAATTTTGGGGATTTTTGTGGTTTTTGGAATTTTTGTTGATTTTTGTGATTTTTGGGAATTTTTGTTTATTATCTATCCTATTTGACATCTAAAATTTTATGATTTATTTTCCTAATTTTTATTATTTTTCTATATTTTTTTTTTATTTTTTATTTTTATTTTTTATTTATCTATTTATTATTTTTTATTATTTTTCTACATTATTAAATTCTAGAAAAATCTAATTTCTACATTTTCCTATTTATTAAAAATAACACATAAATAAATAAATAAATAACAATTAATTAATTAATTAATTCAGAATAAATAAATAAACAAAATTAATTAAATAAAAATAAAAAAATCCGGAAAATCCGACTTACCTGGATCCGGGTCGGTGCGCAGGTCGGGTCAGTCGGGTCGAATCGGGTCGGGTCGGATCGGTCGGTTGAATTCGAGCTGAATAAGCTCGGATTTCCTCCGATTGAAGCTGATCGGATTTTCAGTTGAAAAACCAACTCCGATTCTTGCCCATCCAACGATTTGTTGCGACTTGATTTTAATTAGATAATGTTTATCTTATTTTTATTGAAGATCTGTTGGATTTGTGCAAAAAAATCGAATCAAAACGGCCGAAATACGAATTTTTTCTTCACCGGCGATCTCGGGCTCGAGGTAGGAGACGATCACGCGCCCGGCACGTGCGTTTCTTCCAGCCAATCAGATGCTGCCACGTATCCTGGATAAGTCGAAAAATTGCAAAACGCGGAAACTGCTTCCTCCGCGATTCGAACTTCTGACCGAGCCCCCCCGCATGCGCGCCTAGCCATGGTCCGGACTAGCTGGGCTAGCCCACTTTCGCGATTTTATTTATTTCGCAAATTGCATATATGCAATGCAATTTTTCTATTTTTTTGTATTTTTTGAAATTTCAAAAATTTATAAAAATTGTTTATTATTCATTATTGCTATTTCTGAAATCATTTTTCAAAATTGAAGTGTTTTCCTATTTATTTTTATTTTTTGAACATTTTTATTATTTTATGCTAAATTAGGGAAAAATTAGGAAAAATTGAAAATTGATTATTATTGAAAATTATTGACTCCTAGGGCAAAAATGGGGTGTTTACAGCTGCCCCTCTTTGTGGTAAAGTTTGAAAAACTTAACTACAAAGACAAACAAAAGACGCCAATTTTGACCTCTTGAATTAGGTTTTAGTAGGAAAATGCCCCAAGAGCTGATAATCCTACGGTTGAAGATGTTCCTAACAATTCAAGGTAATGTTCCCTCTCCAAAAAGTGCTTTATGGGCTAACTAATTGGCGACAGGACACATCTCAAGCATCGAGTAGGAATGTATGAGAAATGATGATAGGAAACGTCTTATCAGACTTGCAACCTTGGAAAGAAAATTTACTTAGGAAGCGCCCTTATGAGCTGGCTACCTGTCGACAGAAGCGTCTTGTTAGACTTGCAACTGTTTGGGAAGGATGTTTCCGAAAGGTGCCCCAAGAGCTGACTAATCGGGAGAATCTAGGAAAGTGCCCATATTGGGCTGACTAACCTTAAAATAGATTTTAGGAAAGTGCCCATCTTGGGCTGACTAACCTGTGGTAGTGTCTCAAAAGGTGCCCTTATGAGCTGACCCTGAGAACGGATTTTTAGGAAAGTGCCCATCTTGGGCTGACTAACCTGTGGTAGTGTCTCAAAAGGTGCCCTTATAAGCTGACCCTGAGAACGGATTTTTAGGAAAGTGCCATCTTGGGCTGACTAACCTATGGTAGTGTCTCAAAAGGTGCCCTTATGAGCTGACCCTGACAACAGTTTTTTAGGAAAGTGCCCATATTGGGCTGACTAACCTTTGATAAAATTCTTAGGAAAGTGCCCATCTTGGGATGACTAACCTTAGATAGAACTGTCTCAAAAGGTGCCCTTATAAACTGGCCCTGAGACCAGGTTTTTTTTCGGGAAAGTGTCCATATTAGGCTGACTAACCTTTAGATTGATTTTTAGGAAAGTGCCCCAAGAGCTGACTAACCTAAAATAGAACTGTCTCAAAAGGTGCCCTTATGAGCTGACCCTGAGAACAGGTTTTTTTCGGAAAGTGCCCATATTGGGCTGACTAACCCTTGGATTGACTTTTTAGGAAAGTGCCCCAAGAGCTGACTAACCTAAAATAGAACTGTCTCAAAAGGTGCCCTTATGAGCTGACCCTGAGAACAGGTTTTTTCGGGAAAGTGCCCATATTGGGCTGACTAACCCTTGGATTGATTTTTAGGAAAGTGCCCCAAGAGCTGACTAACCTAAAATAGAACTGTTTCAAAAAGATGCCCTTATGAGCTGACCCTGAGAACAGGTTTCTTCGGGAAACTGCCCATATTGGGCTAACCAACCCTTGGATTGATTTTTAGGAAAGTGCCCCCAGAGCTGACTAACCTAAAATAGAACTGTCTCAAAAGGTGCCCTTATGAGCTGACCCTGAGAACAGGTTTTTTCGGGAAAAGTGCCCATATTGGGCTGACTAACCCTTGGATTGAGTTTTAGGAAAGTGCCCCAAGAGCTGACTAACCTAAAATAGAACTGTCTCAAAAGGTGCCCTTATGAGCTGACCCTGAGAATAGGTTTTTTCGGGAAAGTGCCCATATTGGGCTGACTAACCCTTGGATTGATTTTTAGGAAAGTGCCCCAAGAGCTGACTAACCTAAAATAGAACTGTCTCAAAAGGTGCCCTTATGAGCTGACCCTGAGAACAGGTTCTTCGGGAAAGTGCCCATATTGGGCTGACTAACCCTATTAAAGGAAATGTCTAGACACGTGCTTCATTATGAGCCGACTCATCTGGTACTCTTGAACATGCTTCTTACTAAGCTAGATGATGTGATGCCTTTCATGATGTGATGATAGTTACCTATTTTAATATGCTTGCTAGTTTATCTCGGATAGCAACCAAACAACTGAACCTTCGTGTTGGTTTGCTCCTACTTCTTTTCTTCTTATCTTGACACTGGATTGAAAATCTTGATGTGCCTCTTTTCTTTACGCACCAAGCTCTTTCGACGGTAATGTTATCCTAATAATGCGCTCAGTTTTAATGCTTAGGAGTAGACAAAATTATATCACAAATTTCATTAAGATTCATCATCATTTTAGTGTTTATCTTTCATTGACAAAGTGGTGGGTAATGTGTTTAGGTGTATTTATTGTGATGAGAATTGATTGGGATTGTTGACCATTCAGGGATATTAGCTTTGCTTGTAGAAAAGTAAAAACTCGACTCAACGAACTTTGTATCGAATATTGGCTTTCATAAACATTGGCGAAATTTCAATTCCCTTGCCTAAGGATAGTACATCTTTACAGCATCTGTGTTGACGGGGTCTCTCAATTCTGGACCATCCATCTGAGTTAATATTAAAGCACCACCTGACAGAACCTTTTTCACCACATACGGGCCTTCATAATTTGGAGTGAATTTTCCTCTAGAGTCTTGGGCGTTCGGGAGAACTTTTCTTAGTACTAGATCGCCCTCTTTGAAGTACCGAGGTCTCATCTTCTTGTTGAATGCTCGGCTATCCTCTGTTGATAACACTGACCATGACATAGCGCGGTAAGTCTTCTTTCATCAATCAGATTCAGTTGATCAAGCCTTTTCTTTACCCAATCCAATTCTGTCAATTGAGTTTCTGACAAGATTCTGAATGATGATATCTCGACTTCCACTGGTAGCACTGCTTCTGTACCATATACCAATGAGTAAGGGGTAGCTCCCGTAGATGTTCTTATTGAAGTCCTATAAGCCATGAGAGCAAATGGTAACATTTCGTGCCAATCCTTGTAAGTTGTTGTCATTTTCTCAATGATCTTCTTGATATTTTTGTTAGCTGCTTCTACTGCCTCGTTCATTTGAGGTCGGTAGGGGGTTGAATTTCTGTGGTTTATGTGGAATTGTTGACATAAACCTGCCATCGATTTATTATTAAGATTGGTACCATTGTCAGTGATGATTGACTCAGGAACTCCATATCGGGCTATTATGTCCCTTTTTAAGAAGCAGACTATTACCCCTTTTGTGACATTGGTATATGATGACGCTTCTACCCATTTGGTGAAGTAATCAATCGCTACCAGTATAAATCTGTGGCCATTAGATGTCGTTGGAGTGATTGGGCCGATTATGTCGATTCCCACATGGAGAAAGGCCACTGCGCCGATAACAAATGTAGCTCGTTGGGTGGAGCATTGATCCGGTTTGTGTATACTTGGCACAGATGGCAGTGCTTAACATACTTTATGCAATCCGACTCCATGGTTAACCAGTAATACCCTAACCTCATGATTTTTCGGGCCAACATATAGCCGTTCATATGAGGTCCACATACCCCTTCATGTATTTCCTTCATGAGTTCGCATGCTTCATTTTTGTCCACACATCTCAATAGGGTGGTATCATATGATCTCTTGTAGAGTATAGACCCACTTAATAAGAAATGACTTGCCAACCTTCTGAGCGTTCTTTGGTCATTCTTGCTAGCCATTTCAGGGTATTTACCTTCTTGGAGGAAGGTCTTGATGTCGTGATACCAGGGCTTATCATCTTGTATCTTTTCAATTGTCAAACAATAAGCGGGCCGACTTTCAATGTCTATTTTCATCGGTTGAACTTCGGCTCCTCCTGTTATTTGAATCACGGACGCTAGTGTGGCTAGGGCATCTGCGAACTGGTTCTGAATTCTCGGGATGTACGTGAAGGTGATTGCCTTAAACTCCTCAATCAGCTCTGTCAAGTGTTGATGGTACGGTACCAGTTTGGGGTCTTTAGTTTTGTATTCCCCTCTTGTTTGTAGTATGATGAGCAACGAGTCCCCGTACACCTCTAATTCGCGGATTCCCATTTGGCAGGCCATCTTGAGGCCAAGAATACATGCTTCATATTCCGCGATATTATTGGTATAGGAAAATGTAAGTCTTGTCGCTGCAGAGAATTGAGTGCCGTCTGGGGATATCAATACTGCCCCAATCCCACAACCGAATACATTGGCAGCCCCATCGAAGAACAGTTTCCACCCACCATTCTGCTCTCTCCCAGAGTTTTCTACCGGCATATCTTCTATTGTTAATATGTTCTCGTTCGGAAATTGGACTTGTATTTCTTGGGTATCTGTCTCGACAGGATATTCGGCCAACTGATCAGCTAAGGCTTGCCCCTTTATCAAGTTTTGATTTACATACGTGATGTCAAACTCGGATAGAAGCATCTGCCATTTAGAGATTCTACCCATCAATGCTGGCTTCTCTGCCAAGTATTTCAAGGGATCATGTCTTGTCAACAGCTCAATATGATAGTAAAGGGTGTATTGCCTTAGTCGATGCATGACCCAAATTAATGCACAACACGTCTTCTCCACCTCTGAGTACCTTTGTTCCCCATCTGTGAACTTCTTGCTCAAATAATATATGGGACGTTCTCTTCCTTCTTCATCTTTCTGCCCCAACACACATCCCATGGATTCGGGGAGTATGGTGAGGTATAAGAATAAGGGTTTTCCTTGTTTCGGGACTATCAAGACCGGGGCTTTTATAAGATAGTCTTTGATTGTCCTGAACGCTTCTTCACATTCGTCGTCCCATTCTATTGCAGCATTCTTCTTCAACAGACGGAATAGCGGCCGGCATTTGTTGGTGAGTTGTGAGATAAACCGAGCTATATAATTTAGTCTCCCCAGCAAGCTTCTTACTTCTTTAACGGAGCGTGGGGAAGGTAACTCTAATATGGACTTTACCTTGTCAGGGTCAATCTTAATGCCCTCCTGGCTGATGACGAACCCTAACAATTTCCCCGTTGTAACCCCGAAAGTACATTTTTCCGGGTTTAACTTAAGCTGGAACTTCCTCAGTCGTTTGAACAATTTCCTCAGGATATCTATATGGCTTTCTCCTTCTTTGGATTTGGCTATCATGTCGTCGACATATACCTCAACCTCACGATGCATCATGTCGTGAAGTATGGCGACCATGGCTCTCCGATACGTTGCCCCGGCGTTTTTCAGACCGAAGGGCATGACTTTGTAACAGAAAGTTCCCCATGTCGTGATGAAGGTTGTTTTGGTCTTGTCTTCCTCGGCCATTTTTATTTGATTGTATCCTGAGAAACTGTCCATGAATGAGAAGAGATGGTTTCCCGCAGTGTTGTCTACTAGAACATCAATATGAGGTAGGGGGAAGTTATCCTTTGGCGTGGCTTGGTTTAAGTCCCGAAAGTCCACGTATACGCGCACTTTTCCGTTCTTTTTTATAACGGGGACTACATTTGCCACCCATTCTGGGTAGTCAGATACTTCGATGAACTCTACTTCCAGTAGTTTCTTGACTTCTTCTTTGATTTTTAGCAAGATGTCGGGCCTAAATCTTCTTAGTTTTTGTTTTTTAGGTTTGACATCTTCCCTTGTGGGAAGCCTGTGAACTACTATCGACTGGTCTAGCCCTAGCATGTCACCATATGACCAGGCAAACACATCTGCATATTCGATTAATAGCTCGGTTATCTCACATTTTTGTTCGGCACTCAGACTGGTCCCGATTTTGAGGTTCTTAGGGTTTTCCATGCTTCCTAGATTTACTGTCTCCACAGGCTCGTTGATCGAGATTCCGCTTTGTTCATGTTTTAGCCAATTTTCTTGTATTATTTCGTGATCTAAGATATCGTCTTCAACAACTGACCCAGCAGCGTTGGAAACGATATCAGCGTTTTTACGTTCTACTTGCGCGAAATATCCCTGATGTTCGATGGTGGGAGATCTGAGTGACATAAAAAATGAAATCATTATAATAATAAAAAGAAACAAACTGTAATGGAATTCGATAAATAGTCTCAATAAAATTTGTTCAATGATTTTTTCTACTCTTGAGCTAACCTAGCGCTATTGATAGGACAACAAAACCAGTTGTTCGAAGCTGGATGTTGGTTGGACATGCGGGAGATTGATTCCCCTTTGTTGTTGTCCTCTTTGTTTATTCGAAGCTCTTGAATGGTATTTGCCCTTCGGAAAGATTGTTGGAGAGGTGGGATGCACATCTGGGTGTCAATCAGCTTCCCCTTTATTATTCCTTTAACACTCCTTACTTGTGCTTCTTCCGCGGCCGTAGGAACATACCCCAGTCCGAAGGTCCCGTGCTGCCCCTCTTTAAACTGATGGCCCTCCTTGCTGGTCATCATATTCACTTCGTTGAAAATCTGCAACCCCAGGTCTTCTGAACCTTCATCCCCGATGTAAGGTATGGCATTCTCTTTGTATATGGCGTAATCATGCTCGCCCAATAATGTAACTATCTGCCCATTTGTGATGAATTTGACCTTTTGGTGGAGACTAGAGGGAATGGCACCAGCAGCATGTATCCAGGGTCGTCCCAGGAGCAGGTTAAAAGACCTTGGGATGTCGAGGACCTGGAAGGAGATGTGGAATGCTTGTGGACCGATTTCCACTGGTAGGTTCACTTCCCCCACAATGTCTCTCTTTGACCCGTCGAAGGCTCTGACCACTGTGGATCTAGGTTTTATGTTGCTTGGATCGACCCCCAATAAGTCGAGTGTTGCCAATGGGCAGACGTTGAGGGATGATCTATTGTCGATAAGTACTCGGGAGACGATGGTGTCATTGCACCGGACCACTATGAATAGTGGCTTGGTATGTTGGTCTCCCTCTTCTCCTAGCTCTTCTGGAGAGAAAGATATTTGATCCATGGTAAAGATAGAGTTTGCCACATGACCCATCTTGTCTGTAGCAATACCCTCCGGGACTTGAATCCATTTTAGCACTTTAAAGAGTGCTTCCCTGTGGGGCTCAGATGTGGTAAGAAGGCCCATGAGAGATATCTGCGCCGAAACTTTATTCAATTGTTCCATGATCTTGTATTCGCTGGCCTTTACCATCTTCGTAAATGCAGCAAGACCCTCTTCCTCTTCCTCTGTTTTCTCCGTATTGGGTTCTTCGGTCGGGCTCTTATACTTCGGATCGTATAATCTCCCAGAGCGGGTGATACCTCCCACTATAGGAGGTCACTCTTGTTCGAGGGCCCGATAGTCGAATGGTGCAGCCTTGTAATTCTCTGCTGGTACGGGAACATTGAATACATACCTTTTCCTCAGGATTTGCACCTCGACTGATTGTCCCTCATAGCACCGTATAACCCGGGGCTTCTGAGAATTGATCATGTTGATGGTCTTTCCCTCTTCCTTTGCTAGATTGTCTTGCTTCTCAAATTCCGGCCCCCACCCACTAGGCGGCCCTTGCTCAGTTGGGGTGTAAGAATAGTTTACCAGGTATTGAAACTTCCCGTGTGATTCTCCCAAAGTGCCAACCGTGGGGTCCCCGGATAACCATCTTCCTTTAATGTGTGCCTTTGGAGTCTCTCCCGAAGCGGGTTGCTCAGCCGGATTCTGTTTAAGGGCTTCTTTGGGAGCTGACCCTTCTGACGTGATGATGTTGATGGTAGGCCTGTGATTGGGCAACGGGTTGGTGTTAACATTGGGTGCTGGGGTGTTCACAAAATCCAATTGTATGATCCCTGCGTCAATCAAGTCTTGGATTTTGTGCCGGAGCCTCTAGCACCTATCTGTGGAGTGCCCCTCTTGACCCATGTGATAGTCACACTTGAGGTTGGAGTCGAAGTTCTTGGGCCTGTATCGATCGTTGGGGAGTTCGAAACTAATCAAGTTGTCTGCCCTCACCGGGCGAAGACCTGACTGAGCGGTATGGGGATTGGAGTGAACTGCCTTGGGGGCCTAGCAACCTGTGTATGACCCGTCGTAGGTTGTTGGGCTGGGGTATTCGTGGTTTGGAAAGTTACCCGAGTCCCAGGTTTTTCTGCCTTACTAGAATGCACTGTACTGACTGTAGGCTCTTTAACTCTGTTTCCTCCTAAGGGCCTTTGGGTTGGTGTGACCCTAGGAGGTTCCATTAATTGGAGCCTGCCAGTGGTGATGGCATTCTCGATCCTACAACCTGCAGCCACTACTTCTGCAAAACTGGAAGAGGTCTGGCCTACCAAATGTGAAAAGTAAGTTTTATCCAAGGTATTGACAAATATGGATGTCAATTCCTTTTCAAACATCGGAGTGGCTACCCTGGCGGCTTGGGCCCTCCGGCGCTGAGCATATTCCTTGAATAGCTCAGTAAGTCTTTTTCGGAGACTCCTCAGATCGATTACAGATGGGGCAACTTCTATGTTAAACTTGTATTGATCATAAAAGGCCCGGGCTAGCTTTTCCCAGGTGTTGACAATGTTGAAGTCGAGGTGGGCATACCAGACCAATGCGGGGCCTGTGAGGCTGTCCTGGAAGGTCTGGAGCATGAGTTGATCGTATTGAGCATACTTGCTCATTTTCTGGGCATATAGCCTGGTATGTATCCTGGGGCAGCCGGTCCCATCATACTTTTCAAAATCTGGGGTCTTAAACTTGTCAGGGTATGCCTCTTCCCTGTATGCTGGCAGGTTAGTGATTCCGGCCTGTTCAAAACCATCAGGGCCTTCAATAGTTTTCATCTTGTCATTGAGCTACTGGAAGAGTCGCTTCTCCATTTCCTTTTGTCTCTCTTCCATTTCCTTTTTCAGATCATCAGAGGTCGGCCCCTAGCTGACCTTCGGCTCATACTCGAAGGCTGGGTTAAGGTGGGAATTGATTTCTTCGTATTCCGGAGGCTGTCCCTCCACTGCTTTTCCCTTCCTGGCCCCTGAATACTCTTCTTGAGCCAGCTGGGTGTTGCGTAGGAGGCCGATGCTTTCAGTCAAGAGGTGAACCTGGGCAGCCAGCTGTTGGACCGTTTGCTCTAGGAATATGATCCTAGAGTCTGAGGCAGCTTCAGCGTTGGTGTTGTGGCGGTTGTCACTACTGTTGGCCATTTTTGCTCTTGAGCGCATAAGGACTGGGCTTCTGGGTGGGTTCGGTTGCTTGGAAGCTATTTTGATACCTGGCGCGCATTTTTTCTTTTTTAGTATGATGGATGCAAGAATGATATGCATGTGTCACGCGGATGCTAAAAGATAAAAGGGTTGACAATTGATTGATAATGTATTATTAAACTTCACTTTTATTAATAATTCTGGAGTTCAATAAAAATGAAAGATTACAAATAATGCTCTATTTCCTAGCTCTTTTGGTCTTCTGTAGTGGAGGCTCAAGCTTCCCACTGATGATGGCTTCTAGTTCCTTGACCCTAGCTTGGCACTTCTCTAATTGTGCCTCCAGGGCCTTGTTTCTTTGGTCAGATTCCTTGAAGCGTCCCTTCCAGATTTCTTTCTTATAGTCTGCAGCTTCGAAGTATACTTCCATCCGGGCCTTGACCTGCTCCAGGTAGATCTCTGTCTCTGGATTGATCTTATCTGGTCTTGGCTGGGTGACGTCTGGAACCCGGTATGCTCTTTCCCTTGTCTGGTATAGCTGACGGATTACAAACTCTCTGGTGGCTCGGTGTTTTCCCACTTCGCCATCTAGCTCGCCGAGATCCACATTCGGGCTTTTGATTCTGGCTACCCAAAGTTCTTTGACCTCTGCCAGCTTAGCAAATTTCTCGGCTACCAACAGGTGCGGATCTTGGTACTCAAAAGTGACTACTTCGAGTGAAAGCCGATAAACTATGTCTTGGACGGTACCGAATTGGCGGACTACGGAGTTGGGGTGATATCCGACACATCCGTTGATCCCGATTAATGGCACTGCTTGGAAATTACTGCAGGTTAAGATGATTTTATTGCAGCAACTCCACCTAGCTGTCCATAGAATATCTTCGGCGCTAAGGCTTCTAAGCAGATCTACCCAACTGTGGCTGGTAATGTCGTCGGGTAACTTCACCTTTTCTATACAGGAACCCACCAGATCCACCTGTTGGGCTAGGGTTTTCCTGACCATGTTCAGCCCGAAGCACTTGAGGTGGCTTATGAACCATATTAGCAGAAGGTTGATGCTGGAGCGGAGGATCCCATGGCCCTTCTTCTTAAGGAAATTCAAATTCCGGATCTGTTCAGCCAGTAGAGCCGGGATGTAAGATCTTCCCTCCAGGAATTGGGTTACCAGCTCTGCAACTCGGTAGTGAATATAGAAGGTCCCGATGGGGAACGGTATGGTGGCGAAGGCTGTCAAGATAAAAGCGTTCACCCTTCTCTGTCTGTAAGTCTTAGGGTCTCCACACAGGATGTCCTTTCTGTCCCCATTGTCTTCTCGGGCAATAAACCAGGCTTCTAAGTCATCCATTCGTATGCAATACCCATTACAGTCTGCCAGGGCTTTATTGACCGCTGTTTTGCGGATGCCTAGCAATCTACTGAAGGTGCCGGCTGGCCCGGCCGCGAGGTTTGGCGTGTAAATCTGATCAGTCAGTGCTGGAGCCTGTAGCAACTGGGTGTACTCCTCCAGGGTAGGGGTGATCTCATGCGGCCCGATGAAGAAAGCTGCGGGCTCGATCTCCCATAACTGGAGCATGGCTCGGACCATAGGCAAATTCGCCTCTGACTTAGTCAGTGAGAGGATGGGACCGATCTTCTGCTGGATGAAGGCCTGCTCCTCTGGGTTGTACAAGGTAAACCAATGGTCCAGTACCAATTTTGGGTCCAAAGGTTTGTACACCCGAATCTCTTTGCGGAGGAGGCGGTCGACTGCACTGTTAGCCATCTATTACAATAGGAAACAGCCTAGTTACAAACAGAACTATGAAAATGTTACAGGGAAATAGTCCTGAACTCCAAGGACAAAATAACAAACCATTACATTGTCATCCAATTGTCAACCCCTCGTACGATGTTATGTATGCAAGTAGGTTGATTCTAACTGGTTCCCGAGCTCTATGGCCTCCCGTATTCTCGGAGAAATGGATCTCAAGCCATATCGAAGCATTGGGTGGGGTAGCCTAATCGGTCCCGAACGGTGAATTAACTCACTTCGCCCGAAACCTACACAATGGCTCCCCGTCTCAGGTTTCTAGGACGGCCCGGGTTTGGCCGCATCTACTCACACACACATATGCATGCAAAACCCCCACGGTAAAGAAACTAAAATCTAACTAAATCCTGCAAAGTTAGTAACAAAGTAATGATTGAAACACATTTTTCTTAAAGAGAACAGCTTGGAGAGATTCAGGTGGCTAGCCTGCTGGTATGGGTCCCCAGTGGAGTCGCCATCCTGTCGAGTCTAATTTTTGAATTCCCATTCCTAATCCGATCTAAACTAAACCCTATGCTCATCTAATCTAGATCCTCGACTTGAGTTAGGAATTTCGTTTGATTTTTGGAGTCGCCACCCAACTGTTGTTGGGAAAAAGTGAATTAAGACTAAAGGAGCGGATTAGTCTTAATTTGGACTACTAGTCATCGTTATTTCCTCTTCTCGTTTTTGTGAGAAGAGGAAAAGGGAAAACCAGAGTTTCTAAGTCCGGAGGCTAACCTATTAAAACCTATACGGTTACCACCTAATCTCCTAAAATTGTTCATCTTTAGAAATGTGTTTCATTGTGTTTCTGTTGATTTTTGTTATGTCTTTGAATTTATTTCAGAAAAAGGATTTTTCATTTATTTTATGGGTTGACCCGAATGGGTGCCTACGTACCTGCTACTCAGGATCAAACAAGCCGTAGTTCGCTTTTCTGAAAATCTTTAGTGCATTGGTGAATTTTAATTTTGAAATTTCTTTCGATTTATGTTCTTACCATTTTTTGGATTTTTCCTAAAAAACCTCTAAGCCTAAGCTTGATTTCATTTTGAAAATGATTTTTGTAGGGAAAACATCAATTTTGATTTATTTGATAAAAATGATTTCTCTAAGTGCTAAAATTTATTTATTTATCTTTTTATGATTTTTTATGACTTTTTATGATTTTTTTTTGTTATTTTTTGTGATTTCTGAGAAATTTTGGGGATTTTTGTGGTTTTTGGAATTTTTGTTGATTTTCATGATTTTTGGGAATTTTTGTTTATTATCTATCCTATTTGACATCTAAAATTTTATGATTTATTTTCCTAATTTTTATTATTTTTCTATATTTATTATTATTATTATTTTTTATTTTTATTTTTTATTTATCTATTTATTATTTTTTTATTATTTTTCTACATTATTAAATTCTAGAAAAATCTAATTTCTACATTTTCCTATTTATTAAAAGTAACACATAAATAAATAAATAAATAACAAATAATTAATTAATTAATTCAAAATAAATAAATAAACAAAATTAATTAAATAAAAATAAAAAAATCCGGAAAATCCGACTTACCTGGATCCGGGTCGGTGCGCGGGTCAGGTCAGTCGGGTCGAATCGGGTCGGGTCGGATCAGTCGGACACGGCGGCGGGGTTGGCTCGTTCACGACGTTCCGGCGGTCTTTTGCGGCGGATGAAGTGTCGAATCCTAGCTTCTTGAGGGTGCTGAATCCGATGGTGGTGGCGGTTTACTCCCATAACGCCTCCTTGCGGTGGCTCAACTCCGATCGGCGGTCGCAACTTTGGGTTTCCTCCGATCTACACTCTTTTCTCTCTCTCTCGCAATTCTGATCTGTGATCTTGCTTCCTCATCTCCTCCTCTATTTATAGGCGCTTGAAATCGAGCTGGATAAGCTCGGATTTCCTCCGATTGAAGCTGATCGGATTTTCGGTTGAAAAACCAACTCCGATTTGTGCCCATCCAACGATTTGTTGCGATTTGATTTTAATTAGATAATGTTTATCTTATTTTTGTTGAAGATCTGTTGGATTTGTGCAAAAAAATCGAATCAAAATGGCCGAAATACGATTTTTTTTTTCGCCGGCGATCTCGGGCTCGAGGTAGGAGACGATCACGCGCTCGGCGCGTGCTTTTCTTCCAGCCAATCAGATGCTGCCGCGTGTCCTGGATAAGTCGAAAAATTGCAAAACGTGGAAACTGCTTCCTCCGCGATTCGAAAGTCTGACCGAGCCCCCCCGCGCGCGCCTAGCCATGGTCCGGACCAGCTGGGCTAGCCCACTTTCGCGATTTTATTTATTTCGCAAATTGCATATATGCAATGCAATTTTTCTATTTTTTTGTATTTTTTGAAATTTCAAAAATTTGTAAAAATTTTTTATTATTCATTATTGCTATTTCTGAAATCATTTTTCAAAATTGAAGTGTTTTCCTATTTATTTTTATTTTTTGAACATTTTTATTATTTTATGCTAAATTAGGGAAAAATTAGGAAAAATTGAAAATTGATTATTATTGAAAATTATTGACTCCTAGGGCAAAAATGAGGTGTTTACAGTTACAGATTGAGTTTTAATGATAATAAAACATATGAAACATATAGTGTAGATAGCATGTTATATATCAAGTATGAATTTTATTTAAAAAAAAGTTTAGTCGTTGGAAAGATTATATATGCAGATTTGCAAATGATTCAAAAGTATTGTTGAAAGGTTTGCAGGTGATTTCAAAGTATTGTTAAAAAATAACTTCTAAAAGGATATAAGTTTTGAAGTATCAGCAAAAGAAATAGTAGAATTGAAATAAAAGCTTTCAAAAAATACAAAGTTTTCCAACTAAATATGGAAGATTTTGAAACAAAAATTAAGATGGATAGTGAATTATTAAGACCTACCTTCACCGATTAAATATATTTTTGTAATATATTTAACTTGTTCTATTAGAGTCAAATTCTTTATAATAAGGGGTTATTAGTCATTATAGAATGTTTTCGAAAGACAAAGAAAGAACACTAAATCTTTCAATAGAGAAAAAGAAAAGGCATTTAAATCATTTTGATGATACTATAGATTACAATAGACAAACTTACCAAAACAATCAATGTTAAATATTTGGAAAATAATTAAGATGGAAATATTCAAAAGGAATTGGTCTATGGGGATTGAACACTATAAATAACAATAGAAATCAAAGGAGATATATATAGAAAACAAAAGAGATATGCAAAGAAGTGAAAAGAAGCAAGTTTATTCAAATTCTTGTACTAAAATTGTAGAGGATTCAAATTTTTTTTCCCCCTCAAAGATAGAAACTCTATTTGTAAAAGATTTCTTGTGTAATTAGCTTTAGGAAGAAGTTAAGTGAGATAAAGTAGTGAGTAATTGATGCCAAAGAGGCTAATTATGTTAACTTTTTGAAATCTTTAAGTTTTGACTCTTTTGATATAATAGAACAATTTGGTGAATACGACCAAAACCTTAATGCGTGGAGGCTAGAAGAGAAGGTTGATAGCACAATGCAAAACTACTATAAATTGGCTGCTTGATCTTTTGAGCTCTTACACTTTTATATTTCAACAATTTTTTTATAATTATTGCAAATCCACGCAAACTAAGACAAGATCTGCCCATAATAATTAAAAGGTGTTCTCTGAACAAATTTCAAAAGATAGTAATAATCGATTTATTGCCCCTTTTTTATTATTAACTAGAACTAGCATTCTTAATAAAACCAACTTAAGGGTAAAATGACCATTTTGAGAAATTTTACCCTTAAAATTTGGAAAACCTTCTAAATTAGGCTTCAAAATATCCTTTATGACTTTAAATATCTTATTTATGACTGGGATATTTCAAGCATAAATAATTTCTATTTCTATAATGCATCAAAGTATATTATAACAAGAATATCGTGAACTAAATTTCTAGAAACTAAAGAACATTAGTTCTTTGATCAAACTTCAACTAAATCATCAAGAACACATTCAAATTTTCTAGAAAATTTTGGGAAACTAAATTAAACTAGATTAACACCTTTCTTAACCATTTCAACTCCTAATTGAATCAAACAAATTCTAAATCAATTCAAACCTCTTCAAGCCAACTAATCATCATTCAAACTCAAGAATCATCACATTTATCCAAATACCCATTTATTCCTCTATAGTCAATGACATTCACATGATCTTCAATACTTGATAACTTCACTTCATCAAACTTATTTCCAATCACTAGATTAACACCTTAAATAGCATTCATCCTTCCTAATCAATCAAAACATAAAAAATCATTAAGAATATACCCATTACATAAATTTTTCAATTAACACTTCCAAAATTCAATTCATTAAAACTACAAATTCCATATTAATAATTAACACCTCTAGACATCAACTAACATAAATCTCATGAATCAAATAGCAATTCCCATCAAATACCTATCACACCACCAATTTAAATGCTTATCACCAATTTATCATCACAAACACCAAATTAAACATCAAAACCTATTTATTATATCAATTAAATCACAATTGAACCCTTACCTTAATTAAATATACTCTAATTCTCTAAATAGCATCTTCCTCAACTCTTAGAGACCCACTTTTGCTTCCAAAACTCAAATAGAACCTTGAAATCAAAGAATTAACACCTAATTACTATACTAAACGTATAAATCGCAAAAAGTTATGCAACATTATTGATTTTAACCTCAAATCTTAAAATTAAACTCACTTATACTTTTAATAGATCCTCTATGCCAACTTAATACTCCCACCTTGCAATTTCCATAACTAAATAGCTATATCAGCATTGTAAGCTATAAATCAAGAGATCTTAAACACTATATCTAATTTCAAAGTTGAAATCAAAATTTTAATAAAAGATAGAGCTATGATACTCACCTAGATTTTCTTGTGATCTTGATTTTCGATCTTATAACCTAGCATAAGCCTCTAATTAAGCTTGATTTAGCTAAGAAATTAAGAAAACCCATTTAGTGAGTTGTAAAAGCTCATGTGGAACGCAATTGGAAGAGTGAAGTCATGTGAGGGAAGGGGGAGAGAGAGTGATGAGATGAGAGAGGGAAGATGGATAGAATGGATTGTATTCAGACATCTCTTCTATTTATCTCACATATGTAATTTACTAAAATTTGAGTTTATACTAATTTACTCAAATACCCTCCCTTTCTAATTAATCATAGGGGTAGAAAAACAAATTTCCTTGAAAAATATCTAGGCCTACATAATTTCATAATAACCCTTTGCTTCTAATTATTCATGTGAGGTCAAATTAGTAATTTAATTTCCAAATTTTTTAATAGGACCCCTAAATTGACATTAATTAATTCCTATAAATTTAATCTATACTTTTATTGACTTTAGGATATTTCAATAAGAGGCTAGCCTATAGAAGAATCTAACATGATGACTAATTTTAGTATAGGTGTGAGACCCTGTGAGTTGGACATGTGTGCTTATAGAGGAAATGTGATATCTATGCTTTCAAGGAGTGACTAGTCTAAGTTTTTACCATGTAAGAATGAGAATAATTTAGGCTTGAACCAATAGAGGTATTGTAGGTTAAATCCAAATTTTGGAATTAAAGTGTAAGGACCAAAATAATGAAGGAAGCAATTAGCCAAATTGAATGATATGGACAAAAGTTTGGAGACTAAAATTGGAAATAAAACCACCATGATTTTAATACTGTAGTATAGAAATCTTAGATAGTGAAGTTCGATTATAGGTTAATCTATAACACTTGAGAACATGGGAGTATCCCCAAAGATCACATTTTGTAAGCACAACAAAAACAACAACAACAACAACAATAATGATAATAATAAACAAAAGCAAACTAATTAATAGTGTTAAAAATAATTATATCAAATATAGCAAACTTAGCCAAGTAAACTAGCACTTGATAAATTAAGGTATTTCCAAACACTAGTCTTATAAGATGCATATCACTACATATCCTAAATTGCTTATTCCAATTTAGATTTAAACATCTCAATATAATTACATCATCCATCATGTCAACTAAAAATACCCCCACAAAGATATCATGCATGCATGACATGTACCAATTTTCTATGCATGTGCTTTACCATTTTCACACTCAATAGTCTTATCAATGAGACATCTCCCCAGAGTTAAAATTTTTAGCCTTACTCTTAAATTATTCAAATAAAAAGTGGTAAGAAAATTAGCTCTAATTTTCCTCTTTCCCTTTAATCTCTCACTCCTTACTCTCCTCCCCTCATATCTCTCTCTTATCTCTCATTCCCTCATCTCCCTCTCATTTCATCTCAAACTTCTACCTTTCTCTTCGATTTCTTGCACATGTAAGAGGAAAAGCTTGGAGATTAGCTAGCTAGAAAAGAATTTCAGCTACTAGGAAGAAAAATTTCAAGCTAAATTCCAATATCTAAGGTAATCTATAACTACAGGTTTAGTTTTCAAACACTTGTAGATCAAAGGTGTTAATTGGTGTTTTATTCCTTTAAATGCAGTTCAAATCCTTCATCTTTCATCCTTAAGCTTCAAAAGGTAAGGAAATTTGTTTTTCATGTCCATGCAAAATAATTTCTATGTGTGTAGACAGTTAGGACTAATGATGAACAAGAAACTTAGGAGTTCTAATGTCTTGGTGATGTAGATGGTGAAAGATTCATGAAAATATATTTTAGGCTACTTGAATCCTACAAAACTGTGGCCTTCATCACTATTATGTTTCTACTCTATCTTTATTTGAATCTTAAATGTACATGCATTGTAACTCCCTACAATTTTTAATTTATAAAATTTTATAGAAAAGACCTCAGATAAGAAGATACACTTAAGATATAGCACTAAATGAACCCGAGATTGGTCCAGGAATTAAAGATAACTCGATACACTATAAGTTGACCTAAGTTAACTTAGTTAGATTAAAAGTTGGTTAGAGTCCACCAACTCAACTTGACTTAGTAACTTAAGTCTTCCATTTAACATCCTTGAGAAGACTTGAGTAAACTTAAGATATTTGAGTTAAGACTTGATATAACTTAGGATAGACTTGGGAGATAAGATGTTGTAGATTATATGATATCCTTTCCCAATGAAACTGGTGATTTGATGTAGTGATATTTCAGTTAGAAACTATTGGCGACACTGATTTCCATTGAATTCCTTACCTAAGGATTCAGTCTTAATCTCAAGATTTTATTTTGTAACTTAAACCTAGATTTGATCAAATTTTATCTCTAGGACTAGTACTTAACCTCAAGTATTCCTTAAGTATTGAATTTAAAAATTTAAACACGGTTGATTTAAGTCTACTTTAATTTGACCAAAGTCAACTTTCAATAGGTAATTAAATGATTCAAGGAAACTTGCTTTGACTTAAATCGATTCCTTTCTAAATCTATTCAACCTTACCCTAATCATAAGGATTAATATCATAAACTTGGATTAGCAAAAATAAGTCCAAATTACCAATAAATCTAATTATAAACATACCTAAAATCGGAAGTTCTTAAACTTTGACATAGAAAAACCTAATTGATTAAGTTTAAAACCAACCCTTAATCCTAATCTATTTTAACTAATTTTTTCCATAATTCATTATTACATCCTTAATCACCTAATAACACATAAAATATAAGGAAATTCACTCAAAATCAATTAGTTATGCTCCTTCTAGTGGCGCTACTTTCAAGTGAATTTTCCATCAAGAATATTTGATTTTTCAAGCTCTATCCTATCCTATCTTCATCAAATCTTATCTTATCTTATCTAAAATTCTTCATGATTAACTTAAGAAAATGACATAGAAAGGGACATGGAGTGGCTAATCTATAAGCATGTGATTTTTTGTTTTTCCAATTCCATTACATCATCTTACCTTATTTCATTCTCATCATATCTAATCTTATCTTATTCAAGCTAAGAAGATGACCTAAAATTGACTTGAAAATGATGGAAAAGGGATAAGCTTGAACCGGTTGTAAAGACCCCTAAACTTCATGTGTAAAACCCCTATTTTCACCTATCATGTCTTCATCTAATTTACCCTATCTTATCATAACCTAATCTAACCTAATCTACCATAATTTATATTGATTAAACTAGGAAAAAGACCTGCAAATATTATGGAAAAATTTAAATCACAGCCAAGCATGAAGAAAATTCCCTTGTGATCTTATCTTTAACACACTATTGCCCTATTTTATCCTATTTCATCCTAAGCCATCGTTCCTAATCTAATTTATCCAATCTTTAGGCATCATTGGTACCATGAAATCTACCAATGATTCCCTCTTTTAGGTGTAGAAAAACAGGCCATACATTATGTATAAAACAACAAAACTATTACAAAAAGTTTTTGTTTGGGGGTAGTTGGTTTGTAAAAACCTAAGTTACTTAACTAAATTCCATCCCATTCCACACGCCACTTTTGACCTTTTTCCATCCGATTTTCTCACCTAACATCCCACTAAAATCACCTATCATTCCACTAAAACAAAAGGAAATCATACTGTCAATTAACCCCTCACTTATCTCCAAAATGGATAAGAGTTTCAAAACCACTTTTTTTAAGAGTCATGGTGAGAAACTTCCAAAAAGTTTGCATGATTTTACTAGAGAAAGTTACTAATCTTACCTATTTTCTTTATTTTAGGATCAATATTATAGGTTTCCAAAGGAATTCTTGATTAAGAAAGTAATCTCGAACTACTAAAGTTATCTTTATAGTGTAACCTTCAAGTGCACTAATAGTGTGTGTTTTCAGCAATGTGGGTTCCATCCGTTACTTGACCTTAATGAAACCTAATTTCATAAGATTACTCTACTACTCTTTCCTTTAGAATGTCTTTAGGGTAGTTAGATATATTTTTGAGCCTTTAGTAAATACAAAAGTTCAAAGAAATGATGTTAAGGCTATTCTTTGAATCTTGAGGACTTATGATTATTCATGACTTTTTTGACCTATTGGACTTTATTGGACATATTCTTGGATATATATTTTCCTTATTATGACCTAATTTGAGAATAAGGCTTTCTCTAATGAGGACCTAAGCATGGACCTTAACAATAGATCAATCCCTAAACGAATGACCTAATACTAAAATATTCTAAAAGACTTTAATAAGATTTGGGTTAGAAATAGGGTATTAGAATAGTTTATTTTAGAAATAGTTATTCTTATATGTATCTTTCTATGTTTAATTATTTAGTGTTTTTAGAAAATTCCCAATCTTTACCCAAAGATTATTATAATCCTTGAAAACAATGGCAAAGTGAGTATCAACAATGATTTCCACTTATTTGTGTTTGTAACATTTGTTGCACTTAAAGTTGAATGCCAATAAACCCATGTGTGTGCTTATTTTGGTTGCTTTTTTCAATGAGACATAAAGCAAAAGAAGTAAAATTGCTTGTATTCATGAATATTCCTTTAACTGATTGAGTGTCTATAAATTGATTAGTCACCCTTAAATTTATGCTAAGTATATCACAACTTTTGACATGAAATGGATCATACATAGTATCTTTTGTATATTCTTATTATATTCCATCACAGTTGCACAAGTAATGGAAGGATGTCTTGGGGGGAGTATCCTATTCTAACAATATAAAAATGATTTAAGGATCATCGTGTATTGGTATGAATCCGTGTTCATTATTCTGTTTTAGGCGCATACATCTAGAGGTGTGTGGTCAAGGAAAACATTATTTTCTTTAGTTTGTCCTAGGTCCTTGCTTAGAAGATCCTTCTTCTAGCATAACTTTTTATATATGTAGATCATAGCTCTAAGTTTTGTGTAGCTAAGGATTTATGCAATTGTTTCGAAATTGGTTGCCTAGATTTTGATGGAATTTCAAAAAGGATCCTTAACCCAAGGTCAAAGGAGGAGTAAAATAGTTAGAAATATCCTTAGACTCTATGTAGTTTTCAATTAACTACATGAGATTATTGGTATATGTTTATTCATGTGTTCATGCATTAAAGTAATAACTTGCTTGTTTTTGTGTGAAATATGGTTTTGAGTCATGACCTCACTAAGCTAGATGTAACTTATACCCCTATAGTTTTCCATTTTTGTAGGCACTGTACTAGTTTTACCTCGGTAGAATCCAGCCATTGGTGAGAATCTTCAAGATAATTATAGGCAGGTGAGTAAGCATGAAGACTATTAGAATAGATATTTATAACTTTGAATAGACTATTTTTTAGACATAGATGAATGTAATATGTAATATCTAGACTTATCTTTTCACTTATTATATCTGTAAAACTTTATATTTGACCATACTTATAAATTAGCACTTATATTTAGTTATCTTATTATTTGTAAACTATTGTCTTTATGGAGAATTCTAGAGTAACGACGTCTTATATACCATATTGAAGTTTATGTGTGCTGGAATATACCTAATTATAAACTTCAGTATAGTACATGGAAGGCTGCTACGACTAAGGTACCCATTAGGATGTGATAGTTCTTAGTGGTATCGAAGCTTAAGTTATAATAGTATACATACACACACATACATATATATATACACACATATAAACATAGTTGTCAAAATCGCGATTTTAATTGTATGATTTTATGAGTTTACGATTTTAGGTTTCTTTTTCAAGTTAACTCAAGCATAGAATCATTTTCATATAAACTCACAGTAGAATCACAAGTTTACATATACAATCAGTAAAATGTTACATTTTTAAACAAGTTTATCGATTCTATCTATTAAAGTCAATTAGACAAAAGATTAAAAAATACAACTTAGCTTTTATAAGATATGAATATTATTGATTATTTGAAAGACTTGAAATTATAATATAAGAATATAATTAATAATAGTACCAATAATAATGCTAGCTTTGACAGTGAAGATGATGATGATAATGGTTATGGTGAAAAGAGAGCTGGCAATAGTAATTTACTTTTAATGATGAAAAAGCAATTAACAAATTTTTTTATCTTTGTATTTTATTATTATAATTTATATTTTAATACAATTCATATTGGTACTATTATTCATATCGTAATTTTATGCATTAGCATAACAAATTATACTAATTTATTTATATTATATATAACTTTTATTATGAATTGTAATTAAAATTTAAATTGAATTTATTTATTTCCATCTTATATTTCATATTTTTTATGATTATAGTAAATATATCAACATTTTTTAAAGTTATTTTATATAAGTTGTAAAAACTTACGCTCCTATATTTTGATTCTACATTTTAATTCTATAGACCCTTTAGCGATTCTAGGTAGAATCATAAGTTTAACAACCTTGCATATGAGAGTAGGTAGACATTGGGGCATAAACTTTTCTCTAACATATAAATCAAAGAAAATATGTGCTTATTCTTCTCTTTCATGCAGTTTGATCTTCCATCAAGCCAAATTCAACGGGAGACATTCTAGATAGCCTCTATAGAATCACTTTCTAAATATAGGAATTGACTTCAAGTCTTATGTGAGGATTTTGTGCTTTTTGAACGTCCTAAGAGCCTCCCAAAGATCTTAGCCACATGGAAGAAGGAATTTAGACACACGTGAGAACGAGTTATAAATGAACTTGATAGGAGTCTGACAGTCACTCTATCCTTAGTTGAATTCATTTATCAACTTGAAAACTATGCCTAACAATGTGGGCAAACAATGTTTGTGGAGGATGTTATGTTTATAGTGGGACCTTCTAAATAACCCACTTATCCCAACTTTGAAATTTGGATTCCTCTTACCCCTACTCTTACTTTTGCTCATGATGGGTAACAAAGTCACCTGAACCTATTAGTTAACCAAGTGAGTTAGGCTAAAATCTACTAGAGGTGAAGTTGGTTGGCTAGACCTCCACAACCTTACCCTTGTGATCATAGTAGTAGACCAAGCTATTTCATGATCCCTTTAACTTATGAGTTAGGAATGCTTCGGTTAGATCCTAACTTTGGTCAATTTGTTAAGCCACCACTAGTATTCTTAACTTTACCACTTCCTAATCTAAGTATGTTTAGGCAAGAATGGGAAAATCCACAGCCCCGTGTTCCTGTCAAAATTGAACTTTTGACTCTTCTTTGGGAATACCCTTATTCTACTCAAGAGTTATTCTCAATACCTTTAGCTTTTGTCAAAATCAAGCCCCCCATCTAAGCTTTGGGAATTTCTTACCTATAATATTGATTCTTCTTATACCACTTCATGGGAGGAAGGAATAAACTTTACTTTTTCTACTCTCATGGAAATCACCCCATATACATAACTTGAAATGACCAATGATTACTTTAGATACTTTGCATTTCCCCTATATGGTGAAAATCTTACTTTAAGTTTGTTGGACAATGTAAACACCCCATTTTTGCCCTAGGAATCGATAATTCTCAAAAATAATCAATTTTCAATTTTTCCCAATTTTTTCCATTTTTTCTCTAATTTACCAAAAATAATAAAAATATTCAAAAAAATAAAAATAAATAGGAAAACACATCAATTTTGAAAAATGATTTCAGAAATAGCAATAATAAATAATAAACAATTTTTACAAAATTTGGAATTTTCAAAAAATACAAAAAATAGGAAAATCGCATTGCATATATGCAATTTGCGAAATTAGAAAAATCAAGAAAGTGGGCTAGCTCAGCTGGTCCGGACCATGGGCTAAGGCGCGGTGCGGGTGCGAGGTCAGGGGTTTGAATCGCGGGAGGAGCAGTTTCCGCGTTTTGCAATTTTTTTACTTATCCAGGACACGTGGCAGCATCCGATTGGCTGGAGGAAACGCACGCGCCGGGCGCGTGATCGTCGTCTACCTCGGGTCCGAGATCGCTGGCGGAAGGAAAAATTTGTATTTCGGCCGTTTTGATTCGATTTTTGCACAAATCCAACAGATCTTCAACATAAATAAGATAAACATTATCTAATTTGAATCAAATCGCAACAAATCGAAGGATTGACACAAATCGGAGTTGGTTTTTCTAACCGAAAATCCGATCAGCTTCAATCGGAGGAAATCCGAGCTTATCCAACTCGGTTTCAAGTGCCTATAAATAGAGGAGGAGGGGAGGAAGCAAAAGCATGAATCATAATTGAGAGAAAGTGAGGAAAGAGTGCAAATCGGAGAGCATCGGAGGAGACCCAAAACCGCGAAGCACCGGCCGGAGTTGAACCACCACCAGGAGGCGATCTGGGAGCAAACCACCGCCACCATTGGATTCAGCAACCTCGAGAAGCTAGGATTCGACACCTCACCCGCTGCAAAAAGCCACCGGAACGCCGTGAACGAGCCTTCCCCGCCGCCGTGTCCGATCGATCCGACCCGACCCGATTCGACCCGACCGACCCGACCCGTGCACCGACCCGAATCCAGGTAAATCGGGTTTTCCAGATTTTTATTTCTATTTATTTATTTATTCCGAATTTATTTATTATTTGTTATTTATTATTTTGTTATTTCTTTAGCCATTTATTTATTTGTTGATTTAAGTTTTATTTTCAATAAATAGGAAAATGTAGAAATTAGGTTTTTTTTTAGGATTTAATAATGTAAAATAAATAATAAAATATATAAAAATAATAAAAAATATTAGGAAAATAATAATAAAATTTTAGATGTCAAAATAGGATAGATAATAACCAAAAATCACGAAAATCAATAAAAATTCCCAAAAATCACAAAAATTCCCACAAATCACAAAAAATCCACAAAATTCTTAGAAATCACAAAAATAACAAAAAAATCACAAAGATCATAAAAATCATAAAAAAAATTCAAAAATTATAAAAGAATCATAAAAAATGAGTTTTAGCACTTAGAAAAATCCTTTTCTTCAAATAAATCCAAAATTGATGTTTTTCCCTAAAATCATTTTCAAAATAAAATCAAAGCTTAGGCTTAGAAGTTTTTTTTTAGAAAAAATCCCAAAAATGGTAAGAACATAAATTAAAAGAGGTTTCATAAATTAAAATTCACAAACAAACTTAAAGTTTCCATAAAAGCGAACTACAGCTTGTTTGATCCTGAGTAGCAGGTACGTAGGCACCCATTCGGGTCAACCCATAAAATGAATGAAAAATCATTTTCTTGAAATAATTCAAAAACATAATAAAAAGTAACAGAAACAAAATAGAAACACATTTCTAAAGAGAAACAATTTCAAGAGATTAGGTGGTAACCGTAAAGGTTTTAATAGGTTAGCCTCCGGACTTAGAAACTCTGGTTTTCCCTTTTCCTCTTTTCACAAAAACGAAAAGAGGAAATCACGACGACTAGTGGTCCAAATTAAGACTAATCCGCTCCTTTAGTCTTAATTCAATTTTCCCAACAACAGTTGGGTGGCGACTCCAAAAATCAAATGAAATTCCTAACTCAAGTCGAGGATCTACATTAGATGAGCATAAGGTCTAGTCTAGATTGGATTAGGAATGGGAACTCAAAAATTAGACTCGACAGACAAAACCTTAGTAAAATTTGATGCAGGTTTTCTAAAGGTTTATCTAGGCCTTGGTTATGAGAATGAAGCAGGGCCATCCCATCCTAAAAACTATCAACAAGAGGAAAATGATTCCATTGGTTAATTCAAGGAAGGAACTAACATTAGTAGTGATGCTACTTCTCCTCCTCTCCCATGCATGATAGTGATGGGAATTAAATCACAGTTCTTACAAAGTTATTCAATGTGGGACGTAAAGCACAAGAACCAGAAGTGGACGCCACCGCTGGTATGAAGATAGGCCGGCCATAAAGGCCGGTGGCTTAGCCTCCAAGGTCAGCCTTTAAGGCCAGCAGTGTAGATTTCCAAAGCTAGCGACTTTGGAATTTAAGCCGGCTATCTAGGCCAGTAGCTTATGTAGGTGACTCGAACAAAATTTTGTGACTTTTTGCATTTGTTTTCCCTTTGCTATATATTGGTTGTTTTGTAAGAATTTGGGGACTTTTGACATTTTGAGAAATCTATACATTGAAGTTTATTCTTCATTTTTACTCTTATCAATCCATGGGATTGTGGCGAGTGACGGTATTGGATTGTTGTGCATCATATCAACAAATCCATACTAGGACTACTCTCTTGCCGGTGCATCATATTCGATAAGGGTTTAAGGTTTATTTTATGTTATTGCTCATTAATTGGATTGCTAGATTAGATTATCATTGATTGTTGCCTAAGAATTGGAATCACTTGATCCGATCATAGTTTTTAAGCACATCATCTTTTGGTATCAGAGCTTAGATCAAGAAAGGGATTGTGATTGTTGATTTGCAATTTCGCAATTAGGGTTTATATTGTGAATTTGTGTTGGGTGGATTGTTATTGAGATTAGGGATTGTGCTTATTGGAACTCCTTTGACAAATTAGGGTTCTTAAGATTGTGAATTTGCGTTGTGATCGGTTGTTATTGAATTGAGATTGTACGTAGACTATCAAATTGGATTGAGTTGTTACTGTGCAATTCAAATTAGGTTTGTTCATGGAAATCATATCCAATTGGAAGATAAGATTTTCATACTTTAGTTGTTGTTGTTTGTATGTATTGAAGTTAAGGTTTGTATTATTCGCTGCGTTTGTTTTTTGTTGGAAATGAATTGGAGAGTGATCAGAGATTGAAATTGGGAATTGTACCAATTAGAGACTATTGTAGTTTGTAATTACATTAGTGTCATAGGAGGATTATTGTGGTGTTTGTGACTCGTGAATTCTATATTGAGTTTGAGTTGAGGATTGAATGAAGGTGGTAGTTAGGATTGTGCCAATTAAGGATTGTTGGAGTGTGTAATTATGATTGTGAAATTCCTGTGTTGAGTGGTAATTCTATTGAGTATGTCGAACGATAGTGTTAATGGGGGATTCGGGAATGAGGCTAATAGCCAGGTAGGAAGAGGAGTATAAGGTCATCATGCTACAGGTGGAAGAAGAATAGTAGAAGAACAGTTGTAGGACCTAACTACCATTGTTGCTAATCTAGTAACATGGGTTGATCAGATGACCTTACCTCAACAACCAGTGGCAAATCCACAGGCACCCCCACTTAGGGTAGCCCTTAATGCTATAGGTAGAGAAGGAGTAGTAGGAGGAAATAGGGGTAGATAGGTTGGAAGACAATACCATGCTTACAAAGAGGAGAGAGATGACAATTTTGGGGATGAACTTTATCTTAACCATGAGTTCAGACCGCCCAGAGGTCTAGAGTATGTAAAATTGTAGATACCTGCATTTGCTGGAAAGGGACCTGTAGAAGAGTACCTTGAATGAGAGGATAAGGTAGAAGGACTCTTCGAGTGCTATGAGATTAATGGCTATACGAGAGTTCATCTAGCAGCAGTTGAATTTACAAGGTATGCCGCCTTGTAGTGGAAGAACCTTGTGGCCAACAAGAGGAGAGATGGTGATGTTGAGATTCATACTTGGCAAGATATGAAAAGGGTGGTGAAGAACAGGTTTATACCAAAACACTATAGGTAGGAGTTATTCATGCGTCTCCAGACATTGAGACGGGGAGGCAAAATAGTGGATGAGTATGTCCAGGAATTTGAAACACTAAAGATCCGATGTGAGATAGTTGAACCTCCTGAACAGACCATGGCGTGATTTATGTCTCGGTTAAAACATGAGATAGCATATATTGTCGAGCTATAGAGGTATGACACTCTTGATGAGGCCATCCAGTTGGCTTTAAAAATTGAGAGGTAGAGGCGTTGCAATCTATATAGAGCATCGAATAACAGGTATGGATCCACTACTCAACTATATGGATCAGATAATTAGTAGGTTAGAAAGGAAGAAATTGGTAGGACTATGGAATCAAATGCAACTGTTACTGATAGGGAGAGGGATAGTTCTAGAAAAGGCAAAGTAGTTGCAGCCAACAAACAATACCGGGATCATCAAGTGGAAAGATTCGTTAAACCCAATGCTTCAAATGCATGGGCTTTGGACATTTGGCTACTTAGTATCCGAACAAAAGGGTGATGACTGCTATGGAGGTGGAAAATGAAGGTGACAAGGAAGACGTACTTGACCCTACAGATTTATCAGCAGTGCTAAATACTATGAGGATCCAAATGTTGAGGTATATGAGGATAAGGGTAATGATCATTATCTGGCCATTAATGTACTGCCTAGGGTAATGACTACATCTTCAAATATTGATGATGTGAAACGTGATTATCACTTGTGGAAAGGAATTCTTAGAATTGAAGTTTTCTTTTGAATTTGTGGATTATTCTCGTGGGATTATATGTGATTAGGGTGTTGTTAGAAGAGATTATCATTGAGGTATCACAATTGCAACATTGAACATTTGGATTTCATTGCATCTTCACTAGGGTTCACGCAATTTTTGCCCTTTTGGAACCGGTTTGTTGTTGACTTGAGTTTGTGTTTTCTTGAGTCTTTTGATTGTGCTTCCAAGTGGATTTAAGCACATCATCTTTTTGGTATCAGAGTACATGTTGAGAGAAGGGAATTGGTTTTATTTGATTTCGTGGAATTAATCATCAATTAGGGTGATATAGTGAAAACCGCAATTGTGTTGATTGTTGTGGTTTTAAGCTTACGAAATTACCTTGACTTGGAATTTAATTTGCTGTTTGTTGGAGTTAGATTGGGAAGGTTGTTGTATCATTTTATGATCAATAATTTCGTGGAAGGGCAGAAGCATAGAGTGTTGTTTAATTCAACAACTTTTGGAACTTGCAAAAAAAACTTACCAATCCTTGTCGTGACTTGTTGTGGCATGAAGGAGGATATGTAGGTTGTTGTTGTGACTTCCATTGTGTAATTGTGAATTAGAGAAGTGAAATTTACATATTTGCATTGAGTTTTGATTAGTAAGGAATCTATTTGAATTCAAACACATGCCATTAAGTTGTGGGAGTTAATAAGTGCTATTTGAATTTGAATTTGAATTCATTGCTTACCAATTGAAGAAGGCTTGCAATTAGTGAAGTGGTTTGAATTTCAAATTGAAGTTGCTGCCTATTGTGGAATTCGGAATACATTTGTGGAAAGTAACATATTTGTTTTTGTTGTCATCCTTGCCGTAGAAAGTGGAGTGTAATTGTTGTTGTAGTTATTTGTTATCATTGTCGTGGAAGTGGAGTGTAATTTGTTGTTGTTGTCGTAGGAGTTATTGGTAAAGTGAGTGCACCGTGATTGAGGTGTGTGTGGTGGTGTAAATTTATGGAGTTGTGTGGAGTAAGGTGCTGCACATTAAGATAAGGTGTGAGTGTAAACCGTGGCTAATTAAGGGAGTTAAGTAGTGAAGTTTGAAATTCAAATATAAGCATTTAAGTGTGAAAGTTATTGAGTATTATTACTTAAACACTTGCTTAGTTGAATTCAATATCTTAACTACTTGGAAGTATTTATTTGTGCTTCAATTATTCTACTATACTTGAAGTGATAAGAAGTATTTGTTGCATTGGTGACTTGTTGCACTGTGGGTGTACAAGTGTGTGTGTTGTTATCCAAACTTGTTATTGTGACGTGGTAAAGTGAAGGAGTGTGCTACAAATTATTTGAGATTACATTTGTACTTCAAATAAATCGCATCCACAAACATGTCATATGATAGTGTGAATGGGGACATTGGCAATGAGACTAATAGCCAAGTGGGTGGCAGACCAAGTCGTCGAAATACAAGTGGAAGAACTTTAGATGAACAACTTCAGGACCTTACCACAATTGTTGCTACATTGGCAACAAGAATTGATAGGATGACATTACCACCACCACATGTGGTAAACCTTCAAGCACCACCTAGAGTAGAAGGAGATTATCATGCTCTTAGGGAAGATAGAGATGATAATTTTGGGGTTAATCCATACCCGGACAGGGAATTTAGACCACCTCGAGGACTAGAGTGTGCGAAGCTACGGATGCCTTCATTTGATGGTAGGGGTTCTGCCGATGATTACCTAGATTGGGAAGACCAAGTTGAGGGTCTTTTCAAGTGTTATGAGATTGATGAAGACTTTCGAGTACGTCTCGCAGTCGTAGAGTTCATAGGGTATGCTGCTTTGTGGTGGAAGAATACGGTGATCAGCAAGCAAAGGGATGGAGAGACCGAAATACACACTTGGAGACACATGAAACGAGTTTTGAGGAATAGGTTTATACCGAAACACTACAGGCATGAGCTATTTATGCGTCTCCAGACACTGAGACAGGGGGGTAAAACAGTGGATGACTACATATAGGAGTTTGAGACACTAGTGATCAGATGTGGATTAGTTGAACCTCTTGAACAAACCCTAGCACGTTTTGTATCTGGGTTGAAGTATGAGATAGCTTGTGTAGTTAAGTTTCAGAGATATAGTACACTTGATGAGGTTATACAGTTAGCCTTGAAAGTGGAAAGACAGAGACAATCCTATTCATTCCAGGATACTAGGAGCAGACTACAAGGGAACCAAACTGTTCAGGGTCAGTTATGTTCTCCTTCAAAGATACTAGTGGTTTACGAGCAGTTGAGTAAACCATTGGAGTATCCTGAGGAACAGAGTCAGATGAGTCTATCATTAGAGGGCCAGAATGTACAAAGACAGTTGTGTTCACCTTCAGAGGTCTCAGAGGACAATGAGCAGTTAGGCTAACCATTAAAAGACCATGAGGATCAATGACATACGGATGAGTTAGAAAAGGAGGAAACAATATCAGATAAATGGGTTGAGATAGGGGACACCTCAGTGGATAATGGGTCATTATTTGTGTTGCAGAAGAGATACATCCTGGAAATGGAGGAGAGAAAACAATCACCACCTGTAGTATTTCAGATATTGGGATTCTGCAGAGATACTTCTTCAATGGATTACTAGGAGAAAAGAAAGTCTCTATTGCATTTGACCTGCTAGATTTGAGGACAAATCTTTTTGAGGCCCAAGGAGATGATAGGAATAAAAATCTGACAAGACCTATCATTAGGACAAGAACTAAAGGATTTCAAATATTGGCGATGAGGGCCCATTTTGAGCAAATCGACCCTGGAATTATTTATATATTAACCTCTTTTCTATTATTCTTGTATTGTGTTTTCCAACAGGCACACTTATCAAATTTTATAGGGTAATGGATAAACTCCCTTAGACTCAGCTTGTGGGTTATCCATGGACCGACTTGAATTAGCGATGAGCTAGGTCGATGGATCCTATAGAAGACCGGCATCTTAAAGACCATTTCTTTTATATATTTTCTCTTTTATGAACTATTTTGGTTGTATTTGGTTTTGGGACACTTTTATTTCCTTGTAATTTTCATTTAGGGCTAGCCACCTTAAAAGTGGCAAACTTGTAATTTTGACCACTTTCTAACCCTAAGAGTAGCAAGTATAAATACTTGCTTAAGAGAGGGTTTGAGGAGGCCATATTTTGCAGAATTGAGAGTTCATATTCACGTGAGAATTAGGGTTCCTAATTGTCATTAGACTCTTATCAATTTCAATCCCAAGAGTTGAAATTGTGGCGAGTACAACACTTTGAAATTGTAAGTAGTATCAATTTCATTTTGTTGTGATTTCTTTTCTTCTCTAGTGTGTCATATCTAGGGGTGAATTGAGATAGTTCTTGGACAGATTTGCTTCTTATTATTTTCGAATTCTTGTGTTTAATTAAGATCTTTTGCATTTGAATTCGATTCATCCTTGAAGAATTCCTCTTGAAACGTGATTATCACTTGTGGAAAGGAGTTCTTAGAATTGAAGTTTTCTTTTGAATTTGTGGATTATTCTCGTGGGATTATATGTGATTAGTGTGTTATTAGAAGAGATTATCATTGAGGTATCACAATTGCAACATTAAACATTTGGATTTTCATTGCATCTCCACTAGGGTTCACGCAATTTTTGCCCTTTTGGAACCGGTTTGTTGTTGACTTGAGTTTGTGTTTTCTTAAGTCTTTTGATTGTGCTTCCAAGTGGATTTAGGCACATCACTAGTAGTTGAGCAGCAATGACATTAGCTTGCTCTGGGGTTTCCTGCTAAGGTGGTCTTTAAGGGTTCCTATCTTCTAGGGCATCTCCACCCTGTCCAGTACTAGATGAACCCCGCCTAATATTTCTTCTTAAAGGCATTCTATGTAAATTGAGACGGTAGAATGATTCCGAAGTTAGATTTTATAAGGGAAGTTCATGATAGTATACATCTATGTATACTCAAGCTTAAACATATACCTACACATACATGTAATTAAATAGGGATATTCAATACAATACTATTGCATGAAGTATTTGGATTAATATAGCATAGTAGTTATGTTAGGGGGAGAATGTTAAGTTCTCTAATTTAGTTTTGATATTAAAAAAAGAGGAATAATGTGTAACAAATGAAGATAGTACGTAATTTTTCTAAAGTTGAACAAGGAGACAGAAGCTTGTTCAGAACCTTTAAAAGTGTTATATAGACTATTTTTGTTCTGACAGAAGGTGTTTCAGAAGTTGTGTAGTGTATCCGTAGTTATCGTGTTAATCTTTCAGAAGCACTTTCAGAACCTTTACACTAGGAGAACAGTTGACAGGTTTGTTTCAGAAGCACTTTCAAAACCATCATAACAGGAGGACAGTTAACAGGTTTGCTTCAGAAACACTTTCAAAACCTTTCATGTCTGTCATGAATTTTTCCAGATTACGTTCTAATTTTTATATCGATATTTTTTAATAAATTTCAAGGCCTAGCTCCACGTGTCAAGTATTTTTGGGTAATATACTTGATGTGTTTTACTAAGTTGGATTTTATATCATGGGTTTTTAATTTATATAAAGTCTTACAAGATTTTATTCAAAGATTTCATTTTATGATAAAATGAGATCATATAAGATTTACAAGTTTTATCAAAATTTAAATTTAGATATTTGTGCTATATTTTGGGAGATCCAGCAGTTACAAAGATAAGGATAAGAAATATGGTTGTTACATCAAGATATGGTTCCACAATGTGAGGGATATCTTCAACAAACTTGATTCAAGAGATATATCCAAAGAAGATCTCGTCAAAATAATTTATCCAAGCTTATCCTCATCAACAATATCACAAAATGCAGATTTTCTCCAACAGATTCAACTTATTTTTTAATTACAAAAATTCAAAAATAAATTCAAGATTGTCACGTGGAAAGTAGCCATTATGTTCTCTTCATATAAGGAGTGTTTAATTCAAATGAAAAAAAGAGAGAACGTTGTTGAACAAAAAAAGAGACACACGAAAAGAAAAGGCTCATACATCTTCAAGCGAAAAATCTTTACATATACATGTGATCTATTATATAGAGGAAATCTGATATTCCTCATTGATGTTGTAATTCCTTTCAAGAATAAGGAATTGTTTGTTGTTTCATCACTATAGTTGAGTGATTAGCTTAGTAAAGAAGCTAGAAAGACTCAACAGTGAGACTTTGCCTTGAAGAGGTTTATGTTGTATATCTTCAATTTGTTTGATATAGTGAAGCACAACCGGTATAGACAACTAGGACCCCAGCGTGGAGCTAGAAGAGAGGACTGACGTGCGAGGCGGAACCTCTATAAATATCTGAGCATTCTATTTTTCTCTACTCATTTTATTTACTGCACATTATTTTTCTTCATTATTGTTATTCATGTGATCTTATTAGTCGAGAGTTTTGATTGATTTGTGAAAAAGTGAAACTTTAAGTAATTAATCAATTCACCCCCCTCTTGATTAATCTAATTGGGACCAACAATTGGTATCAGAGTAGGACTCATCTATTTTGAGTGATCCAAAATGGTTGAAAATAATGTTGCAATTAATCGAGCTCCTTACTTCGATGGCTCAAACTTCTCATACTGGAAGATGCGTATGGAAACTTACATTAAAGCTAATGATTATGATTCATGGCAGGTCATTTCACTTGGAGACAATGTGATCACCTTGAACGGAAATTCGACTTTGTCAGATTCGGAGAAGGAAATTATCGAGAAGAACAACAAAGCGAAAAATTTATTACTGACTACTATTGCTCCATCAGAGTTCTATTTGATATCATCGTGTGCAAGTGCAAAGGAGATTTGGGATATCCTATCCGATACATATGAAGGGACTGATACCATCAAGGAAACCAAAATAAATGGTTTAATTCAACAATATGAATTATTTAAGTTTAAGTCTAATGAAGATGTCAAAGAAGCTTTTAACAGGTTTACAGCTATTACAAATGAGCTTTCATCACTTGGAAAGAAAATTCCAGATCCAGATCTTGTGAGGAAAATGTTGAGAATATTGCCACCATCTTAGGATGCAAAGAAAACTGCTATAGAGGAAGCTCAAGACCTAAACAAGCTAACTCTCAGTCAATTGAGAGAAAAGCTCATGGCATATGAGTCACACATAAAGACCACGCAAAGAGGAGAAGACGATACCAAAGGGATTGCGCTTAAAGTCAAGGAAATAAAGAAAAATGAAACTGAAACAGATGAAAGAGACGATGAGAAAAAAAGGACATCGGTCTTCTAGCACGTAGACTCAACAGGCTGCTCAAGAAGCAAAGAGGTAAGAACTTTAATGTTTTCAAGAAAAGTACTGAATATAAGCATAATGATGCAGGAAAAGCGTACAAGGAGAAAGAAAAGAAGAAGGAGAAAAGGGAGATTCAATGTTATGAATGCAAAAAGCCAGGACACATCAAATATGAATGTCCAACACTGATCAAGAAAATGAAAAATTATAAAAAGAAAAGTCGAGCAATGCTAGCAACATGGAGTGATTTAGAGGATACAAAGATAAATTCAGAGGATTCAGAAGAAGAAGAGGATGAGGCAAATATATGTTTAATGGCTAGTTCTGAGGTACATTCTGAATCTGATGAAGATGTAACTGAAACTGACATGCTAGTAGAAATGAGTAAGTTATTTAAGGCACTAAAAAGGGCTGATACAAAATTAGCTAAGTATGAAAACAAAATAAAAGCTCTTAAGAATGAAAAGGAGGCAGTAAAGCAAACAAATTCATTACTTGCAAATGAAAATGATATCTTGAAACAAGAAAATGAATCCATGCATGTGAGTATTAAAAAATTAAGAGTAGAAAATCACCTACTTGAAGTAGAAACAAGTAACATGAAGGTAAAGATTGATGAACTGTCCAATTCGTTGAAAACTACCTTTAAGAAATTTGATGAAAGTGACAAGAAATTGACCATGTTAATTTCTTCACAAAGAGTTTCAAATGAAAAACATGGGTTAGGATATGAGCATGGTTCGAGTTCAAAATCGAATCAAAATACAGTTTTTGTTAAAGCTAAACAAGTCTTAAGTGATGAATTCAAAAGTAAAAAGTACATTTCGAATACAAATATTGTTAAAAGAGGAAATACCAGAGACTTTTACAGAAGTTATTCTGACAAGAGGTATCCACACAATGGGTACTATAGAAGCAATACCAGAAGGTATAACAGAAGTTATACAAACCAGAACTTCCATAAATAGGTAAATGACAGGTATAGGAATGTTAATTCTTATGCATGCTTCTTCTGTAATAAATTTGGTCATATTGAGAAATTTTGCTATTATAAAAGAAATAAGCTTAGTAATCAACAAGTAAATCGAAGAAATCAAATGAGCTTATCTTTTAAAGGGCCCAAACTTGCTTGGGTTCCTAAAAGGACTTAATTCTTTTTATTTGTACAGGAACATGAAGCTAAAATAAGAGGAACATGGTATTTGGATAGTGGATGTTCTAGACATATGACTGAAGATGCTTCATTATTCAATAGCATAAATTGGGAAGAAAAAGGGTATGTAAAGTTTGGAGATGATAGTAGAGGTAAAATAATTTCCACTGGAACGATTGGTATGCCTACTTTTCTCATTGAAAATGTATATCTTGTGCAAGGTTTTAAAACGTAATTTTAATTAGTATTAGTCAGTTATGTGATAAAGGTTATAGAATGATTTTTGATCAAGACAAGTGCTATGCTTTTAATGAAAATGATGAAAGATTATTTGAAGGAATTAGGAAAAGAAATATCTATTTTATAAAACCAGATGAAATCAATAATGATTGTTGTTTAATTTCTTTGAATGATCATGTTTTTGCTTGACATAAACGACTAGGACACGTTAATTTTAATCACTTAGAAAAATTATCTAAAAAGGATATTATTAAAGGATTACTGATAGAGCCATTTTATACTCAATCTTTATAGTATAAATTGTGTTAAATTATTATTGATTTTATAGAAATCATAAGGAAATGGTACTTTAATTCTATCATCGTGATAAATCAGGTTAAATGGAGTTAAGGATGCTAATTCAAGTATTTTAGAAAAGTCATCTACAACTTGGATCAAGACAAGGAATTACACCACCGGAGGAAGCACGGTTTGAGGCACGGCCAAGGTTCAAACTGTGTTACACACTGGACAGAAGGCGAAAATGAGGACTTTGAACAGAGAGAGACACGGCTTAAGGCACGGCCGTGGTGGAAGTCGTGGAGAAACCGTACTTGGAGCCGTGGTGGAAGCTAGGTGTGCCAAGGAGAAGAAAGTGGGAACATCAACCAGATGAAGGCACGGCTTGAAATCTAGTCGTGGGTGTAACCGTGGTACACACTGGACACGGATGAAGATTTGAAGATTATGCACAGATGAAGGCACGGCTTGAAATCTGGCCGTGTGTTGTAACCGTGGTTCACACTGAGCGCAGATGAAGACTTGAAGAATATGCACAGAAGATGGCACGGCTTGACCCACGGCCGTGTGGTAGGGCGTGCCAGGCAGACGAATCTTCACTTCCTCTCGAAATCTACTTGGAAAAGGAAAGATATTTTCGTATCTTGCTAGCAAAAGATCACATGCTATCCATCTAATAATATAAATAGAGCCAACCCTAGAGGGTTAGGGCAACCTTTTGAACTTTTGATCTTGGAATCTTGGATCTTGAAGAAGGAAACGCGAAGGCAGAGCAGGCAACCGGGTTCATTATGTTTCTATCTTTATTTTCGTTTTATTGATGAACATGAGTAGCTAAGCTACTTTTCTAGCCAAAGGGTCATAGATGTTTAATTCTCCACGAATTGTGAGGTCTAATTGACTTGTATTTATTCTATTCTTTGCTTTCGGGTATTCATATATCTTCTAATCGTTTCGTCATTATTATCTTTGTTGATTGGTATGAATAGAGCTCTTCTACTCAATTAGCAAGTTAATATATTGTCAACTAGCACGTCAAATCCGTAATTGTTTGATTGTTTCTAGTCTTAGTGATGCAATAACATGTTCGGTTTATAAAAGAGATGATCGAATTCATGTTATGGAGGTGTGTGATCATGTTTAAATAGGTTATCTTATAATCAACTGGCATGAATTGGTGGTCTCTCTAGATCTTAATGCTATTGATAGATTAAATCCTAAGCGCTTGTCTAAGGGTTGTTTAATCAATAAGAGAAATAATTCAAAGCGCTTGTCTGAGGTTATCGAGGAAGTAAGGAGAGATAGGTTGTTAGAGCTTGTTAATAACCATAACCAGTTTATCTAGAACTAAGAATAGAGAACATTTGCATCGATGATCAATTCCTTGAATTAAACTATCTTGATTCCTTTGGCTAGGCTTTTTATCAATATACAACTTTCTTATCTTGTTTAACTTTGTTCAATTCACAAACCAACCCCCCCCCCCCCCCCCCCCCCCTATTTTCCTTTTCCTTTTATTCTCCTTGAATAGAAATAAGTTTAAACCAATCTCTGTGGATTCGACCCTACTCACCACTATATGCAAATCATATAATTGTCTAAGAGTAGGTTTTATTTTTGTTGGATTGAACACGCCAATGCTGTAGGCGGATTCCCAGGACAGCCACAAAGGAAATATGATCCCTATTCAAACACTTACAATCCTGGATGGAGGGATCACCCTAACTTCAGATATGGCAATAAACCACAAACTTCCAACAATTCCAACCCAAGCCATCAAACCAAGTATCACAGGCTCCTTCCACTTCAGGTATGTCCCTTGAGGAAATTGCTAAATCACTTGCCGTTAATACAAAACAATTTCAGGATGAGACAAAGCAGAGCATCCACAACTTGGAAAATCAGGTAAGTCAACTTGCTTCTTCTCTAAATAGGTTGGAAACTCAAGGTAAGTTACCTTCTCAAACCGTCACAAATCCAAAGCAAAGTGCTAATGCAATTACCTTGAGAAGTGGAACGAAATTGAAAGGGATCAAATGAGGAGAATCACCGAACTAATCCTGAGGTAGAGACTGAGAAAGAAACTCCAACTCCAAGCCAGCAAACAATCAGATCAAAGGACCCCTCATTGAACCACCAAAGGTCATGACAACAGCACCTCCTTTCCCTTCCAGACTAGCAAAATCCAAGAATGAAGCTGAAGAAAAAGAGATTCTTGACACTTTTCGCAAAGTTGAGGTAAACATTCCCTTGCTGGATGCTATTAAGCAAGTACCTCGTTATGCTAAATTTCTAAAAGAATTGTGCACTAACAAAAGAAAGCTGAAAGGTAATGAAAAGATTAGTGTAGGTGAGAATGTTTCAAGCTATTCTTCAAAAGAAGCTTCCTCCTAAATGTAAGGATCCAGGTATGTTTACTATTCCTTGCAAAATAGGTAACCTTGGAATCACTAAAGCTATGTGTGATTTAGGCACTTCAATCAATGTTATGCCTTTGTCTGTTTATCAATGTTTAAATGTTGGCCCCCTAAAGGAAACAGGCGTTATTGTTCAACTTGCTGATAGGTCCAATGTTTATCCTAAGGGAGTTCTAGAAGATGTTTTAGTACAAGTTAATGGTTTGGTTTTCCCCGCAGATTTTTACGTGCTTGACATGGAAAATGATGATTCTTGTAATTCATTGATGATATTATTAGGGAGACCATTTCTTAAGACATCTAGAACAAAAATCGATGTACATGATGGTAACCTCACTATGGAATTTGATGGTGAAGTGATTAAATTTAACATTTATGATGCCATGAAATATCCTAGTGACATCTCACCCGTTTTTGTTGTTGATGTTATTGACCCATTAACACAGACTACATTTGATTTGATAGATGATGATGAGTTGAAAGTTGTACTTAATAAGAGTCTTAACGATTCATGCATTGACAACTCTTAAGGAGAAGTTTGTAATATCCTCTGATTTGGCAGGATAAGATTTGGGAGTTGGAATCATTAAAACCTATCAGGTATGATGTGTCCTACATTCATTTACCCCCTTCTAACACAAAACTTCTTCCTTCTATTGTGCAGGCACCGAAGCTAGAATTAAAACCCCTACCCGAACATCTAAAATATATTTTCTTAGGAGAAAAGGAGACTCTTGCTGTGATAGTCTCCAACAAGCTAAGTACTTTAGAAGAAGAAAAGTTGATTCGGGTGTTGAGGGAGTACAAAGAAGCCATTGGATGGTCCATAGCTGATATCAAAGGACTAAGCCCCTCCACCTGCATGCACAAGATTTTGATGGAAGATAATTGCAAACCTTCAAGAGAAGTTCAGCATCGTTTGAATCCACCTATGATGGAGGTAGTTAAGAAAGAGATCTTGAAACTTCTTGATGCAGGTATGATCTATCCAATTTCCGACAGCAAATGGGTAAGTCCGATCCAAGTTGTTCTAAAGAAAACAGGCTTAACTGTGATTGAAAACTCCGATGGTGAGTTAATTCCTACTCGGGTTCAGAATGGATGGAGGGTTTGTGTTGATTACAGGAAGTTAAACGCGTCAACTCGGAAAGGACCACTTCCCTCTTCCTTTTCTTGATTAGATGCTTGAACGTTTGGCTGGCCATTCTCACTATTGTTGTCTTGATGGTTATTCAGGTTTTCATCAAATTCCAGTGGCACTGGAAGATCAAGAGAAGACCACTTTCACTTGTCCATTCGGTACTTTTGCGTATCGAAGGATGCCTTTTGGGCTCTGTAATGCCCCAGCCACATTCCAAAGATGTATGGTTAGTATATTTTCAGATTATGTGGAGAATATTATAGAAGTTTTCATGGATGACTTTACCGTTTATGGTAATTCTTTTGATTCATGTTTGACTAACCTTACAAAAGTGCTTCAAAGATGTATAGATAAGAATCTAGTGTTGAATTATGAAAAATGTCACTTTATGGTTGAACAAAGTCTCATTTTAGGCCATATAGTATCTTCTAAGGGGCTTGAAGTCGATAAAGCTAAGGTAGAAACTGATTAAATCTTTACCTTACCCTGTAAGTGTACGGGAAATTCGGTCTTTTCTTGGGAGTGCAGGATTCTATCGACGCTTCATCAAGGATTTCTCCCAAGATTACTCAATCCTTATGTCGATTGCTACAAAAAGAAGTGACATTTGAGTTCGATGAGGCCTGCAAGAACGCTTTTGACACACTGAGGGACAAGTTAACTTCTGCTCCAATCATCCAACCACCCGACTGGACCCTTCCCTTTGAAATCATGTGTGATGCGAGCAACTATGCAGTTGGAGCAGTTCTTGGCCAAGAGTTGGGAGAGCTTCTCATGCCATTTATTATGCTTCCAGAACTTTAGATAATGCTCAATGCAACTATTCCACAACGGAAAAAGAACTCTTGGCTGTTGTTTTTGCATTAGAAAAATTCAGATCATATTTACTTGGTACTAAGGTAATTGTTTACTCTGATCATGCAGCTCTTAAATACCTGCTCGCGAAGAAGGAGGCAAAACCAAGACTTATTCGATGGATACTCCTCTTACAAGAGTTCGATCTGGAGATACGTGATAGGAAAGGCTCAGAAAACTTAGTTGCCGACCCACCTCAGTCGAATTCCTATCAGTGAAGGGTCCACACAAATACAAGATGATTTTCCATATGAGTATCTCTTTTCTATTCAAAAGACAATTCCATGGTATGCTGATATTGTCTATTATTTGGTTACTAAGACACTACCAAGTGATTTGTCTAGGGCTCAAAAAGATAAAATTAAAAGTGATGCTAAGTATTATGTATGGGATGATCCATATTTGTGGAAACATTGTGCTGATCAAATCATTAGAAGGTGTATTTCTCAAGACGATATTCCTTCTATCTTGCAATTTTGTCACTCATATGCATGTGGTGGACATTTTGGCCCTAAGAGGACAGCTCAAAAGGTATTAGGGTGTGGTTTGTTTTGGCCTACAATGTTTCGTAACTCTTTTATGTTTTGTAAGTCTTGTGAACGATGTCAAAAGATTGGGAACTTAGGACGTAGAGATCAAATGCCACTTACCCCTATTCTTGCTTGTGAAATATTTGATATATGGGGTATTGACTTCATGGGTCCTTTTCCTCCTTCCTTCGGTAATGTTTACATCCTTCTTGCTGTGGATTATGTTTCAAAATGGGTGGAAGCCAAAGCGACTCGAACTAATGATGCTAAAGTTGTTGTGGATTTTGTTAAATCTCATATTTTTGCTAGGTTCGGGACACCAAAGGCTGTTATTAGTGATCGTGGCACACACTTTTGTAATAGGATAGTGGAAACTCTACTAAAAAAATACAGGGTCACTCATCGCACTTCCACCGCATACCACCCTCAAACCAATGGATTGGCAGAAGTCTCAAATCGAGAAATCAAGTCTATTCTGGAAAAAACCGTCAATCCAAGCAGGAAGGACTGGAGCACAAGACTTGAGGATGCATTATGGGCCTACCGGACAGCTTACAAGACCCCTATAGGTATGTCTCCTTACCGTTTAATATTTGGCAAACCCTGTCATCTCCCTGTGGAGCTGGAACATAAGGCGTATTGGGCTGTAAAACAATGTAACATGCGAATGGATGAGGCGGGTGAACACAGAAAACTTCAATTACAAGAACTTGAGGAGATTCGAAGAGAAGCTTATGAGAGTACTAAAATCTACAAGGAAAAAACAAGGATTTTCATGATCAAATGATTTCCCGAAAGAATTTTTCTGTAGGTCAAAAAGTATTACTTTACCATTCTCGATTGAAATTGTTTCCTGGCAAACTACAATCACGGTGGATTGGCCCTTTTGTTATCACTAACATATTTTCCCATAGTGCAGTTGAGATCGCAAGCCTTGAAACTGGTAAGACCTTCAAAGTCAATGGTCATCGCTTGAAACCTTTTTATGAAGGATTTCAAGTATGTAATATTGAAGAAACCAGTTTAACTCACCCCGAGTATTGTGATTGATGACAGGAACGTCTAGCCAAAGACGTTAAAGAAAGGCGCTTCATGGGAGGCAACCCATGTAAAAAAAAAAAAAAAAACAAGTTTTGTTTTGCATTAGTTTTGGTTTGTTTTAGTTTTGTTTTGTTTTAGTTTAGTTTGTTTTGATTTTAGTGTAGTTTTGAACTCTTTGGATCGGCTGCAGCAAGGATACATATCATTAGATGACACTTTCCATAGCTTAAAGGGAGCACTCCAATACCAGGGAAGTACCAATATTTCCTTTCTCTTATTCTCTAATGTCCTTTGTGTTGTTTAATTCCTCTTCAATTGTGCTGAATTAGGAACAGTGAGGACACTATTCAAGCTAAGTGTAGGGGAGAGGATAATAAAATATAGAGAATAGAGAACTAACTTATACTCTGAATGTTTGTCCTTAAGCAATTTTAAGCCAAAGTTTTCAAAATTATCATGAAATCTAGAGATTGTACTAAATGTTGTAATAAGCATCTATAAAATGTGAAATTGACTTGTTCAAATGTTTTACTCACCCATTGCTGTGATTAGAATACATGGTTAAAATTAAGTAGTGAAATCTTTAAGAAACAAATTTACTTTGTATTTAGCTTTAGAATTGGAAGTCTAAGAGTAAGTTGAGTCCCTAAGTGAAAAATAAACAAGTTTACTTCTAGGTTATATTAGCTATTGTATACTCTTTGAAGTTGTTTGTAAAGCAATCATAACACTTAGTGAAAAAAAAAAAAAAAGCATAGCCATTACTCCAATGATTCAACTAATTGAGTTAAGAGTATTCAAACTTGAATGTTAGAGTGAGGAAGAGTCCGTAGGGGTATCTCAAAACCCGGTCACTTGAGTGATGAGCTCAGGATGTTGCCAACTCAATGAACTCACTATAACGATAAGGGCGAAAAAGGCAAAAGTTCATGAAAAGAAGCGGGCAAAAACCCGTCAAAATAGATGCTTGAATAAATCAAAAGAACATGAATGTGAACATTCATTGAATAAAACAAAAATGTACAAAAGGGAGAATATCTAGCAAAGAGCTTATACCATATGCTTTTACTTTATACTGCAAGGATTATATGCTTGATAATATCCAATGAAGTTTAATTGGGTGTTTTTCCTTAGTGGATTAAGTATTTACTTTTGGAATAAAAATTCTTTTGCTAAACATGAGGATTAAAGTTTGTTTTGTTTAGAATAGCTATTGAATTTTGTCCATAGTAATTTGATCACAGGAAACCAGTTTGGTTCAAGTAGTAGACATTAAATTACAAGTCATGATTACAAATGAATAGATGCTTGGAATGATGAAAAGAAAGTTTGTATAATCTATGATAGATTTCTCAATTGATTTGATGCAATTGCTTGAGGACAAGCAAGAGTTTAAGTGTGGGGGAATTTGATAGAGCCATTTTATACTCAATCTTTATAGTATAAATTGTATTAAATTATTATTGATTTTATAGAAATCATAAGGAAATGGTACTTTAATTCTATCATCGTGATAAATCAGGTTAAATGGAGTTAAGGATGCTAATTCAAGTATTTTAGAGAAGTCATCTACAACTTGGATCAAGACAAGGAATTACACCACCGGAGGAAGCACAGTTTGAGGCACGGCCAAGGTTCAAACCGTGTTACACACTGGACAAGAAGGCGAAAATGAGGACTTTGAACAGAGAGAGACACAGCTTAAGGAACGGTCGTGGTGGAAGCCGTAGGAGAAACCGTGCTTGGAGCCATGGTGGAAGCTAGGTGTGCCAAGGAGAAGAAAGCGTGGAACATCAACCAGATGAAGGCACGGCTTGAAATCTAGCCATGGGTGTAACTGTGGTACACACTAGACACGAATGAAGACTTGAAGATTATGCACAAATGAAGGCACGGCTTGAAATCTGGCCGTGTGTGTAACCGTGGTTCACACTGGGCACGGATGAAGACTTGAAGAATATGCACAGAGGATGGCACGGCTTGACCCACGGCCGTGTGGTAGGGCGTGCCAGGCAGACGAATCTTCACTTCTCGAAATCTACTTGGAAAAGGAAAGATATTTTCGTATCTTGCTAGCAAAAGATCACATGCTATCCATCTAATAATATAAATAGAGCCAACCCTAGAGGGTTAGGGCAACCTTTTGAACTTTTGATCTTGGAATCTTGGATCTTGAAGAAGGAAACGCGAAGGCAGAGCAGGCAACCGGGTTCATTATGTTTCTATCTTTTATTTTCGTTTTATTGATGAACATGAGTAGCTAAGCTACTTTTCTAGCCAAAGGGTCATAGATGTTTAATTCTCCACGAATTGTGAGGTCTAATTGACTTGTATTTATTCTATTCTTTGCTTTCGGGTATTCATATATCTTCTAATCGTTTTGTCATTATTATCTTTGTTGATTGGTATGAATAGAGCTCTTCTACTTAATTAGCAAGTTAATATATTGTCAACTAGCACGTCAAATCCGTAATTGTTTGATTGTTCTAGTCTTAGTGACGCAATAACATGTTTGGTTATAAAAGAGATGATCGAATTCATGTTATGGAGGTGTGTGATCATGTTTAAATAGGTTATCTTATAATCTACTGGCATGAATTAGTGGTCTCTCTAGATCTTAATGCTATTGATAGATTAAATCCTAAGCGTTTGTCTAAGGGTTGTTTAATCAATAAGAGAAATAATTCAAAGCGCTTGTCTGAGGTTATCGAGGAAGTAAGGAGAGATAGGTTGCTAGAGCTTGTTAAATAACCATAACCAGTTTATCTAGAACTAAGAATAGAGAACATTTGCATCGATGATCAATTCCTTGAATTAAACTATCTTGATTCCTTTGGCTAGGCTTTTTATCAATATACAACTTTCTTATCTTGTTTTAACTTTGTTCAATTCACAAACCAACCCCCCCCCCCCCCCCCCCCATTTTCCTTTTCCTTTTATTCTCCTTGAATAGAAATAAGTTTAACCAATCTCTGTGGATTCGACCCTACTCACCACTATATGCAAATCATATAATTGTCTAGGAGTAGGTTTTATTTTTGTTGGATTCGACACCCATCAAATTTGGTTTCTTTGAATCAATAATGATTGTTGTTTAATTTCTTTGAATGATCATGTTTTTGCTTGGCATAAACGACTAGGACACGTTAATTTTAATCACTTAGAAAAATTATCTAAAAAGGATATTATTAAAGGATTACCTAAGATAAATATTAAACAAGATGTGAAATGTGATACTTGCTTAAAGAATAAAATGGTTTCTGTCTCTCATCAAAGTAAAAATGTAATTTCAACTAAGAGACCACTTGAATTATTGCATCTTGATCTTTTTGGACCTACTAGAGTCTTAAGCATGGGTGGAAGCAAACATGGACTTGTTATTGTTGATGATTTTTCAAGATACACATGGGCTATATTCTTGCGACACAAAAGAGATACCTTTGATTCTTTTCAAAAGTTTGCAAAACAAATACAAAATGAAAAGAGAGTTTCCATAATTAGTCTTCGAACTGATCACGGAACAGAATTTCAAAATGCAATTTCAAAATGCAAGTTTTTTAAACTTTTGTGAAGAACATGGTACATCTCATAATTTCTCAGCTCCATACACTCCTCAACAAAATGGAGTAGTGGAACGCAAAAATAGAACTTTACAAGAGATGACTAGATCTATGTTAAATGAAAGTGGAATTGCTAAGTATTTTTGGGCAGAAGCAGTTTCTACAGCTTGCTATATCATCAATAGAGTTTTCATTCGATCCATGACATCAAAGACTGCTTATGAGATGTTTCGAGGTAAGAAACCTAACGTTTCATATTTTCATATCTTTGGATCTAAATGCTTTGTGAAAAAGAATCCACTCAACCTTGGTAAGTTTGATGAAAGATCTGAAGAAGCTATTTTCTTAGGATATTCTCAAAATAGTCGTGCTTATCGTTTTTTCAATAAATCATCAAAAACTATTGAAGAATTAATAAATGTTAAATTTATTGAGGATTTAAAGGATGTTGATTCTGATGAAGAAAAGGACTCCAATTCTAAAGCAGAAGTTAGTTCAGAACCTAAGTCAAAAGCACCTGCTGTTAACATTCGAGGATTTGGTCATCCAGAACCTATTTCAGAGGCAAATACAGAAGGTACTTCAGAAGTTGTAAGATTTGAACAAGAGGCTTCTAAAGCTTGGAGGTATAAGTCTGCACATCTTCTGATCAAATAATAGGCAATATTCAATCGGTGTTAAAACAAGAGCTAATCTACAAAATCTTGAAAATCATTTTGTGTTGTTATTTGAAATTGAACCTAGTAATATGGAAGAAGCTTTAAATGATGAAAATTGGATTATATCTATGCAAGAAGAATTAAATCAATTTCAAAGAAACAATGTATGGAATTTAGTTCCTAGACCTAGAGGAAAGTCTATAATTGAAACTAAATGGGTGTTTAAAAATAAATTAGATGAAGATGGTAAAATTAAAGAAATAAAGCAAGATTAGTAGCTAAAGGTTATTCACAAGAAGAAGGAATAGATTTTGATGAAACATATGCACCTGTTGCTAGACTAGAAGCAATACGGTTAATGCTTGCATATGCATCTTATAAGGATTTTAAAGTTTTTCAAATGGATGTAAAAAGTGCATTTTTAAATGGCTTTATAAAAGAAGAAGTTTATGTAGAACAACCACTTGGTTTTGAAGATCCTTTCAAATCAGACTATGTTTTTAAATTAAATAAAGCACTATATGGTTTGAAACAAGCTCCAAGAGCTTGGTATGAAAGATTGAGTATGTTTTTGATCTCTAAAGGTTTTCATAGAGGAAAAGTTGACACTACTTTATTCTTGAAAACTTTTGATAATGATATCTTAGTTGTACAAATATATGTGGATGATATTATCTTTGGATCTACTAAAGAATTGTTGTGTCAAGAATTTGCTGAGACCATGCAAGCAGAATTTGAAATGTCAATGATGGGAGAGTTGACATTCTTTTTGGGGCTTCAAATAAAACAAACAAAAGAAGGAATTTTTGTTCATCAAGAAAAATACACAAAACAAATATTGAAGAAATTTGGATATGATGGATGCAAAAAGGTTACAACACCTATGAGTACTTCATCAAGGTTAGACTCTGACTTAAATGGAAAGAAGGTAAGTGAAAAACTTTATAGGAGTCTTATAGGTTCTTTATTGTACTTGACTGCATCTAGACCTGATATTTTGTTCAGTGTGTGTTTGTGTGCTAGATTTCAAGCTGCACTAATAGAAATTCATTTATCAACTGTAAAGCGAATTTTCAAATACCTAGTTAATACTTCAAATTTAGGCATTTGGTATCCTAAAAATCATAATTTTGATCTAATAGGATATTCTAATGCAGATTATGCTGGTTGTAAAATTGATAGAAAAAGCACCTCTGGTACTTGTCAATTCCTAGGTGATAAATTAATTTCTTGGTCTTCTAAAAAACAAAACTCTGTTGCTCTATCCACAGCTGAAGCTGAATATGTTTCTATTGGTAATTGCTGTGCACAAGTTTTATGGATAAAACAACAATTGAATGATTATGGAATAAATTTTAAAACTGTGCCAATTAAATGTGACAACACGAGTGCAATAAATTTGACAAAAAATCCAGTACATCATTCTAGGTCAAAACACATAGAAATTAGACATCATTTTATTAGAGATCATGTGCATAATGGAAATATAAATGTTGAATTTGTGCCAACCGATAATCAATTTGCAGACATTTTTACTAAACCTCTTGAAAAGGTAAAATTTGAATTTATTAGAAATGAATTAGGAATTTGTAACCCTTTTTGAATATTTTTTCTCCCCAAAACCTTTAATATTTGAAAATCAGTATTCGTATAAAATATTTTTTTTCTCTTCATTTGTTTCCTTCCTTCTCTAATTTCCTTTCTTCGCAATCTGTTCTTTTTCTCTCTTTATTTTCCTTCTCTCTCATTGTAACTCCAATGGCGCCTAAATCTTCAGAACGTCTCAAACAAAAATCCTTCAAAACAAAATCTTCCAACAAGCCTTTAGTGATTCATGATGAATCTTCAAATTCTTCGGAAAAATACCAAGAACCTTCAATAGAGGAAAATCCGAGTTCCCCTAACTCCGAATCTATCATAGGTTCCAAGAAAATTTCCAAAAGAAAACGAGTTGCATCGTCTTCAAAAGGGAATGAAAAGGTGACTCAAGAAACCTCTCCGCTCAAGAAAATAACCAAGGAGCAAACGAAACAAAAGAATGTACCAAGTTTGAAACCCTCAAATTCAAAATCTCTATGAAGGAAGAAAAACGAGGTGTGTTCTTGTAGTTTTGTGGATTTTATTTCTTTACTAGTAATGGATTTTACTGGAATGAACTGTTAGAACCCATAGGATGCATGGAACTTTGCTCTACTCAAGTTCTAGTTTATGGCGAGTGTGTTAAAGAATTTTATGGAAGTTTAAGTCTTTCGGAAGGGAATATTTTAGTTTCCAGGGTATGTGATCAAGACATTACAATTTCTAGGGCAGATGTAATTAAATGTCTACACCTACATGATGTAAATGATGATGTAGAGATTACGAACATGCCTAGGAATGATCTATTTGCTGCTATAAATGGAGGCTTACAAATGGATTACGGAAAAGAAGCAATGGTCATTGATTTCGAGTTGTTTCCTCGAATCATACACAAGATCATTGTTAAATGTCTATGTCCAAAGAAGGGCAGTTCTACTTCAATGTCCATAGAACATGCTCAAATTATCTATGCGATGATTAATAAAAAGAATGTGGGCATGGCTTCTAGAGTCATTGATCAAATATGGAGAAATAAAGAAAGTTTGGTGTTTGGGAATATACTCATGCAGTTGTTTGTGTTTAAAGGGATAGTTTTGCCTACCAGCTCTTCTAAACCTATTAAGTTAAAGAGGATAGGTAAAGAAGTTTTTCATCATATGTCGATCTTTGTTAAAGATTGTTTGTGGTATGCGAATGATGGTGCACATTTTGTCCATCAAAGGCATATGAAAAGAATTGTTCCTTTTGGAACTTCTTCAATATCTGTTCAAGAAGGAGGTTCAGAACCTAGTTTAGAACCTAGAACAGAGTTTGAAACAGATCATGGGAAGAAACCATATGCTGATGAGGCTGGGAAGAGTGGAACAAAAGAATTTATATCCACTGTTGATTTGGAACAAATGAAGAATGTTATTCAAGAAAGTTTGAAACATGAGTTATCAGATTTAGTTAAGATAGCTTTGACAGATGAAGTTTCAGTTCTTCAACGGTCTGATCTTAGGAGACTAGAAGCAATGGAGTTACAAGTTTAAACAAACTTCTGATATTCTTTCTGATGTCAAGAAAAATTCTGAGAAAATGCTTACCGATCTCCATCACTATAGAATTCTCTATGATGAGTTTAGTGCGAGAGTCAAGCAAGATTTATCTAACAATGTGATTGCTTTTGACAAGTTTGTCTCTCAAGTGAGGAAGATAGGAGATTCAGTTACTAACTCCTTCAAGACTTTGGACTCCAAGACGGATGAAACCTCCCAATATGTCACAAGTCTTCATGGTGAAATCAAACTGTTCTTATCCCACAAATTTCCAGATTATATTCGCTCTAGCGCCCATATCATCGACTTGGATACTTCACCAGAGAAACCTTCTTCTACCAAACCTTCCACCACTCCCTCTACCTCTCGAGTCACAAGATCCAGAAAATCTTAGTTCTTTGTCTTAAATTTTGTTTTGGAATCAAGTTGTAAAAGACTACTTTGATCTTTTATGCATCGATTAAGGGGGAGTTATTCCTTTTGCTGTTAAAAAAAAGGGGAGAATGATTCTATTTTGATCAATACTGCTTATAATGATTCTATATGAATGATTCTATATTGCTTATGAGTGCTTATGATCAATGTGTTTATGATCAATGCAATTATAATGATTCTATTGTGCTTAAGATGCTTTTCTGACATGAAAGTTGTTTCTATATTTTGTTTATCTAATGGTGTTTTGTTATCATAAAAAAGCGGGAGAATGTTAAGTTCTCTAATTTAGTTTTGATGTTAACAAAAGAGGAATAATGTGTAACAAATGAAGATAGTGCGTAATTTTTCTAAAATTGAACAAGGAGACAAAAGCTTGTTCAGAACCTTCAAAAGTATTATATAGACTATTTTTGTTCTGACAGAAGGTGTTTCAGAAGTTGTGTAGTGTATCCGTAGTTATCGTGTTAATCTTTCAGAAGCACTTTGAGAACCTTTACACTAGGAGAACAGTTGATAGGTTTGTTTCAGAAGCACTTTCAAAACCTTCATAACAGGAGGACAGTTAACAGGTTTGCTTCAGAAGCACTTTCAGAACCGTTCATGTCTGTCATGAATTTTTCCAGATTACGTTCTAATTTTTATATCGATATTTTTTAATAAATTTCAAGGCCTAGCTCCACGTGTCAAGTATTTTTGGGTAATATACTTGATGTGTTTTACTAAAGTTGGATTTTATATCATGGGGTTTTTAATTTATATAAAGTCTTACAAGATTTTATTCAAAGATTTCATTTTATGATAAAATGAGATCATATAAGATTTACAAGTTTTATCAAAATTTAAATTTAAATATTTGTGCTATATTTTGGGAGATCCAGTAGTTACAAAGATAAGGATAAGAAATATGGTTGTTACATCAAGATATGGTTCCACAACGTGAGGGATATCTTCAACAAACTTGATTCAAGAGATATATCCAAAGAAGATCTCGGTCAAACTAATTTATCCAAGCTTATCCTCATCAACAATATCACGGAATGCAGATTCTCTCCAACAGATTCAACTTATTTTTGAATTACAAAAATTCAAAAATAAATTCAAGATTGTCATGTGGAAAGTAGCCGTTATGTTCTCTTCATATAAGGAGTGTTTAATTCAAATGAAAAAAGAGAGAACGTTGTTGAACAAAAAAAAGAGACACACGAAAAGAAAAGGCTCATACATCTTCAAGCGAAAAATCTTTACATATACATGTGATCTATTATATAGAGGAAATCCGATATTCCTCATTGATGTTGTAATTCCTTTCGAGAATAAGGAATTGTTTGTTGTTTCATCACTATAGTTGAGTGATTAGCTTAGTAAAGAAGCTAGAAAGACTCAACAGTGAGACTTTGCCTTGAAGAGGTTTATGTTGTATATCTTCAATTTGTTTGACATAGTGAAACACAACCGGTATAGATAACCGAGACCCCGGCGTGGAGCTGGAAGAGAGGATTGACGCGCGAGGCGGAACCTCTATAAATATCTGAGCATTCTATTCTTCTCTACTCATTTTATTTACTGCACATTATTGTTCTTCATTATTGTTATTCACGTGATCTTATTAGTCGAGAGTTTTGATTGATTTGCGAAAAAGTGAAACTTTAAGTAATTAATTAATTCACCCCCCCTCTTGATTAATCTAATTGGGACCAACAAGTTATCCACTAATTTACCCACTCTCTTCATTCTTAAGGATCTATAGATTATTTATTTGATCTTTTAAAGATTTCAAGTTTTATTGATTGAATCCTACACCTTTTAGATCATTACTTAATTTTAGAAGTCATCAACTAAATCTCTGTTTGATCACATCTTAATTTCTAAAGATCATCAAAACTTAGTATTCTGACACTACTTACTTATTTTCTTTTGATCAAAACCTAAGCTTCTAGGGATCATCAACCTAAGCTCCTAGAGATCTTCATCTTAAGCTCTAATACCACTTAAGTTGTAATGCCACAGAACTTGGAGTACTATAGCCCACTACTTGTCACTACTACCGAGCGACACGCGAAGGCTCTAAAACTTCAATATACTTCAAAACCCACTCATTTACATTATCCATCATACTGCTATAACCATAATCAAATTAATGACTCATAGATGAGTTATTCCAAATTTCATTATTTAATAGCCACAAAGTCTCAAGCTACAATCTATCTCCATTATTTTAATTTAATAATAAAACATCAATTTACAATAATTCATAATTCTTGTTACTCCTCCTCCACATAGTAATAGTGTTCTCTTCCCATCTCATCCATGTAATGTCCCACCAAGTTTCCATTCTCACCATACTCTAGTTGTTCATCATTTTTGCCTACAACAAAAAAAATATAGGAATAGGGGGTGAGCCTAAGCTTAATACGTGAGTACCATACCTACATGTGCATGATACACCACATTAATATCACATGCATGTATGCAGCATTTATACTCAACACATTCATAATTCAATTCACACATCAACATCAACAATGAATTATAACACATGAGGGTACTCATGACCCTAGTACACACAATATTTGTCCTAGTGGGAACTGCGTCTGTGGGCCCAATCTAACCCTAATGGGAATTGCCATTACGGGCCCTATTTAACCCTAATTTACCTCATATCATTTTGATACATGGCTCCACTAAGGATAACACGGCATACCAATCATCAAGGTACCCGCTAAGGATTTGCCATTATGAGCCCCTAGACCTAGCTAAGCACAAGCAACATATCTTATTCCATTCACATAACACTGCATTACTTCATTATACCACACGATTTACATTATGTCTCAACATTTCATTATTTCACATACAACTCATTATATAGCTTCCTAACAATCACATACAATGATGTGCTCACAACCAAGTCCAAGCACAATCAAATGACTCAAGGAAAACAATTCACAACTCTATTACAAAACCGGTCCAATTGGTTGACAACTCCCGTGAAACCCCTTTGGAAATTTGATGAAAACCAAAGATCAATTGATGTAATTGCGAGCCCTATTTGTAATCTTCACCATATGACAACAAAATTAATTGAAATCCACATGAATTCAAATTAAAATGGATAGGTCAAAACCGTGATATCAACTCCCCCTTCAATTCCAATGCACGCCAACAATAAAATGATATTGATTTCAAGTACTAAAAGAACAATCAATCTTAAATAAGATAATTGTTTACAAATTACATTCACAAATATGTCCAAGAAACTCCAAATCAACCCTAGATATGACTCACTAGAGATGAAATGAAAAACAATAAAGAAAGAAATTGATATAACTCACAATTTCCCCTTGCTGCACTCGCTGCAATTCCAATTATTGGGTTGAAATTGATTAGAGGATTAGAACTAGGATGAACCCTAATTCCCACACGTGAAGTGCTAGTGTTTAATCTGCAAAATGGCCTCCTTAAACCCTACTATAAGCAAGTATTTATACTTGTTATTCCTAGGGTTAGAAAATGGTCAAAATTACAAGTTTGCCACTTTTAAGGTGGCTAGTCCTAAATGAAAATTACAATAAAATGAAAGTGTCCCAAGAGAAAATAAAACATAAAATAGTTCATAAAGCAATTACAAAGTACAAAATATCATAAGTCTTCATGAGCCAATGCTTCGGAGTGGAAACAATCGCAGCGGATCTTTGGTTGTAATTCTGAAGATGTCCCGTGTCCATCAACTAGTTTAGGACATATTGGCATCCCATGGAGAATTACTTTTGTACATGTAAAATTATTTTTCAAATACTTATTAGATGAAAAGAAATGACATAAAATATGAGAGATTTGGATCATCATCCAAATCGAGTTCTGAAAGTGTCGATGGTGCCGGAAATTTTCCCATCATCTCCTCGGGCTTCTGAAAGATTTGCCCTCAAATCTAGAGGATCAGTTTTGGAACTGAACCCTAATGTCTCTGTTGTCCTGCTCTTCCGACTATCAAATGTAATGGATGGAGTTCTGATCTGTTCTTGAAACCTATGTACCTCAGATGGAGTCATTGGCGACAGAACTATGCGAGATTCGCCCACACTGAACATGTAGGTGTTTCTAAACCCATCATGTAACACCCGCCAATCAAACAACCAAGGCCAACCCAACAGTAAATGGAATGCATGCATAGGGACTACATCACACAGGATCTCATCATGATATTTCTGCCCAACATTCACAGGAACCTTAGCCCTAAGTGTAACATACATACTACCTCGATTATCCAGCCAATGCAAGTTGTAAGGGCTAGGATGTGGAATGGTAAACAAATGTAATTTGTCTACCAGTGCAGTAGATATAACATTAGTGCAACTACCACTATCGATGATGAGTACATAAAGGTTACCTCTGATTCTACAAGAAGTGTGAAATATGTTCTCCCTCTGAATGTCACTAGTATCAAGAGATACATTTAGAACCCTGCGTAACACATTAATGGGTAGATATCGTTCACCTGTACACTCCTCATGTGCGTCTGCAGTCTGGTCATCATAATACTCCTGTAGTGTCGTTGGTAAATCTGTAGGCTCAATCTGTTCATGGTCATCCTCAACATCCTCCCCAGTGCCCTCCATAACAGTCATCACCCTCTTATTTGGACAACGTGCTGCCATGCCCAAATCCCATGCATTTAAAGCACTTGATCTGGTGTGCCTTTCCACTAGTAAATCCTGGAACAGTCTACCTCACATTTGGAGTCATTACCTCTTTACCCTTCCAAGTAGGTAAATTTTCTCTAATAATATTTAGGGTAGTTTTGTCCATTGCCTTCACTGCCTCAACTACCGCTTTTGTTCCCCCTGATCGACCGTCAGCTGATATGAGTCTAGTAATAGCATTGGGCCTACTGCTCAGAGCCCTAAACAAGTAGGACCTCCTTTGTCTCTCTACTTTCAAGGCCAACTAAATGGCTTCATCAAGTGTACTATAGCGCTGTAGCTCAACAACACACGCTATTTCATATTTCAAACCTGAGATGAAGTGTGCTACGGTTTGTTCTGGAGGTTCAATGGATCCACACCTAATCATGAGGGTTTCAAACTCCTGCACATAATCATCCACTATTTTGCCTCCCTGCCTCAAGGTCTGCAGTCGCATAAACAGTTCCTATTTGTAGTGCTCAGGAATGAACCTTTTTCTCAATACCCTTTTCATATCCCTCCAGGTCTAAATCTCAGCCTCTCCATCCCTACGCCTACTGATAATCAGATTCTTCCATCATAATGCAGCATACCCCATAAACTCAACAGCAGCCAATCGGACCCTGGTACTATCATCGATCTCATAACATTCAAAGAGACCCTCAACCTTGTCCTCCCAATCTAAATAATCATCAGTTGATCCCTTGCCATCATAAAAAGGCATCTGCAGTTTCACATATTCTAAGCCCCAAGGCGGCCTGAAATCCCTATTTTGATATGGGTTTGCCCCAAAATTATCATCCCTTTCTTCCCTGTATAGAAGATGCTCCTCACCCATCCTTCTATTCAGATTTCCATCTCCCACTACTCTGTCTCGATGAAGATTCTATGGAGCTACCCAAGGTGGTGCCTATTGGTTTACCACTGGTGGTTATGGTAATGTCATTCTGTCAATTCTAGTTGCCAGAGTAGCAACTACGGTAGTAAGATCCTGGAGCTGTTCTTCCAAAGTTCTCCTATCTGCAACATTATGACCCTGATCTCCACCAACCTGACTATTGGCTTCATCGCTAATTCCCCCATTCATGCTATCATTCGACATAGTTGTAGATCCAGTATATTGATCCTCAAAGACAATTTGAAGCAAGGAAACACACCTCACAACCACACTTCCTTTAACGCCACACAATAGAAACTACAAAAGGAAAACAAACAAATCCACTTAACTTCACAAGTATGCTATTACAACCTACGTGTAGCACTCTTCTCCACAACACATTAACACATCACGGTGTAACATTTATATAATTCACCTCCAAATGCAACACTCATAATCCCCTTTTTAATCAACACACACACAACACCATACACACACTATTTGCTTAACACACCAATGCAATGCCACACACACACCTTTTCTATACACGGTGCTTAACAAATTCAATCACCACAACAATAATATTTCCCACTCCTTTCAAGTCACGATGCAAACAATATTTTTTTTTTTTTAAATTCCACAAATCACTCCTTCACAAACAACTCCCATGGCAACAACACAAAATTGCACTCCACTTCCACGGCAATAATAACAAACGACAACAACAACAAATACACTCCACTTCCACGGTAATGATAACAAGATATACTCCACTTTCCACAAGTTTTAATCTGCAACTTAACAAATAGGCAGCAATTCAAATTTGAATTTCAACCACTTCACTAATTGCAATCCTTCCTCAATTGGTAAGAAATGAATTTCAAATTCAAACAAACACTCATTAACTCCACAACTTAATTGATGTGTTTGAATTCAAATAGATTCCTTACTATCCACACAATGCAAATCTGTAAAATATACTTCCCCAATTTCGAATTTGCATAAAGGATTCACAACAACACACTCCACAAGCTTCTACAAACAACAAGCTAATCACGGTATGAATGGGCAAGTTTCAAGTTCGAAAATGTTGAATTAACAACACACTTCTACTCTCCTTCCCTTCCACGAAAATGATCAACCATAAGAAGCTACAACAAACCCTTCAATTCAACTTCAACAAATAGCAAATTCAATTCTCAATCAAGACAATTTCACAACTCAATTCACAATACAATTTCGGTTCACAACTGAAGAACCCTAATTGAGCGCGATGATCAAGAATCCAACCAACACTTAACCCCTTCTCTTAACTTGTGCTCTGATACCAAAAGATGATGTGCTCAAAACCAAGTCCAAGAACAATCAAATGACTCAAGGAAAATAATTCACAACTCTATTACAAAACTGGTCCAATTGGTTGACAACTCACGTGAAATCCCTTTGGAAATTTGATGAAAACCAAAGATCAACTGATGTAATTGCGATCCCTATTTGTAATCTTCACCATATGACAACAAAATTAATTGAAATCCACGTGAATTCAAATCAAAATGGATGGGTCAAAACCGTGATATCAACTCCCCCTTCAATTCCAATGCATGCCAACAATAAAATGATATTGATTTTAAGTACTAAAAGAACAATCAATCTTAAACAAGATAATTGTTCACAAATTACATTCACAAATATGTCCAAGAAACTCCAAATCAACCCTAGATATGACTCACTAGAGATGAAATGAAAAACAACAAAGAAAGAAATCGATATGACTCACAATTTCCCTTGCTGCACTCGCCACAATTCCAATTCTTGTGTTGGAATTGATAAGAGGATTAGAACTAGGATGAGCCCTAATTCCCACACGTGAAGTGCTAGTGTTTAATCTGCAAAATGGCCTCCTCAAACCCTACTATAAGCAAGTATTTATACTTGCTACTCCTAGGGTCAGAAAATGGTCAAAATTACAAGTTTGCCACTTTTAAGGTGGCTAGTCCTAAATGAAAATTACAATAAAATGAAAGTGTCCCAAGAGAAAATACAACATAAAATAGTTCATAAAGCAATTACAAAGTACAAAATATCATAAGTCTTCATAAGCCAATGCTTCGGAGTGGAAACAATCGCAGCGGATCTTTGATTGTAATTCTGAAGATGTCCCGTGTCCATCGACTAGTTTAGGACATATTGGCATCCCATGGAGAATTATTTTTGTACCTGTAAGATTATTTTTCAAATACTTATTAGATGAAAAGAAATAACATAAAATATGAGAGATTTTGATCATCATCCAAATCGAGTTCTGAAAGTGTCGATGGTGCCGGAAATTTTCCCATCATACAACAAACAAAGTAAATACATTCCTGGAATCCTAATCTTAAGCACTTCTTCTCCCAAACTTAAGCTAATTCAATATCTAAATAATTAACAACACATTAATCTTAGTATTAATCTAACATAATATAACTCTCCTAATTCTCCTTAATCTATTAGGTTATCTAAGGTTATACTAATTGCCTCGGTTGTGTGAAACTTGGTTAATTAAGAAGATAATTTGATATATATCGGTAATGTTCATCACTTAATACGGCCATGTTGGAGGTTGTGTTGCTCAACACGGGCTAGTACATGACTGTGTTAGGGGTTGTGTATCTCTCGATGAGAATTGGCTTCAACACAATTGGAACACAGTCGTGTTGAGAGGTCGTGTTTCTCTTAACTCAACACGGTCGAAACATGACCATATTGGGAGGTTGTGTATCTCTTGGCTTGACTTTTGGACTCAACACGGTTAAAACACGACCGTGTTGGATGGTCATGTATCTCTCGGTACACTTTGTAAATCAACACGAGAGCAACACAACCGTGTTAAATGGTCATGTATCCCTCGGTTCGTTTTTCAAACCCTTATTTTTCTACCCTTAATTCGTCCAATCTCCTCATTTCCTACTTTTAAGCTTAAGTAAATCCAAAAATACACATTATAATCTCTTACTTGATCTGAATTTCGCTTGAAACTCCAAATCCAACAACTCCTATGCTTATTCAATTTGTCTTCAGGCTCGATTCCTATGAACAACCAAATGGATTTCATAGATGAGTCTCCTCTTAATAAAATATGTATTGAAATAACTAAAACCGTACATTTTTGCTTTGCTACACTACCCCTACGGATTACTTTAAGTCATCTTAGACAAGCTCTCTCTCTTTGTGTCACTTAGTTTCTCTAAGTGGTTAGAATCGTAAAAGTGTGTAGAAAAGAAAGAAACCCTAGGTTAGTTTCACATTTATAGTCCCGCTAGGAAAAAACGAAACCGCCCCTTATCCCACATGTTCATTTACGACCTTGCCACTCGTTATATTTTTACACATTTATTTTTTTATATAAAAAAATAATGTGTATTATACAATGACTCTCAATAAAGCTCCTAAAGTTCTATTTACTACTTTGATTTGATCATCAATCTGATGATGACATGAAGTACTAAATAATAATTTGGTTCTCATGCTCATCCATAAGGTCTTCCAAAATATAACCGAAGAACTTAACATCCTGGTCAAAAACAATAAAATGAGGGACCCCATGAAGTCATACTATCTCCTGTAAAAATAGCTTTGCTACGTAAATTACATCATCAGTCTTTTAGAATGGCACATAGTGAGCCATTTTACTAAACTTGTCAACCACCACTAATATGGAATCTTTACCCCTCTATGTTTTAGAAGCCCTAACATAAAGTCCATGTTCAATTCTACCCATGGCTTCATAGGCATAGAAAGAAGCATATATAATTCCTAGGTTCAACTCTTAGCCCTTTTACATACTGCACATGCCCTTAACACCTTATGCGTGTTCTTAGCTATCCTAAGCTAATAAAAATGTTCCTATAACATCTCCAATGTTCAGTGCTTTCCAAAGTGACCAAAAAGTCCACCAAAGTGAGCCTCTCATATCAATAACTCCCCTGATGATTCTTGAAGAACACAAAGTTTTCTAAATTGAAACAAATACCCTCAATCATGTGATATCGATCCATAACCACTCCCCTACAACAAGCTTCTATGACAAAATGAAAATCTTTGTCATGTACATACTACTTTATTATCTACCTGATGCCTAATAGTTAGCTTACATATTACTTAATAAGGAATGTCGTATAGATGATGCAACAACTACTACATTAGAACTTCCCTACCTATATTTAATAGTATATGTAAAAGATTCTAAAAATTTAATCCATCTAGTATGCCACTTAGATTACTTTGACACCTTAGGTACTTTAAATATTAATGATCAGTATAAATAACACTTTAAGTAAGAGATAATGCTGCCATACCATTAAAACGTGAATCAAGGAGTAAAGCTCCTTATCAAACACTGAATAATTAAGTGTTGCTCCATGTAGCTTTTCACTAAAATAGGCAGTAGGTTAATGCTTTTGTATTAGCATTGCACCAATACTTACACTAGATGCATCACATTCAAACTTAAACACCTTCTCAAAGTCAGGAAGTACTAACACTAGCACAATAGTTAATTTCTACTTAATTAACTCAAAACTCTCTTATGTTGCCTTGTTCCATTAGAATGTTAAGCAAAGCCATAATCATGAGAAAATCACGACTAGGGTGTTGATAGATGGAGGTCGGTCCATGAAAACTACGAACCTCTAACGTGTTCATCGAAATCGACCACTCAATGATAGCCTTAATCTTCTTATCATCAACCTAAATCCCATCTCCTAAGACGATATATCTTCAAAACACTACCTCCCGATGGCCAAAAATACATTTCTTCATACTAACATAAAGTTTATCCTATCTAAGCACCATAAAAACTTATTTTAGATGTCTTATATGACTATCTAAGTTGGACTATAAACCAAAACATCATTGAAATAAATGACCACAAATTTACCTAAAAACTCTCAAAAATCAACCTCATGAACATACTAAGAGCATTAGTTAACTCAAAAAGCATCATTGTCCACTTATATAAGCCATGTTGGGTTTTAAAAACAGTTTTCCATTCATCTCCAACTTTCATCCTAATTTGGTAGTATCTTCTTTTCAAATCAATCTTAGAAAAGATGTGAGTCCCATGTAGTTCGTCTAACATATCACTTAATCGAGGTATAAGATACCTATATTTCACTATAATTCTATTGGTAGCCCAGCTATCCACACACATCTACAAACTTCAATCCTTTTTGTGCACCAATAGAGCTAGAATTGAACACAGGTTCATACTCTCTCTAAAAAATCCTTTCTCTAGAAGTTCATCTACCTGCCATTTAAATTCCTTAGCCTCCTCAAGGTTTATCCTATAGGTTACCTAGTTTGGCAATGTCACTCCTAACACCAAGTTAATCTAGCACTTGATACCCATCAAAGGAGGTAACCCCTTAGGGAGCTCATTTAGAAAAAAACATCTCGAAACTACTTCAATAGCTGCTAAACCTCTTCTAGTATGGTAATACTATCACCGATACTCAAAGCTTACCGATCATGTAATAAAAGGATCATGCTACCTCCATTCAACTCTCACTCTACCCCTCCTTGAGTCAACAACACGAACTCTCTCTTTAGTAAATTTATTTCAAAATATATCTCCCACACTACAGCCACACTCTTAGGAAATAACAAGATCCTCTTACCATCCTTGAGCATAGAATAAGTATTCTTTTAACCCACATGAATCACATCTCTATCAAATAGCCATGGTTGCCCCTACATGATGTGCCTAATTCCACTAAGAAGCACAATCAAAAGACTTAAGAAAAAACAATCTCAAGTCAAAGTGAAAACCGGATCCACAAGGGCTAATTCACGTGAACCCTAATGAAGATACAAGGAAATCCAAATGTTCAATGATGCAATTGTGAAACCTCAATGATAATATCTTCTAAAAACACCCTAGTCTCATATAATCCACGAAAATATTCCACAAATTTAAAAGAAAAACCTCAATTCCAAGAACTCATTTCCAATAGTGAAGAACACGTTTTCAAGGGAATTCTTCAATTAAGATTCGAATTCAATTGCAAAGTATATTAAATAAACTCAAGAATTCGACAATAATAAGAGGTAATTCTGACCAAGAACTACCTCAATTCAACCCTAAATATGACACACTAGAGAATAAAAGAAATCACAACAAATTGAAATTGATACAACTCACAATTTCAAGGTGTTGCACTCGCTACAATTTCAACTCTTGGGATTGAAATTGATAAGAGCTTAGATGAAAATTAGGAACCCTAATTCTCACGTGTAGAAGATGTGTTTGATCTGCAAAATAAGCCTCCTCAAACCCTCTCTTAAGCAAGTATTTATACTTGCTACTCCTAAGGTTAAAAAGTGCTCAAAATTGCAAGTTTGCCACTTTTAAGGTGGCTAACCCTAAATGAAAATTACAAGGAAATAAAAGTGTCCCAAAACCAAAATACAACCAAAATAGTTCAATAAAAAATTACAAGATACAAAATAACATAAGTCTTCATGATCCAATGCCTCGGAATAGAGAACAATCACAGCGGGTCTTTGATTGTTATCCTGAAAAATGTTCTATGTCCAACTGAAGTTGTAGGACATTTTGGCATCCCATGGAGAATTATAATTGTACCTGTAAGATTATTCTCAAATTTTATTAGAAATAAAGACATATGGTAAAATATGAGCAATTTGGATCATCATCCAAATTGAGTTCTGAAAAGGTTGACAAAGTCAGAAATTTTCCCATCACTACAATATATGTGAAGCATTCATTGACACCACATCTACAACACCTTATCATAATATTTATTAGGGAGGGAAATAGTATAGATACCTATTTAGTAACATAAATGGAGCCCTTATCATTCATCCAACGAAATTGATGTGGCTAGGGATGGGGAATAGTGGGTAACTTTATGATGAGAGCCATGAAGATGGAATGTAGATCCTCTTGAAGTGCCACCTAGACTTATCACAAGAACTCGAATGAAATGATTCAAGGAAGCACCTAACGGGCTGATAAAGGATATCTAAGAAGCCGGAAAAGAGTGGAGCAACCATGAGAATGACCTTGCATTTGTACAAGTCATTCAAGGAGATCATCAAAGCTATCGGCCTTGACAACGCTGGCTTAAACGTTGCCGGCCTTGAACCGGCGTTGTAATTAGAGCGCGACAGAGGGACTACGCTGGCCTACTACGTCGCCGGCCTATATACCCGGCGTACATCCTACGCCGCCGACTTTCATTGCTTGTTTGTTGTTTTTCTATGACTTTATTATGTTATGTCGTTTTGGGCTTTTGTTTTTACGAGTTGTAAACCCTAATATAAGCTGCTAGGGTTGGAAAACAAAACATAGAACATACATATAACAATGAATAACACAATTTGAGAGAATTCCTCTCTTGTTTCTCTAAAGAACTTCTCTTAAACTTATCGGATCTTTTCCGTGGCGTTCAAACCCGACTTATCAATCAGTCTTTCATCCCGATTGTGGCGTCAACAGAATATACCAAGGTTCTTGCCTCACCTATAGGCAACAGGTCACGGTTCCACTTTGATTGTTTTGGCATCTTGGGTTGCAAATTCCAAACGTATTGGTATAAGGTTTCGTCACACGTGAGCATAGTTCGTATCAGTTTGGTATCAGAGCCTAGGTTTGTTAAACATCAATTCGGTTTGAGAAAGGTAACATCAAAACCCTAACTCCAATCGTTCATATCAATTGTTCATATCAATTTTCGTATTACCGTCGCTTCATACTCAAGTCCATAGTGTTAATTGTTCTTGAGTAGTGTAGTTCATCCTATTAATCTTGTTAAAAAAAAACGTGAACAAAAGAATGAAAACAAAGACAACAAAAAGAAAGAATAAAGAAAATTCCAGCCTGGAGAGTTTGTTCTTGAATTCTACGGAAGAATTTGGTGTAGTTTGGATTAGTTCCAAGAGAATTGAGAAGAGGGATTAGTGAGTTGATAACATTGCTGTTGTGAGAATACACGAGTGATTGAGGGCTATCCTTCTTTGAGTGAAACACGTGAGGGAGTGAATCGTGAGGCTTAATCCTATATATTTATGTTAGTACTAACCTTTATTGCAGGAACTATGTCGAGGCAACATTCTCCTGAAGGTGAGAGGGGGAGGTTTGATGCTAGGTTAGTGATTGAGGCGTTGAGGAGTGAGATGAAGAGGATGTTTCAAGAGGGAATGGAACAAATTCATGAGACGATGGAGCAAAAACTAGAGCAATCTAAAAACGTCTTTCAAAGGTGTAAGAGGGAGAGTTGTTCTAAGAGAGGACAAAGGGGTGGAGATGAAATTTCTGATGATGAATTTGATGAACCTTCTATCGGGAGTTATAGAGGTTATGGTGGTAGGAATAGAGGAACTAGGGATTGGGAAGATAGAGGAGATAGGAATAGAGAGGATAATCAATTGAGTAGTATAAAGATGAAGATTCCTCCTTTCTAAGGGAAGAATGATCCCGAGGCATACTTAAAGTGGGAGAAGAAGGTAGAGATGGTGTTTGATTGTCACAATTATAGTAGGAGAAAGAAAGTGAAGCTTGCTGCCATTGAGTTTTCAGATTATGCCATAGTGTGGTGGGATCAACTGATGTTGAATAGAAGAAGGAGTGGTGAACCACCCATTGAGTCTTGGGAAGAGATGAAGAGGGTGATGAAGAAGCGGTTTGTTCCTGCTTACTACTATCGTGACTTGCACAACAAATTGCAAACTCTTAAGTAGGGAAGCCGAAGTGTAGATGAATATTTCAAGGAGATGGAGGTTACTATGATTAGAGCAAATGTTGAGGAGGATAGAGAGGCTATCATGGCTAGATTTCTTGCTGGGTTGAATAGAGAGATACAAAATGTAGTAGAATTGCAGCATTATGTGGAATTGGAAGATATGGTTCACATGGCTATAAAGGTTGAGAACCAACATAGGAGGAAAGGTAGTAGTACTGCACAGTTTCAACAGAGTGCTGGTTCATCTACTTGGAAGACTAACCAATGGAAGAAGAAAGAAAAGTCTTTACCCACCAAGCCAAAAGGAGAGCAGAAGCAAGCGAGTTCTACTCCTGGTAATCAAGGTAAGCCTGATTCTTCTACTCCTAGAAATCGTGACATTAAATGTTTTAAATGCCAAGGCAAAGGTCATATTGCTAGTCAATGTCCGAATAGACGTGTTATGATTCTGCGTGATGATGGTGAGTATGAGACTGAGGGGGATAGTGAAGATAATGATATGCCTCCATTGGAGGATGCTAATGATGACGAGAAGCCTGCAGCAGGGAAGTTAGTGGCAGTAGTTAAGCGAGCTTTGAATGTGCAGGTGAAGGAGGAAGAAGAGGTGCAACAAGAAAATATCTTTCATACTATATGTTATCTAGGTGACTATATTTGCAGTTTGATCATTGATGGGGAGAGTTGCACTAATGTAGTGAGTATTTTCATTGTTGAGAGGTTGGGGCTCAAGACCACTAAACACCCTAGCCCATATAAATTGCAGTGGCTGAATGATAGTGGCGAGACTAAGGTGAGTAAGCAAGCCTTAATTGCTTTTCGCATTGGTAGGTATGAGGATGAGGTGTTATGCGATGTAGTGCCGATGCAGGCGTGTCATGTGTTGTTGGGGAGGCCATGGCAGTTTGACTGGAAGGTTATTCATGATAGTTGTTTTAACAAGTATACACTTGTTCACCATGGCAAAAGCTATAATCTTAAACCCTTAACACCTAAACAGGTGTATGAGGATCAGATGCAGTTACAGCAATCTTTTGCAAAATACAAGGTGAGTGAAAACCAGAGGGAGAGTGAGAGAGTAAAAGTCATAGAAAAAGAAAAAGAACACAAAAGTCAATATCAAAAGCGAAAAGAGAGGAAGGCTGGAAAGAGTGTGAGAGGTCAAGTTGAGGGGGGATCAACTTTAGTGGTGAGTGAAAAGGAGAGTGCAGCCTTGCAAAAGGAGAGTTGTGTGGCAAGAGTTAGTGCCGTGAGGAGAGTGTTAGTGATGAAGCAACCTATGTTGTTACTGGTTTTTAAGAAAACTTGTTTGAATACTAACGAACTTTTTAACTCTTTGCCTAGTGTGGTTGTGTCTATTGTGCAAGACTTTGAAGATGTTTTCCCTGAGGAGATTCCAAAAGGGTTACCACCTATTCGTGGTATTGAGCACCAGATTAACCTTGTACCCGGAGCATCTATTCCAAACAAGCCAGCTTATAGGAGCAATCCAGAGGAGACAAAGGAACTTCAAAGGTAGGTTAATGACTTGATGGAGAAAGGGTACGTGAGAGAAAGCATGAGCCCATGTGCAATGCCTGTGATTTTGGTGCCTAAGAAGGATGGCTCATGGAGAATGTGTGCTGATTGCCACGCCATTAACAACATCACGGTAAAGTATCATCATCCCATTCCTCGCTTAGATGACATGTTAGATGAGTTACATGGGTCTAGTATCTTTTTCCAAAATTGATTTGAAAAGCAGAAATCACCAAATTAGAATGAAAGAACGTGATGAATGGAAAACCGCATTTAAGACAAAATATGGATTATATGAGTGGTTAGTAATGCCTTTCGGTTTAACTAACGCACCTAGTACTTCTATGAGACTTATGAACCATGTTTTGAGGACTTTTATTGGCAAATTTGTGGTTGTCTATTTTGATGATATCCTCATTTACAGCAAGAGTTTGGAAGACCATATATCTCACTTGAAGGATGTTTTGGAAGTGCTTCTAAAGGAGCAATTATATGCTAACCTCAAAAAGTGCACTTTTTGCATAGACAAACTTGTGTTTCTTGGTTTTATTGTTAGTGCACAAGGAATACAAGTTGATGAAGAGAAGATTTGTGCAATCCAAGAATGGCCTAGTCCAACTAATGTAAGTAATGTTCGAAGTTTCCATGGATTAGCGAGCTTTTACAAGAGGTTTGTGAAGGATTTCAGCACCATTGTAGCACCATTTACTGAAGTAATCAAGAAGAACGTGGGGTTCAGATGGGGAGAGCAACAAGAGAAGGCCTTTTAGACGCTTAAAAATAAGCTGACTCATGCGCCATTACTTGCTTTACTTGATTTCTCTAAAACTTTTGAAATTGAGTGTGATGCTTCAGGAATAGGTATTGGAGCAGTTCTCATGCAGGAGAGGAGACCAATTGCATTCTTTAGTGAGAAGCTAAGTAGGGCAACCTTAAACTACCCTACTTATGACGAGTTATATGCATTAGTTCGAGCGCTAGAGACTTGGCAGCACTATCTTTGGCCAAAAGAGTTTGTGATCCACACTGATCATGAATCCTTGAAGTACTTGAAGGAACAACATAAGCTAAACAAAAGGCATGCTCGTTGGGTAGAGTTTATCAAAACATTTCCTTATGTCATCCACTACAAGCAAGGTAAAGAGAATGTTGCTGCTGATGCACTTTCTAGAAGGTATGCCCTTATCTCTACTCTTAGTTCTAGATTGCTTGGTTTTGAGCATATTAAAGAATTGTATGCTGCTGATCGAGATTTTTGTGAAGAGTATGTGCGCTGTGAGAAGAGTGGTCATGGTAAATTTTATAAGCATGAAGGATTCTTGTTTAGGGAGAATAAACTTTGCATTCCGACTTGTTCTTTAAGAGAATTATTAGTGAGGGAGTCTCATGGAGGAGGTTTAATGGGGCATTTTGGAGTAGCTAAAACCTTAGGGGTTTTGCAAGAACACTTCTATTGGCCTCACATGAAACGAGATGTTGAGAGGATTTGTGAGTGGTGTGTCTCTTGTAAGCAAGCAAAGTCTAGAGTCCAACCTCATGGACTTTATACCCCACTTCCCATTCCTTATGAGCCGTGGGTAGACATTTCCATGGATTTTGTATTAGAATTACCCAGGTCTAGGTATGGTCGAGACACTATTTTTGTAGTCATGGATAGGTTTTCTAAGATGGCACATTTCATTCCTTGCCACAAAACAGATGATGCTTGCCATATTGCTAATTTGTTCTTTAGGGAAGTTGTGAGATTGCATGGTATGCCTAGAACAATCGTGTCAGATCGGGATGCTAAGTTTTTGAGCTACTTCTGGAAGACCCTGTAGGCTAAGTTAGGAACTAAGTTATTATTCTCTACTACTTGTCATCCATAGACTGATGGTCAAACTGAGGTAGTAAATCGAACCTTATCTACTTTGTTGAGGGTTGTCATTAAAAAGAACATTAAAAGTTGGGAGGATTGTTTGCCACATGTTGAATTTTCTTATAATCGCACAATGCATTATGCTACTAAGTTTACTCCTTTTGAAATTGTGTATGGTTTTAATCCACTAACTCCTTTGAATTTATTACCCCTTCCTATTTTTGAGTATGTTAATCTAGATGGTAAGAAGAAAGCAAAATTTGTTAAACAGATCCATGAGAAGGCAAGGCTCAACATTGAACGGAGGATAGAACAATATGTGAAACAAGCTAACAAGGGTCGTCAACAAGCTGTCTTTGAACCTGGAGACTGGGTTTGGGTTCACATGCACAAAGAGCGGTTTCCTGTGCAGCATTGATCTAAATTACTTCCTAGAGGCGATAGACCATTCCAAATTCTTGAGTGCATCAATGATAATGCCTACAAGTTAGATTTTCCAGGTGAGTATCAAGTAAGTGCTACTTTTAATGTTACTAATCTGAGTCCTTTTGATGTAGGCGACGATTTGAGGACAAATCCTTTTCAAGGGGAGGGGAATGATGAGAGCCATGATGGGAGTCAAGCTAGAAGATGGAATGTGGATCCTCTTGAAGTGCCACCTGGACCGATCACAAGAACTCGAGCGAAACGATTCAAGGAAGCACTTAACGGGCTGATAAAGGATATCCAAGAAGCCGGAAAAGAGTGGAGCAACCATGAGAATGACCTTGCATTTGTACAAGTCATTCAAGGAGATCATCAAAGCTACCGGCCTTGACAACGCTGGCTTAAATGCTGTCGGCCTTGAACCAGCGTTGCAATTAGAGCGCGACAGAGGGACTACGCCGGCCTATATACCCGGCGTACATCCTACGCCGCCTACTACGCCACCGGCTTTCATTGCCTGTTTGTTATTTTTTCGTGACTTTATTATGTTATGTCGTTTTGGGCTTTTGTTTTTACGAGTTGTAAACCCTAATATAAGCTGCTAGGGTTGGAAAACAGAACATAGAACATACATACAACATTGAATAACACAATTTGAGAGAATTCCTCTCTTGGTTCTCCAAAGAACTTCTCTTGAACTTATCGGATCTTTTCCGTGGCGTTCAAACCCGACTTATCAATCGGTCTTTCATCCCGATTGTGGCGTCAACAGAATATACCAAGGTTCTTGCCTCACCTATAGGCAACGGGTTACGGTTCCACTTTGATTGTTTTAGCATCTTGGGTTGCAAATTCCAAATGTATTGGTATAGGGTTTTGTCACACGTGGGCGTGGTTCCTATCACTTTAGCTTCTCTACCATTGTTGATATACCTAAGAACTAAGTTTCACTTGGATATCAACTAGAAGCTAAGGTAGGTAAAGTGGGTCCTCCTAAATATAGATGAAGTGTGAAAAATGGTGTAATAATGTTAGTAGAAAGTGTAAATAGCCAATGTGGATATAACATGCCATGAGAACTTCCACACAACCTAATCACTACTCAATGTAATGCATGAGCAATAACTAGGGTCACTTGCCACAATCCTTGTTGTAGGGATTAATAAAAGTAAATATTGAGAGTTGGAACTCACAATAAGAAAAGTATATTCTATAATATTCAAGGTTGATTTTGCAATTGAGTACAAAGTGGACTTTTTATAGTAAATTCATTAAGGTGAAGGTTAAAATGGAAGCAAGAAAATAGTACAATCTTAAAAAGGTAAATTACATAACTTAGTATTTTCTAGAAAAGGGTAACATAGTATAAAGAGCACAAAAAGGACAATCTAAAGGTAGTTATTCACTAGGTATAGGTTGGACACATGTCTATGAGCTACTAGTGGCTTCCTCGGTAGACAAAACAATTCTATATGAAACTGGATAGGAATCTCGCTAAATAGGAACAAGTTGAAGGATGGGTTAGTAATGCTCCAAGTAAGTTAGAGGTTATGATGGTAGGTCGGTATAAGCTATCCTAGCCCTATGGTCTGTTAGTGACTTTCCTACTGCTTAGCTTAGGCTACTAGAATCTCCTTACTAGCTTGACCTAAGGGGCTAGGAAGTGGCCTCATGCTCGAAGCTTCAAGTGGAAGGAGCAAAGTGAGAGAGAGATAGTGAGATAATCTAAGAATTGGTAGAGTCCTTGGTCCTAAATGAAAAATACCTTATCTTCAAAAGGCTACCAAAATAGAATCCTTCACATCATGTTCTATATCCCTTGAGTACGAGCTTAGGTGATGGATTCAATATAATGATTCCTATCATCTCCTTAAAGTGACAAAGCATTTGCCCTCAAATCAAAGTGGTTGTTTGATTACTCATTAGCAATATATAGGCTCAAGTCAGTAATGTTGAATGTAGCCAAGACTCTATATCACATGAGTAAGTCAATCTTGTAAACATTGTCATTGATCTTCTAGAGCACCTAAAAGGGGGCCATTTGCTTAAGAGCAAGCTTGTTTATCTAGTGATTAGGAAATCTCTCTTTCCTTACTTGAATCCTCATAAGCTCTAGCTGAAATTGCATAGCTTGCCGACCATGGCTCTATCTTTATTTAGCAACAACCTTTTTAATTTACTCGAAGACCTTTTAATGGAGCTTTTATATTTCTTTTGCCTAGTCGACCCACTCTAGTTTTCCTCAATTGAGCTTGGTATCAATAGCTGGTCAAGAGGCACAATGAGATTATACCAAAAGACAACCTCAAATGGAGACTTACCTATGGTACTATGTGCCAATCTATTGTAAGAAAATTCTACATTGAGTAGACGTAAGTCCCAATCAATAAGATTCTTCCTAATTGTTGCTCGGAGTAAAGACCTTAGTGTCCTACTACCACCTTAGTCTAGCCATCAGTTTACAAATGGCAGGACATACTAAACATGAACTTAGTATAAAGTCTTCACCATAGGGTCTTTTAGAAGAAACTCAAGAATTTTATGTCTCCATCAAACACTATGCTCATCAAATCCCATGCAATCAAACAATTTCCTAAAAGAATATATTAGCAATATAGAAGGTATCATTAGTTTTATGACAAGGAATGTGATGTTCCATTTTGCTAAATGATGTGAGACAAATATACCTATCAAAGTTTATAATATAGAGTATTAAATACGGATATTGTCGCATAAGGATTACAAATACTAATACTAACCTATATCTTATTATCTAATCGGTAAATTATAAGGATTGATTGATCTAAAAACTATAATAAAATATTAACTAAAGAACTAAGATTTTATTGAAATACAAAAAAGCAAAGCAATTTAGAAGGTAAAACTAGTATCTAGACTTTGTTTCCCCTATGAATTATTATGTGACATTAACAAAAATTGTTCAAATCCTTCTTAAATTTCATTAATAAGGAGAATTTCTAATTTAAGCTAATAACTTTCTCAAGCTTATTAACCTTAATCTTAAAATTACCTATTTGAATTTCTTCACAATAGAATAATTCAAAGATCGCATTAAAAACAATAAATTCTCATAACTAATTAAATCTAAAAGAATTATGCAACTTATCTCTAAGACTACATCACTTCTATTCAAACAAGTTAGATCTAATTACACATTAGATTTATCAATCCTAATATATAATATCAAATAGATAAAATAATACTCTAGAAATATTAATCTAATCAAACACCAAGAACACATACATGAATAAAGAAATATAAGAACTCATTGAATAACAAAAATCCCAATCACATAATAAACCTAGGTTCCACAAGTCTAGATACTAAGAAAAATTAAGCCTTAATCATATTGAATACTAAATTCTTCAATGATGTATAAACGTTCATCATCAAGGAAATTAATTAAAACTAAGAAAAACCCTAATTTCTTAAAGTGTAGAAAAGTAGCCCTTTTTTCTCTCTCTAAAAACCCTAAAACAACTTAAAAATAATATCTCCCCTACTTTGATATCAAGTCCTCTTCTATTTATATAATGAGTGTCAAAAACTCTATGTTTCAGGCCAACGCGCCATCCAATACGATCATGCTTCAAGTTGTGTCTAATTTGTTAATCAAAATCATATAACACATGATGCTCCAACAGACACGCCATAGACATGATCATGTGTGAAAGTCGGGTCTAAATCAATCAAATTAGAGAGATACACAACCAATGAACACGGTCGTATCTAGCTCCCATGTAACTTTCTATAAATCTTCAATTCCAATAAGACCAATGAATACGGTCATGTCTAACCCCCATGTAACTTTTTGTAAATCTTCAACTTCAACACAACCTACGAACGTGGTCATGCTTGGGTTGTGTCTAGCTTCAAAACTTTATAAATTCTTCTATTTAGCTCCAAATTGAGTAAAATTAGATTCATTTTCTTCCTTTTTAATTGAATTTTCCATCAAAGCCCTAAAATCAAAATATTACTCAATGAAAATTCAAATTCTTCAAAAACATCCCAAAATCAATGAAAAATATGTTAAATCTCACTTAATATCTATACATATATATATATATATATATATATATATATAATTGATCACTTATCAAACTTCCCCACACTTAAGCATTTGCTTATCCTCAAGAAAATTAATCAAATGAAGTAATCGAACAAAAAATACTTAATCAACTTACTATTATTCAAGAAATTGATCAAAATAATTCTTATTTAACCTTGAAATAGTTTAAGAACCAAAATCTTAATTAACTTGCAGTCTCAAAAGGAAATTAACTATAACTCTTATATGTTTCACTTAATCAATTATCTTAAACATTTGTAAGATTTAAAACTCGAATTATCATCATCTTAATCAAGAAAAAATCATAGATAATTTACCAACTCTTACTAAAATGTATACACCCCTTCTTCGATTTTGCTAAACATTATAATCCATGATAAATATATTCACTCATCCCCTAATCATCTCTCTAGTGTTTTTTCTTCTTTTTTTCCAGGTAGTTTCATAGGTCAGTAAATCCCAAACCAAATGATTTTAAGCTACTAGATTTTAAAATACCCCTTTAAAACATCCACTACCTTTATTTAATAGAGTTTATGACTTATATTTATCCTTAACATGGACTTTTCTTTTGACCCTTTTAGTAAGCTTTCAACCGATAGTCTCGAGTATTTCACTTAAGTTAACAGGCATTATTCTACACAAAAAAGGCACCCATAAGCTTAATTACTAGGGTCAACAAGACCTACTACTAAAATTTATTCAATTTATTTAATTTCATCTCTAATTGTATTAATTTTTCAAGAAATTTTCAAAGGATAAGTATTAACTACTTATTTATCAAGGATTATAACGTTTTAAGAATATCAAAAGGAAAAAATATATATCAAAGTAAAGTCAAAAGAAGTCTATGACTAATTCTTAACTAGTGATGTTATTCAAATTTCTAGCTCTTTAAGTTCAAAGTATGATCAAGTGTTCTATACTACCTAAAGAGTTATTTTCTTTTCAAAATTGCAAGTTAACTTTATGATGGGGGAAGTTGCACCAATGTAGTGAGCAATTTTATTGTTGAGAGGTTGGGGCTCAAAACTGTTAGACACCCTAGTCCATATAAATTGCAGTGGTTGAATGATAGTGATGAGACTAAGGTGAGTAAGCAAGCCTTGATTGGTTTTCGCATTGGTAGATATGAGGATGAGGTGTTATGCGATGTAGTGCCAATGCAAGCATGTCATGTGTTGTTGGGGAGGCCATGGCAATTTGATAGGAAGGCTGTTCATGATGGCTTTACTAACAAGTATACGCTTGTTCACCAAGGGAAAAGTTTTAACCTTAAACCTTTAACACCAAAACAAGTGTATGAGGACCAGTTGCAGCTACAACAGTCTTTTGCAAAACATAAGGTGAGTGAAAAGCAGAGTGAGAGTGAGAGAGCAAAAGACAATGAGAAGAAAAAGGAATATAAAAGTCAAGATCAAAAGGAAAAGGAGAGGAAGGCTGGAAAGAGTGTGAGAGGCCAAGTTGAAGGGGAATCAACTTTGGTGGTGAGTGAAAAGGAGAGGGCAGCCTTGCAAAAGGAGAGTTGTGTGGTAAGAGCGAGTGTAGTGAGCAGAGCGTTAGTGATGAAGCAACCTATGTTGTTTCTGGTTTTTAAGGGAACATGTTTGACTACTAACGAATTATCTAACTCTTTGCCTAGTGTGGTTGTGTCTTTTGTGTAGGACTTTGAAGATGTCTTTCTTGAGGAGATTCCAAAGGGATTACCACCTGTTCATGGTATTGAGCACCAGATTGACCTTGTACCCGAAGCATCAATTCCAAACAAGCCAGCTTACAGGAACACCCCGGAGGAAGCAAAGGAACTCCAAAGGCAAGTTGAAGAATTAATGGAGAAGGGGTACGTGAGGGAGAGCATGAGTTCATGTGCAGTGCTTGTGATTTTGGTGCCTAAGAAGGATGGGACATGGAGAATGTGTGTTGACTGCCGCGCCAGCAACAACATCACGGTAAAGTATCGTCATACTATTCCTTGCTTAGATGACTTCTTAGATTGGTTATATGAGTATAGTGTCATTCCTCATGAGCCTTGGATAAACATGTCCATAGATTTTGTGTTAGGATTATCTAAGCCTAGGCATGGTCGAGATTCTATTTTTGTGGTTGTGGATAGGATTTCTAAAATGGTTCATTTCAGTCCTTGTCATAAAACTGATCATGCTATACACATTGTTGATTTGTTCTTTAGAGAGGTAGTGCATCCGCATGGTATACCTAGGAGCATTGTTAGTGTTCGAGATGAGAAATTTTTGAGTCATTTTTGGAGAGTCTTGTGGGAAAAGTTGGGAACTAAACGGATGTTTTTTACTATCCGTCACCCACAAACTGATGGGCAAATTGAGGTGGTTAATAGGACGTTAATTCAATTGTTAGGGGCAATCATAGAGAAGAACATCAGGACTTGGAAGGATTATCTACCATTTGTGGAGTTTGCATATAATAGGGCTTTACATAGCACTACTCATTGTTCACCATTTGAGATTGTGTTTGGTTTTAACCCACTGGATCCTATTTATTTATTGCCATTGCCACTTAACAAGTTTGTGAGTTTTGAAGCTGATTCTAAGGCAGATTTCGTGAGAAGGCTAAACATTGAGCGAAGAACTGAGCAGTATGTGAAACAAGCCAACAAGGGTTGTCGACAAGCTGTTTTTGAACTTGGAGATTGGATTTGGGTTCACATGCGCAAAGAGCAGATTCCCATACAGCGTAGATCTAAATTACTTCCTAAAGGCGATGGACCAATTCAAATTCTTGAATACATCAATGATATAGCATACAAGAAAGATTTACCAGGTAAGTATTCAGTAAGTGTCACGTTTAATGTTATTGATCTGAGTCCATTTGATGCAGGAAATGATTTGAGGACAAATCCTTTTCAAGAGGAGGGGAATGATGAGATCCGAGATGAGAGCCAAGCCGGAAGAAGAAATGTGGATCCTCTTGAAGTGCCGCCTGGACCGATCATAAGAAATCGAGCAAAATGATTCAAGGAAGCACTTAACGAGTTGATAAAGGTTGTCCATGAAGCCGGAAAGGATTGGAGCAATCATGAAGTTGGAACGGATTGGAACAACCATTGGAAGACCCTTGCTTTTGTACAAGTTATACTGGACACGGGTTGAAGAGGGCGTGTATTTTCAAGGCACGGCCATGTATGAAGTCAAGCAAATCCACAGAAAGATACACGGGCGTGTATGTTGCCAGAGGTTGCACAGAAAAGTACACAGCAAAAGTACACGGGCGTGTATACGACCGTGTATCCCCTGTCGGCCAGCTTGTTCTGTTTCGCGTTTTTATGTCACTTAACTAAACTACGTCGTTTTAGACTTGTTTTTTACACGAATTGTAACCCTAGTATAAAAGCTCCTAAGGTTTAGAACAACTTAGATATACATCATTGAACATTAAACACTTTTGAGGGGCACCTCTCTTAGTTCTTCAAGAACTAAATCGAACTTATCGGATTGATTTCCGTGGCGTTCTTCCCGACTTATCAATCGGTCTTCCATCCCAATTGTGGCGTCTTCACTTTTATACCAAGGTTCTTGCCTCACTTATAGACAACGGGTCGTGGTTTCCACTTTAGGTGTTTGGGCGTCTTAGGCAACGAATTTCTGAACGTATTGGTATTGGGTTTCGTCACGGGTTGGCGTGGTTCGTATCAGAAAGGTACACGGAAAAATAACATGCTCGTGTATTTGGGCGTGTCGAAATATAGAAATCCATAGAAGTTACATGGCCACTCTATAGAACCGTGTACCTGAGCGTGCTAAAATATAGAATTAGACAAAAAGGTACATGGCTAACTATATGACCATGTACCCAGGCATGCTAAATATGCAAAAACACACAAAAAGATACATGACCACTCTACATGACTATGCATCCAACTGTGCTAAAGTATATGACCTAAAGCACAACCATGTACTTAGAAACATTTTGTTACTCGATTTAATTTCTATTTAGACAAATTTACATGCAACTTACACACTTAAAATAACCCTAGAGTAAGAGAAGTAATATGATAATGGTTAGGTGAATAGAAGTGAGAAATTAGATTATTCTTAGACTAGTATTAAAAGTAAACTCTTAACATTTTACAAATTATTGTCTAACCGATAGTCCAGGATAAGTTATGCTTAAGACTATGATTCTAGGTACGTATAACCTTTGTTTTTGTTTGTGATTATTAGAATAGTTGTAAATTAGATTAAGGTAATGGATTGGTTTAAGTTGCTTATCGTACATGCTTACTTAGGGGATCATAGTAGTAGATATTTAGGAGCACCCCAATGATCCTTATGTGACGCTATCTTTAGTGGAGTCGTGCTTGAAAATGATTTGGGTAGGTTAAGGTTTAAGCACTCATGGATGTTGGGGCTCGTAGTGAAAATTCTCAACACCGTATTTTATATTAAGTATCTATATATGTTTAGTGAAGTCATGAGTACCCCATTGGTGTTATGTAGACTTAAGCAAAATAATAACCTATTGTATGATGTTTAGTGTCTACATAAATATATGTGATTTAATTCATGCTTGTTCATGTGTATGTGTTTGCTGGTTATACATATTAGGCATTAGCTCATCTTTTAAGGATATTTTTTTTAGATGCAAGCACAAATGATTACACTAACTAAGATGAGGACCTAGGGTCGAATGTACAAGAGAGGGAGGAAGAAGATTTCTTTTATTACTATGGTAATTAGAGGAAAGGAGAATTAGAGTTATTTATATGTATTGAATAGGGTTGTCTTTTAGAAGATAATGGACTAGTAAACTCTATAAGTTTAATTGTTTTTAGATTCTAATCATAAATGATTGTTAAGATTGTTTCAAGAGTTTGAAGATTGAAATGGGATGTGCTTGTATCATGTTGAAAAGTTTGGGATTATCTAATTGAGATTTATAGGAAATACAAGCTTAAATGGTATTAGAGTAGAGTTAAGAGCGTTAACATGTACTTGCTTGGTAAAGACACATGGTAGGTAGTAGTGCTCTAGGTTTCGAGGCATTATAGCTTAGATAGTATCAAAGCTTAGGTTTAATGATCCTTAGAAACTAGGTGATGATCAATAGGTATAGGTTTCAAACAGTAGAAAGTAAGATATGATCTTTAGAGAAATTAAGCATTTGATCTATAAGATAGTGAGACATAAAAAGAGTAGGCAAAGTTATGGGATGATTGTTTTATTCAGTAATTTATTTTACTATACTTATTGTTTTTATTTGCCATTCTTTTAATTGCTAAGTTAATTGTATATAAGTATACAATTATGTGTAGAGGTATATATGTATATACCAACATATACTAACATTAACATTTGAATTGATACTAACTCTCGAGTCTATTCGATTGTCTTTTCTCAAATAGAATACCTTTAAAAAGAATCACCAGATCAGGCTTAGCAAAAGGTATTGAACGTGACAACCTAAATGAGGGGAACATTTAGGGTCAACAACTACAAGGAGGATAGGATCAAGTAGCAAAATAGACTGCTCAACTTCTGTAAATTGTGAACAATTTTATGGGATTATTAACATAGCAACAACAAGCCCAACTTGTCCTATAGAACAAAACTACAAATGAACCAATAAGCTTTGATAGGTTCATTAGGGTAACAAAGGAGTTCAACCCTAAGGTAGATGACCTAATTGAGGCAGAGGATTGGATGCAGGAGATTGAGAAAACATTTGCTACCTTTCGGGTACTTGAAGATAGGAAGGTGAACTATACTGCGCTTATGCTGAAGAGAATTATAGCAAAATGGTAAGCATCAATTCCCAAACTAGTAGGAGAGTGTATGACTATATGGTGTTTAGGGAACTACTCTATCAAAGGTATTTCCCTAGCAGTTCCGAAAACAGAACGGAGAATGAGTATTATAACTATGAGTAGGTGAGTAGGACAGTGGAAGAATCTAAGGCGAAATTGAATTGCTTAACTCAATTCCTGCCCAAAATGGTTTGTACTTATGATAGATTCAGGGTAAGAAGAACTTTGAGGAGATTGGAGCTAAGTCTCCAACATGAGGTTGAGGCCTTTTAGCTAACAATGTATGCTGAAGTAGTTGATAAAACTAAGTACTTGGAATAGAGCAAAAGAAGGATAGAGAAACTGAGGAACCGCAAAGCATAGATAACTTTGGGTAAGAGACCTAACATAAGTGTGATGAGGTAAGATAAGGGCAAGAGACCCCATTTGTTTCAAGGCAGATCGCAAGTTACTACACCCCCCCCCCCCCCCCCCCCCCCCCCCTTTTTCTATAGATTAGATCAGTGCCTTTGGCACTTCTTACAACAACACCAACCATCAGATGCACAAGTGTTATGGGCCTCATGAATTAAGAAGATGCAAATGGCTAAAGGGTGCATGTTTCTCATATGGGAAGATAGGACATATTAGTAGGCACTGCAATGAGAAGTTAGTTCCATCAATATTCTACCATGTATGTAAACAAAGGGGACACAAGGTAATTAACTATCTTTAGGGGTAAGTACGAAATCAAATAACCTTAGCTCCATAGGCAGCAAGACCTCCAGCAAGGGCATATATTGGTAGACTACAGTTAAGGGGGCTCAAACAATGAGTTCCCACTAAAATGTTCATGATTCAATAGCAGTAGCACCAGTACCTCCCTAATCTGGACACTATTGCAGGTATGTTTCAAGTACACGCCTACAATGCTTATGTGTTATTTGATATTGGTGCTTCTATTTCTTGTGTGTCTAAATCATTTGTAAATGAATGTACGTTGGAAATTGAATGTATGGATGACGAATTGGCTATTATTACTCCTTTGGGAGTTAGAGAGAAGATAGATAGAATCTGCAAAAGAGTGAAAACAGAGATATAGGGTAAGGTAATGCCAACAGATCTCTTGATTCTAGAGATGGTGGTGTTTGACATATTATTAGGAATAAATTGATTTCCTAAATACCATGCCACCATTGATTGTCACAACATGATAGTACATTTCAACATACTTAAGGAAGATTATTTTGAGTACAAGTTGGAAGCTTAAAGACCAATATGATTATCTACTTATGAGTTGTGAGGAAGGAATATGTTAGCAGCTATGACTACTGAAGTTAATGAAGGAATGAAATTGGAAATGGTGCCAATAGTGATAGAATTTCCAAATGTATTTCCATATGACCTTTCTAGTTTATTGATAAGTGTTAGAAGACCCTTAATTCTAGTGCTTATTAGTTATAATTTTATATGGATTCCATGTAAATTGTGAAGAAAAGGGCACTTATATGATTAAATTTTAATTTCAAGTGTTAATGGGGACAAAAGAAAGGTTTAAGGATGATATGAGCAAAGGCGAGGTGAAATTTGGCGAAAAATGAAGAAAATTGATTTTCAGTTTAGCACAACCCATGCAAACACCAATGCTGAATGAAAAAAAATGACCAGTAGCTAATTCTTTTCAACCTTGCCCCGAGCACGGCCGTACTGAACTGGGCAGTGAAAATAACGTGTTTAGAAGTCAGCACGGCCTGGAGCACTGTCGTGCTGACACCTATGCTAAACCCTATTTATGCAGAACTATAAATAGACATCTTATTTTATTTTTTAAGAGAAATTTTTCTTCTGGCTTCGTTTTGAAAACCCTAGGGGAGCATTTCGTGTCTTAAAGAGGGGTAGCATTCCAAATCACAAGAGGAGTTATATTTCAAAGCTGAAAGAAGACGTCTAGAACCAGCGTCCATAGGAGAAGAATGGAATCAAGAAATCAAAAAGAAAAGAAAGAAAGAAGACATCGCGAATTGAATCCAATGGAGAAGACGAAACATCATCAATAATAATTTGACTCTTATCTTTGGAGGGTTTTATTCACATAGGTCTTTTTATCCCATTGATTTTAATTTTGAAAACCATGTGTTGCTAGTTTATTTCAAGCTTGAACCTTATGAAACCCTAATTATCATATGACATTGGATTGATTGTGCAATACATGAATGGTTAATTTTCTCTGAATTTATTCATATTATTTATCATGTTTTGTGATTTAATGTTCGGCCAACATTGAATTTACATTTATTTCTTTTAAGTTGATTAGAAAATCTCTTATTATAATAGATCATATATGGATAAAGAGGCTTGTATGCAATCTAGGGATAGAGAGCATGAGTTTTCTATATTAGGTTGAATTGATATATTCTGACCTAATTGAGGGTCCTAAGGTGTTAATGCAATTCTAATAACGTTAATGAAAGAGGAATCTTTGTTAAAGTACATAGAGTTAAGAATTAATGATTCTGATAGGAACATTGATTTTGTATTAGATACTCCGCGGTTCAGAGATAATTGTCATTTGTTATTTGAAACTTTAAGGATGAAGTCATATGATAATTAGAGGAGTAGTAAGGGTAAGGTGTGTCTTTTATTATTAAATTTACTAAATTTTAATTCTGTGTTTAGTTTAAGTGTTACATTTCTTTGTTAAGTGATTTAATTTAATCGAATTCACTCGAAATTGTGCGGTTGGATAGTGGGTTCATAGTCAGTATTAGTACTCATAGATCCTTAAGGGAACAATATCTGTACCTGAACTCTATACTATTGAACTCGATATGTACGCTTCCCTAATTGATTATAAGGAAGAGTTAAGGTAAAAAGGATTTTTAATTTGTGTTATTATAATCATCAACAAGTTTTTGGAGCCATTGCCGGGGATTCGGCAATATTAGGAAAACTAGACACCTATTAATTTAGCCATTCTTCTTTTTCATACTTGCTCATATTTTCTTGTCTCTTTTGTGCAGTTTAAGACTAAGGGATCATCTCCTTCAAACCTTCTGAAATTTGATCCTGAGGTCAATAGAACTTTCCACTGGAGATTAAAGAGTAATGCACAAGCCGTGATCAAGAGTTTAACTTCCGAAGAGCAGTCAATTAAGGGGGGAAGAAAGCATTTGTTCAAAGAATTTGGAAGAGCTTGAATCTAGAACCGTAGAGACTACCATGGGTGATCAATGCAGGACAATGGTTACGTACACTTAACCTACTTTGGATAGTACTGGTTCATGTGTTGTTCGACCTACCATAGAAGCTAATAACTTCGAAGTTAAGGCTTCTACAATGAACATGATCATGTAATACAGTTAAGCAGAACGGGGTCTCCGATGAGGCATTGAAGTTGCGTATCTTTCCATCTACTTTGAAGGGAAAGGCAAGGTAGTGGTACAATTCACTAGATTGGGCTTCTATCACTACATCGACCCAATTGGCAAAAAATTTTCTAGATTTCTATTTTCCACCATCGAAGACTGCCCAGTTGACGAATGATATCATGTCATTCACTCAACAATATAATGAGACCCTTCATGAAGCTTGGTTGAGGTTTAAGGAACTACTTAGATGGTGTCCATATCATCAGATACCAAATTGGTTACAAGCAGCTAGCTTCTACAATGGGCTAAATTAAAAAACTCGTTAGACAATTGACGTTGCGATTGGTGAGACTATTAATGAGAAGAGTCCTGAAGAGTCTTTGCAACTTTTTGAGAATATGTCCAAGACTAAGTCTCGGGGGAAAGATAGGGGTTCAAGGCAAAGAGCAGCTGGAATACATGAAGTTGATCTTATGACCACAATAATGGCAAAGGTTGATGCTCTTATTTGGAAAGTCGATGGGATGATTGTCTCTCAGCCACCCCAATTTAATCAAGTCAACTCTTCCGATGATATACTTGGTCATGAGCTGGTTGAACAAGTGGACTATGTGGGTAACCCAAGGCAACCTCAAAACGATCCTTACAGTAACACCTATAATCCGAGTTAATGCAATCACCCCAATTTTTCATGGAGTAATCCACCAATCCCTTGGGGTAGTGCACCTTTGCCCGGATTCCAAGGGCCCCTTCCACCATCTCTTCCAGAAAAGAAGTCTAATTTAGAGGACATGTGTTACAGTCCCTAGTCTGTGATCGAGTCACTGGATAATGAACTGAAGATTCTCCTTCCAACAAAGGGTTTTTACCCCTAATCTTCCTCTTTGATGTACCTATAATTGATAATCCAACACAACTCGTCGAAAGGAGCTGTAACCATGAAACTCGTTGAGAGAGTTTCCGATCTCTTGGTTTTTTTTAATAAATTCTGCTTAAAGTTTTATTGCTGAATAACTCCCTATTTATAGGGAAATCTCCTTACAATAATAAAAAAATAAAAGAATTAGAATTCCTAACTAAACAAAGATTAAGATTCCTTAATAGACTCCATTTCCTAATAAAACTCCTACTGCCATAAAATAAGGAAATAACAGAATCGGAAATAACTAAAAATAAGGAAAATATTTTACTTTCAAAATTAACTAAAATTAGACCATCTATGATTCCTTGTTTCGCACGAACTCAGTAACTTACTGATCAAGGATCTTAAACAGTAGTCTTTCTACATCACTCATATGTTTGTCCCATGAATGCATTCGCAACATTACTCCCCTCCTCCACAAAAAGCTTGTCCTCAAGCTTAAAGTCTAGAAATGCTATTTTGAACTCCAAGACATCTTCCCAAGTAGCATCTTCTACCATAACTCTACTCTACTGTACCAAGATTTCCCAACGGCCTCTATTCAATCGAGTCCACAAAATAGCCATAGGACTAATCACAACTTGACCTTCTTCAAGTGGAGGTAGTGTTGGTGACTCATCGGGTATATCACCCTTGAAAGGCTTCAACAATGACATGTGAAAAACATTATGTAGCTTGCAGTCCAAAGGAAGCTCTAGTTGGTATGCTACGATACCAATGCATTTTGCCACCATGAAAGGTCCATAGAACTTGGGTGTAAGTTTATGTGTTAGGTGGCCAACAATTGTCTTTTAGCGATAAGGATGTAAATGCAACCACACATAAGTACCCAGAGAGAATTCCACATCACGATGTCCTTTATCATAGACGGTCTTCATTCGTTACTGTACTTGTTAGAGTTTGGTGTAAATGTCAACTAAAGCTTCATCTTGATCAAGAAATGCTTAATCCACAACATCTACTCGAGAAGTTCTTACAACATATGATGTTAAACTTAGAGGCTCCCTTCCATATACAACTTGAAATGGAGATGTTTTAAGAGCTGTGTGGAAGGAAGTGTTGTAACAAAATTCAACCTAAGGAATCCATTCTACCCACTTCTTAGGTCGGTCTCCAGCAAGGCAACATAAGTACATTTCAATGGTTCGATTAACCACCTCGTTCTGCCTATCAAATTGTGGGTGATATGCAGAAGAGAAATTAAGATTGGCTTTGCATAAATGAAACAACTCCTTCCAAAAGTCATTTGTAAAAAGGACATCTCGATCACTAACAATAGATTCAGGAATGCCATGTAGTCAAACAATATTTTCAAGGAATACCCTTGCAATAGTGCAAGCATTATACGGATGTGCCAATGGAATAAAGTGAGCATATTTTGAGAATCGATTAACCACAACAAATAACACAGTTTTACCCAATGATTTTGGTAACCCGTCAATAAAATCCATCGATATATTTGACCAAACCTGATAAGGTAATTGTAACAGTTACAGTAAACCAGCTGGACTCAAATGTTCAGCTTTATTATGTTAGCACACAAGGCATGTTGTTACGTATTCTTTGATGGTGTTCTTCATGCTAGACCAATAAAAATCCTTGCAAATTCACTGCAATGTCTTCTCCACACCTTTGTGAGTATTATCATAGATTCCTGATAATATAAAACTGATCAAGGAAGAGGTTGTTAATAGGTAAATGTGATCTCAAAAGAATACCATCTCATCACGCAAAGACCAACTTGGTTCTACTATTCCTTACTCAATTCTTGATTTAATTTCCATTAAAGTGGCTGAATTTTGAATCTCTACTCGAATTTCATCGAACAAAATAACCTGCGGTTGCGATATTGGGTACAATAGCCCACAATCTTCCTCACTTCGTGATAAAGAGTTTGTTGTAGTGTTCAATCGGCTAACTTTATATTCCACTTGAAAGTTGAATCCCATTAACTTTTTAAACCAGTGTTGTTGGGGGGATGTGGACAACCATTGTTTAAGTAAATACTTGAGACTAAAGTGATCTATTCGAATGATAAAAGAATGACCCCAAAGGTATGGTCTCTAATGTTAGACTACCTTCACTAACCCGATTAACTCCAACTCATACATTGCAAGTTTAAAATGATGGCTACTAATTTCCTACTAAAAAAGGCAATAGGATGTCCATTTTATTACAAGACTGCTCCTATTCTTACACTAGATGTGTCACATTCAACTATAAACTCTTCCTCAAAATTAGGTAAACTCGATACTAAAGCAGCTATTAAGGCTTTCTTTAGCTCGTTGAAGGAGGCGCGAGCCGCATCATTCCATTAAAAGGCTTATTTCTTTAACATACTCGTCAAGGGGGTAGCAATTTGACTATAATCCTTAATGAATTTTTGGTAATACCTTGTCAAACCTAAGAATCCCCATAAAGCTTTGATAGCTTAAGGTTGAGGCCAATCAGCGACCGCTTGAATTTTACTTACATTGGTGGAAACAGCTCCTGTTGATACCATATAGCCTAAATAGGAGACTTGTCGTTCTCCAAACGAAAACTTTGACTTCTTAAGATAGAGATGATGGGCCCTTAATAGCTCAAAGACAATTTGTAGATGCATCAAATGGCTCTCCCATGAGCTGTTATACACAAGGATATCATAAAAAAAAAAAAGCACAAATTGACGTAAATGGGATCAAAATACCTCGTTCATTAACGCTTGAAAGGTGAAAGGGGCATTGGTTAGTCCAAAGGGCATGACAAGGAACTCAAAATGGTTATGGTGAGTTCAAAAAGCTGTTTTTTCCACATCTTGAGGATCCATTTGAAGCTGATGATAACTAGATCGGAGATCATGCTTAGTAAAAAATTTTGCGCCATGTAACTCATCCAGCAATTCATCAACTACTGGGATGGGAAATTTATCCTTCACAGTTTTATCATTCAGCTCCCGGTAATCAACACGAAATTGCCATGTGCCATCGTGCTTGCAAACTAGCAGTATAGGCGAGGAGAATAGCGAATGACTAGGCTGGATAATGCCTTGCTGTAGCATTTGCTGACATTGTTTTTCAATCTCATCTTTTTGAAAGTGAGGATATCGATAGGGTTGAACCACCACAAGGGGTGTATCTAGCTGTAAATTAATACGATGATCGCATGGTTGGATGGGTGGTAGTCCTATCGACTCTTGAAATAATTCCTCGAAAGCTGCCAATATTTTCTCCAAGTCCCTCTCTTAAGGTTGTGATGCTTGAAGATGATTTATTGTTGAGTGTGAAGGCTACGGTTGTCCCTATAACATAATTGGGTTGCCCACTTTCTCGAAGAGCATTATTAGGGATGTAAAATCCCATAAAACTGGCCCTAATGTTCGTAGCCACTGTATACCTAATACCAAATCAAAACCAGCTAAAGGAATCACATAAAAATCAGCTTTGAAAATGTGATTGGTGATTGAAAATCGTGCGTTGGTGCATTTGCCTAATCCCACAACTTACTCCCTATTTGTTATAGCCACTTTAAGGTTCATTCGGGATTGAATGTGAATTCTTAAGCTTCAAGCTGCTGTCGAACTAATAAAGTTGTGAGTACTATCGGAATCCACCAAACTAGTTAATGGCTGCTCACAAATTATTGCCATTAATTGCATGGTTCTGGTATGTTGTTCAATCGTAATAGTATGCAAAGATATCACTGGAGTACTTTCTTCTTCCTTTGAGTCTTCTTCCTCTATGTCTTCTATTTCTAACCAAAATAGTTTCTTGCATTGATGTCCAGGAACATATTGTTCATCACAATTATAACACAATCCTTAAGCTTTACGAATGGCCATCTCAACTCTTATTAATCTCTTAATAAATAGAGTTGAAGCACTACTTGAATTAGTTGATGCACTGCTAGCAACAGTGACTGATTTTAAATTATTTGAAGTTCCCCTTGAATTGAAGTTGGTGGTAGGATTTACGCCTTTCTTCATGTTTTGGGTGAGTTGCAATTTTCTTTCAAAAGCCCTAGTTAAATTCATGGCATGTAACAAGTTCGGTGGACTGTGCAATTCTACATCAGTGCAAATATTCTCCTTTAATCCTACCGTAAACATGTCGACTTGCTGATCAGCTCGTATCGAGCTTGCTCGTGCTAATAAGGTTTGAAATTCTTGCTAGTGCTCTTCCTCGGAGCTCGCTTGTTTGAGGTTAATTAACTCTCCTAAAGGGTTGCTCCGTAAGGGTAGGCCAAAGCAAAGGGTATAATACTCCTTGAATGTCTTCCATGTCATGTTCGGTTTCTCCTGTTCTATTGGTAAAACCATAATTGGGCCTCCTCAGTCATGTGAAATGCGGCCAGACCAACTTTGTCTCCCTCAACCGTTCTCTGATTAGCAAAGAATTTATCGCACCTATGGATCCACACCAATGGGTCACTTGCTCCATCATAGGTGGGGAAATCTAACTTTGTATACCACGGCACAAAACCCCTTGTTCCTCCGCCATTTATGCCTCCTTCACTACTACTGTTTTCTTCATTAATGTAAGAATTTTGGTTTTGGTTGGAGCCTGCATTACTTATGTCCCTAAATTCAACTCCTTTACCACAGTTGCTTGCACGAAAAGTTTCAAGTTGTTGTGATAATTATTGAAGTTGAGCCGCCATCTATGCCTTTGAAGCAGCCCGCTTCGATTCTACTGTTGCTATTTTAACATCAGTTTGAGATTGGTTTTCATGCAAAAGATTAAATAACTGTCCTTTAACGATGTTCTTATCCATGGTGAGTGGCCCTGATACCAAATTATTATGGTCCCTAGTCTGTGATCGAGTCATCGAACGATGAACCGGAGATTCTCCTTCCAACAAAGGGTTTTTACCCTTGTTCTTCCTCCTTGATGTACCTATAATTGATAATCTAATGCAGCTCGTCGAAGGGAGCTGCAACCTTGAAACTCGTTGAGAGAGAGTTTTCGATCTCTTGGTTTTTTTTAATAAATTTTGCTTAAAGTTTTATTGCTAAATAACTCCCTATTTATAGGGAAATCTCCTCACAATAATAAAAAAAAAAAATAAAAGAACTAGAATTCCTAACTAAATAAGGATTAAGATTCCTCAATGGACTCCATTTCCTAATAAAACTCCTACTACCATAAAATAAGGAAATAACAAAACTGGAAATAACTAAAAATGAGGAAAAGATTTGACTTTCAGAATTAACTAAAATTAGACCACCTAGGATTCCTTGTTTCACACAGATTGGGTAACTTGCTAATCAAGGATCTTATGCAATAGTCTTTATGTGTCATTCATATGTTAGTCCGATGAATGCATCTGCAACAACATGATTGCTAAATTCATTCACACTTCAGAGCAGCACCAACAAGCAATAGATGCTACTTTAAGAAATCATGAGGCTTCTATTCACAATTTGGAAAATCAAGTGGGTCAGATTGCGAAAATGCTCTCAAAAAGACCACAAGGGTCCTTACTTGGAAACACTGAGCTTAATCCTAAGGAGTAGGTAAAAGTAGTGACCCTTAGGAGTGGAAGAGAATTGCAATCTAATACCACTGGAGTGCCAAAGATTGTACAAGAGAAAGAGGTCGAGATTGGACAATATGAGGTTACTGAAAAGGAGAAAGCTATTAGACATAGCAAGGAGATGGATCTTGATAAAGGAAAAGACTCAAGAAAGGCCAAGGCATCGACAATTCAGCCCTACAAGCCACTAATTCCATATCCAAGAAAATTGAAAAGAGATAAGGATCAAGAACACTTCGATAAGTTTTTAGATTTGTTTAAACAATTACATATCAACGTACCATTTGTGGAAGCTCTTGCGCAGATGCCCAGGTATGCAAAGTTCTTGAAAGATTTGCTGTCAAACAAGAAACGACTGGAAGAGATTTCTACTACAGTTATTGAGGCGGAGTATTCAGCTATTTTGCAGAAGAAACTACCCAAGAAGCTCAAGGATCCGGGCAGCTTCACTATTCCATGCCTTATAGGTGAGCAACCTATGGAAAGAGCATTGGCAGACCTTGGAGTGAGCATAAACTTGATGCCCTATTCAGTGTTCAAGTAGCTTAAGCTAGGTGAGCCAAAGCCTACGGTGATGAGTTTGCAGCTGGCAGATCGCTCGGTCAAATTCCCTAAGGGGATCATCGAAGACGTCCTAGTAAAGGTAGAAAAATTCATTTTCCCTATTGATTTTGTAATCTTGGATATAAATGCAGATGTAGAGGTCCCGTTGATTCTAGGACGACCCTCCTTGGCCTCCGCAAGAGCCATAATAGATGTGGCAGATGGGAAATTAGTTCTGAGAGTAGGTAAAGAGTTAGTAGTAACAATCCCAACTGCTTTGAAACAGTCTTTGAATGCTGATGATTCTTGCTATGCTATTGGCGGCGTTGATACGTCAGTGATGAGTTCCATGCAAGAATTACTATGTGGGGATCCTTGGAGTTTAGTTTAACGATTGATGGGGAGGAAGTGATTGAAAGTGTTGAGATCTAAACTGTGATATCTCAGTTGAAAGCTTGTGAGGAATTAGTTTGTCGAAGGGGGTTTGAGAAGATAGAGCCTAGGGAGGAAGTAAGATTGAAACCGTCTGTGGAAGAACCTCTAGAACTTGAGATGAAGCAACTCTTAGAATATCTGGAATATGCTTTTCTGCAGGTTGATTCTAAGCTCCTTGTCATCATTTCAGCTGGTTTGACAAGGAAGCAAAGAGAGAGTTTATTGAGAGTTTTGAGAGAGCATAAGCGGGCTCTTGCTTGGAAGATATCAGACATTAAGAATATTAGCCCTTCATTCTGCACTCATAAAATTCTGCTTGAGGATAATTTTAAACCGATGGTTCAACCTTAGAGAAAGCTAAACCCTAACATGAAGGAAGTTGTAAAAAAGGATGTGATCAAGCTTCTAAATGCAGAGTTAATCTATGATGAGATCCATAATGAGAGTCAATGATAGAGCCATTTTATACTCAATCTTTATAGTATAAATTGTGTTAAATTATTATTGATTTTATAGAAATCATAAGGAAATGGTACTTTAATTCTATCATCGTGATAAATCAGGTTAAATGGAGTCAAGGATGCTAATTCAAGTATTTTAGAGAAGTCATCTACAACTTGGATCAAGACAAGGAATTACACCACCGGAGGAAGCACGGTTTGAGGCACGGCCAAGGTTCAAACCGTGTTACACACTGGAAAAGAAGGCGAAAATGAGGACTTTGAACAGAGAGAGACACGGCTTAAGGCACGGCCGTGGTGGAACCCGTGGGATAAACCGTGCTTGAAGCCGTGGTGGAAGATAGATGTGCCAAGGAGAAGAAAGTGTGGAACATCAACCAGATGAAGACACGGCTTGAAATCTAGCCGTGGGTGTAACCGTGCTACACACTGGACACGGATGAAGACTTGAAGATTATGCACAGACGAAGGCACGGCTTGAAATCTGGCCGTGTGTGTAACCGTGGTTCACACTGGGCGTGGTTGAAGACTTGAAGAATATGCACAGAGGATGGCACGGCTTAACCCACGGCCGTGTGGTGGGGCGTGCCAGGCAGACGTATCTTCACTTCTCGAAATCTACTTGAAAAAGGAAAGATATTTTCGTATCTTGCTAGCAAAAGATCACATGCTATCCATCTAATAGTATAAATAGAGCCAACCCTAGAGGGTTAGGACAACTTTTGATCTTGGATCTTGAAGAAGGAAACGCGGAGGCAGAGCAAGCAACCGGGTTCATTATGTTTCTATCTTTTATTTTCGTTTTATTGATGAACATGTGTAGCTAAGCTACTTTTCTAGCCAAAGGGTCATAGATGTTTAATTCTCCACGAATTGTGAGGTCTAATTGACTTGTATTTATTCTATTCTTTGCTTTCGGGTATTCACATGTCTTCTGATCGTTTTGTCATTATTATCTTTGTTGATTGGTATGAATAGAGCTCTTCTACTCAATTAGCAAGTTAATATATTGTCAACTAGCACGTCAAATCCGTAATTGTTTGATTGTTCTAGTCTTAGTGACGCAATAACACGTTTGGTTATAAAAGAGATGATCGAATTCATGTTATGGAGGTGTGTGATCATGTTTAAATAGGTTATCTTATAATCTACTGGCATGAATTGGTAGTCTCTCTAGATCTTAATGCTATTGATAGATTAAATCCTAAGCGCTTGTCTAAGGGTTGTTTAATCAATAAGAGAAATAATTCAAAGCGCTTGTCCGAGGTTATCGAGGAAGTAAGGAGAGATAGGTTGTTCGAGCTTGTTAATAACCATAACCAATTTATCTAGAACAAGAATAGAGAACATTTGCATCGATGATCAATTCCTAGAATTAAACCATCTTGATTCTTTGGCTAGGCTTTTACCAATATCTGATTTTCTTACCTTGTTTTACTTTATTTGATTCACAAACAAACCCCCCCATTTTCCTTTTTCTTATTGTTCTCTTTGAATAGAAATATCTTTACCAATCCCTGTGGATTCGACCCTACTCACCACTATATGCAAATCATATAATTGTCTAGGAGTAGGTTTTATTTTGTTGGATTCGACACCCATCAAATTTTGGCGCCGTTGCCGGGGATTGGTGTCAAATTTATTTCTATTCTTGTATGACTCGTTCTTCTCAGATAGGTGAACTAACTTATAATCCGGAGATTGAGAAGACTCTAAAGAGGCTGCGACAAGAAGCTAGATCATCCCCCGGACCGAACTTAGTATCGGACTTGTCTGATTCATCCCTTGATTCTGAAAAAGAGGACGACATGGCAAATCTCGAGAGAACCTTAAGGGAGTTGGCTGCACCGGATGTGAATCAACGACCACTTTGTATTCACTACCCCGAACTAGCCGTGGAATTCGAATTGAAATCTGGGTTGATACATCTGCTACCTACATTTCATGGTCTTGAGAATGAAGATCCTCATAAGCATTTGAAAGAGTTCCATATAGTGTGTTCTAGTATGAGGCCGCAAGGAATAACTGACGATCAAATCAAGCTACGTGCTTTTCCATTTTCTTTAAGTACTAAAGCTAAAGATTGGTTGTTTTATTTGCCTCCAGGTTCTATCACCACTTGGACAGATATGGTAAGGCTCTTCTTGGACAAATTCTTCCCCGCATCCAGAGCCGCTGGTATAAGAAGAGAAATTTGTGGTATAAAACAAAGGGACACCGAGACTCTTCATGAGTATTGGGAAAGGTTCAAGCAACTGTGTGCAAGCTGCCCACAACATGGGATATCCGAACAACTCCTCATCCAATATCTCTACGAAGGCCTACTTCCGATGGAAAGAAAGATGATGGATGCTGCAAGTGGAGGCGCCATAGTAAACAAAACCCCTGGTCAAGCTAGGGAATTGACCTCCATTATGGCTGCCAATTCGCAACAATTTGGGTATAGGCATGATGCATCTTCAAGGAAGGTAAATGAGGTAAATGTGTCTAACCTTGAACATCAAATTTCTAATCTTACCTCCCTTGTGCAGCAGCTAGCTCTTGGAAATACCCAACAGGTGAAAGCTTGTGGAATTTGTGCTGCTCCTAGTCATCCGACCGACATGTGTCCCACATTGCAAGATGACAACCATGAACACGCCAATGCTGTAGGCGGATTCCCAGGACAGCCACAAAGGAAATATGATCCCTATTCAAACACTTACAATCCCGGATGGAGGGATCATCCTAACTTCCGATATGGCAATAACCCTCAACATGTCCAACAATTCCAGCCAAAGCCATCACACCACGTACCCCAAGCTCCTTCCACTTCAGGTATGCCCCTTGAGGATATTGTTAAGTCTCTAGCTGTGAATACCAAACAATTTCAGGAGGAAACAAAGCAAAGCATTCAAAACTTGGAGCATCAGGTAAGCCAACTTGCTTCAGCTATCAATAGGTTAGAAACTCAAGGTAAGTTACCTTCTCAAACTATTACAAACCCGAAGCAAAGCGTTAATGCAATTACCTTGAGAAGTGGAACAGAATTGCAGGGATCAAATAAGAAAGGAAATCCGTCTAATCTTGAGGAAGAGACCAAGAAAGAGACTTCGACTCCGAGCCAGCAAGGCGACCAGATTAGCAAGTCTCTAGATGAGCCATCGAAGGTCACATTGATACCACCTCCTTTCCCCTCCAGATTAGCGAAATCCAAGAAGGAAGCGGAAGAAAAAGAGATTCTGGAAACGTTTCGTAAAGTCGAGGTAAATATTCCTTTACTTGATGCAATTAAGCAAATACCTCGCTATGCTAGATTCTTCAAGGACTTGTGCACTAACAAAAGGAAGCTGAAAGGCAATGAAAAGATTAGTGTGAGTGAAAATGTTTCAGCTATTATTCAGAAGAAGCTTCCTCCTAAATGTAAGGACCCAGGTATGTTCGCCATTCCTTGCAAAATAGGTAGTCTTGGAATCGCTAAAGCCATGTGTGATCTAGGAGCTTCTATCAATGTCATGCCTTTGTCTGTTTATCAACGTTTAAATGTTGGTCCTTTAAAGGAAACAGGTATTATTGTTCAACTTGCTGATAGGTCCAATGTTTATCCTGAGGGAGTTCTAGAGGATGTTTTAGTTCAAGTCAATGGGTTGGTTTTTCCTACTGATTTTTATGTGCTTGACATGGATGATAGTGATTCTCATACTTCATCACTGATATTATTAGGGCAACCATTCCTTAAGACTTCTAAAATGAAAATTGATGTAAATGATGGCACCCTCACTATGGAATTTGATGGTGAAGTAATTAGATTTAACATTTATGATGCCATGAAACACCCTAACGATATCTCTCCTGTTTTTGTTGCGGATATTATTAACCCATCACCACAGGCACCAAGGCTGGAATCCAAATCCTTATCCGAATATTTAGCCAGGAACGTCTAGCCAAAGACGTTAAAGAAAGGCGCTTCATGGGAGGCAACCCATGTAAAAAAATAAAAAAAAAGTTTTGTTTTGCATTAGTTTTGGTTTGTTTTAGTTTTGTTTTGTTTTAGTTTAGTGTAGTTTTGAACTCTTTGGATCGGCTGCAGCAAGGATACATATCATTAGATGACACTTTCCAGAGCTTAAAGGGAGCACTCCAATACCAGGGAAGTACCAATATTTCCTTTCTCTTATTCTCTAATGTCCTTTGTGTTGTTAATTCCTCTTCAATTGTGCTGAACTAGGAACAGTGAGGACACTGTTCAAGCTAAGTGTGGGGGAGAGGATAATAAAATATAGAGAATAGAGAACTAACTTATACTCTGAATGTTTGTCCTTAAGCAATTTTAAGCCAAAGTTTTTCAAAATTATCATGAAATCTAGAGATTGTACTAAATGTTGTAATAAGCATCTACAAAATGTGAAATTGACTTGTTCAAATGCTTTACTCACCCACTGCTGTGATTAGAATACATGGTTAAAATTAAGTAGTGAAATCTTTAAGAAACAAATTTACCTTGTATTTAGCTTTAGAATTGGAAGTCTAAGAGTAGGTCGAGTCCTTAAGTGAAAAATAAACAAGTTTACTTCTAGGTTATATTAGCTACTATATACTCTTTGAAAAAAAAAAAAATTCAAAATCAAGCATAGCCATTACTCCAATGATTCAACTAATTGAGTTAAGAGTATTCAAACTTGAATGTTAGAGTGAGGAAGAGTCCGTAGGGGTATCTCAAAACCCGGTCACTTGAGTGATGAGCTCGGGATGTTGCCGACTCAATGAACTCACTATAACGATAAGGGCGAAAAAGGCAAAAGTTCATGAAAAGAAGCGGGCAAAAACCCGTCAAAATAGATGCTTGAATAAATCAAAAGAACATGAATGTGAACATTCATTGAATAAAACAAAGATGTATAAAAGGGAGAATATCTAGCAAAGAGCTTATACCATATGCTTTTACTTTATACTGCAAGGATTATATGCTTGATAATATCCAATGAAGTTTAATTGGGTGTTTTTCCTTAGTGGATTAAGTATTTACTTTTGGAATAAAAATTCTTTTGCTAAACGTGAGGATTAAAGTTTGTTTTGTTTAGATTAGCTATTGAATTTTGTCCAAAGTAATTTGATCACAGGAAACCAATTGGGTTGAAGTAGTAGACATTAAATTACAAGTCATGAATTACAAATGAATAGATACTTGGAATGATGAAAGAAAGCTTGTATAATTTATGACAGATTTCTCAATTGATTTGATGCAATTGCTTGAGGACAAGCAAGAGTTTAAGTGTGGGGGAATTTGATAGAGCCATTTTATACTCAATCTTTATAGTATAAATTGTGTTAAATTATTATTGATTTTATAGAAATCATAAGGAAATGGTACTTTAATTCTATCATCGTGATAAATCAGGTTAAATGGAGTCAAGGATGCTAATTCAAGTATTTTAGAGAAGTCATCTACAACTTGGATCAAGACAAGGAATTACACCACCGGAGGAAGCACGGTTTGAGGCACGGCCAAGGTTTAAACCGTGTTACACACTGGAAAAGAAGGCGAAAATGAGGACTTTGAACAGAGAGAGACACGGCTTAAGGCACGGCCGTGGTGGAACCCGTGGGATAAACCGTGCTTGAAGCCGTGGTGGAAGATAGATGTGCCAAGGAGAAGAAAGTGTGGAACATCAACCAGATGAAGACACGGCTTGAAATCTAGCCGTGGGTGTAACCGTGCTACACACTGGACACGGATGAAGACTTGAAGATTATGCACAGACGAAGGCACGGCTTGAAATCTGGCCGTGTGTGTAACCGTGGTTCACACTGGGCGTGGTTGAAGACTTGAAGAATATGCACAGAGGATGGCACGGCTTAACCCACGGCCGTGTGGTGGGGCGTGCCAGGCAGACGTATCTTCACTTCTCGAAATCTACTTGAAAAAGGAAAGATATTTTCGTATCTTGCTAGCAAAAGATCACATGCTATCCATCTAATAGTATAAATAGAGCCAACCCTAGAGGGTTAGGACAACTTTTGATCTTGGATCTTGAAGAAGGAAACGCGGAGGCAGAGCAAGCAACCGGGTTCATTATGTTTCTATCTTTTATTTTCGTTTTATTGATGAACATGTGTAGCTAAGCTACTTTTCTAGCCAAAGGGTCATAGATGTTTAATTCTCCACGAATTGTGAGGTCTAATTGACTTGTATTTATTCTATTCTTTGCTTTCGGGTATTCACATGTCTTCTGATCGTTTTGTCATTATTATCTTTGTTGATTGGTATGAATAGAGCTCTTCTACTCAATTAGCAAGTTAATATATTGTCAACTAGCACGTCAAATCCGTAATTGTTTGATTGTTCTAGTCTTAGTGACGCAATAACACGTTTGGTTATAAAAGAGATGATCGAATTCATGTTATGGAGGTGTGTGATCATGTTTAAATAGGTTATCTTATAATCTACTGGCATGAATTGGTAGTCTCTCTAGATCTTAATGCTATTGATAGATTAAATCCTAAGCGCTTGTCTAAGGGTTGTTTAATCAATAAGAGAAATAATTCAAAGCGCTTGTCCGAGGTTATCGAGGAAGTAAGGAGAGATAGGTTGTTCGAGCTTGTTAATAACCATAACCAATTTATCTAGAACAAGAATAGAGAACATTTGCATCGATGATCAATTCCTAGAATTAAACCATCTTGATTCTTTGGCTAGGCTTTTACCAATATCTGATTTTCTTACCTTGTTTTACTTTATTTGATTCACAAACAAAACCCCCCCCATTTTCCTTTTTCTTATTGTTCTCTTTGAATAGAAATATCTTTACCAATCCCTGTGGATTCGACCCTACTCACCACTATATGCAAATCATATAATTGTCTAGGAGTAGGTTTTATTTTTGTTGGATTCGACACCCATCAAATTTTGGCGCCGTTGCCGGGGATTGGTGTCAAATTTATTTCTATTCTTGTATGACTCGTTCTTCTCAGATAGGTGAACTAACTTATAATCCGGAGATTGAGAAGACTCTAAAGAGGCTGCGACAAGAAGCTAGATCATCCCCCGGACCGAACTTAGTATCGGACTTGTCTGATTCATCCCTTGATTCTGAAAAAGAGGACGACATGGCAAATCTCGAGAGAACCTTAAGGGAGTTGGCTGCACCGGATGTGAATCAACGACCACTTTGTATTCACTACCCCGAACTAGCCGTGGAATTCGAATTGAAATCTGGGTTGATACATCTGCTACCTACATTTCATGGTCTTGAGAATGAAGATCCTCATAAGCATTTGAAAGAGTTCCATATAGTGTGTTCTAGTATGAGGCCGCAAGGAATAACTGACGATCAAATCAAGCTACGTGCTTTTCCATTTTCTTTAAGTACTAAAGCTAAAGATTGGTTGTTTTATTTGCCTCCAGGTTCTATCACCACTTGGACAGATATGGTAAGGCTCTTCTTGGACAAATTCTTCCCCGCATCCAGAGCCGCTGGTATAAGAAGAGAAATTTGTGGTATAAAACAAAGGGACACCGAGACTCTTCATGAGTATTGGGAAAGGTTCAAGCAACTGTGTGCAAGCTTAGGTTTGGTATCAGAGCTTAGGTTTGTCAAAACATCAGTTTGGTTTGAGGAAGGTAACATCAAAACCCTAACTCTAATCATTCATATCCATTGTTAGCATTCAATTTCGTAGTATTAATTGTCTATTGATAGTGTAGTATCTACTAGTCGATTGTTACAAAAAAAAAAAGGAAGAATCACGACACACAAAAAAGAAAAGAAAAGAGAAACGTGATCAAGAGCAACAACAAAGACAAAAAAAAAATCGGATAAAAAAAAAAGAGGAAATAAATTTACGAACCCTAGAGTTGTTTTGAATTCTACGAAAGGGAATTGGTGTAGTTTGGGTTAGTTCCAAGAGAATTGAGAAGGGGAATTGGTGAGTTGATATCATCATTATTTGTGAGAATACACGAGTGACTATGTGATATCATCATTTGAGCGAAACACGTAAGGGAGTGTATCGTGAGGTTTAATCATATATATATTTGTGTTAATACTAATCTTTTCTGCAGGAACTATGTTGAGGCAACATTCTCCTAAAGGTGAGAGGGGAAGGTTTGATGCTAGGTTAGTGATTGAGGCGTTGAGGGGAGAAATGAAGAGAATGTTTCAGGAGGGAATGGAACAAATTCATGAGACGGTAGAGCAAAGACTAGAACAATCTACAAACGTCTTCCAAGGGCGTAAAAGGGAGAGTCGTTCTAAGAGAGTACAAAGGGGTGGAGATGGAATGTCAGATGATGACTTTGATGAGCCTTCTGTCGGGAGTTATAGAGGTTATAGTGGTCAGAATAGATGAACTAAGGATTGGGAAGATAGAGGAGATAGGAATAGAGAGGATGATCAATTGAGTAGCATAAAGATGAAGATTCCTCCTTTCCAAGGGAAGAATGATCCCGAGGCGTACTTAGAGTGGGAGAAAAAGGTGGAGATGGTGTTTGATTGTCATAACTATAGTGGGAGAAAGAAAGTGAAACTTGCTGCCATTGAGTTTTCAGATTATGCTATAGTGTGGTGGGATCAATTAATGTTGAATAGAAGAAGGAATGGCGAGCCACCTATTGAGTCTTGGGAAGAGATGAAAAGGGTGATGAAGAAACGGTTTGTGCCTGCGTATTACTATCGTGAATTGCACAACAAGTTGCAAACTCTGAGGCAGGGAAGCCGAAGTGTGGATGAGTATTTCAAGGAGATGGAAGTTACTATGATTAGGGCGAATGTAGAGGAGGATAGAGAGGCTACCATGGCTAAGTTTCTTGCTGGGTTGAATAGAGAAATCCAAAATGTTGTGGAATTGCAGCATTATGTAGAATTGGAGGATATGGTTCACATGGCTATAAAGGTTGAGAACCAGCACAAGAGGAAAGGTAGTAGTAATGCACGGTTTCAACAGGGTAATGGTTCATCCACTTGGAAGACTAACCAATGGAAGAAGGAAGAAAAGCCTTTACCTACCAAACCAAAAGGGGAGTTGAGGCAAGCGGGTTCTACTCCGGGTAACCAAGGTAACCCTGATTCTTCTACTTCTAGAAATCGTGACATTAGATGTTTTAAATGCCAAGGTAGAGGCCATATTGCTAGTCAATGTCCAAATAGGCGTGTTATGATTTTGCGTGATGATGGATAGTATGAGACTGAGGGGGATAGTGAAGAAGATGATATGCCTCCATTAGAGGATGCTAGTGATGATGAGGAGTCTGCAATAGGGAGGTTAGTGGCAGTAGTGAAGCGATCTTTGAATGTGCAGGTGAAGGAAGAAGAGGAGGTGCAAAGGGAGAATATATTTCATACTAGATGTTATCTAGGAGATCATATTTGCAGTTTGATCATTGATGGAGGAAGTTGCACCAATGTAGTGAGCAATTTTATTGTTGAGAGGCTGGGGCTCAAAACTGTTAGATACCCTAGTCCATATAAATTGCAGTGGTTGAATGATAGTGGCGAGACTAAGGTGAGTAAGCAAGCCTTGATTGGTTTTTGCATTGGTAGGTATGAGGATGAGGTGTTATGTGATGTAGTGCCAATGCAAGCATGTCATGTGTTGTTGGGGAGGCCATGGCAATTTGATAGGAAGGTTGTTCATGATGGCTTTTCTAACAAGTATACGCTTGTTCACAAGGGGAAAAACTTTAATCTTAAACCTCTAACACCTAAACAGGTGTATGAGGATCAGTTGCAGCTACAATAGTCTTTTGCAAAACATAAGGTGAGTGAAAAGCAGAGGGAGAGTGAGAGAGCAAAAGACAATGAGAAAGAAAAGGAATACAAAAGTCAATATCAAAAGGAAAAAAGAGAGGAAGGTTGGAAAGAGTGTGAGAGACCAAGTTGAAGGGGGATCAACTTTGGTGGTGAGTGAAAAGGAGAGTGCAGCCTTGCAAAAGGAGAGTTGTGTGGCAAGAGCGAGTGTAGTAAGGAGAGCGTTAGTGATGAAGCAACCTATGTTGTTGCTGGTTTTTAAGGAAACATGTCTTAATACTAACGAACTATCTAACTCTTTGCCTAGTGTGGTTGTGTCTATTGTGCAGGACTTTGAAGATGTCTTCCTTGAGGAGATTCCAAAGGGATTACCACCTATTCGTGGTATTGAGCACCAGATTGACCTTGTACCCGGAGCATCGATTCCAAACAAGCCAGCTTATAGGAGCAATCCGGAGGAGACAAAGGAACTCCAAAGGCAGGTCGATGAATTAATGGAGAAGGGGTACGAGAGAGAAAGCATGAGTCCATGTGCAGTGCCTGTGATTTTGGTGCCTAAGAAGGATGGGTCATGGAGAATGTGTGTTGACTGCCGCGCCATCAACAACATCACGGTAAAGTATCATCATCCCATTCCTCGCTTAGATGACATGTTAGATGAGTTACATGGGTCTAGTGTCTTTTCCAAAATTGATCTGAAAAGTGGATATCACCAAATTAGAATGAATGAAGATGATGCTTGCAATATTGCTAATTTGTTCTTTAGGGAAGTTGTGAGATTACATGGTATGACTAGAACAATTGTATCGGATAAAGATGCTAAGTTCTTAAGCTACTTCTAGAAGACCTTGTGGGCTAAGTTAGGAACTAAGTTATTGTTTTCTACTACTTGTCATCCACAGACTGATGGTCAAACTGAGGTAGTAAATCGAACTTTATCTACTTTGTTGAGGGCTGTCATTAAAAAGAATATTAAAAGTTGGGAGGATTGCTTACCGCATGTTGAATTTGCCTATAATCGTACAGTGCATTCTGCTACTAGGTTTACTCCTTTTGAAGTTGTGTATGGTTGTAATTCACTAACTCCTTTGGATTTATCACCTTTGCCTATTTCTGAGTATGTTAATATAGATGGCAAAAAGAAAGCAGAATTTGTTAAACAGATCCATGAGAAGGCAAGGCTAAACATTGAGCGAAGAATAGAGCAGTATGTGAAACAAGCCAACAAGGGTCGTCGACAAGCTGTTTTTGAACCTGGAGATTGGGTTTGGGTTCACATGCGCAAAGAGCGGTTTCCCGTGCAGCGTCGATCTAAACTACTTCCTAGAGGCGATGGACCATTTCAAATTCTTGAGTGCATCAACGATAATGCATACAAGATAGATTTGCCTGGTGAGTATCAAGTAAGTGCCACATTTAATGTTACTGATATGAGTCCTTTTGATGTAGGTGATGATTTGAGAACAAATCCTTTTCAAGAGGAGGGAAATGATGAGATCTATAATGAGAGTTAAGCCGGGAGAAGGAATGTGGATCCTCTTGAAGTGCCGCTTGGACCGATCACAAGAAATCGAGCAAAACGACTCAAGGAAGCACTTAATGGGTTGATAAAGGATGTCCATGAAGCCAGAAAGGATTGGAGCAATCATGAAGTTGAAACGGATTGGAACAACCATAGGAAAACCCTTGCTCTTGTACAAGTTATACCGGATACGGGGTGAAGAGGGTGTGTATTTACAAGGCACGGCCGTGTAGGAATCTCAAAGTTACACAGAATCATACACGGTCATATACACGGCCAAAGGCACGACCATGTATGGAGTCAAGAAAATCTACAGAAAGATACACGACCAGGAGTACACGGTCGTATATGTTGCCAGAATTTGCACAGAAAAGTACACGGCCAAAGTACACGGCCATGTACACGGCCGTGTATCTCCCCGACGCCGGCCTTTTGTGTTGTTTTGTTATTTTACGCACTTATTGAAGTGACGTCGTTTTGGACTTGTATTTTTACAAATTGTAACCCTAGTATAAAGCTCTTAGGGTTTAGAATAGAGATAACATACATCATACAACATTAAAAAAACACTTTGGAGAGACTCCTCTCTTGGTTCTTTAAAGAACTAATCTAGAACTTATCGGATTTTATTTCTGTGGCGTTCATCCCGACTTATCAATCGGTCTTTCATCTCGATTGTGGCGTCTTCATATTATACCAAGGTTCTTGTCTTGCTTATAAACAACGGGTCGCGATTTCCACTTGAGGGTGTTTGGCATCTTAGGTAACGAATTCCAAACGTATCGGTATTGGGTTTCGTCACACGTTGGCGTGGTTCGTATCAGTTAGGAATCCAATCAAACTGATCTCGTATCAATCTATCCTATTTCTAACAATCCATAGGTCAGCCCTATGCAAGTAGTACCAAAGAAAGGGAGAATGACGGTGGTGCCCAATGAAAAGAATGAACTCATACCCATGAGGACTGCAACCAAGTGGCAAGTGTGCATAGATTACAGAAGGCTGAATGAAGCAACTCGCAAGGACCACTTTCCCCTTCCTTTTATGGATCAGATGTTGGAGCAGTTGGCAAGACATCTATATTACTGTTTTTTAGATGGAATGTTAGGGTATTTCCAAATCCCAATCGCTCCTGAGTATTAGGAAAAGACTACTTTCACTTATCCCTACGGTACTTTCGCTTATAGGCATATGCCTTTCAAGTTATGTAATGTACCGACTATGTTTCAATGGTGTATGCTAGCTATCTTTGAAGACTTGGTGGAGAACATCATGGAAGTCTTTATGGACGATTTCTCCGTCTTTGGTGATTCTTTTGATGATTGTCTCATTAATTTGAAAAGCGTTTTAATTCTATGTGAAGAGACAAATCTAGTTTTGAACTGGGAAAAATGTCATTTTATGGTGAAGGAGGGTATAGTCTTAGGGCATAAAATCTCTCATAGAGGAATCGAAGTGGATGATTCAAAGGTGGACACAATTGCAAAACTTCCACCACCTTCTTCGGTAAGAGCCATTCGAAGTTTCCTTAGGCATGCCGGGTTCTATAGAAGGTTCATTAAAGATTTCTCAAAAATAGCTCGTCCATTGACACGGCTATTTGGCTATTGAAAAAAGACATGCTTTATGATTTCACCAATAAGTGCCTTAAAGCGTTTAATATGCTTAAGGAAAAATTGACCCAAGTACCTATCATGGTGGCTCCTAACTAGGAACTTCCCTTTGAATTGATGTGTGATGCAAGTGATTTTGCTGTAGGATCAATTTTGGGACAAAGGACGGATAAGCACTTTTAACCTATTTACTATGCTAGTAAAACCCTCACAAGTGCTTAGGAGAACTACACCATGATTGAAAAGGAAATTCTTGCTGTAATTTTTTCTTTTGATAAGTTTCAATCATATTTGATCTTATCCAAAGTAATTGTTTACACTGACCATTTAGGTCTTAGGTATCTTTTATCTAAGACAGATGCAAAACTGTGCCTCATTCGATGGATCTTGCTACTATAAGAATTTGATCTGGAGATTAGGGGTAAGAAGGGAGCTGAGAATCTAGTAGCTGACCACCTATCTCACTTAGAGAACCCACACATGGAGAAATTGAAAGAAGATGAGATTGATGATGCTTTTCCAAAGGAGGACTTTATCAGATTAATAAGGTAAGTGATATCTTTAAACTATGGTTTGCTGATTTTGCAAATTATCTGGTTTGTAAGATACTCCCTAGTGACAAAACTTCTTAGCAAAAGAAGCGATTCTTTGTTGAGTTAAAGCACTATTTTTGGGAGGAACCATTCTTGTTTCGTGTCTGCGTAGATCAAGTGATTAGGCGATGTGTATCCGAGTAAGAAGGGCGGGAAATTTTGAAGCACTATCATACTGGGCCGACTGGTGGCCATTATAGTGTGAATAGGATTGCCCACAAGGTGTTAGAATCAGGATTTTATTGGCAACTATATTCAAGGATTCTTTCTCCTTTATGAAGACATGTGACAGATGCCAACGAGTTGGGAATATGTCGAAACGTGACGAAATGCTCCAAAATTTTATACTAGAGTGTAAGGTCTTTGATGTATGGGGGATTAATTTCATGGGACCATTTCCAAACTCTTTCGAGAACAAATATATCCTTGTGGCAGTGGATTATGTGTCTAAATGGGTGGAGGCTCAACCTTTGCCCACCAATGACGCCAGAGTAGTGGTTAATTTTTTTAGGAAACTTTTTTCCAAGTTTAGAGCACCACAGGCTTTAATCAATGATAGGGGAACACATTTCTGTAATGTGCAATTGGAGAAGGTACTGAAGCGATATGGGGTCACCCATAGATTAGCAACCCCCTATCACCCACAAACGAGTGGCCAGGTAAAGGTTTATAATCATGAGCTAAAAAGAATTTTGGAGAAGATTGTAGAACATCATCACAAGGATTGGTTTAAAAAGTTAGATGATGCTTTATAGGCCTACAGGACAGCCTTCAAAACTCCTTTAAGTACCACCCCATACTGCTTGATATTTAGGAAAGCTTGTCATCTACCAGTGGAGTTGGAACATAGAGCCTTTTGGGCCATGTTCGCTCTCAACATGGATTTGGAAGTTGTTGGTAGGAAGAGGAAATTTTAACTGAATGAACTTGATGAGTGGCATGCAATGGCTTATGACAACATGCGAATTTATAAAGAAAAGGTGAAAAGATAACATGACATGCGGATTCATCATCCGAAACAATTCTGTGAGGGAGACCATGTTCTCTTATTTAATTCATAGCTAAAACTCTTCTCAAGTAAGCTGAGACCAAAGTGGTCTGGGCCATTCAAGATTCACTAAGTCTTTCCTCATAGAGCAGTGCAATTAGAACACCCCAACGAGCATACATTTAAGGTAAATGGGTAGCGATTGAAGCTGCATTTTAGGACTGGAGAGGAAAAAGAGGGCCAAGAGGAGTTCAGACTTCACCCTCTCATGACTTAATCAGAAAAGACTTCATTGCATCAAGTGAACGACGTTAAACAACAGCGCTTGATGGGAGGCAACCCATAAAAATCTCCTTTTCTATTTTGAGACCTAATGGAATGGTTCTTTTTACTTTTATTTTCTTTTCTTTATGCTTTTAACCTTTTCCTTTGTTTTTTTTTTTCACAGGATTCTTTTAGGTTGATGAGACATAACTATACACGGGTTCTACTAGTTGTTGTTTGTCATTTTCCTTTGTGTTGCTATCCCTGGAATATGAATGATTCATAAGCTATTTCTTCAGACACAACCAATATGTGCAAAACTTAGGGAAGTTTCGTTTTTCCTTTTCCCTTTTGTGTACTTGATTTGGGAAGACATTAGGGACAATGTCTTGAATAAGTGTAGGGAAAGGGTATATATAGAACAAAGAAAATTGAGAAATTGAGATCCTTGAAATTGTACTCATATAAGTCAGTGATTCTGTGTTCCTTATTCGCCTATTATTAGACTTGGTATACTTAGTTGGAATTTCAAGATGAAATTTAAGTGGGGTAATCTTACTTACCATTTAATTATTAATTTTGGAGTTGTGAAATAGATAAAAGTCCTTATTTTAAAGTTAAATGGTGTATTTTTAAGCTTATTGGTTAATATATTTACCTTTTTCAAAAACCTTAAGAGCTCTTCTAACTTTTCGTGAAAGGTACATATGAAATCTATCATTTGGTGATTCCTCTTAAGTAATCTCTTTGAAAATTAATTAATTAATGTGTTAATTGGTACAATAATGAGAAAAGCTTCGTCGGTATGGGTAGGCTTTGGTCCCTCAAAAGAGCGAAGTCTGACTCCGCTGCTAACTAATCACTCAATTAAAGAAGTAATAAGCCACTACTCTAATGACTTGGGTTCTCTAAGTTAAGAGTATCTTTATGATTCCCTAAGGTTAGGATAATTGAGATTCAATGGGATCCCTTTAAAACCCGGTTACCTAAGGTCGTCTAGGTTGGGATCGATCGACTGATGATATTATAATAATAAGACGGGATACAAAAAGGCCAAAGTTCAGTGAATGTTGTAACTTGAATAATTAAGTCTGTAAGGACGCCTTCAATTGAGGGGATAACGTTTGTTAACTTGGGTGACGAGCCTGAAATCATCGGCTGAACATTCGTTACATAAGTTGCAAGATCTTAAATAATTGAAATTTATATATATATATATAAAGAGGAAAACTCGGAAAATTTTTTAGAGGTTTAAAAAGAAGAAGAAAATCTAGATGAATGATGGATGCCATATACTTTCACTTGAGGTTGCTGTGCTTAGAAGAGGTAGTTGAACAATTTATATATTCTCTAATAAGTTGTGAGATGTGACCAAGCCACTTTTGCTTTGTTTTCCTTTCTTAGTAACTTGGGAAACATTTCTTAAATGGTAAGGGTAATAGTTTAACTTACTTGGATCAATCTGTAAACTCCAATTTTTGTATGTCAAGTACACGTACAATCATGGTAGGTTTGAGTGTAGGCACTAATGAATCACTAAGATTGAATTAAATAGAGAATGCTACTTGTGATTTAAAGTCTAACCATGGGTACAATTGATGAGAGGAAATGTATTTTTTCCTTATTTTGTTTGCTTAAGGACAAGTAAATGGTTAACCGTGGGGAGATTTGATAAATGTCAGAAGACTCATAATTCTAGTGCTTATTAGTTATAATTTTATATGGATTTCATGTGATTTGTTAAGAAAATGGTACTTATATGGTTAAATTTTAATTTTAGGCATCCATGGAGACAAAAGAAAGGTTTAAGGATGATATGAGCAAAGGCAAGGTGAAATTTGGCGAAAAATAAAGAAAATTGATTTTCAGTTCAGCACAACCTTCAACACAACCCATGCAGACACTAATGCTGGATAAAAAAAAATGATCAATAGCTAATTCTTTTCAACCTTGCCCTAAGTACGGCCGTGCTGAACTGGGCAGTGAAAATAACGTGTTTCGAAGTCAGCACGACCTTGAGCACGGTCGTGTTGACGCCTATGCTAAACCCTGTTTGTGTAGAACTATAAATAGAAGCCTTGTTTTATTTTTTGAGAGGGATTTTTCTTCTAGCTTCGTTTTGAAAACACTAGGGGAGCATTTTGTGTCTTAAAGAGGGGCAACATTCCAAATCAAAAGAGGAGTCGTATTCCGAAGCTGAAAGAAGACGTTAAGAACTAGTGTCCGTAAGAGAAGAATATAATCAAGAAATCAAAAAGAAAAGAAAGAAAGAAGACGTCACGAATTGAATCCATGGGAGAAGACGAAACATCATTAACAATAATTCGACTCTTATCTTCGGAGGGTTTTATTCACATTGGTCTTTTTATTCCATTGATTTTAATTTTGAAAACCATGTGTTGCTAGTTTATTTCATACCTGAACCTTACGAAACCCTAATTATCATATGACATTAGATTGATTGTGCAATACATGAACAGTTAATTTTCTCTGAATTTATTCATATTGTTTATCATGTTTTGTGATTTAATGTTCGGCTAGCATTGAATTTACATTTATTTCTTCTAAGTTGATTGGAAAATCTCTTATTGAAATAGATTATATATGGATAAAGAGACTTGTATTTAATCTAGGGATAGAGAGCATGAGTTTTCCGTATTATGTTAAATTGATATTTTCCGACCTAATTGAGGGTCCTAAGGTGTTAATGCAATTCTAATAACGTTAATGAAAGAGGAATCTTTGTTAATGTAATTAGAGTTAGGAATTAACGATTCTGGGAGGAACATTGATTTTATATTAGATACTCCATGGTTCAGAGTTAATTATCATTTGTTATTTGAAACTTTAAGGATGAATTCATATGATAATTAGAGGAGTAGTAAGGGTAAGGTGTGTCTTTGATTATTGAATTTACTAAATTTTAATTCTGTGTTGAGTTTAAGTGTTACATTTCTTTGTCAAGTGATTTAATTTAATCGAATTCACTCGAAATTGTGCGGTTAGATAGTGGGTTCATAGTCAGTATTAGTATTCACAGATCCTTGAGGGAATGATATCCATGCTTGAACTCTATACTACTGAATTCAATATGTACGCTTGCCTAATTGATTGTAAGGAAGAGTTAAGATAAAAAAGATTTTTAATTTATGTGATTACAATCATCAACATTTACCTTCAGTCAAGTAGATTGAGTTCAGCATTGATTTAGTACAGGGTATAATACTAATGTCAAAACCAGTCTATAGGATGGCTTAAATTGAATTAGAAGAGCTAAGAAAATAGTTGCAGGACCTACAAGATAAAGATTTCATAAGACCTAGTATATCTCTATGGGGTGTACCGGTCTTTTTTTGTTAAGAAAAAAGATGGAAGTATAAGACTAAACATTGACTACAGAGAGCCGAACCGGGTTACCATCAAGAACAAGTATCCTCTTCTCAAGATAGACAACTTGATTGACCAGCTATAAGGAGCTCAAGTGTTTTCTAAGATCAAGATACCACCAGTTGAGAAATAAAGAATCGGACATATAGAAGACAGCTTTCAAGACTCGATATAGGCATTTTAAATTTTTGGTAATGCCTTTTGGGTTGATCAATGCACTTGCAGCATTTATAGATTTGATAAATAGAGTATTTAGGAATTTTCTGGATAAATTTGTAACAGTCTTCATAGACAATATTCTAAAATACTCCTAAAGAAATAAAGAACATGAAGAACATTTGAAGTTGGTGTAAGTTACAAGAAGAAAAATTGTATGCCACATTCAATAAATGTGAATTTTAGTTGAAGTAGGTGGTTTTCTTAAGTCATGTAGTTAACAAGGATGGAATATCTATAGACCTAAAAAAGGTGAGAGCTATAGTGGATTAACCCAAACTGAAGGCAATCTTAGATATAAAAAGCTTCTTAAGTCTAGTAAGCTACTACAAAAGGTTTGTTAAGGGTTTCTCTAAGACAGCAACTCCTCTCACTAAGTTAAAATAAAAGAATGTGAAGTGTAAGTAGAATGATAGATGTGAAACCAATTTCCAACCACTTAAAGAGAAACTTGTATTAGCACCAATTTTGACATTACCTAAGAGTGGGGAATAACTCATTATTTATAGTGATACCTCAGCCTAAAGGTTAGGATGTATATTAATGCAAAGCGAGCAAGTCATAGCATATATATCCTACTAATTGAAGTTATATGAGAAGAATTATCTAACTCATGACTTAAAGTTGGTGGCAATGGTACTAGCCTTAAAACTGTAGAGGCACTACTTATATGGAGAGAGATGTAGGATTTTTATTAATCACAAGAGCCTAAAATACATCTTCACACAAAAGAGCTAAACATGAGATAAAGGAGATGGTTGGAGTTGATTAATGATTATGACTTGGAAATCTAGTACCATATAGGAAAAGCCAATGCGGTGGCAAATACCCTTGGTAAAAAGAAATAGGTAATATTGCTACTCTCGTTACTTCGCAATAAGAGTTATTGGATGGCATGCATAAGTTGGAATTAGATATTTTGACTTAAGAAATGGGAGTAAAGATGATCACTTTACACATACAAGCAACTCTAGTGAACAAAATCAAGACTACCTAGGTAGAGGATAAGGATATTCAAGAAATTAAAAACAAGTTGGAATAGGGCAAGGCTCTTGAATTTAATATAGACACATAAGGGATATTAAGGTATGGAAAGCGATAGTACATGTCGGGGATGTAGAACTAAAGAAAGAAATAATGAAAGCAGCACATTACTCAATTTATACAATCCATTCCGAAAGCACCAAAATGTAAAAGGACCTGAAGAGTCACTATTAGTAAAAGAACATGAAAAGGGAGATAGTTGAGTATGTAACAAGATGCCTTACTTAGTAGTAGATCAAAATTAAACATTAGAGACTAGCTGAAGGATTATAGCCTCTTTTAGTACTAGAGTGGAAATGGGAACATGTGACAATAGATTTTGTTACAACTCTCTTGAATACTAAAGAGAAGCATGATGTAGTTTAGATAATATTAAACTAGCTAACTAAGTCTGCTCACTTTTTACCTATTAGAGTGAGATGCAAACTAGAGAAACTAGCCTAGATATATATACAGGAGATAGTAAAATTACATGGAGTGATAATAACCATAACCTCTAATAGAGATATACAGTTTGTAAGCAAAATTTAGAATAGCTTACATAAGCTTTAGGCACAAAATTGCAATTTAGCACTACATTCCACCCTTAAACGGATGGACAATCTGAGGGGACCATTTAGATTCAGATTCTAAAAGATTTGCTTAAAGCCTGTGTGCTAAATTTTAAAGGTAATTGGAATAAGCACCTACCTTTGGTTTAGTTTGCCTATAACAATAGTTATTAGGCAACCATTCAAATGGCTCCTTATGAGGCACTATATAGAAAAAGATGTAGATCCCCATTACACTAAGATGAAGTGGAAAAAAAAAAAACATATGCTAGGAAAAAAATCGATCCAAAAGGCTATAAAAAAGGTAAAATTGATAAGATAGACAATACAAACAACTTTAACTTAACAAAAAAGTTATGCAAATAAGAGATAATGCCCTTTAGAATTTCAAGTAGGAGATAAAGTACTATTGAAAGTTTCTCCAACAAAAGGGGTGATTAGGTTCGGTTTGAGAGGGAAGCTAAACTCAAGATATGTAGGTCCATTTGAAATTTTGGAAAGAGTAAGTACTATGACTTACTGGTTGGCTCTCCTACCAAGTTTGGTTAAGGTGCATGATGTATTTCATATATCGATATTAAGGAAGTTTATAATAAACTCGGATCAGATAGTGGCTTTAGAGCCTTTGGATGTACAACCAAACTTGTCTTAAGATGGAGAGTGATTCCTTAAGTCAAGGTATAATGGGCAAATCAAATTGAACATGAAGCAACATAGGAATTGGAAGATAAGATGAGGAAGAAACATCCAAAACCCTTCTAGAATTAGGTAAATTTAAAGGATGAAAGTCTTTATAAGGGGGGAGAATGTAAATACTCAAAAAAGTATATTTTTATTTAACATTTATTTAATGTGAAGCCAAGGTCAAATAAGTAATTTTTATAAAAACCCAAAGGTGATTTGGTTATTTCATAGATAAGGTATATATACCTTAACTTAACCTAGCACTCATCTCTTTATCACTTTCACAATAATTGAAAAAAGGGATACTCTTTAGAATAAGGAAACCCTGAGGCGACCTAGTAAACAACAATAAGGACCAAACCCGATTTCATCAAGTAAGGGTTTCTATGATCAAATAAGTATTTTTTATTATAGAATTAAAGATTTATGCAAGTGTTACATTATGATTGATAGAATCTAGATCAAGAAAGGGGCGAAATGAACACAAAACCAAGAAACTAAGGGATTCAAATTACGAAATTAGATAAGTAAGTATACCAATCTGCACATTTCATTAAGAATTTACAAATTTTAGGATTCGATTAGGCTTAGGATCAAAGACATCAGGCTTAGGAGTGAATTAAAAATGATTTGTAAAGAACAACATTATGTATGGTCAAGTACACGCATGTGTACCTGCCCATGTAAAAATACACATTATATATAGAAAGGTACAAGGATGAATGACACGCCTCGTGTACTTAGGAATGTCGAAATATAGAATCCATAGAAAGGTGCATGATTACTCTACACAACCATATACCTAGGCGTGCCAAAATACTAAATTACATAAAAAAGGTACATAGCTAACTACACAACTATGTACCTAGGCATGCTAAAAAATGCAAAAAACACAGAAAGATACATGGCTACTCTACATGACCATGTATCCAATCGTGCCAAAGTATATAGCCTAAAGCATGACCACATACATAGAAACATTTTGTTACTTGACTTAATTTATGTCTGGACAAATTTACGTGCAACCTAAATACTTAGAATAACCTTAGGAATTTCAGTAGAGTAAGAAAAATAATCTGATAACAGTTAAGTGAATAAAAGTGAGAAATTAGATTATTCCTAAACTAGTACTAACTACTAAGAGTAAACTTTTGACATTTTACCGATTACCATCTAACTAATAGTCTAAGAAAAGTTGTGCTTAAGACTACAATTCCAAGTACGTGTAACCTTTGTTTTTGTTTGTAATTGTTAGGATGGTTGTAAACTAGATTAAGGTAATGGATTGGTTTAAGTTGCTTGTTGTATGTGCTTGGTTCGGCTTAAGAGCCTATAGTGGCAAATCCTTAGGAGAGACCCAAATGATCTTTGTGTGATATCCCTAGTAAAGTCATGCTTGAAAATGATCTGGATAAGTTAAGGTTTAAGGACTTATAGGTGTTGTAGCTCATAGTGACAATTCCCAACACCGTATTATAGATGAAGTATCTATATATGTTTGGCAAGGTCATGAGTATCCTATTAATGTTATATGGACTTAAGTAAAACAATAACTTGTGTGATGTTTAGTATCTACATAAATATAAGTTATTTAATTCATGCTTGCTCATGCGTATGTGTTTACTGGTTATACGTATTAGGCATTAGCTCACCCATTAAGGATATTTTTTTTAAATGCAAGCATAAATGAATGCATTAACTAAGATGAAGACTTGGGGTCAAATGTGCAAGAGAGGGAGGAAAAAGATTTCTTTTACTACTATAGTTATTAGAGGAAGGAAGAATTAGAGTTATTTATATGTACTAAATAGGGAAGTCTTTTAGAAGATAGCGGACTAGTAAATTCTATAGGTTTAATTGTTTTTAGATTCTGATCATGAATGATTGTTAAGATTATTTTACGAGTTTGAAGATCGAAATGGAATGTATTTGTATCATGTTGAAAAGTTTGGGATTATTTGATTGTGATTTATAGGAAAATACAAGTTTAAATGGTATTAGAGTAGGGTTAAAAGCCTTTATGTATCCTTACCTGATAAGGACACGTGGCGGACAATAGCGCCTTGAGTTTCGAGGTGTTACATGAAAACATTTTAAAATGTATAAATTTTAGAATTTTTAGCATAAACTTGATGAAAATTAAACAAAATAAAAGATTCAACGTAATATTAAAGGTAAGAAACATGAACTATAGACTCTTATGCATGATTTAGAAAAAAAAAAATTATTTTTCTTTGATAATACTATTTGATTCTCAATATGAATTGCTGAAAATGGTTTTTGGGCCAAACTAAACTACGATATGATCTATATTACAAAAGAAAATTACGAGGCTTTAATCAAAGCTTAGATAAGAGAGGAGGTTATTAATAATAAAAATTCCTAATGACTCATTTATTTTTTAAAATGCAATAAATAAAGAATAAAAAAAATTATATCTTTAGAATAAATTTGTAAATACCCGAGTATTATTTTATATATTTGTGTGTGTAATTAATAATAATAAAAATTTGCCAAGAATAATACGAGAAATAAGAATTATGAATGGGGACATGATAGTCATTTTGTAACCTAGGTATATAAGCTCCTTTTACTTAGGGTTAACACTATTTCCTCCATTTGCCTCCCACAGAATCTTAGAGTCTTCTTGTGTGAATCCATAGAGAAGGAGACAGCGCATTAATCCATAGAGAAAGGTACAACCTTTTCCCACCAATAGCTTATTGGATTAAGGTAAGTACATAAATCAATGATTGTAAATCATGATTTGAGTATGTACATGGTAGCATAGGGAATTAACGTATTAAGGTTTACAGATCTAGATCAATCCATACACAAGGGACTCAACAAGCAATTCACTCATCACGATCACAAATTGGGTCAAGTAAGTGTATCTACTAATATATTACATTATGAATTTTATGTTAGGTGGATCGATTAGGTTAAATTGAATAGAAATCAAGCTTAGGGATCGATTTATGAGGTGTATGGTGAGATACATGCCCTCCCAACACGACTGTGTTGGAACTATGTTGAAAACTAAAAGTGGACCGAGAGATACATGACCTCCCAATACGACCGTGTTGAAAATGAAAAGTGAAGAGAGAGATACAGGATCTCTCAACACGACCGTGTTGAAAAAAAAAATAACATGATCATATTGATAAATAGTGAATAGAGAGATACATGACCTCTCAACATGATCATGTTAAAGGCCATGTTAAAAAAAAAAAAAAACTTGGTGATTAGAGAGAGATAATGACCATGTTAAGACAATGTTAGAAAAAAAAATTGTATATGGCCTTTGGCATAGTCATGTATTACCCCGCACTCAATTACACGGCTCCCAACATGACCATGTTGAGTTGAAGCACATTTAGTATCTTTTTTATATTTATAGGAATACAATTCTAAAGTCAAACCATTTGAATCATGTATAGGTTTGGAAGGATTGTGAGGCTAGAAAAGTATAAAACAAACCAAGTTTTTGCAAAGTCGGGTACGTCTATACTATGTTTGTTGCTTGTGCTTGATAAGTTAGACTTTTGTGTGTGGGTTAATATATTGTAAATGAACCGGATTGAGTGTGCATGTGATTGTAAATTGCTGGGTCCAAGAAACCGAGTATTGGTTGGTGTTCTTGGGGTGGCACCCCGATGATCAATATGTAACGTTGTCCCTAGTAGAGTTATGTACTAAAATGATCTGGGTCTTATGTGGAAGGTTGTGTTGTGAAATGTTGAGATGTGGAAAGTTGTGACGTGTATTGTGAAAGTTGTTATGTATGGACTCATGGACAATTGAGAGTACCCATTGTCATATATATATATATATATATATATATATTATGTGTGGATGTAGAAGGTTGATGTGCGATGACTCATGGACTCATAGATAGTGGGGAGTACCTACTGTCATATATATATATATATTGTTATGTATGGTAAGAAACTCATGGACAAAGAGGATTACCTTTGTCATAGATAAAGGATTACCTTTGTCATATATATATATATATATATATATATGTATATATTGTTTGTGGATGAGTTGTAAAATGATGTTTAGGAATGTCATGTGCGAAGAGGTTTACGTTGTGATTGTGTATCGACTGAAGATTGTGAAAGATAAATAAAATTGTAAATGAATATTATGGTGCATTTTGCATGTGTTACTATTTCTGGCATGGCATGCGTGCGTGTGTAGGTATGCATTGTACTGGGCGTTAGCTCATCTCTTGTGTGAATTTTTTTTTTAGTTACAAACGCTATTGGAAAGATCGTAGGATATGTTGAAAATCTAGGGGAATCAGCTCAAGATCAGAATAATGAAAAGAATATAGAATATGTTTATTATCATAACTAGTATATAGATTAAGGAAATACATGTTAGATTTTTATTTAATAATTTTAGGAATTTCTATTGTAAGTTAATGTTAATCGCTTCCGCTGTTTAAATTGAGAAGATTGTTGATGACTTATTATTGAGAATAAGAATTTTCATTAATTTTTGTTATATAACAGATGATTTAAGACTATCATCAAAAGTATTTAAAGAATAGTAGTGAATGAGTTTTTGCGTGTCTTCAAGAAATAAGGACAATTGGTAGGCCGTAGCGTACTCGGGTTTTAGGACGTTACAAAATTATTACCAAAAATAGGTTACAGATTTTTATTCTAATATTTACTTTGTATAATTTTTATTATAAAGAATATTTATTTTATTATTTATTTCGCATTATTAATTACAATATTAAGTTAGGAATATGAATAAAATTATTAATTTATTTTTATTTGGTCATTAATTGTAGTATTAATGAAGGTATAATAGTCTATAATGTTTGAAATTTTTATTCTTTAGAAGGAATAAAAAATTCTACCTTTTCTTAGATAAAATTTTCTTTTTATTTTTTCAAGTAAGTAAGATAATAGATAGTTGATAAAATAACTTTAAGTAAATGGGTAGTAAGATTAAAGATATTTGACTTTTAATTCGTATTACTTAAAATAATATATTTAAAAAAAATGTATGGCCAATTGTAATACAAATATAGGAACCGGAGGGCAAAGTTGGGGAAGGGAAAAATAATAATATTTTTTTTAAAAATCTATAAAATGTATCATTTATAAAACTATTTTAAAAAATATATCACTTAAAATTGATACTTCAAATATAGATTTCACAAGTCTCAAAATGCACCTCATAAATCATTTTGAGTATCATGTTGATTTTCCTCTTTTTCAACATATTTGCATGACATTAATTTTGGCTTACTAAGAGACAAGTATGTCCTTAGGATAAAACAAATTTATTTGATCGTGATACTTAAAATATTAATTTTAATGCAGACAATTAAATATTTAAGTTCTGACTTTAGATAGTATTTTTTAGGAAATAGTTTTGTAATTGATATATTTTAAGGATTTTTTAAAATAATATATTTTTTTCTTTTTTGGGGGTCAAAGTAGGCATGAGATGTATTAAGAGAAAAGTTGAAGGAAATTACAAGATTGGTCGGCACAATCGGGAATAAATATTGCAGAATATCCATCACCTGAAGCCGAAAGGGCCCCTTTTCAGAACAGGGTCAGGGTGCGTTGGCGATGGCGTTAAATTCTATTAGAGCGTTTGGGAACCGGTACAACCATCCAACAACCGGCGTTTTAAATGCCTACACACGCTTCCTTGTTTCTTGTTCCTTCACACTTATGTATTTCTTGTTCCTTCGCAATTGTTTATTCTCTCTCTCTCTCTCTCTCTCTCTCTAACACACACACACAAGCACACCCAGGATCTCATTGTGTGTGTTTTCTGTGTTCATGGATCTCACTCCCAATCTTCTGTAAGTCTACTCTTAAAACACAATAAAACAATCCCTAGTTTTGATTTCTACGTGAAGTCGAGCGAGTGAGTGGTGGAGATGGCGATTGCAGCAGCTGTCATCGTCCCTTTGGGCCTTCTATTTTTCATATCCGGTCTCGTTGTCAATCTCATCCAGGTATCCCTCTCTCTTGCTATTCCATTTTACTCATTTCCTAGGGTTTCTTTACGAAAGTAATTGCTTTTATTCTTATTACCAGCATGCGAAATTTGAGGTTCTATTTAGAATGGAAAGTAAATTTTGTGTGCTCAAAATGTGGAAAGCATTGCGGTTTTACATTGAGTTTTTGGGATTTGGAGTAATCTCATGTGTGTTCGCATGAATAGTTTGTTTATTAAGCTTTATTAAGTGAATGTGATGTTTGCATGTATGTTTATCTTCAGGCAGTTTGCTTTGTCCTTGTTAGACCGATTTCAAAGAACTTGTATAGAAGAATTAACAGAATAATCGCTGAATTGCTGTGGCTGGAGCTTGTTTGGCTCCTCGATTGGTGGGCTGGAGTTAAGGTACGGTGTTCTCTCTCCCAGTTGCACCATGTTTGGCAAATCTTAAGTAAGGTGGAAATGTAAGGAAAATATGGAATGGAAAGGAGGAAAAGAAGGAAATTATGGAATGGAAAGGAAGATAAAGGTAATCAAAGGAAATAGAATTTTTACCTTGTTTGGATATAGAGAGTGGAAATGCAATGAAATGAGTGGAAATATTTCCATTTACTTATTTGGTTAATTTAAAGGAAATGAAAAGAAGACAAATAACATGAGCATTTCCATTCTTTACGGTATTGTAACTTCCCTACATTTCCATTGTTTTGCTTTGATTTCCCTCCATATTTCAAATTCTTTTCATTCAAATGATAGCATTCTATTCGAAAATGATGAAATTGGTTTCCTTTTCCAAAAAAACAAAATTGAATTTCATTTTCGACTACTCAGTGCTTTCTGTCCATTGAGTCCGTCAGCTCCTATGCTCTTGTTGTACTAAGTTCTGCAAAATGTATTATGGGTCTCAGGCAGTTTTGCTCGTTTGGAGGTGGTGGGCCAATTATGGCTGTGGCCCTTCATTAACCAGGGAAAAAAGAGAGTAAAAAATACTATCTGAACAGTGCTATTTTCTGCTCTGTATTGTCTCCATGTCAACTACCACAGTGATAGCCATTGCCCTGTGATGTATGTATTGTGATTGATGTCTTAACTCAAATACCAAGTTCCCATGTCACCTACTGACTGTTCAGCCATTCTAGTTTATCTATTGCTTTGTGATTTATGAATTGTTGAATTAATTATGTGAGCTTCTCTTATTGAAATCCCTATCAACTATTTATTAATCCCTATTACTCATGTCAACAGATTATCCTTATTAAGTTGTTCATAGAAAACTAAAAAGCAACACATATTGTATCAAAAAACACACAACATATTGAAAAGTAGGTCTTTTTTTTTTTCTTTTTTACTATTTCAATTATTGTTTAACCTATGAAGCACTATAAGTATTTTTGGTGAAAGTTAACATTTGTTAAATTATTTTTGAGTAAATATAATAAATTACTAGTATTAGAGGCATTGGTGGCTATATCATATACATATATATTAAATATTATTATACTTGTTTAGAGTACCTGCATTAAATTTTTGAGTCACCCTTTAGTTCACTGCATGATATTTTTATATATCCTCTTGGTTTCTTTTGTTTTTTACTACACTAGCATAAGCTTTTTGATATTATTGCTACAAAAGTTTTGTCCCTTATGAATTCCAGCTTGTAACAAATGAGGGAAATGCAGTCATTTTTATTCTGGGGAAACAATGGTATGTTGGGCATAATTATGTGGTTTCTAAGATGGGTAAGGTATAAGGGGATAAAGGACAAAGTGTCTGAGGATTTTTTTCTTTTTCTTTTTCTTTTTTTCTTTTTAAATGCAAATGATGTATGCATTTGATTTCTTTTTTCTTTTTTTCTTTTTCCTTTTTTCAGTACTTCTTAAATCTGGATGGTAGTTATTATGATAACTAATTGTGTAGTTGTTTGAACATATTGATATTTACATTTTCATGTGCTGTGGATTTTTTTTACTTAATATGCTACGTCAAAGTGGAGTGCAGGGCTAATTCAATACTTTGGTCTCAGTCTTTGATTGTGTCTAAGGTTTCCTCATCATTTCCAGTAATTGCTCATAAAAGGAAAAGGTTTTCCCATTATTGCCAAAATCCCTCAGATTCCATTGTCGAGCATTGAAAGAATACCCGCGTATGCATTAAGTATTTCCAGGAAGGAAGCTTCTTTCAGTACAGAGGGCCACTACATTTTTCAGAATTAGTATCCTCTTTGTCATTGTAGGATTTCATTTCTTTGGGATGTCAACTATTTAACTGCTCTTGAGTTTTAACAAATAGAAGCAAATTATGCACTCATGAGGGTCTAGTACATCATCAATTAGAGCAAAGAATTTTATTATTTTCTATGGCGGAATTTGTGTTCTTTTGTGAGCTGCTTGTTCTTAATTAGTAACTTGTCAAGAAAGAGGCCCTTTAGCTTGTTGCTTTATCTGGAAGCCATTCTCTTTCTTGCTTCATTCTGTGAAGATGCACTGTGGTTAAGTTATAGTTTTAGAACAGTCTGCACTGTGCTATTGAAAAAATGACCAATTTCTTCTTATCTTGTAGGTTTAGAATATTGCATCATCATTAGCTGCTTTTCACTCATAACATCTCTTCACCATAATTGTGGGTAAATTGGGAAATGCAAATTATATGTTCTATTATTGAAACTCCAATGCGGAATTTCACACAGTAGAAATGGTTTTTTACTTCCAAACTTTACCATTCCGTTGGACATATTTTTTCCTTTTCAGGCTACACATATGTGTTATGATTACATTTGTTCATCTCAGAAGAAGCTGTCCCTAAACCAAAGTGATAGATGAGTATTCAATGTACTCCATAAGAAAAGAGCCAGTTTTACCTACCAATAAAAGAATAGTGTTTTGATATGTACAATCAACTAATTAAATTATCATATCATGTTAATCTTCTGATTTTTCTGATTATAGATCCAGCTATATGTGGATCGGGAGACCTTTCACTTAATGGGTAAGACCTTGAATTCTAATTTGTTGTTGGTGGAAATTTCTTTTGGGGATTAGATAGACATCTTCATTGCCATGAACTGATGCTTTACAATCGATTTACTTAATGACTCAGGTAAAGAGCATGCACTAGTAGTATCCAACCACAAAAGTGACATTGATTGGCTTGTTGGATGGGTCATGGCTCAGGTCAGTGGCAATAACTCAACTAGATACAAACTCCCATTGCATGAATGTTTGAACTGCTAGACTATTGCTGTCTTGTGGCAGCAGACCGTGATAAGACCCGTAGAGTGAGAGAACAAACTAGAAAGATAAACTAAGACTAGAGAATCCAAGCTAACAGCAATCAACACAGAGATCTAGCCAAACGGAAGAAGAACAGAGGGATACTTGAGCTAGAGCTCAGCCAGAGACAGGCTTTCTGATACCACAGAGCCAATAGAATAGTTCCAGATATTTTTGAACTGATTTTCCCTCCAAAATAACCATTATTTAAACAGCTAAGTTTGGCCATGTCAACCCACATAGCCTACACCACTCTAGCATAGATAATATCCTAGCCCCTCGGCCACATCACCACACACAACTCCAGTACAGTATAGATCAACGTGTCCTACACCACACCTCCACCAGATCACTACCCAGCCTACACCCACTACCCCAATCAACCCAACCCCAACACCATATATCACACACCAACATATAACACACAGACAACACCACACACCACACACAACATACAACATAATATACAGATCCACACCACCACATACCACAGAACACCTACCCATAACATATAACACACCACCCACAGCCCCTACACAATACATACAACACTATACAACACTACACAACACACACCACCCAAGCTACCCCTTCGCACCTCTCCTATACACATTCACTAGAGGAGCACCAACACAAGGGATCATATCAATTGCCTTTCCTGAAACATTGTCCTTGTCTTCAAGGACAAGATCTGGAAATTGCAATTGGTAGGCAGGTGTATCCATCTAAGTCACATCATGAGAAGATTGGTCTTGCCATTGCACCAATAACTATGGAACCTCCATAGACTCATCATGCCTATATCGTCGTCCCAATATAGATATCGGTAAATGCTCTAATAGCTTGGCATCCTCAAACAAATCTGGTGGAAGATCCGGAGTGGAAGTAAAAGTGCTCACTGCCCTCTTAAGAAGAGATATGAAAAACCGGATAGATACGACAATGAGAAGCCACCTTGCCAATGTGCTCGATGATCTAAAAGGCCCAAAGAAACGAGAAGAAAGCTTGGAGGACGATTTGATAGAAACTTGATGTTCCAATGAAGGATGTAGCTTTAAGAAAACCCAATTGCCCATCGAAAATTCCTAATGACGATGGTGTTTATTTGCATTACTACAATAAATGGATTGAGCATGGACCAAATTCTGCTTGAGTTGAAGAAGAATAGCATCATGAGTCCGTAATGCTTCCTAGAGACCATGGTGTTGTACTTCATGGTCAACAAAAGAACCACAATGACTGGAGGTCGTCTCCCATAAACAATCTCAAAAGCAGACATCTTAGAAGTAGTGTAATAGGAAGTGTTATAATGAAATTCTACGCATAAAAGCCAAACCACCCATTGTTTAGGCTGATCACAAGTAAAACACCAAAGACAACATTCTAAACACCTATTCAAGACTTTGGTTTGACCATTTATTTCAGGTTGATATGCTGTACTAAAGTGGAGTAGAGTCCCCTGTAATCAAAATAATTCCAACCCATGCCCTGAAGCAAGCATAGGAGCTGATGTGAAAACATTCTTCAACCGAGTAAAAGTGTCTGCAGCCACTTCCGACCATCCAAAACGATTTTTTCTTCAACAAATCAGTCAATGGTTTTGCAATCTTTTCATAATCCTTAATGAACTTTCAATAGTATCCCGATAATCCTAAGAAACCATGAAGACCTTTGAATGTAGTAGGTTTAGGCCAAGCAAGAACAGATTGGATCTTGGTGGGATCCATCTCAATTCCCTTAACAGAAATTACATGCCCAAGATACTCCAAAACTTCTTGACAAAACCGATATTTCTTCTTGTTAGCATAAAAATGATGTCGCAATATCTCTATTATTTGTTGCAAATGATGAATATGAGACTCCAAATCAGCACTATACACTATAATATCATCAAAGAAAACTAATACAAACTGTCATAAGAAAGGCTAAAATATGTCATTCGTCACAACTTGAAAAGTTGCAGGCACATTGGTTAAGACCAAATGGCATTACAAGAAATTCATAATGCCCATGGTGAGTTCAAAAAGTCGTCTTATATAAATCCTTAGTTGCCATTCAAATTTGATGATACCTAGACCTAAGATTAATCTTAGAAAAAATACTGGCTTTAGATAGTTCATCTAACGATTCATTAATAAAAAGAATAGGAAACTTATTAGGAATTGTTACCTCATTTAACGCTCGGTAGTCCACACAAAACCTCCTAGATCCATCATTCTTCACCAAAATCACCAAGCTAGAAAATGGGCTAGTGCTTGGCCTAATAATCTTGACCAGTAACATATCTTGGATTAGTTTTTCAATCTCACTTTTCTGCACATAAGCATATCGATACGAATGAACATTAACCAGTCCATGGCCTTCTTTTAATGGAATTTGATGATCCATGGCTCGAGAAGGAGAAAGACCCTTAGGTTCCTTAAACACATCTTCATATTCATCGAAAGAGCTTCTAATTGGCTGTCTTTAGAACAGAACACAATAGGATCTTGCTTGTCCAGCACCTATAGCAAGTTACACTCATCCTCAGCATCCAATTTTTGCAAAGAATTAAATGAGATGGGAAATCTACAAAGTAGGATCACCTTGCAGCACATTCATTTCCTGGACCAGCAACTTTTATTGCCATTTTTTTCCAATCCACATGCACCTCTCCTAAAGTCCGCAACCATGCCATCCCCAATATCACATCAACTCCCCTTAACTACACATAAAAATCCACCTTCGCTTCATACTCCCCTAATCTCATCTTCAAATTGACATAAAACCCATGAGATTCTATATTATGTCCATCCCCAAGAGTGAATCGAAAATTTTGAGTATCCTTCATAGGCAACCTAAGATGCATCACCAAGGCTGTAGAAATAAAATTGTAACTCGCTTCACTATCTACTAGAAATACCACAGGTTTGAAAACAAGTGCACCTTGCATTTTCATTATACATGGATCATTGAACCCTTGCATTGCCATCAAAGATAAGGACATCATCGGACTTCGATCGGGCTTACCCTCTGCTGCTTGCAAGTCTTCCCAATTGTCTCCTTCACCAGTGTGCTCCTCTTCCAACACCAACAATCAAAGAAATTTATTTGGACAATAATGATTAGAGCTAAAGGGTTGATCATACTTAAAACACAATCCTGTAGCCTTCTTGTCCAAGAATTCGGCATGTGAGAGTTGCCGTTGTCCATGGAGCAATGGCTTCCTTCTTTGACAGTACTCGAATTGTATGCAACTTGAGACACAACACCACCAGACGTCTTAGATTTTCGTGGCATGGAAACATTCTTCCTAGTTGTGCCAAATGAATTGCCCTTCATTATTGTCTCTTCCTCTCCAAAAAACCATGGACTTCGTGGAGCAGAAATCACTGGTGAAGCAAGTGGTACTGAATACCCTGGTAGGAGGACTTGAGAGGAAATAATTCGGTCGAACATCAACTCGCCCTCCATTAATATGGTCTGATGCTACAAAAATGCTGTTCTCATATTCTTTTTCAATTTTCAAAGCCAATTCCATGACTTGTTCGAGTGTTGAAGGAGAAAATGTATCCACTCTCGTCTGAATAGCATCCTGTAAACCTCTTAGAAAGTAGCCTAGCATCTGAATCTTAGGCTTGGCCGGAGCTTGCAATGTCAATGATTCAAAGTCTTCAATGTATTGGAATACCATCCCCCCTTGCCGGAGCTAAGAAAGGCTCTTAAACGGATTGGGAGCCATCTGTTCGTCATATCACTTTATCCTCTCAACTTTTAATTTCTACCAGTCTAGGTCAAGTTCCCGACGTTGGAGCAGGCGTAACCAATGGATGCAATGGCCATGCATACACATAGCTGCCAACGCCTCCTTCTTGTGATCTTGAGTTTGTTGGACTGCGAAATACTGCTCTGCCAGGAATAACTGGTGCAACGGATCAACACCATCGAACAACGGAAGTACAAGCCTAGATGCGTTCAATCAAAACTCCTCGTCCAGATCCACATTGCGAACTTCTTTGTTCTGGAAATCAGAATTAATTTCTAGATGACCTACTTCTTTTGGACGTTTTTCACAAACCTTCACCACATTCGAACTCACCAGAATTGACTCCAATATTCCTACATGACCACATGTCCTCGAGCAATTTCTGCATCTAATCCATTTTTCCTTGCATCATAGAAACCTCGCCTAGCATCGACTTCTATTCTCCCTCCATGGAAGCTAGCTGATGTTGAATTTCAGCCACCTTGCTGTGGATGTCCTCTGCATTTTTCTTCAGAACCTCCACTCGTGCTTCCATCTGAGTCATGGTACAAGTCTCTGGTTATGTTTTCCGATGTGATTTTTCGAAGTGATGTCACGAAGTAGTGTCTGATGTGGTTTCCCGACAACGGAACCAATTGATAAGACTTGTAGAGTGAAAGAACAAACCAGAAAGATAAACTAGGACTGGAGAATCTAAGCTAACAGCAATCAACACAGAGATATAGCCAAACGGAAGAAGAACAGAGGGATACCTAAGCTAGAGCTCGGCCAGAGAGAGGCTCTCCGATACTACAAAACAAATAGAATAGTTCTAGATATTTTCCAACTGATTTTCCCTCCAAAATAACCATTATTTAAATAGCCAAGTTTGGCCGTGTCAGCCCACACAACCCACACACCCCCTTCACAATACATACAACACTAGACAACACTTCACAACACACACCACCCTAAGCTACCCCTCTGCACCTCTCCTCCTATACACATTCACTAGAGGAGCACCAACAGGTGGGATCATATCAGACTAACAGTGCTGTAATAAATAGAACTAGATGTCCAGATGATGATTAAATGTAACTTGTTTCTATGGATCTAATTTCTATCTCCTTTGTGGTATTCCCCCATTTTTGTTATTGTTGGTGTTCCAGGAGGAGCTAATTTTCAAATTTGCTTTTACTTATGATAGAGATCAGGTTGCCTTGGCAGCACATTGGCTGTAATGAAGAAATCATCAAAATTTCTTCCGGTATGTATGATTAATTTTCTAATAAGTCCTCTCACTATTATATGAAGCACTATAGGTAGATTCTTAGGTTCAAGTACTGTGTGGCATCTATAGATGTCTTTTGGTTAGTTTACTTAAAGTACTAGTGGAAACCAAGGATTTTTTAATTGGGTAGTGGATTATTTATTTATTTATTTTTCCTGGTTTTCATTGTGCAAATAGGAACACTATCTGTAAGAATTAAGAAGTGAGGGAAAATAAGGGTTATGTATACATATGTATATATTGACAATTTCTATATTGATTCTTACAGGTAATAGGTTGGTCAATGTGGTTTTCAGAGTATCTGTTTCTGGAGAGAAGCTGGGCCAAGGATGAGAGCACGTTAAAGGTGTGGGTTTATGGATGAGGAAGTCAATTGCATCTTCCTTCTGTTTCTTTATATTAGTAAGCTGTTGCTGATATTTTCTTGGGTCCTCTTAATGCAGTCGGGTCTGGAAAGGATGAAGGATTACCCTCTGCCATTTTGGTTGGCACTTTTTGTGGAGGGTACGCGCTTCACGCAGGCAAAGCTTTTAGCAGCACAGGAGTATGCTGTGTCTACAGGCCTGTCTGTACCTAGAAATGTTCTGATCCCTCGCACTAAGGTTACCCTCTCAGAAACCCTGCCCTTGTTCTGGTTCTGTTTTCTCTGCATCCCATTGCATTTCATGTGGGCTTGTAGGCATCAACTGCATGCTTTTGTCTGAGGACCAAACCACCCACCCCACCCCACCCCACCCCCCACAACCCCCATCAGGTGCATGCAGGGCCTCTTTTGTGCTTTGTGGCCATCTCACTTTTTATGCTTTTCATGGCTGTTTCCTGTCCATTTACTTTATCACTTAAATTTAAGTATCTGCTTGCATAGTGCTCTATATGCAATATTAGATTTTATCTGAAAAGGGCTATTCCTTTTGAGGGTTCCACTTTACTTTAGGTCATTTTCATGTTTAAAGGAGAGTATGTAGTTGATGTGCTAGCATTTGCATAGAATTTTACTTGGAAGGCAATAGGCGTAGGTTCTGAAATTGATTGCAGTCAAGTCCTATGCCTATGACCAAAAATGTGTTCAGCACAATCATCTTACCTGAGTCAGAGTTGGAGAAATGTTAGCAAGTGATTCAATCCATAGTCTGAAATGTAGATATAATTTGCTAAAACTCTAGGAGTTGATTTGGATGTGACTGGCTCAATCTCCATTTTGCAAATAGTCTTTTATCTTAGAATCTTTGAGCGAGTAAACAAAAACGGTCTTACCTATGCACTTGTTATCTTCTACACTTCTTGGAGGCAATGCCAGGCACCTTTAGGATTAACACCTGGCCTAAGGATCAACACGTGGCCTGGACAATGCATCTGGAATAGTTCGTTTCAAAATTCAAATGTTCTGTAATGTATTCTGTAGGGAAAAATGACATAATTTCCTTTGTTAGACAAGCCTATAAAAGGCAATGAATAAGGTAGGACTAGGATTTTAATATTTGGAAATTTTTTGATGTAATAAAGAGGTATTTTTCTCTTTGGAATGAAAAAAAAAGGTAGAAAATTATTGATGAAATTTCTTCTCTTATATGATATTGAAAGGCTCTCTTATTTGAGACTCCAATTTCTGTAAATTCGGGAGGTTCTCTGACTTGAGCTTCCAAAAGCTTTTCCATCAGCAATTATCCAAAAAAAAAAAAAAAAAAAAACTTCTCCATCAGCAATAGTATTTATTGTTTATTTCTGATTTACCCAAAAAGAATATTTATTTTTTATTGAGTTTGACAAAGATTTTTTACTGTGTTTCAGGGTTTTGTTTCTGCTGTCAGTCATATGCGTTCATTTGTGCCGGCCATATATGATGTCACGGTGGCTATTCCTAAAAGCTCTCCTCCACCTACAATGCTTAGGCTATTCAAGGGGCAGCCCTCAGTGGTAAGCCTAGGGATTTAGAGTCTTCTTTCTTTTTTTACTGTTGAAGCAGCTTTCAATGGTGAGTCTTGAGTTCGTATCTTGTATCAATTTCTTGTAATTTTGAGCTGCACCCATTTGTTGTTTGGACTAAAATATTGCAGTTTTCATCCTAGTTTAGAAGTTGTTATGTTGCAGAGTTTGAGAAACTTATTGGACAAAAATGTTCCGAAATACTTAAAATACTGGCATTTGCCAATCTGGGAGAAGCTTTGTTATTTCATTGGTTAGACATCATAGAGTACCCAATTTGAGTCAATATTACAAGATAATTGCTATTCTTTTTTGGTGGATGGATGAGTTTCACTTTACTTTTGATGTAAAAAAAAAAAATTGCCTTTATGCAGATTCATGTTCACTTCAAGCGGCACTTGATGAAAGAATTGCCTGAGACAGATGATTCTGTGGCACAGTGGTGTAGAGATTTATTTGTGGCTAAGGTGAATCTCTTTGAAGTTCTCCCCTTCTCCCCATCTGATGACTCAAGCATGGACCGGTTCACTGAAAGAATTACTTCTGTTAATTCCCTTCCATTACTGCATCAAGATACCTTTGGTCTAGTCTTATTTTCTGTCTGTTTGCCTTGGCCTGCCAGGATGCATTATTGGACAAACATAAGGCTGAGGACAAATTCAATGATCAAGAATTACAGGATATTGGCCGGCCATACAAGTCACTCATGGTTAGTTTCTCGTTCTTATAGTGTAAAGTGCTTCAAGCTACCTTTTCATGATCAATTGCTAGTTTATATGGGTCTCGTAATTCTAGGGTAATAGAGATTATTTTCCTTGTCTGAAACAGGTGGTTATCTCATGGGCATGCTTGGTTATTTTTGGTGCTCTGAAGTTCCTTCAATGGTCTGCTCTCCTTTCATCTTGGAAGGGGATTGTTCTTTCTGCGCTTGGTTTGGGTATTATTACTCTTTGTATGCAAATATTGATTCGGTTCTCACAATCAGAGCGGTCAACTCCTGCAAAGATTGCTCCAGCAAAACGGAAGAACAGTGGAGAATCATCAAAGACAACAAAACAAAGATAATTAGTTTGACGGCTTTTTCTCATAATTATCAGTTAATGGGCAAGCCTCATCCGAGGCCCTATATTGTTGTGTGTGTATACGCGTGATGCTGTGTTCTCTCTGCCGTAGTTATCCTCAAACTTCCTTTATCACATTGTGTTATTTAATTTTTGTAGAATGAATCAGGTAAGTTGCTAGTCAATTTGGGTAAGAATGTAAGACCTTTTTGATTGAAATGGCAAAAATGGCATTTTTTGGTTCCACTCTACTTTCTTCTAATGACCGATTGAGGCCCCTGAATTAGGCTCTTATGGCTAGGATTTCAGATTTTGTAAGGCCGATTCATTGCCAAAAATATGAAATTGTTCTCGCTTTCACCTAATCGTCTTCTCTAATTTATGTTTCTTTCGTTTAAATGCATGATAACAAGGTTTACTCGGAGCTCAAATTTTAGAGAGCTAATTAATCGAGTCAAGTTAATGTTTTTGGAAAAACATGACAAATTATACGATGGAGGTATCATGGTTGTCCGAATTTCTATTTATGTGGTCGGAGCAGAACTTTCGGACCACCTGACCTCAATGCTTATGTTGCCTGCTCGATTTCTTTTTTTCCTTTTTGCTGTCCGCCCAATACACATTAGTTAGATTTAAAATTGGGCGAAGATTCCTAGAACTGGAACCCCTGAAAAGTATTAGCAAATATTAGAAAGCTAGCATGACAAAACATCTTAAGAAAATGAAATTTTTTTTCTTCTTCGAACCCAATCACATATTCACATTAGCTTTTCCATTAGCATCCTAACTCAACTTACATAAAATGTGTAAAATCAATTATGTACCGGAAAGGAATATGTTTGTTTCACCCCTTTTTTATTTCCCTGATAAGATGCTTCAATTTTATTTTATTTTTTATAATTAACTACTATAACTTTTAAAGTGTCAATTTATTAATTCAATTTTACTTACTTTTACAATTAATTACTTGAATTTTACCCTTTCTTTGATTTATTTTGGCCATTGATTACTCATAACATTGACTTAGAAAAATTAGGGGCGTTTGCCTTTCCCAAAAAAGTTATTTTTATTTTTTTAATTTACCTTTTGAAACATCTATTATAATCTTATTTTTGTTGTTAAATATTATTGTAACAAGCGAAAATTTTTTGCATTATTTGTAAATTAAAGGTTCATTTTTTTTTCTTTTAATATCCATTCAAATAGTATATCATCAAGAATAAGATTAAAAAAAAATAAAAATACAAATACATATTCCCCTCTTATAAAATTAAATACTTAATAAATGTCTATAAAGTTAGACTTCTCTACCATTTACATTATTCATTTTTATAAAATTACCAATTAAAATATCATTTATAAATGCATGAAATAAATGTATTTTTAAAATTTTCTCTTAAAAGTATATGAATTATAATTTTCTGATTTACATATCGCAATCATCATTTTCATCATAATTATAAAATAGAAATAGTTAAAATGTATATAGGATAGTTTTCCAAATGTCAGATTTTAAACAAATATAAATCATGGATGTAGGTAAAAAAATAATAATAATAAAATAAAAGAGAGAACCCAAACACGCCTTTAAATGGAAAGTACATGTGGGAGTGAAAGGTAGCTAAGGTATAATGCTCTACCCATAGCCTAACTTGCAAAGTACATATGTCCAAATTTTTGAACCAGTAGTTATACTGCAACACTCTGAAACTACCTTAGAATCTATACTATGTAAAATCTACAAGATATAAAGTATATTTTGAAACTTATAAATTTTGTCTTACTTCTTATAAAAATTTTAAATTTATATGATATTAAAAAAAAGTAATATATATGTAATATTGCAAGATCTCCGTATGCAAAAGTTATGAAATATGTAATTATTTTCATACGGAGATCTCCATATGCAAAAGTATAAAAGGTATATATTTTCAATTATATAATTTTTCCTACCTCCATTATTTTAAGTTTATGCAATCTTATTATTGAACCAAAAAAAAAAAAAGTGGGGGGAAGAATAGAAAGTGTAAAGTAAGATAAAAAAGGGGTTGTTAGATTTAGTAATTTAAGGTTATTAGCTTATGGGCTTGAACTCTTTTTTCTTTTTTCTTTTCTTAACTAAAACATTCTTTGGTAAAAAAATATAATATCCTCATTTATTTATTTATTTACCTAATATTTTTTTATTAGGAGGGTATGTGGCACCCTAAAGAATATACCCTATATGCCTTAGAGAATAGGCTCAAAGTGGGTACATGGTAGGAAGAACTTGTACCATATCTCATCACGTGAGAGCAAGTTTTGAAAAGTTCATATTCAAAATCTACTTTATGTCCTTTTATGTCCACCAAAAATCTATCCAAAGTTACATGTTCACCCCTAGCAAGATAATAATAACTAACCTATGATGTGCTTAGCTGTGTGCATTATAAGATAAAATGGATAAAAAATTGTTTCTTTCTAAAGTGAAAATCTTTTCTACTTTTTTAATTTTTTATTGTGATAAATTGAAAATATACCCTTTTATATTTGTTTCATACACATATATTTGATATTGTGCATTTAGACCTTTAAGCCTTTATAAAAGGTGTATTTTAATTCCTACACAATGATTTTGCCCTTGGTTTTATATATTTTTGTAATAGTAGTTTTTTTTATTATTATTTTATTCAAGGGAAAAATAATAAAATAGAGTCTAAATGCCAATTTTTAAAATAAAAATTTCAAAGTTAAAAGAGTTAAGCACATATAAAATAAATATAAGAGATGTATTTACAATATATCTAATATAGTTAACTACTATTATTGAACATGAATACCAACTTTTGTCTTTGTTTTTATATCACTTGCTATAATTAAGAATGGCTACATTTTAATAATTGGGAAAATTACAAGTGAGGAAATCAATGTTTAGGGTCAAATTTAAATAAAGGATTAAACTTTTAAATAGTTAAATTAGAAGATAAATATTATATAAAGTGTTTAAAATAGAGGATCAAACTTTTATATTATTAAAATAGAAGATCAATATTATGTAAAGTAGTTAACATGGAGCATACATCACTATTTATAAACATACAACACCAACTCAATTTAATGGTTTTATAACAATGTTGTAACATAATCCTTTTTTTTGAATCATTTAGAGTGGCACTAATGGAGTTCACACAAGTTTCTAGGTGAAGCAACATTTTACCATTAAATTGCATTTGATGAGTTGCTTAATATATGGTGAGTTACTTTAGCAAGTAGCTAAGCTTAGCATTTTATTTTATTTTTATCTATATAGGTATGACAATATTAGGCTTTGTGCCATTGCTGCAACAACTAACATGCAAAATGTATAAAGTGGATAAAGTTGCCATGGGCCACACAAAAAATTAAAAAACAATTGCTAAGGAACTTTATGGAAGGAAATTATAGACAAAGTAGAGAGTTTCTTAGTAGGGAAAGTTCTTTAGATAATGACATGACATTTTAAGGAACTCTAAAAGCAACTTATCATTAAAGATGCTCTTAGCATAACATTAATTATCTATTTCAACTATTTAAAAGTTCAATCCTCAAGTTTGCTTTTAAACGGTGATCTCTTTACTTGTAATTTTCTACCATATTATGTCATGAAATCATCATGCAATTTTCTCACTAGAACTAACTTGAAACAAAACTAGCTTGATAGTTCCATGTCAGTTCCAATGCATCATCTTGAAAAAGTGGTTTCAAGTTTAACCTTAGTTCCATGAAATTAGAACCAAAGTTGATGGCTTTTCCATTAGAAGAGATAAATGTGAAACTGGTTAGTGCAAGTTCAAGAATTGAAAATGGCAATTGAATCAGTTAGGTAGTTTTGGGAAACTAGAACTGTTGGTTCACCAGAACTAGCCATCTTTGATCCTTGATTGAGATACACTTGAAGCAAGTAATGCTCATCTCTTTTTTTTTTTTTTTGAACTTCTTTCCAATTTTCAACTATTAGCATTTTGAGTGTTATACTATAGTATGCTAAGTATGATGCCCCATAATTTTAACATATTAACTTAGAAAGGACTAAACTAGCTAAAGTTATTTGTAGAGCAATTTGCACATTTTGAATAGGTTTTAAAAAAAAAAATTGAATATTGATGTATGAGTTTTTAATCATCAAAATCCTTAATATAGACAATTAGAGTACTTTAAGATACTAATACATTTTTATTCTTGATAATGGTCTATTTTATCAAATGGGCCTTCAAGCCTAAGTCTAACCTATCTAAATATTTCAAAATCAGATTGGAGGTGGAAGTGTAGTGGTTATCACAATTGCCCTTCCACAACCTCTCATGTTTATCATGATCCATGTCATGGTGGGGGTAGAGGCGATTCACCTAAAAGCTCAGTAACTGCTTTATCCAATTTCCATCCATAAAAAGCAAAAGGTTTCTTGAGGTAAAAAATTCAAACTATCAATACTTAAACTTCCCCTAGTGCCTATATCCTTTTTTTTTTCCCTCTTTGTCTAGGCATTTTCTAACTAAAGCATTAGAATCCTTATCCTAGAACACCCTCTAGCATCTCCAAACCAAAATTGTTTCTTATTTAGTAAATTAAGCCTAAATCAAGTCCAAGAGAGACTTAGCAGGCTCAAACCCTACTTAGATGAATAACAAGCAACAAGGATAGGTGCCCACCATTTATAGCCTAAGAATGTGCCCATGGCTATCAACTACCTTGTTACTTTAAAAAATTGACAACCACCAACTCCTAAGGTAGGTGACAATACTTATCCATCACTACTAACACATAAAGAGACCAAGTTCAGGAGCAATATGCTTTATTGGAACAATGCTTGAATGCACTTTAAGAAGACAACCAATGCCTTTAGAAGAAAGTTGCTATCCTTCATCAAGGTGTGGAGGACCATTGTTAGTTCTTCTAATCTATCAAAAAGCAATGATTGAAGACATTTGCTAAATTCTAAACCCAAGCAACAAAGTCTATAAACTACGAAGACAATTTATTAGCTAGAAGACAATCTATATAGACTTATTCAGACAAGAAGAAAGATTCCAAGGATTTACTACCTACTAAAGAAAGGCTAGGTCATTAGTTTGTAATCACCCTTTCACAAGTCAAAAAACTATTTAAAAATCACCCCCTTTCTAAATTGTGAAAATGATACAACACAAATCAACTAGACTTGCACTTAATTTTACAAACTTGTGAAATCTAAGACAATTTCAATAGCTGTATTGGCCAATTTGTAATGTATGGTGAGTACTAAGGTTGTATTTTAAGCAAGGAAGAAAAGTTTAGAAGACTAACTAAGTACTAGACTATATTAGCATTAATATAAGCTAAGTGAACCAAAAGCAAGTGTGTCAAGCATGCAACTAAAACTAAATTTTTAAAAAAGAAAAAGAAAATCAACAATATAACTAAATGTAGATCCTAATAATTTCTTAGACAACGGGGTCAAATTCCTTCAACAAAAAAATGTGGGGGTTGTGCTTCAATACTCTGAATTTGTCATTATTGTGCTATAGAGATATTTATGTTACTGTAAATATGGATTTTAGCACAATCACAAGACTCACAACTGATCCTCACATAGTGTGTCTTATAATGTGGTAGGAGTATTGTATTATCAATCCCTCATCAATGAGAAAAAAAAGGCAGGGGAAGTGTTTTTATTTCTTGATTTGAATAATTTAGTGTCTTAAGTTTCAAAATTTTGCAATATAATACTCATAACTTTAAAATTATTTAAAATAGTGTCTACATTAAGTCAAAATTCATTGGTTGTTAAAAGGCGAATTGTTATGAGGTTAGGAAAGTGTCTTTTCTTTCTAATTTGAGCAATTTAGTATTTGAAGTTTCAAAATTTGCAATTTAGTGCTCTTAAGTTTAAAAGCTTATCAAAATATAGCCTCTGTTATATCAAATATTAACAAATTTTACTATAAATATGGCTTAGGTGGAAATTCTTTTATACAAATATAAATATTAGCTAACTTGGCTATTGAAATTACAATAATAACTCTAAAATAACATAATTTTGTTTCCCTCCATATGAAAATCATTAAGAAAAAATAAAGAATAAAAAGTTGAAATTACTATTATTGTATTTACATAAAACATCTACTCCTTTCTCTCATATTTGAAAAAGAACATCTTCCTAGCCTTGCTTTTACTCTCATATTTGAAAAAGAAAATCTTCCTAGCCTTGCTTTTACTCTCATATTTGAAAAAGAACTTCTTTTAACCTCTGACATATAGAAACACTATTTTGATTAGCTTTTTAAGTTACATTTATTGTGTACAATTTTTTTAATCTATTAATTGACACAAATAATCCAATCACTAATGGGAAAAAAGTATATATGGTCATAAGAGTAAATGAGAGGCCAAAGAGATTTATTTATTATTATTATTATTTCAAATATGAGGCCAAAAGCTTAGACATGTCAATTTCAATTAGCTTGAAAAGCTATCAAAGAATAATATAATAAATGGTCTACCTAGGTTGAATATTAAGAAAGATATTCATTATACTTCTTATTCCAAAAAGAAAATGGTTTCAGTTTTTTATAAAAGTAAAAATGTGATTTCTACAAAAGGTCTGTTGGAATTTCTACATACATACATATACATTTAGTTCCACTAGAGCATTTGGTCTAGGTGGAAGTAAATATGGCTTTATTATAGTCGATGACTTTTCAAGGTATACACGAATTTTATTTCCGTGTCATAAGATTAAGGCATTATAATCTTTTGAAAATTTTGCAATAAGGATTCAAAATGAAAAAGGAAATTCTATAATTAGTTTGAGAATGGATCATGGAAGGGAATTTGAAAACTATGACTTTACAACATTTTGTGAAGAGAATGACATTATTCACAATTTTTCAGCACCCTCTACTCCATAGCAAAATGGAGTTGTTGAACATAAATATAGAACCATACAAGAAATAAATTGTACCTTGTTGAATGTAAGTGGTATGACAAATTATTTTTTGGTGGAAGTTTCCACAACTTGCTATGTTATTAATAAAGTATATATAAGGCCTTTGACAAACAAAATATCTTATGAACTTTTCAAAATTATAAAACCAATAGTATCTTATTTTTCATGTTTTTAAAAGAAAATGTTTTGTAAAGAAAAATATTTTTGATTTGAGAAAGTTTGAATTAAAAAAAGAAAGAAAAAATCTTTCTTGGATAATCACTCAAAGTAGTTGAAGAATTAATTAATGTAAATTTTGTTGATGAAATAAGAAGAGATGAGTTTGATGACGAAGCTCCATCAATTTCTAATAATCAAGATAGATTATCTAAAGATCAACAAAGAAATAAGAGTATTGAAGTGAGTTTAGTCATTTTTTAAAATAAAGGTTCATTGGAACCTGAGATGGATTCAATTGAACCAACAAATGAAGGCCCATTAGAATTAAAGACCTTTTGAAAGTCATGAGACTCATTCAAAAGCCTCAAATTCTTGGAGATTTAGATCATCTCATCCACTTGAATTGGTGATTGGTGATGTTGATTTTGGCATGTGAACCAAGTTTAGTATTAAAAATATTTCAAAATCATTTTACACTAATCTCCAAAGTAGAGCCAAGTTTTATTGAAGAAGCTTTAAAGGATTGTAACTAGATTAATGTTATGTAAGAAGAACTAGACAAATTCCAATGAAACTAGGTGTAGGGTTTAATTCTAAGGCCTAAAAATAAATCTGTAATAGGTAGAAAATGGGTACTTAAGAACAAGTTGGATGAAAATGGAAAGATAGTTCAATATCAAACACAACTAGTAGCTAAAAGGATATTCGCAAGAAAATTATGTTGGGAAATGTGCCCCTATAGCAAAATCAAAAGTTATTAGGCTACTGCTTGCTTTTGCATGTTAAAAAAACTTAAAGCTATTTTAAATAGATGTTAAGAGTGTGTTTCTAAATAGCTATATGTAGACCCTATAAATAAAAAGAAAGATTTATATTTTAAAAGAAAGGGACAATTCGGATATTAAGTTTTTAAGTCAATGGTAGTTTTGTCTTTTTCTTAAGGAGTTTTAAAACCTATAGGAATTACACTTTTTCATTCTTTTCTCCTTTATATTCATTCTTATCTCATTTTGTAAACTCCTTAATAGTTTCTTCCCTCCTATCCACACAATCAAGCACACTTTTGTCAAGAGTGTAAACTGAATCTTTATGTTATGTGTCTTCTTTCTAGTGATTGTAATGTGTGATCAAGGATTCTAGGTGCAAAAAACATGCAAATCGTTGAGGAATAAGGGTGCATTTCCCACTTTCGAACAATTTAAGAAGGTAAGTAGAAGTTTTTGTGTTCAATCTTGTCTGTTGAATATGGGATAATTTTTGTGGTTTCTCAAATGAAATAACAAGTTTAGGGGGATACATGGGGATGAACATCACCATGTTGGTGCCCATGATGTTGTTGTACATATTCTAATATGGGTGCACAGCTATGTTGTAGAGGAAAAAAAGCATTTTTGTTTTACTAGAGAGGTACATCGGGAGGAACATGCCTGTGTTCTCACTTGTGTACATGATCACACCCTTAAAAATGCTCAATCCTTGTTTTTCTAAAGAGATACACGGGAATAACACGTCCATCAAAATGAAATTTTTCTTTACCTTTTCAATTTCTAATTTTTTTTTCAAGTATCCAAGCAATTACCAATAGCTAGTATAACATTAGTTGGGGTTTTAAATAAGTTGTTACTAAAATTTTGATCAGTTTTGGAATTAACAAAGATCGGTGGTAATACTAATAGTGTAATTCTAGGTAAATGTTTGTTTTGTTTATTATTTATGCTTGTAAGATTAGTCAAATAACTAAACTAATTGATATTGAAATATTAATTACATGTTATTTGTACATGACTCAGCTTAGAGGCTAGACGTGATAGATTCCTTGAGGGCACTAGTTGATTAGTATGTAGCGCTATCCTCTATGGAGTTGTAAATCAATATGATTTAGGTAGATTTAGGGGTATTGGGATTGAAGATAGCAGTTTCTGATACTAGTTTAGAAAGTTAGGGTTGGAAGTAGCAATATATATATATATATATATATATATATTATAATATTTACTATGCTAGTTGATGGATTAAATTAAAGATAATTAAAATGATTGTTTATGATGTGTATTGTATTAAATGTGTATGGTATAAACAATTCTTGGCATGTGCATGTGTGTGTGGCTTTCGTGTATTGGGCTCTAGCTCACTCTTTGTGGAACCTTTCTTTTTTAGCTGTAGGTACAAATGGGTATGTATCTTACAAGGACTTAGGTTTAGATTATGGGCAAGATGATAATAACTTAGATTATCTATTATTATTGTTGTTATTATGATGAATAGCAACCAAAATGAGAAGAATAATGGGTAGAAGTTTTTGTTGTTTTTCAATTGTATATGTTTTAGGGGGTGAGACTCCAATATTTCTATTTTAATTGCTAATAGTTGATTGTTAGAAGAGATATGCTATAGCTATGTCAAGTTGTTATATTAATCTTGCAAAAGTGAGTGAGTGGGTGAATGATTCAAGCATATTAATGTTTGAATAATATTTATATGAATTTGGTAGTATACACAAACATTTGTGGATTGTTAGGTAGGTTAGGAGCCTTTGCATAGCTAGAGGTGACACGCAATAGGTTGTAATGTTTCAAGTTTTAGCGCATTACATTATATTAAAGAACAAGTATACTTGAAGCAAACTCTTGGTTTTGAAGATCCTATAAAAGAAAATTGTGTCTAATTAGGAAAAAGCTTTATATGGAATAAAACAAGCACCGTGAGTGTGGTATAAAGGAATATGTAACTTTTTTGGTAAACACTAGTTTCACACAAGGAAAGGTAGATACAGTTGTTTTTGAAATGTTTTGATGAAGATACACTAGTTGTACAAATTTATATTGATGACATTATTTTTTGATATACTAATAAGAAATTTTATGGAGAATTTTCTAAGATGATGTAAGCAAAATTTGAGATGTCCATAATGGGTGAGTTGGATTTCTTCTTAGGCTTGCAAATAAAACAACCAGATGATGGTATATTTGTGCATCAAGATAAGTATAATCGATAAATTTTGAAGATATTTGGATTTAAAAATGTCAAAGTAGCTTCAACTTCAATGAGTGCATCTACCAAATTAGATTTAAATCATAACAGTATAAAGATAAGTGAAAAACTATATAGAAGTTTAATAGGCTCTTTACTTTATAATCTAGAGATGATATATTGTTTTGTGTTTGTATATATGCACAATTTTAGAGTTCTACCAAAACACACCTTACTATTGTGAAATGAATTTTCATATGTAGCCAATATTGTAAAATTAAGAATTTGCTATTCTAAGAATTGGAACTTTGGTTTCATAAAATATTTAGATGTTGATTATGCTGGCTACAAGTTGGACTAGAAAATTATTTCTGGAACATGTTAATTTTTAAGGGATAAGTTAATTTCTTGGTCATACAAGAAGCAAAACTTTGTTGCCCCCCTTTACAACAAAAGTAGAGCTTGTTGTGATTAGAAACTACTATGCTCAAATTCTTTAGATTAAATAACAATTATTAGATTATGTCTTAACATTTTAAAATATTCTAGTTAGGTGTGACAATATGAGTGCTATAAATCTAATAAAAAAACCACATTCAACATTTTAGATTTAAACACATAGAAACCAAACATCATAAGGGATCATGTTTCAAGTGGTGATATATGTGTAGAATTGTTAGATAAAGTTATATTCAAATACATAAGGAATGAAATTGGAATTTGTAATCTTGTTGTTAACTTAAATGCCTATATAAAAGAGTGCTTAGACTTTGGGGGAAGAGTAATTTAAATAAATAAAATAAATCAAGTTTCTGGTTGAAATTTTTGAAAAATGTTTCTATGTAATTGAATCTACCATAATGTAAATGCAAACTTTCTTCAAAATCAAATATACTTCTTGAGATTTGTTTATGGAGGTATAAAATAAAATGGAACCAACTAAAGGCATGAAAAAGATCAATAGATGTCAAACGAGGATTTTAAAAATGCTTCATTCCAACACAAAATTGAAACATGCATCTCTTCATTTCAAAATAAACTTAGGCTTAGTAAACATCACAACTACATATTTACAGTTGCTAACTTCTCCACTCCCAACTTGGAATTCAATGTATACATGACTTCACAATAAAACTCAAAATCATCATTAGAGTGAAGGAGTTAGAACTTTACTCCCCTGAGGTCTAGTGTATTGAATGATTGCAATTTCTTGAAGCATTTTCCAATTGCAACTCCATCTTGTCACACTTATCCATTTTGGATTATTTATTCACAACACCTAATAAAACAAAAGAAAAAGAAACCAGTAGTTTGCTTCAAACACTAAAAAGTAAACATAAAAAGATAAACTAAACATAAATTAACTAAAAGTATGCAAAGTACAGTAGGTTGGGTTGCCTCTTGCCAAACATTTGTTTTTAAGCCATCAATCTACCTAAACACTTGTTTTTAAGCCATCTAGCTAGCTATCCTCTCTTTCTTCATGGTGCTTTGAATTCAATAAACTTCATCTTTGTGTCTCCTTAATAATGCGTGAAACTCTAGGTATATTAAACCTAGAACCCCGACGATGCTATTTGATTCAATTACCCCAGGGATCATCTCGAACAAGTAACACGTAACTAAACCCCAATCACACTTGTTGACTAAAACCTAAGTTATCAAAAGGGTTTTCAAGAAATTCGATTAAGAATTCCTGTAGAAGAGTTTTTTTGCAAAAGAATAAAAAGGGGTTTTCGTACTCTCACGAAAATTGTGTTTTCTCAATTTAATAATAAGATATTTCATGGCTGACCCCTTACACGGCTTTATATAGTGTACATACAACAATATGAAAAACCTAAGTTGCCTAATCTATTTGTTTCCTTATTCTCATGTAACCGAATAGGCAACTAAATAATATAAATTACAAACCAAACAAATAAAACAAAAACATAACAAATAACAAAACCGAATGTGCTTCTTGTTTTTCGGTTCAATAAAATTAATTCATTTTAAGGCCTCTAAATCATTGCATCCCTCTATGGAAACGCGAATCAAGTTGATAAGTGTTGGTTCTCCTTTAGTGTAACTTGATTCCTTAGCTTGTAGGTCCATGACTAATCCTTGTAGAGCTTCGTTTATTCTCTTAGCTCAAGCTCAGGTCATCGGGCCTCTAATACCATGTAATGGATCATGGGATTTTGGTTCCTTCCTTTTAGATGCTAGTTGATCCTCATCATTTCCTCCTTCCTCGAAAAGATTCGTCCTTGAATCACCTGCATTATAAGGAGTAAAATCAGGAACATTAAAAGTTATGCTTACATTACCATAGTGATTTGGCAAGTCAATCTTGTAAGTTTGTCATTGATGCACTCCACTTCTTGGAAAGTCCATCTCCTTTAGGATGCAATTTAGACTTCCGCTGCTATGTAAATCTTTCTGTTCTCAAATGCACCTAAATCCCTTCTCCTGGATGAAACATGATCCCGACACGTCCCTTTGGCCACTTCCAGATCGCCTCTAATTTCTTCGCATCTACAGCTATCCCATCTGTACCTGTAATATAGCCATAAGAAAATACCATATTAGGTAACGAAAAGTTAGTGTTAGTATAAGTAAAATAAACATCCTTGTACATAAGTACAAGTAGTTGTTTCCTTGCCAACATTATACTCTTACACTCACTTTTTCTTACAATTTCCTCTCCTCTTAGTGTTTCAGACTCTCTTCCTTCATAGCTCACCAGTGTTTGTTTCTCACTCTTCTTTTTTTCTCATCCTTCTCTCGTACACTCTCGTATTTCTCTCTGAATTCTTTTGCCATCCACATCTGATCCTCACTAGCTTCCCATGGTTTCTGTGGCGTGAGAACCACTTTCCTTTTGTTTAATACAAAGGAATACTGATTCTTGTACCTGTCATATGTAATCTTCCTGTCGAATTGCCAGGGTTGCCCTAATAGTATGTGGCTAGCCTGCATAGGTACCACATCACACATAACCTCATCTTTGTAGCTCCCTATGGAAAGGCTATAAGAACCTGCTTGGTCACCTTAACCTCCCCACATTCATTCTACCACTGTAATCGATATGGTCTTGGATGTTTCATAGCTTTCAACTGCATCTTTTCTACTAGTAAGGTGCTAGCAACATTAGTGAAGCTGCCACTATCGATTATCAAGCTACAAACTCTACCCTGCACATGACACCATGTATGAAAAATATGTTCACGCTAGATCCCCTCACCATCCTCCCTGGGGTTATACACTAAGTACTCTCCTCATGACATACAACTCGCTACTCACGAGTCCCTCTAAGTCAACGTCCTCATACTCCTGCGATGGTGACTCCTCCTCCTCCTCAAAGCTCACACTCTCTACTTCCCCATTGTCACAGATAATCATAGCTCTCTGATTTAGACATTGGGATGCAATGTGTCTAAACCTTTGATACCTAAAACACTCAATATCTTTAGTTTTGGAAGGGGGTTTAGTGTCAAATTTTTTCTTAAGTGCAGCAACTGGATTCTTAGCCTTCACGTCCTCCTTAGGCTTTGAATCGGTAAGGTTCCTCTTCTAAGTAGATTTCTATGGAGATTTAGAAGTCAAACCAGTCCTCTGCTCACTCCTATATTTTAATTGCCACTCTACTTTAATTGCTCTATGCAGTAGTTCTTCCATATCTAAATAATGGTGTAGGTCTACTGCATCAGCTATTTTCCTATTCAACCTATTGATGAATCTAGCCATAGTGGCATCATCCTCCTCCTCAACTCTAGCCTTAATCAAGGCTATCTCCAACTCCTTTTAATAATCTTCTACACTTTTGGTTCCGTGTGTCAATCCCTAGACTTTCCTAAGTAAGTCCCTATGGTAGTGACTAGGAATGAAACGCTTCTGCATAATAGTTTTCATCTCCTCCCAAGTGTTAACAGGTCGCTCTCCATACATGCGCTTATTACGCACCAACTAATCCCACCATACACTGGCATAATCTGAAAACTCTACTATAGCCAGTTTTATCTTTTTTCTCCTCAGTGTAGTTGTGACATTCAAACACATGATCCATTTTTCTTTCCCACTCTAAATACAACTCTGGATAATTCTTTCCCTGAAATGTTAGGATTTTCAATTTAATACTTCATAAATTACTATTACGCCTCTGGATACTCCCCTTATCCCTAACGTGTTAATCTCCAAAATCAGAATCCTTACCTTCTTCTATCCTAACTCCTCCCCTATTTGGTTTACCTAGTTCTCGCCTAACAGTGATATTGTTAGACGGTTCCTTACTCCTTTCCATCCTATCCATTCTTTCATGGATCTATTCAAGTTCACCTATTAAGATCCTCTTCATCTCCCCCATCAACTCCTCAAACTTCACTTTACTTTCTCCTCCATTAGTGTTCCGTCCCAACATAATTCTAAAGTTATCAACAGAGTAAGATCACAAGTAAAAAAAATTATATATGTTCCTCATTCCCACTCGTGTTTTGCTCACATATAATATGGTTACAATTTCACTCATGTATATCTCTCACAAAATATGATATCACAACCCGCTTTTGATAATTCTTTTGCTAGGAACTCAAATTGGAACTCCTAAACACAAATCACTAAGTCAACACCTAATGATCACTAATTAGTTCCAAGTCACGGTGTAACGAAGATCAAGTGTGAATTTCTAAGAGATATGAACAAATTATCTACTACTAATTTCGAAACCAACAAATAAGTCCCTATCACACAATTAAATGGAAACAAAGAAATTTCACCGAATATAGATCAAGCATATTAGTATAATTCAAATGCTCAATTGCAAAGAACAAGATGCAATGTACGGCTAGAATTAGAAATTGAATTTGGCAATTGAATTGATACTTGCCAAAACTAGATTGTCTCTCTCTCTCTCTCTCTTAAAATTTTAGTTCTTGATTCTTTCTTTTACAATCGAATTGATTTTTTTTTTTTTTTTTGTATGTATACCTCTCAATATGAACTTTGAATTGACAACAATCAAATATCCAAAGATTGTTTAGATGCCGTCGGTTTACAAGGGATTTATGGACCGAACAAAATTTTGTTTTTATATATGAATTTCCAAATATGAATATGGAAAAGAGCAATACACGAATAAAGAAAAAGAATAGAAATTACTTGATTCAAGAAGCCGAAGCTCTGATACCAAATGATGCGTGAAACCCTAGGTTTATTAAACCTAGAACCTCGACGACGTTATTTGATTCAATTACCCCGAGGATCGTCTCGAACAAGTAGTACGTAACTAGACCCTAATCACACCTGTTGACTGAAACCTAAGTTATCAAAAGGGTTTCCAAGCAGTTCGATTAAGAATTCCTATGGAAGAGTTCTTTTGCAAAAGAATAAGAAGGGGTTTTCATACTCTCACGAAAATTGTGTTTTCTCAATTCAATAATAAGATATTTCATGGCCGGCCCCTTACACGGCTTTATATAGTGTACATACAACAATATGAAAAACCTAAGTTGCCTAATCTATTTGTTTCCTTAATCTCATGTAACCGAATAGGCAACTTAATAATATAAATTACAAACCAAACAAATAAAACAAAAACATAACAAATAACAAAACTGAATGTGCTTCTCCCTTTTTGATTTAATAAAATTAATTTATTCTAAGGCCTCTAAATCATTGCATCCTTCCATGGAAACGTGAATCAAGTTGATAAGTATTGGTTCTCCTTTAGTGTAACTTGATTCTTTAGCTTGTTGGTCCATGACTAATCCTTGTAGAGCTTCGTTCATCCTCTTAGCCCTTGCTCGGGTCATCGGGCCTCCAATACCATGTAATGGATCATGGGATTTTGGTTCCTTCCTTTTAGATGCTAGCTAATCCTCATCACTTAATTTTCGTGCACTAATCCTAAGTTCCCATCTTGTCCATCAACCTTTTTTACCAAATCCTTTCCTTAGGTCCTCAAAAACACTACTCTCTCCTTCCTCTCATTTACTTTCCTTAGTTGGATTCTCCTCTCACCATGTCAAAGTACCATGTCCCTTACTCTTATACTAATTAGAGCATCAACAATGGCTAAGAAAGTACATCCCATTATCATTGGTTGCATCCCATCTCACATGTTAATGACTAGGAAATTCAATGGGAACTTAAAGTGACCAACTCTAATAATGAGATCAAAGAGTACTCTTAGAAGTATCATAGTGGATCTATCAGCAAAGCATATATGAAATTTGGCTATTTGTAATTGACCCTCCAACTCTAAGTCCTTCATTAATTCAGTGGACAACAGGTTATTGAAACTCCTAAATCCAAATAGGCTCTTGGGAAATACTTCCCCTTAATAGTGTAAGGAGTGTAAACTGTCTACAATCAACTAGTTTTGGAGGCATGTAGTCACATCACTTCATGTAAATCTTGTTCTCAAGCATGTTAACCTCTCTCTACTATATCTCTTTCATTGGTTCAAAGAAATCATTGTCTTGCTTCATAAGTTCATCTTCTTGTAATTCCCTTAGTTCATCCTCTATTTGCTCTTCCTCACTGCAGTCACTAAGATCTTACTCCTCTTCTTCCATCTTCTTTTGATCTTCTTTCTCCAAGTTTTATGAGTGAGTAAGGTTTCCTTAACCTCTATATCCTCATTACCTTCTATTGGATCTTCTTCCTTAGCCTCACCCATTACTTCTTTCTTAATCTCTTCTTTAAACTCTTCCTCCTCAATTTCTCCCTCCATCTCTTCTTCTTCAAGCTCTTCCTCCTTCTCTTCAATTTGACAGCTTTCCTCATCTTGATTAAAATCCTCCTCAATTATGTCAAACTCCTCATCCATTTCTTTATCCTCACCAAAATTAGGTTCAACATCTATCCTTGCACAGTTATTAAACTCTCTTATAACCACATTAGCCTCATTTCACTTGCCACTTGATGGCCTCGCTTGATCTTACGGGTTTTTCTTAGTGTTACTTAATAATACTTCCTATGGTCTCTTTGATAGATTCTTAGTTAGTTTTTCCATCATTCTTTCTAACTTCTAGAACATAGCTTCTTGACTACTTATTCTAATGTCGCATTTTTTCTCTATCACCCTAGGGGGGTTAACTGGTGAATGTTAGGTTATCCTCTTGAACCATTAAACCCTCTATGAAATCCTCCACCTCAATTTCCTCCCCAAGAAAGGTTTGGTGATGATGTGCCTAGGAGGGTGTAAACACCCCATTTTTTCCCTAGGAATGAGTAATAATCGATTTTCAATTTTTTCCAATTTTTCCCAATTTTTCTAATTTAGCAAAAATAATGGAAAATATTCAAAAAAATAAAAATAAATAGGAAAACACATCAATTTTGAAAAATGATTTCAGAAATAGTAATAATAAGGGATGAATAATTTTATAAATTTTTGAAATTTAAAAAAAGACAAAAAATGAAAAAAAATCGCATTGCATATATGCAATTTGCGATATAAAGAAAATCAGGAAATTGGGCCAGCTCAGCTGGTTCGTGCGTGTGCATAGGGAACGTGTGGAGGCTAGAGGTCGCGAGTTCGAATCTTCCCCCCGAGCATTCGATGCAATTTTTTTTGCCTTTCGCCTGGAGTTGCCACGTGGCAGCGTCCGATTGGCCGAAGGAAGTCACGCGTGTCGCGCGTGATCATCTTCTTCACCCGAACAGACGCGAGAAGAAGTCGGAGCAAGTCCGACGAAGGTGGAATCGATCATTTTTTTTCAAAATCTTCTAGATTACTGTCAAGATAAAGCCGAATCCATAAGATAAATCAAAGAAAAACAAGAGATCAACATCAAATCGCCGGGATAAAGTCAAATCTAAAAACGGAAGAAATTCGGATTTATCCAAATCGGCCGATTTGAGCTTATCCAAGAGGGTTTCCGGACGCCTATAAATAGAGGAGGAAGGGAGGAAGCAAGGGGACATATCAGAATTGAGAGAAAGTGAGAAAAGAGTGCAAATCGGAGAGCATCGGAGAAGGACCCAAAACCGCGACCACCGACCGGCGTTGAACTACCACCAGGAGGCGATCTGGGAGTGAACCACCGTCGCCATTGGATTCAGCACCCTCGAGAAGCTAGGATTCGACACCTCACTCGCTGTAAAAGGCCGCCGAAACGCCGTGATCGAGTAACCCCCGCCGCCGTGTCTGACCGATCCGACCCGACCCGATTCGACCCGACCGACTCGACCCGCGCACCGACCCGGATCCAGGTAAGTCGGATTTTCCGGATTTTTTTTATTTGATTTAATTTACTTATTTTTTTATTTATTTATTCCGAATTGATTTATTATTTGTCATTTATTTAGCTATTTATTTATTTGTTTTTAATAAATAGGAAAATATAGAAATTAGATTTTTCTAGAATTTAATAATGTAGAAAAATAATAAATAAGAAAAAATAAGATAGAAAAAAGAAAAAAAATGCAGAAAAATAATAAAAAATATTAGGAAAATAATAATAAAACTTTGGATTTCAAAATAGGATAGATATTAACTTAGGATAAATTTTTTAATAAAAATTCACAAAAATTATACAAAAATCAATAAAAATCATAAAACTAATAAAAAACTACAAAAATAAAAAAAATCATAAGAATCACAAAAATCGTGAAGATTCATAAAAATAAAAAAAAAAATGAGTTTTAGAACTTAGAAAAATCATTTTTCTTAAAATAAATCCAAAATTGATGTTTTTCCCTAAAAATCATTTTCAAAAATCAGATTAAAGCTTAGGCTTAGAATTTTTTAGAAAAATCCCAAAAATGATAAAAAAACATAAATCAAAAGAGATTTCAAAATTAAAATTCACAAACAAACTTAAAGTTTTCAGAAAAGCGAACTATGGCTTGTTTGATCATGAGTAACAGGTACGTAGGCACCCATCCGGGTCAACCCATAAAATAAATGAAAAATCCTTTTCTTATAATAATTCAAAACATAATAAAAAGCAACAGAAACACAATAAAACACATTTCTAAAGAGGAACAATTTTAAGAGATTAGGTGGTAACCGTAAAGGTTTTAATAGGTTAGTCTCCGGACTTAGAAACTCTGGTTTTCCCTTTTCCTCTTTTCACAAAAATGGGAAGAGGAAAATAACGACGACTAGTAGTCTAAATTAAGACTAATCCGCTCCTTTAGTCTTAATTCAATTTTTCCCAACAACAGTTGAGTGGCGACTCCAAAAATCAAACGAAATTCCCAACTCAAGTCGAGGATCTACATTAGATGAGCATAGGGTCTAGTCTAGATCGGATTAGGAATGGGAATTCAAAAATTAGACTCGACAGGATGGCGACTCCACTGGGGACCCATGCCAGTAAGCTAGCCACCTGAATCTCTTCAATTTGTTATCTTTAAGAAATGTGTTTCATTCTTTTTACTCTGTTGCTAACCTTTCAGGGATTAATTAGATTTTCAGTTTTTCTTTACTGTGGGGGTTTGCATGCATATGTGTGTGTGAGTAGATGCGGTCGAACCCGGGCCGTCCTAGAAACCTGAGACGGGGAGCCATTGTGTAGGTTTCGGGCAAAGTGAGTTGATTCACCGTTCGGGACCGATTAGGCTACCCCACCCTATGCTTCGATATGGCCTGAGATCCATTTCTCCGAGAATGCGGGAGGCCATAGAGCTCAAGAACCAGTTAGAACCAACCTACTTGCATACATAACATCATAAGGGGTTGAAAATTAGATGACAATGTAATGGTTTGTTATTTTGTCCTTGGAGTTCAGGACTTGTTTCCTTGTAACGTTTTCATAGTTCTGTTTGTAACTAAGTTGTTTCTTATTGTAATAGATGGCTAGCATCGCAGTCGACCGCCTCCTCCGTAAAGAAATTCTGGTGTACAAACCTTTGGACC